>JAZDUH010000147.1:4457500-5657500 GCA_036419115.1 Scarus forsteni | reverse complement strand
CATGCTTAACCCATTCATGCCCCATTTTTTTTTTTTTAGTTGTAAGGCATATAATTTTATCAGTTGAGTTCCTCTGAATCACGCTATGTATTTCTTTTTTTTCCATTTTGAACTTTGTTTTAAAGAAAATAGCCTTTTTATGACTGGCAACAATTGTTACCGGTAGTCTCATAGCTTGTAACTCAGTCACTGTGTTAAAGTCCTGCAGCATGGCCTGGACCTCTGTTACAGAGTACTGAAGGAAAGGACAACATACAGAATAAATTTGTATTTTAGTCTGTTATTTTGTGAAAATTGTGTGTGAGTGAGTGTGTGTATGTGTGTGTAAGTGAGTGGGGGGGTTGTAGGCGTGGCCATTGGCTTTGATAAGTACTTGTGTGTCAAGAAAGGTGCACCTCCAACTGCACATAATTTTTTTTTTACCTCAGTGAAACACAAGCTAATGTATGGAAGCCCTTTTTAAAAAAGGAATTTAGGGAACTTGTAAAATAAAAAATAAATACTAAGTCATAATAATGAGATATAAAGTCATATTTATGAGAAAGGTGTCTTGCTATAGGATCGTCCATGGACGTGGGGCACATGCACAAATGGTATCTCATCATATTGACTTTTTATCTCAGAACTATGACTTAGTATTTATTTATTTATTTTTAGTTCTCTGATTTCCTTTTTTTAAAGTTGCGGAAACAGGTTTCCATACTGATGTTAGTTGACAGAGAAAGATTGCTTAGCAAATAGCAAGAAAATGCATGGTAACGTATCAAAATCCCACAGACACAGGTCTTGAACACCTGTGAATTTATTTAGTTTGGAAGAGTACTCTAAGAGGACCTAAATGCACCAGTGTTCCTCGTTCTACAATTTGAAATAAGTAAATTATGAGAAATCCTGCAGACAGTGTTTTCCTTTAGTTAGTTACAAGCTATGTGCCCACTGGCAACTTTTGTTGCCACTCACAGAAATAAGCCCATGAACAAATAAATATCTATCCCAGGTAAAAATTTTTGGTAAAGGGTTACTCAAGAGACTTGAATGATTAAATAATTATAAATATGTTTTGGGGGAAAGCATTAGAAATTTATGAAAATGACCTCTTTCCAGGACTATTTGCATCCTCCATGTTTTCCACTGAAAGGAGCAGGAAGCAGATGATGTCATGTGACAGGGACCAGTTGAAAACTATATTTTATAAACCAAAATCTTCATCCAAGTTGTCTACTAACACATAAGTACAAAAAGTTGCATTACTACCGCTGACATTTTTTGTTTTGAGTAGAAAATGACAGTGATACACTTCGGCAACATTTGTTGCCGGTGGGGCAAAATGGGTTTGTCTTAAAGTCTTTAAGTCTTTGTGTGGGATGATATATATAAATATATATATATACACCTGCCACCTTGGCTGGTCTGCACAACTAACTGTGATGCATTGTTTATTCTGACTCCTTTCTATCCAAACCAGTCTAATAATTTCTTCACTGACCCAGCTGCAGGTTCATCATGTTTCTTCCTTTTCATAGATATTGATCACTGGAAGAGGTGCAGCTTTGGAGATGCTCTGACACAGCCATCCATCTATCACAATATGACCCTCATCAAACTTGCAGAAATCCTTATGCTTGTCCATTTTTACTGTAAATTACATCAACTTTAAGGTCAAATGATTAATTTGCGGCCAAATACAGTATATCCTACAATAGTCAGTGTTTTTCACCTGTCAGCAGTCATAATATTTTACCTGATCAGTGCATATATGAAGTAGCTATCAGGTATACTCTTGTCATGCAGGGATGTACATGCTCAGCAACAACACTCTGGTTACCTGTGACTTTGAAAGGTTCTTAACGAGGCTAAGGGGCACAAAGTGTGCCAAGAAAATATCTCCCACACCAACACATCACCAACAACCTGAAATGTTGATCTAAGACAAGAAGGATCAACTTATATGTTGTTTACGCCCATCATCAGAAAGAATGAAGCACCATTTTTACAGTCCTCTGTTTTCAGATCTTGGAGAGCGCATGTACATTTTCAACTCTGTTTCCTTTGTGTAACAGGAGTCTCCTGCTGCTGCAGCCCACCTGCTTAAAGGTTCATTGTGTTGTGCTGTCAGAAATGATCTTCTGCCTCCTGTGGTTGTAAAGTGTTTTTTTTTTTGTAGTTACTATTGCCTCTCTATCAACTCTAACAAGCTTGGACATTATCCTTTGATTGTTTTCCAGAACAATGCCATTCACTGGATAGTTTCCCTTTTTTGGACCACTCTTTTTAATTCTCAAGGTGCTTTTTGTAAAAATCCGAATATATCGACAGTTTCCAACAACACCAGTGCATGTCAAAGTCACACAGATCAACAACAACTTAGAGTCATTTACCTTTTCAATACAATACAACACATTTGACATCAGTAGTCTAAAGGTCGAGCAATTATTTTCGCTGTCATTGAAATTGTAACGTTTGGCTGTAAATAAGTGTTTATGTGACAAATGGCATTTGGTAAATTTGATTTGAAACTGACGGCAAAAGCTTAACCAAACTAGAAAAGCACTCGGAGAGCGCAGACCTCTGCCAGCACCACAGTCCTCTCCCATATTGTGATTTTGACCATAAATATTAGTCCTACCTTTATTTCACGTAAATATTTAGATTCCTTGACTATGAAAACATACCATTAGCAATTGGATTCATAATGATATCTATTTTAGTTCAGTAGTTATTCACAAAAATCACATTTTTGACCATGGCGACCAGACGCTGATCCGGATCAACGCCAAAATCGAATCAGTTCTTCCTTTTTCCATGCTGAATATTTCCTGAAAATTTCATCAAAATCCATCCTTTACTTTTTGAGTTATTTTGTTCACAGACTGACAGACAGAACAACAAACTCTCCCAAAAACATAACCTCCTTGGCGGAGATAACTATACATCCTGCACCCGACTTTAGATAACAGGTGTTGACATGTTAGTCTGTATCTCACAGCCCTTCCTCAGTGTGTGTTTATGTGTTGTAAGCCTATGACTGCAGTGTCTGATGTCGTCCATGCGTCTCGTCCTCTCTGTAATCAATGCCAAGTTGTGATATATAGAGCCCTGTTTGCTCTGTGTCTGCTGCGTCATATGTGTGTCCTCATCAGCTGCACAAACACACACAGCCAACAACTGCTGATGCTCTCTCTCTCGCTCCATGAAACGGGCATGAACTTTCACTTTAGCAGCAGCGCTAAAGGTTAGATTCTGATACAAAAAGAAGCACATTAAGTTTCCACTGCAACTCTGTTTGCAAGGGATTAAAAATGCTGGACAACATTATAACACAGACATAAAAACATAGAACAGGTGAATTCAGTTTTATGCATAAGTAAAAGAAAATGTACAGAAATTATTTTGGAATGCACTATACTGATTTTACACATTTAGTATTTGGGGAAATATTCTTAATCAGGCATTTCATTCCATGAATGTAGAACCGTGCATTTGTGGAATGAGCAACACAGTTAAATGTGTTGGTATTCCCCCAAAAATGTGTCCAAATCTGTGAGTTCTGTGAGACTGGGGAAGTCAAAGACCGACTCTGAAGTGGGCGTACCGTGGAGACGGCACACAGAAGAGGACTGATTTTTCACCGTCACTTCGGTGAGAAACTGTTCAACACTACCAGAGTTAATACTGACACATCTCAGGTTACTTATGAGTCCACACAACAGGGTTGATTTAAGTCTTTTTTAGGGAGCTGGTACGTTGACACTAATAAAATGTAATTATTGACTCTTTTAGGATCTAAAATTAAACCCTTTGTAACACTTCACAATGTGACTTCTGTGTAGTGTTAAAATTATTTCTCAGAGTATCTTTTCTAACTATTACTGTGTAACCTCCATATTTAACACCAGGAAGCGCAAATATTGCTGAGATAATTAATGTAGTGTTTACTGAAAAGTATTACTCAAATGAAGATCTTTAAAGATTGATTTTACTGACTATATTCAGCAGAGGCACATGTCATGAGGACAGATTTAGGATCTGGATGCCATGGGTTTGTCACTATATATATATATATATATATATATTAAAGACTGATGACTATTGTTTATTTCAAACACATTCATTATGGAAAATATGCTCCACAGTGATCAAAAATGCCAGCAGCTCACACAGCAGTATGGTTGTTCAACATGTTGTGTGTATGCCTTACAGCAGAAAGGTTGCTGGTTCAAACCCCGTGTTGGGTGGGGTTTGCTGGTGTTGAATTTGCATTTTCTCCTTGTGCATCAGTCTTAAAGGACAAGTTTGGTTTCTACAGCTTTCACATTGTTTATAGAATGAAGTAGAACAATATACTCACCCAGAAGGCTTTCCTGATCCAAACAGTGCTTCGGGAGATATTTAGATCCAAAATCGAGCGGCGGACATCCGTATAATGGTAGCACACGCGGCATGTATAGCATGTAAAACTGCATTAATCGTCCAAAAACGTATTAGTTTCACCAATATTTCATGGTCCGCTCGGGCTACTCCTCCATTACAGTCTGTGTCATTCCACCCATGTTTTTGTGAACTGAAAACTTTCTTGACGGCTGCCGTGCATGCGCAGTACGGCTCATTGTTTCAGGGGCGACCGCCAGCTACTCAACAACTCTCTTCTTCCAGTTTTGTGCAAAATGGAGGAATATCTATCGGATGAAGATGTTGTGGATTATAACTTTGAATATGATGGGTGTCCTTACAATTTCGAGCCAGAGTTTACAGATGAGGAGCTCATCGAAAGGAGGAAGCCGTAATGTGCATGCGCGGCAGCCGTAAAAAAAGTTTTCAGTTCAGAGGTCAGCAAACTAATGAGTTTTTGGACGATTAATGCAGTTTTACGAGCGGTGCTATACATGCCTCGTGTGCTACCATTATGTGCGACGGATGTCCGCCCCTCGATTTTGGATCTAAATATCTCCTGAAGCACTGTTTGGATCAGGAAAGCCTTCCGGGTGAGTATATTGTTCTAACTCATTCTATAAACAATGTGAAAGCTGAAGAAACCAAACTTATCCTTTAATGCTGTCTACATTGACAAAACCTAAAACTAATTTAACTGACATTTTCATCAACCAATACACTAAACTAAAATGTTTGACAGAGATTATTTGAGTCAAACCTATTTCATCATGTAGAGACAAGTTAGGGATCACAGCTCCTTTGGTTGTGTGGAAAGGTTGATGAGTGAAGAGGGACATTCAGTCACACCTGCCTTAGCTTCATGTTGGCAGGATCCAACTGTAAAACATGACTTCAGTAAGTTAAGGAAACATGCAAAATGCTTTGCACTTTTAAATCTTTTAGTCAACTAAATTTACAGTAGATTTTGCAGACTGAAATGTTGTGAAATTTCATCAACGAAAACTAAACTAAAATTTAAGCAATTTAGATGACTAAATTAAGACTAAAACTAAAAGATATTTTAGACAAAAGACTAAAACTAAATAAAAAAGTGCTGTCAAAATCAACATGGTTGTATATTAGTGGCCTCTACCTGCGCACTCTGACTTCCTCCCACAACCTTAGGTTTGGGTGACTGTGTGAATGGCTGCCTTTCTGTATATATGGCCCTGTGATTGGCTGGTGACCAGTTCAGAGTGTACCCTACCTACCCTTGAGGGCAAAAGGGGTAAGTGGTATAGATGACGGAGGGACAGACTTATACTGATATAGAACAGTGTGTGCTATTTATTTCAATAGTTCTTATCGAGGGATCTTAAATAAGAAAGCTGGTCAGTGCAGCACAGCAAGTTTTTCAGTTTGTTCATCCGAGTGCACCAGCACATCCGTAAAAGCAGCCTGCATGTCCATCTTTTCACTCTGCTAAATGCTTAATGGCCCAATCAGGGAAGAGAGGCAGGAGCAGAACTGACAACAACAGAAAGTGATTGCCTGTTTGTAAACAATGGCGGCTTCTGAAGCAGTCTCAATATCTGTGTATTTTTTTTAATCAGAAATGGACTCAGTTTATTATTTGAAGTAACGAAGAACGTCCCTTAAATCTTGTCTACGACAAATCATGTTTTTGCTCTCCTCTCGACAGGAATCACTGCAGAGAATGCAGAAATCCTCCATGAACATGCCAGGTGGGTAGGGATTGTCCTTGATGACGTTCATGTTACATATTGTGTTAAATGATACATCTGTGTGGTATGATTTAATGTAGCTAAGGGGCAATTTACATGGCACTGAAAACAGTCAAATCCAATACGTTTTTGTTGTGTTTTGGCCTCACGTCTACATGGAAACTCGTCGAAAACGGAAACTTTTGAAAACGGGCTCCAGGGTGGAAAGTTTCCAAAATGCTCTCCAGCTCCATGTAAACCCGCATCGGAGCGTTTCAGGATGAAACGCCGGCGTCACCGCATGCGCAGTACTCTTTCACATGACAGCTGCGTGCGCATACCAGGAACAACAACAGATTCGGCCGTCCGCCGAGTAACGTCTGAGTGTCTAATCATGCTCGGTTTGTTATCCAGTCAAAACTATCCCGACAGATTTGTTGTCTGAACTGATGTGTTGTCCAGAAAAGAAACTCCTGCGTCTCCGTGCGTCTATTCACCATTGTTGTTTGTGAAAAGTTTTTCTTCTTTGTACATGTATTGTAGCAGCGCTGCCTCTCTGCAGACCTACGCCACCATCTACTGAACCTTCATGCACACTACAGCGGACTAACTCGTCTCTGAGCATCATCGTCTGAACACAGAAGAATTCTAAAATGCAAAGGAAAAATCTTTGCGTCTTTAAGTCAGGAGTATCCATGTAAACGTAGTCTAAGACGATCGTCTAAAGTAGCTTAAGCTGATGGCTAACAACAGCGGCAGCTGCTCTCTCAAACATAGCAGCGATGCTTGATATGGATTACTCTGTGATGAGCGTGACAAGCCGTCCAATCACAAGCTGCAGTTGTTTTTGGTTCTGCCTCTGAAAACACTTTCAAACGGCTCTCTCCCAGAAGGACTAGTGAAGTATTTCTGTGGTGGAAAAATGGAGCTGTCCATCTGCGTGTTAGGTTAGGAATTTGCTCAAGCATAGAACCAGATCAATACTCAATTTCACAGAAAATGAGACACTAAGATTTCCTACAGATTTCCTGCTGACACCTTGTCAGTACTCAGCCAGGGTAGGATGATTGACACCACAAGTGTCCATTTCAGGTTCGGAGTTTGGAGTGACCAGCGTATTTGATTTACTGCCACCTAACTTTTAGTCTTTTTCAGGACTCAAACTGTTTTTTCTACTAAGAGTAAATTATCAGAGATTTGACTCTATCTACAGTACAAATAACTCTGTGTATTGTACCAATAACTTTGTGCTTTTACCAGCAGTAAAATTTTAACTCCTCTTAATTTGTTGTGTAGGCTTTCTTCCTGGGGAAGAGGAGATTTTGGCACATTTTTGGGGCGTTACCTATGTGTTACTCATTGTGTTGCCAGTTCTGAAAATGTCAGAACTGGTTTTAGTCTCAAAGCTTTTTGTCCACTTTACTCACAAGAATCCTAATGAGCAAAGCCTGTGTTTAAAATTGTTTCTGTCCTCAAAACTGTTGCACTTCCACTGTGAATTGTTGAATTCTTTCCCATATTTATTGTTTGTTTGTTACTCAGTGCCTTAAACTTTTTCTTGACCTTGTATTTCCTATGATGTGTGCTGCTGACCTCTTGGCCAGGCCGCCCTTTTAAATGAGATCCTGATCTCAATGTAAATTATACTGGTTAGATGAAATGACAACAAATTCCACAAATACATGATCCTTACACATTGTTGTAAAGGTGATTAATCAGGGTTTCCAAAGATATGAAATACAATACCAAGTGCTAAAATTAAAGGGGAGAAATAAACAACAGAAATAAAATTTCCAAACCCTTTGGACTCGTACATAATTACAGTATACAAACAATCACAGTGTTACAAGTAACAGAGATATTGTCATCACTTCTGCTTCCCTGACTCTTGTATATCTTGTCATAAAAGCTCTGATACTCTTGTCTTTTTGAGAAGCTGCCACAGAAACTTTAACACACTTCCTTCAGGACAGTGATTGGGAAACATCCGCTGAACATCTCCTCCTCTGAGCTTCCCCCTCCAGCCTGGTGATGAAGCAGACAGCGTGAAATCTTTGTCTATCCATCTCATCTTCCCATCACACTAAGACAACCCCCTCCTCCCCCTCCTCTTCTTCTATCTTCTGTCGCTCATCCTCTATTCTCCCCCCCTCCGTTTTACTCCTGCGTACTTTTCTCCCATCCTCCTTTGCCCCCCTCTCGTGCTTTTATCCCCAGTCACCCCTGATCAAAAAAGATCTTGACCCTACATGAAACAGGGAGACCTTGAAGGGTCTTTTCCCAGGGGAGAATCCCACAAAGAAGTAGAACTAACGGACTGAAGAAACAGAAGAAGCAATCTTCCAATTTCCCCGTCTGCATCAAGCACCTCTCTTTCTCAGCGTGTCCCGCTCCTGATCCCTCTTTCTCTCTGCGCTTTTATCTCACTTCTCTCTGCCTCCTGCCTTGTTACACACTTTGAAATGCCTAATCTGCCTCCTTGCTTTGAATTAATCATCAAAAGTGAACGGATGCATGGAGCGATTGCTTAAAATCAAAAGAGAAATGGCTTTTTAGATAAAATAAAAAGATTAAGTGAGGTTAGCCCTGATATGGAGTCTCCACTTGGTGCAATCACTCACATGCACTAAAATCTGCACCCTCTGATTTCAAAGCTGGAAAATGTTCTTTCTGCATGGATGTTTTGTAATGGGTCTTGGAGGGAAATAGTTAATTACAATAAATCCCCTATGGATTAGAGAGCAGCATTTGCGTAAAAATAAGAGGGAGTTCTTTCCTCTCATCTGTGTTTTATAGTTTCTTTTCTTTACAAACAAACTCTGGGAGACAGTCTCACAGGAATGTTGTCAGGATTTACTAAAGGGATGGTATCTGCTCTCAGACATGAGAGGCTGGAGGGGTTGATCTGCATGATGCATATTTATGTTAACATGTTGGTTCTGTTGGGGAATTACATGCAGGAAAATTATGCTTAGGCAAAAGCATTGGTATGTCAACATTCACTGAGTCACAAAAGAGGATGTCGAGGAAAAGGAAAAATATTGATCTCAGGATACATCTTTGTGTTTCCATCCAAAGTTAATTTTGTTGACTAATAATTTTCATCATAGTTTTCATCAACAACCTTTTTTCCACTGATGAAAACTAGACTATAACTAAATAAAACAAGTGCACATTAAATACTGAAACTGATATAACTGACATTTTCGTCAACAAATAAAAACTCCACTAAAATGTTTGACAGAGACTTTAGTCCAGTCAAACCTAATTTTGTCATGTAAAATCACAGCTACTTCAGCTTCATGGTGGTGGGATCCAAGTGTAAAACATGACTTCAGAAATTCAAGGAAACATAAGAAATGCCTTTGAATTTACACTTCATATGTTAGTTGACTAAATTCATGGTAGATGTCATGGACTAAAATGTGAAATTTCATTACAGGTGCTATGAGGAGTTTCTAAGTAATTACAAAAAGTCTCACTTTTAGATATATGCCTGATGGAAATACACACTTGAAGATGAGTTTTATAGCATTAAAATAGGTTATCTATAAATGCTATTCCTTAGCTTCGCGGTCGGGTTGGACAGGGCTGGACTGGCCTGGATACTCAACTTCAGGAACAAGACAATTCAAACTAGAGCAGATTCGTATTATTTTATTATTTATATTACACGTCTTAGAGCACCGGGCTGTAAGTAGCGATATATAGCCGGCTACAAAACTACAATACTAAGTTTTCCAAAAACTGCCGCATCTTTTGGTGCGTTCCAGTTGTAGTCAGAGGTAGGAATTTCAGAGTTCCGAGTAGGAAACTGCAACTGGAACGTCCCCCTAAGTCGGACTGGGGTGTGTCGCTGTAGATCAGCTGTATACATAGTATTGTTAGACTTATATTTACAAAAATGCTGCCATAGTGATAATCACATTCTTCATGTGATATTTGTGAACAACAACGCAGGGTGTGCTAACAAGAGCTAACAATAGCCTGGTAGATCGGCATGTTTTTTTCCGACTTCAACTGGAACACCGATAAGTCGAAGATGATGTCACTCCCAGTTCCGAGGTTACTGGAATGATGCATTACGACAGTTGCTGCGCGTGCTCATGGGTAGCAGAGTCTTTATGTCTTCGGAAAAAGATTCTCCTCATAGCACCTCTAACCAGAACTAGACTAAAATAAAAAAAAAAATAGATGACTAAATTAAAAACTAAAATTAAAAGATATGTTAGGCAAAAACTAAAATCTAAAGTCATTTTTAAAAAGTGCTGTCAAAATTAACACTACCTCCATTGGGAATTTTGCAGAACCTATGAAAAGTCAAAAACAAAGTGAACAATGGAAATGAGCTGCAGAAGCAAACTAGCAAGTAACCAATGAGCACAAACTTCCACCAAGGTAGCTCACATATTGCTGTTACATCTATAAGCAGTAGTTCCATGATAAAGTTACCATCATAATATGACTCCTTGACCCTGAAAACCCACACCTAGCACTCAGAATCATGTTGAAATCATTATTAGTTAGACAGTTATTGAGCAAAAATTGTTCGCTTATGATTGCCGGATCACCACCAAAATGTACTCCTTTTTAAGCCGGGCCATTACCAACATCTGAGCATTTCAGCAAAATCCATCCGGTCGCCTTTGCCTCATCTTGCTAACAAGCAAACAGACAGACAAACATACACTGGCAAAAACATAACCTCCCTGTCAAAGATAACAACAACTGCAGCTCCTGAATAATGATGTCCATTTAAAAATTCTACAATTGTTAGGTATGACTGATTAAGGAAGAAGTTCAGTCTTCAGTAAAGTTGCTTAGTGGAAGTTCTCCTCTGAAAAGGCTTCAACAATGTGATTATAACACTCCTGAATTATTGCCTTTTTTTGATTGACCTGTTTTCAATCATTTGCCCTTATTGGCTAATTAAAAACATAATACCACTTGGTAGTTTTGATTAGTTGTAAGATGGTGAACACCTTAAACACTTGCCCAGGGACACTTCAACATGTGACTGCATGAGCTGGAGACTCAAATGAGAAGTGACTCCGCTGCTGACCCCGTAGCCTCCTGGGTAATGGTGTCAAACTGCCTGTTACATGCTATTCCCAACAGACTGAAACAATGATATAACCAAGCAATCAGAGACCTTGTGGTCTGTTCTTCATAACAAGTCTGTTTTTCTCTTTGTTTTTACACATGTTAACAATGATATTAAAAGTAAAGGTGCTGCCCCTCAGTTTACACAAAAAGAACCTTTAAGTTTCTCTTATATTAAAAAATTAATGACACAAAACAATCACTTAAAGAGTTTGATGTTTCCCTTCTGTACTTGTGCACCCCTGGAGCCTCTGTTGTGCATGCTGTGAATAGACTTTTATTACATTTTAATGTAAGATGATGGGCTCTTTTCATTAGATTATATGATATGCAGTGACGCTGTAAAGATCCCCATGGGGCTGATGAAGCAGCAGCAGCACACTGGATATGACTTTAAACGACACAACAGAGGATAATCATCAGAAATAGTCACTGACAGAATGTCTTGATGGTTTATATCTTACTTGTGTATGTATGTTGCAGACAGATAATCCAAGAAGCATGTATTATATTCACAAATAGTGAAACATATGACATCCCACAATGTGTTGTTTCCGTCTAAAGCTCATTTAAGGAGTCGTAAAACATCCTTTAAGAGGCAGAAGTCTCTGTAGGACCAACAGACGACATGAGATCATCAGATAGAGATGGAACATTTCTGTAGAAGATTTTGATGAATGAAACTACTGACTACAATATTTCCTTTTCATGAAATATGTTTACAGTCGGAGGTATTTTCAGTTTGAAAAACAGAGGCTTATTTTTTTTTCTTATACAGTTTTCAAATGAACACGTTTTCACAAAATCAAGGGTTAAGAGGCATCAAATTCTCAAAAGGCACGAACCACAAGTTATATAAGAGAGGCTCAAGCTGATCGATCAGATCTATATTTTGCCCCATTTGTTCTCTAAAAGTCTTTCAGATATTTAATAAAGGTTGCCATTGAAAGACCCTGAGCTTTCTACACAGAAAACTGACAGCATTCAAGCATCATTGATGGGTGTGGAAATGAATTTCAAATCCCATGATACAAACGTAATTGTTTTTTGTTGCAAATGTTCACTCATTTTAACTCTGATGTCTATAACACGTTCAAAAAAGCTGGGACAGGATCATGACAGGATCAGTGACACATCACATGTTCGACTTCAGTTGGCAAGCCAATCCAGTACCCATATTTTTTAACCCTCCTGTTGTCATCGGGTCAAAATGACGCGTAACTGTGTTAAATAACAAAAAAAATCCCCTAAACAATATTTTTTCAACTTGAAATTTTTTGACTTTTCCTAGATTGGCCTAAACAGCAGATAAAGTGAAATGTTGCTTTTATTCACATTTCCATGTAAGCTGTACAAAAAAAGCTGCAAAGGTGGTCTTCGGGTCAAAATGACCCGTGAGACAAATAGAGTTGAAATCAAGGTCACAGAGTAATTTACACACCACAGAATGTAACACTGTTTTAGTTGTGTCTCAGATCAATCAGTAGCAGAAGTAAACAAGACAGTACCAGAAGTAAACAAGACAAGACAGGTGGCGTTCTCGCAGATGGCAGAGCTCTTTGTCTGTGGACTCTAGAGGTTATAAAGGTGCTGCAGATGACAGAACCCCGCATTATCTCTGTGCTGGAGCCATGAGTGTGTGTTATAACGTTGGAGAGGCTCTAGAGCAGATTTTTTCAGATGTCCAGCAAAGACAACTCTGATTCAGAAGAGGAAATGGAGGATGTATCAGAAGAAGAAGATGGGGAGGAATACATCCCAGAGTATAATGAATCAGGCCAATGACATTGTCTCTACATTCTACCTGTTTATCCAGCAATAGAAAAAACTTGAAAAACACTCGGAGAGCGCAGGCCTCCACCAGCACCACAGTCCTCTCCCAAATGTGATTTTTACCATAAATATTAGTCCTACCTTTATTTCATCTAAATATTTAGATTCCTTGACCATGAAAACATATCATTAGCAACTAGATTCATCATGATATCTATCTTAGGCCCCATCCACACGAAGACAAAACGCTTAACAGTTTCCAAAACGATCGTCATAAAGACGAAGGCATCTCAGAAAATATGTACGTCTATATGAATGCACTTGACACGCATCAGAACGCTGTAAAACACATGCCAGACGTCTAGGGCCGCTGTAACGATATGATAGAAATGAGCGGAAACAGACAAAAAAAGAATGGGCATGCGCACTTGCGGCAAAAGTTGTAAACAGAGATTGTGATAAAGTGATCATAAAGTGGCATAATATGTCCTTGATAATTGTTTGTTCAACTCGGTGGTGATTGAGAAGAAGGAGATTTTGCTGCAACAGGGATAGTAGGGTCACTAGCTTCATCAGCACAAATGCTTCACGTACGCTGCCATTGTTATTGTCACGTGTGGCGCATGCGTGTCAATGAAGATATGAAACTATGACGTCAGCGTATCTGAAAACTTGCGGAGATCCAGTAATCATGGAGCTGCGTATAGGGCATTTCACAATCTTTCCACTCCAGAACATGGTTTCAAAAATGATCGTTTACAGACCCCCAAAACGCCGTCTTCTTATGGATGATATGCAGATTCGGCAAAAACGTATGCGTTTAGACCTCGGTTTGGCTTCGTGTGGATGAGGTCTTAGTTCAGTTGTTATTCACGTAGATCACAGTTTTTCGTCATGGTGGATCCAGATAGTGATCCAGATAAACACCAAAATTGAATCACTTCTTCCTTTTCCCATGCTAAACATTTCCTGAAAATTTCATCAAAATCCATCCATAACTTTTTGAGTTATTTTGTTCACAGCCAGACAGACAAACAAACAAACTCTCCCAAAAACATAACCTCCTTGGTGGAGGTAATAATCCTGGAGATGGCAAATCTGGAGGGTTTTCGCAAATATGGAGACTGGTGGAAAAAGATGGATGAGACTGACCTGCAGGCCTACTTAGGGCTGCTAATCTTAGCAGGTGTATACAGGTCCCGAGGTGAGGCTGCAGCTAGTCCATGGGATGCAGAGAGTGGTGCTAGTTGTGCTAATTAGTTGAATGGATTATGTTATTTTTCACATTTTTGACATATTGTCTAAAATTGTTCACTGAAAAAAAAGAAAGAAACTGAGTCATCATGGATGAATAAAAATCCATTCAAAACTCCTTTTAACACATTTCTATTCTTTTCTTAAACTATAGAAATACAAGTGAAGAGGGAAAACTCAGGTTTTCACACATTTTGTGGTGAATGACAAGTTATTTCTTTAAGCAAGATAAAATTTGGTGTTTAAAATTGAATTAAGCTGTTTTTATTGGGGGTTTAGTGAAGACGGGTCATTTTGACCCGGAGGACACGGGGTGTATACAGAATATGGGGACAACGGGAGGGTTAACAAGAAGCTGGGCTGTTATCATACACTCAGAATGTGTCTTGGCATTGTCCGGCTGAAATGAGGAAAATCATTTCCGACTAGAAAAGCACTCGGAGAGCTCAGACCTCCGCCAGTTCCACAGTCGTCACCCATATTGTGATTTTCGCCATAAATATAATGTAATATATTTAGATTCCTTGACCATGAAAACATACCATTAGCAATTGGATTCATAATGATATATATTTAAGTTCAGTAGTTATCCACAAAAATCACATTTTTCGTCATGGCGGACCCAGATCAACACCAAAACCGAATCAGTTCTTCCTTTTCCCATCAAAATCCATCAATAACTTTTTGAGTTATTTTGTTCACAGACAGGCAAACAAACATTACCAAAAACATAACCTACTTGGCGGAGGTATAAATGGCCTTTCCTAGATGGCATCACGTTGCTCCAATACCTGTATATCCCTTTTATGATGACCCTCTTTGAGTGTCTTTGTGTGTCCGACTGTTCTTGCCTTCACCCTGCTCCTGTGGACCCCTCCTTCCTGTGACGGGGCATGCTACCTGCTGCTGCAGCACACCTGTGTGTGATCTGCTAATCATCTGCCCCACTTAAGCCTCCCAGGATGCTTAACAGTACCAGACGATTCTGCATCTCCTGTGTGTCTCTGCCCGTTCAGCCACTGCAGTCACATTCTCAGGTTCCCCATCTCACTCTGCAGCCCCAATTCATCATTTTTTTTCACTTATTATAACTTAAATGATCCTTTTCAGCCCAGAGGATATGACATCTATGATTTAAAAAATAATAGTTGGAAATGTCGTCTTATCAGATCACAGAATAATTTTTCACTTCACGTTTGTTCAGCTCAGACATGCTCGGGTCCAGAGAAGCCGGATGTGATTCTGGGTTTGTTGATTTTATAATGGTAGATTTTAACTTGCACCTATTGATGTAGAGACAATCTGCTGATAGCTGACAACAGTATTCTGCGGTGTCTTCTGAAGAGTTGTTGAGACCCTTGGCCATTTACAAAATGATGTATGGGAGGTTTTTAATGCAGCGGAATCAAAGGTCATAGGCATTCAGTGTTGTTTTCTGCCTTGCCCTTTACATACAGAGATTTCCTCAGATTCTCTGAATCTTTTTATATTATCAACTGAAAACAATGAAATCCCTAAATCCCAATTGTATGTTGAGAAATGATGTTCTTAAAGGTGTAGTCAGTGATGTGGGAGAAAACGAGTGGAGAGGTTGTTGATGAACGCATTTAGACCCGCCTCTCCCTTCATACCTCAACCCTGGCTCCACCCCTGAAGCTGATGGACGTACATCGTCATGGAAACAGCTATAGAAAATGCGTAGCTGACCAACGTAGCTAAGGTAACCTTGACTCGTCAGACAATAGTAGCCACAACTCAACTTCCATTATCACAACATCACAACAACAGTACATTTTGGCAGATTAGACAATAAGATGAATGCCCGACTGTTGTTACTGTTATGTGAAGCACCACAAAGCTAATGTTGCTTACCTATCCAGCAGAAAGACGGCGTCATCCACGCCCGTTTTCAGGTATTTCATTTTGCGGAGTTCCCTTCACTGTAGGAAAGCAACACCAAAGTTGACCCGGGTCTTTGCTCTTTCATGGTCATAGCCCTTCTTTTTCACTTTTCACTCCTCTGACCTTTTTCTTTTGGGCTGTTTTTCAGCCATTGCTACTGCACCTATTGTATCTCTCCCTTACGCTAACTGCGCACGCTACCCAACCTACGACTCCCCCTTCCCCCTCTGTCTGATCTGCGCATGAGTATGATCGCCCCCTGGTTGTGTGAGTGTGGGGGGGGTGTACCCTGTTTTGGTGACTCGGCCTGAGCCACAGTATTTACCTGCTGAAATTCAGAGCCAAGGCTGTGTATTGAAACCGGACTTTTTTTTCAACATGCTGTCAGTGGTGACATCTTGTGGATGGAGAGGAGAAATACTGTGATTTTGACAAATAGTGCATTAGATTAGAGGATTAGAAGATCACCGACTACACCTTTAACTGTTGGACTATATGCTCTGTAGCGGAGAACTTTGCCTCATACTTGCTTGTGAACGATTGAGCCTTTAGGGATGGTCTTCTTACACGACGCTCACCTGTTTCCAGTTATCCTTCTTACCAGTACATCTTCCAAGCAGGTGTTTTTTGAGCAGTCCTCAAATCAACCAGCCTGTTGTTGCTCCTGTCCCAACTTTTTGGAATGTGTTGCAGGTTTTAAAGTAAACTGAGTGGCTGAAGTTTATCAGATTGAATATTAACTATCATGCTTAAAACAACATCCCTACTTGAAATGAAATTAGGTTTTTAGCATTGAGTAATCCTCAGAGTGAGTTAAGAAGTGATTTACTGAACTAGGGAAGGAAGTACAGAGCAAGAAGGGGCAGCATCAGAAAGACTGACTGTCATTCAGGTTGATGAAAAGGGGAGACATGAAGGGTGACCCCCCCTCCCCCACATACTGGGTCACCCTTCAAGTCATTCCTCCCACTGCTCCCTAATGCTCCCCTCTGTCCTGTCTGACTCTGTCCTTCCAGACTGATCAATGAACACCTAGTCTGCGACACACCCATCAGAGTGTCTGAGCACCGCAGGTTCACGTCCAGAAAGACTGCAGAGGAAAAGTGGCAGCTGCTACCCACTGGATGCTGCTGACCTCCTGCTGACACACACACACACACACATACAAAGTAAGGATGAGGATTGCCTTTCTGTCCAGATGCTCATTACATCAAGCAGGAACACACTGGGTAGCACACACAGGCACACAGTTCTTGTTTCTTTTTGTCCAACCCTCCACCACAAGGTCCAGGTAACAAAAAAATCAACACCATTGTGTTCTGAAGCTCCAAAGAACAGATTGTCCTCAAAGGCCAATTTACAGGTTGGATGCTGTAGTGAATCAGTTTGTAGGAAAATTGCTTTTGTATCCTATTTGACTAAAAACAGCCAACTAGCTGTGAGATAACAACAGGGAGCACCGCTGCGTTTGATTATATTTTACATTACTGAATACAGATATTAATGAACCATTTATGCCCCAAAGGGAGTTTGGCTTGCACAGAGAACATAAATACACAAACTACATAGGACATCAACAACCACACAAGACAGCACATGATAACATTTAACAGTTAGTCAAGAATAAGATTGGGAAATACAGCTATAATAAAACTAAATGTAGATAAAAAAATCACTAAGTGGTCTTAAAAGTGCAATGTGCCAAGTTCATGTTGTGAGAGTTTTATTATTAATATTAATATTCATAAAGAAGATTTCTTTTTATTCAGAGGTGTACAGTTGTCAGCAAGCTTTTTATTATGAACCTGTGACATGTCAAATAGAGCAGAAAAAGCTCAGAATGAAAAACAGAAGTCAGGGTGACATTGGGACTCTTTTCAACCCCACAGTTTCAAGTTGAGACCCTACCACTTACATTTCTGACCTTAAAGGAACTCTCCAACATTCTTGTTGTTTTCATGTCTTGCCTTGCTCCCGAATCCATGACAAACAGGTACACACCATTCTTTTGACTGTGCGTCTAGTAGCAAGGAAGAGATCGGAAGAGCTCGCCCACCGCTAGTTAGCTTTAACTCAAACACTAGCAGTCAGTGGGTAGCGCTAGCCTGCTTCTGCCTACAGTCTTTAGATAAAAGCTTCAGCAACTCTAAACAGTCCTGTGTGCTTCTTGTGTGCCTCTTCTTCTTATCGTATTCTGTTCTTAAATTTGCAGGCATTTTGCATTTAAGGAAGCCTCACAAACAGACAATGACTAGCTTTAGCCTGCCTGTTCCTATAGTAATCAGATAAACTATACAAAACTACACCTGAGAGTGCATGCACAAACCACCATGGACGTGGTTTTAAGTAGGTCAACAGAACAAATTAAAGTGCTAATCTTTGTCTAAAATAGATATAACATCATGTTAAAAAAATTACACTGTGCACATTTAGTTGCTGAAGAGTTTATCTGATGAATGTAGGCAGAGGCAGGCTAACGCTACCCACTGACTTGTGGTGTTTGAGCTAAGCTAACTAGCCATGGACATGTTCTGCCTGTCTCTTCCTTGTTACTGCATGCACAGTTGAAAGAATAGTGTCTATCTGCTTGTCACAGAATCAGGAGTGAGGCAAGACACAAAAACAAAATGGATGGCTATGGATGTATGACAGAACAGATACGGGGGGATGATAATGTTGCCAGCACATCATGACAAACTTTGAAAGACTGGCTTCAACTTAGCAGACTGTTGCATTTAAGTCCATGTTAAGTCTACAAGGCCAAACCAAACCAGATGAAAGCAGCTTGGACCACTTCTGCAGGTAGTTTGAGGTATCCAGTATCAACCCGTTTGTAACATGATTTGAAACATGTACAGGTGAAACATGAAGGCTCTATACCTTTCAGTAAGGACCTCATATGAAGACATGTAAGGATGTCTGGGCCAGGGTCCTTCTGGCTGAGTGGGCTGCCCACTTTCCATGCATGAAGGATCTCATCTTGTCTCATCTTGCTGAATGGGCCCCTAGTTATGATTAGAATTAGAAAAGGTGGTGCTGATGGTTCATCTCCACTTCCAGACTCAAAACAGGAGGAAACTGCACAAAGCTGACAACTTTACAGGAGCTTGTTAGGTGCTTGAAGATGGTGACAATAATCTGTGAATTAGACCATAAGGAGACCATGAGGAGACAACTAGCCATTTATGCTGCTTCTGAATGCTGTAATCAATTTGTCTTTATTTTTTAGGCACAAGCTTCATATATATATATATATATACGTCCAAGGAGGTTATCTTTTTGCTGGCATATGTTTGTCTGCCTGTCTGTTTGTTTGTTTGTTAGAAAGATTATGCAAAAAACTGCTGGTTGGCTTTTGCTTAATTTTCACGAGATGTTGGTAAAAGCCCAACTTTGAAATTATTTGATTTTGGTGGTCACAAAAACATTGTTAAAATTTCAAAAAATCCTGTAAATTACCAGTTGGCAGAATTAGAAATAAAGCAGAGGTCTGTGCTTTCTGAGTGCTTTTCTAGTTTATTTTGGGCTCGTTCCATTATTTTGGGAACCTGCAGGGCATAAAAAAGTATTACAGGCTGCAGCCAGCCTATGGACCATATTTAAGACACTTCTGTCACAGTTTTGAAATATTTGAGTGGCCAAAGCTAATAATGCACTTAAAGCTGTGGTCTACGATTTGAAACTGCAGCCTGCCCCTCCTTCCCTCACCTCTCCTCTCCGTGTTCCAAGATCCCGCCCCCCAGCTCGTGTCGCCTCGCCTCTTAACAAGCCCCCTCGGACAGAGCTACGAGCGACTAGCATAATATATCAGCAGCAAACTCAATCAAAAACAGCTCAGCTCTACTGAAAGTATCAAACACGACAGACATCCCCCTTGTAACACACAGCAGTAGCCATTTCAATTGGACCGGCGGCAATGCGGTTCTGGCGCTGCCAGAGCGGAGCCGATTGTGGGGGAGGATTTATTTTTCTCGGTCTGTCCTTCCCAGCTCAGCTTACAATGCTAACGATTAGCGGCTAACAGGCTAACCCGCTCCGCTACAAGTCATTAGCCAGGACAGGCACAGACTAACCAGAGTTATTCAGCAGACATCTCACACTGTAGTAAACAAAGACATTACCTGATCAACCAGGGGCGAAACGGCCGATGCTGAAGGTCTGACGGCCGGCTGAGGCCATTCGTTAGCTGTTAGCCCGCTAACAGGCCTCAACCCGCGGGCAGAGCTCCGTTGGGCCCCGCGGGAGAGGGAAGCGGCTTCCCGGTTTCGGCGCTAGGCTTTTCCGGCTAGTTCAGTAGCTAACGTTGCTAGCTGCTCACTGGAGGTAGAGGGGAGGAGGCGGGACCATGGGCATGACGCTGCGTAGTGAGGGAGACAGGGGATTGGATGGACTCACGGACCAACTCACGGACCAATTGAACCTTACAGGCTTCTAGGTTTGATTGGTCAGCTTGTATGCAGCTTTGCAGCGGATATACTGAATGGATTTTTTGGTCTTTATCATGGGCGGATCTACCGGGGTGGCATGGGGTGGCAAATGCCACCCTAAAATAAACCCTTGCCACCCCTACTGCCACCCCAACTGGCAGCAATGAACTGATAGGAAAAATTAACAGTTACGAGCGCGAAGTTCCGATGTCCGACGACAGTGAATGCAGCACCGAACATACAGTCTATGGGCGTGAAGTGAGAGAGAGCCAGTCGGGAGTCGAGGAGGAAGGCACAAGGAAAGAGGTAAAAACCACAGTCTAGTATTTGAGGCGCGCAGGCGGCGACGTGTTCTTCATAATCCGTCTGATTCCGGACTCAATTCACTGCTACTCACCTGAATAACGGGCTGTGTGTGTGAGTGTAAGCTATGCAACAGGCTGAACAGACGATCACAGGAAGAAAAATCAGAGTCCAAAGTGGCCGTGTTTCTGCTAAAAACCCACCGAATCGAACCGAAACCAGCCCCATGTGTCTTGCTCACATATAAACACAGACACAGTGATCCACGCATTTAAAATTTAAATAAAACATTTAAATAGCTTATAAACACACTGAATATTGATTCACTTTCTAAGGGAAAGCTTGTAACTTAATCTGCTCTTTAAATTTCTGTATATGGGTGATTCCGCCAAAAGAGTAAAATTTCTGTCCCCAGCATTTTATTGTGTATTAAATTTATAAACACAATTAATAATAATATATAACAAATTATATTTGTTATTATACGGAACACTATACACTTTAATCTTTGTAGAAATTACACACACACACACACACACACACACGCACACACACACACACATATATATTTTTATATATTAAAATGGCATCCCAAACACTTATGCATGGCATTTCTTGCCTGTCCCCACAGCCAAACGCTACACTTTACAACAATGCATCATGAACAAAATCCCTCCAAAGCAAATTTTCTTTTGCATTTAAGTGTGACTCCATATTCTATCTACACTTTTAAAACAAAAGTTTAACAAAAAAGTCATTATATTTTGGTGAAAATTCACATTTTAGTGCTGTCCCCAGGTTTTCACTCATTGCTGTTACCCAAACACATTCCCCTCTTTAAAATTCTGGAACATTCCACCAGTGACATGTTCTGCAGGAAGTGACATCATTTAGGTCTTCTGCAGGTCATGGGAAGACCAAAAGTAAGTTCTCTCTTTTATTTTTCCTAAAATTTAATGATATATTAGCTGTTTTAGAGATGGTCAGTCTAAAAACTCAGTCCTGTTACCTAAGTTATCTCTAAGACAACATTTGTTGATATCAAAAGTAAAATATTCAGTTAAATCTTAAGAATTTGCTCCATGTTCTCAAGCTACTAGCATAGATGCTAAGTGGCTAGATTTCACACAGTTGCTAATTTTATGCCACAAATTCATTCCTGTTACTCAAATAAAGAATAACTGCAAAAAAAGTCATTTTGTCATAAATATTAGTGTTTTCATCATGTAACCAACCATTTCTTCTCAATTAACTCTTTTTCTAAGAGTCTAAAACGTTGTATGTGGTTGATATCCTTTTAAACACATTTTTAAAATGGCATTTGAGTTTTGGTAACAGCAGAGAAAAAATTTGCAATGATAATAAACTGTCAAAAGTTGCAATAAATTAAATAAAGTTGACTGAGATTGACCAGTACTCATTTTAAATGAGTAAATGTGTATATTACTAAATTCTATCTTGAAATGGAATGAAAAATTAAGTTTATTTTGTAGCGTTACAAAAAGCAAATTGCACTCTTTTGGCAGAATGACCCATACCTCTGTTTTGGTTACTGAACAAATCTGATAGATAAAACTTTGAAAATAAAGAGTTGAAAATGTGACACCAGTGTAAATGGTGTAAATTCTGCTGAACATGAAGCAGTGTTTTTGCTGTTCTTGTTTTTTGATAGCTCTTATTTTGTGTATATTACTGTACAGAAAAAAAAAAACTGTATGTACATAGTTACAAAAGATTTTTGTAGTTTTTCTGACTGGAAGCTAAATGTATTCATATGCGACCTCTATTCAGGTTTGTGTCCAGTGGCTTGTTTAGTTACCGTGACCCATTGGTTTCCATTGTGTATTTATGCTGCTGACCTTCTTACAGTCCATTAGGATAGTTTTTTCTTGTACAAATGCTGCTTACATGTGGAATATACAGTATGTTCTAAGTTAAGCACTAAGTCTTGCAAGCAGGAATACTTCAGTGTTAATTGTCTATTTCTCATCAAACTACGATAACAGCTTCAGTTTATAGGCATCTGATGTAGGTTGCCACCCCTAAAAAATTCCTGCCCCCCTCTTGCCACCCCATAAATATTTTTCTAGATCCGCCCCTGGTCTTTATACTGTGTAGATAGGACCATAGGACCATAACAGCCTTATAAACGGTGTTATTAATATGTACAAAGCTTCCAAATCGTAGACCATAGCTTTAATAAACAGGGCAGAAGGGTCAGTTAAATCATTTTAGCAAAAAGGAAATGCTTCACATTACTGACTGTTAATTCCACTTCAGTATATTTTGAGCCCTTAAATCTGTATCCATGCATCACTGATGCTTTATGAAAATCTGTGTACAACAACATCTGTAGAGAAACAACAGCTGTGCAAACACATGAGAATTGATTTTAATTAAAGAGTGGCACAGCTAATGATTAACAGTTATAGGCAAAACATCAAGGTGGCAGGAAATCTATTCAGCCTGATGAGGAAACGAGTGAGCGCTGAATTCCTGCAGTGAGCAAACATCACCACTTTCACATGAAGTGTACACACTGTAATGTGGAGACAGGTAAATCAACTTTCTGCCATGTGGGTGATGGGGCCCAACCCAAGTTCTACCCCCACAGGCACACATGAATACATGTGAGACTTTGATTGACAGCCTCTTTGTACTCACTTGCTCTTCTGCTTTCTTCTGTGACTTTTATTGCATTCTGGGTAGAAATCAATTCTGGAGGAACAGGCTGTCAGCACAGACTGTACCCTGGAGAGAGAGAGGTAAAGAGAGATGGTTGGGTGTGAAAGAGACAGAGGAGAGTCTATGAGTGTCACAACTAAAGGAAATAATGAGAAGAGAGAGAGTTGGTGAGGAAAGAAGACAAATCAGAGGAGGTTGTGAAGTGGGGGACCTGCCACCATAGAGTCCACAAGTCATTGGTTGACTACCTTTCGTCCATGGCAGAAAAGAAGCATCTAAAAATAGATAATGGACGATAAAAAACTGCCAAAATCTGTGAAATACCAGCGTGACTTGGTAAAAGCACTTAAAGATACTCTAGGATGTTTCAGGGTCAGAGGATGGCAGCAGCTGATGTTTACAAATCTGCAGCCTGTGGTACTTGTCATGCAGATCCTCCCTGCAGGAATGAACAATTATACTTTTACAGACCCAAAATAAAGTTTTTCAAACTCAGAAGACAACCAGAAGAGCTGAAAGATATATAATATAAAAAAATATTCAAAATATTTTCATATTGGATTAAGAAGCAGCCATGTTTTAGCTGTAAAGTTTACTTTATGGTTGCAACATTAGTGTTAGTCCATAAAGTGTTTCAGTTACATATTATATCTTAAGCTTAATATAATAACCCACATATTTATAAAACTGACATTAATGCCATGTTAGAATGGTCCACTATGCAAAAGTAGAAAATTATGGTTTGATATGCGGGTTTAGGTTCACCACAGGGATATTTCTTAAAATTCTAGCTTAAACATCCATTAAGTTAAGTTTGATGTAACTTTCCATGCAGCACAACCTGTAAATTGTAACAAACTGTAATTAAATAAAAAGTCTGTTACAAACAGTTCAGGAGCTGAGCTGACAAAAATAACAGCTTCAAAGGATGTCATGGGGTTAACCACTAGCCTTTGAACTTAGCAATTCTTAGCATGTTATAAACCATGTTTGTTTAGATTACAAGCTGCAACAGAGGCCCTGGTTTTTGGTGAATATTTTGGTTGGTGTGTGGTGTGTTGTGTCTCCCGTCATAGCACACCGCATAACTTACTTGTCTTCATGTATGGACTCTCTCACAGTGTCAGAATGATTTTAAAAACCTTTATTGTGGGCACCTGGCCTGGCTTGTTTACCAGACTAAAAATTAGGACAGACAAAAAAATCATGTGTGACTTAAACTTTATCACACTTTTGTCCAAAGATTATGACTAAATCCATAATAGATACTAAAACTAAGACTGATGGTAATGAGGGAGAGGGAGAAGAGAGGCGAGAGAAAAACAACAACATGATTTAGATTTCTGGAGGTGAAGAAATCGCAGTTCACAGGAACAGACTTGAATAAAATGATCCAATTACATAACTGATATCTGGCAGGGCCCCGTTATTGAGCATTCTTGAGGCATTGCACACTCTGATACAAGCACACACACACAAACACACGGACCGGCCGATACAAACACAAACTCTCACACACACACAGTTAACACAGAGCACAAACAATCCCACATACGACTACAAACCGTAGTAAATAAACAAAAGCAGTTGTCTGTTAACGCTCCTTCTGATAACTGCCTGCTGTTTTGCATTGCACAACGTTTATGCAAAGCGTCAGGGAAATTATCTGTGTGTGCATGAGTGTCGAAGGTGTCTGTGTCATAACAGACTGAGCTGATTGTTATGAAGGTGTCTTCAGAGAGAGGCTATGCATCTGCTCTGCTGGCCTTAGTCACCTCCACTATGCTGCTTCTGCAGACTGGAATCTGCTACAAGAAAAACTAGGGCTTGAAGAGCTGGTCTCTTTCGATCTTTAAAGTGCAGGTTAAATACAGTGGAGGAAGCTGAAGCAGGCTGTAGATGATCATTTTCTGTCCTGTGACTCGGACTTGATAAAATAAAATATTAAGTGATGTTCCCAAAACTTGTGTTTACAGGATAACCACCTCCATGTATATGCTAAGTTGGTTCCTGGTTCTATTCTGGATCTGGTCATCCAGAATTTTAACTTTTACAGGATTTGTAGAAAAGCCACTTGGTATAGGTTTCAACAAGTTTTTTATCAGTCTGAAAGGGGTATTACTGTGAGCAGTCCAGAGTGGGATGGCCCAGTCTGAGTTCATTAGAGCAGAAAGAGGTACACACTAAAAACAGTTGGGTTAAAAAATAACCCAATTTTAACCCAACTGCTGGTACAGAAAAGGACAAACCCCTTTTTGGGTCATTTCAACCCAACAGGTTGGGTTCTTTTTTTTTTACCCAATTTTTGGGTTGTATTATTTAACACAAAAGTTGGGTTATGCTAACTACACTGCTGAGTTGTTCTTCCTAACCCAACTATTGGGTTGGGCAATTCAGCGCTCCCAGTAGTTTAACACTGAGGCAGTTAGGACCCAGAAGCAACACAGATCTTACAGTTCACAATAACCAGCTTTATTGGACAGACAGGAACAGTTGTAGAGAGTGGGGAACGAACCCACGATTCTTGGAACACGAGGCAGTGACATAGTCCACTCAGCCACAGGAGCCACACACTCATACCGCAGCTCAGAGTCTTTAAGGTGAAGTAGGTTAGGACTCACTTTGTCTTTCAGAGCAGGAAACGGTTCTGATTGCCAGAGATCAGGCTGCCACCACTGATTCAGGCCCACAGACGTGTACGATACCAGTGAACAGATGGCCACCACAGATCAAGATTCACAAACAGGTACTCGGCATCAGGAACAGAAGGCAACGTTGGCGACCTTGGATCAGGCAGGAAGGTAGTTGCAGGACAGAAACGGGTCGATACCTTGTAGTCTAGCTGAGGATCAGACGGTAAAGGCAGAAACAGGAACAGAACAGGTCGGCAACAGGTGATCAGTCCGGATAGCAGGTCTGGAGTTCTTTGCATGAGAGCGAGACCATCTGATGCCAAGTGAGTGTGGAGCTGGATGTGACATAGTTGGGTTAAAATAATAGCCCTATTACCCAGATAATGGGTTACTCTTTATAAAAAATAACCCAAAAATTTAACCTAACACGAGCAACACATAAATTGGGTTACCAAAATAACACAACATTTTTTAGTGTGTAATAGCTACAAGCAAGACCACAGCAGAAGTGACCACTCGTACAGAGATTAGCATAGATGCTAACAGGTTCAGGACAGTTTTATAATATCTGGACCACATTTCTTTATCAAATGAAAAACAAATATCAACACTACAAACTTCTCTATTGTAGGGATATTTTCACTCCACTTCTGATGAAAGCTTGTTTGGAGACACATTGTAGCTAACGTAGTAGCTCCTGTCTATGCGGCGTAGGTTTGATTTTGACATTGGTGGGGACATAAAAGCACATCAAGACGGCACCCCTAAAAGTTGATATGTTTTGCATTTATGACTGTTTTTTAATGTCAGGTAGAGCTAATTAATCACGCAAACAAACTATCATATTCAGAAAAAAAGCACTCTAAATCTCTACTGTCTGTTCCTTGACAGAAATATATTAATGCATGACACATGAACCATATAGAACCAAAAACCAAAAAAGGGCTACCGATAAGTGTAATCACTGACAATATCAATGTAAAAAGTCATGTTTTTAATCACAGGTTTTGTTGTGTTTTTTCTTGAAAACTTGTATTGTTGGTCTTAAACGGTTGCTGCCTTTCAATACACAATAATACATGGATAATAAATAAAATAATCTCTTTAAGTATCTCTTTGACATTAAATGTAAGCTTTTTTTAGTTATTAAGTGCGTTGGTGGCGCAGTTGGATAGTGCGCTTGGTCAGTGATCGGGAGGTTGCAGGTTCAAGCCCAGCTCCGGGCGACATATGGCGATGTGTCCTTGGGCAAGACACTTAACCCCAAGTTGATCCCACTGCTGCGTCAGTGGAGTGTAAGTGGGCATGAAAGGGCGTGAATGTGTTAGAGATACTGATGGAAAAACTAACATAGAAACACAGAACCATCAGTGAGTGAATGGGTGTGAATGGGTAGATGTGCCCTGCGGTGTAAAGCAGCTTTGAGTTGTCAAAGACTAGAAAAGCGCTATATAAGCTCAAGTCCATTTACCATACTATGCTTGTGATTTATGTCAGGGACCATGCGGTAGTGGCATAATATTGATAGGGACGTGTCCCTAGCGTCCCTACCCAATTCTACACCCCTGCGTCCATGGCATTATCTAATTGGTCAGTAGTTAATGTTGCTGATGGAACAATCATCCAATCCCCTGCTAGATTTGTTTCTGAAAGTACCTGCCTTCTCAAGTAATTTTCACAAAAAATATTGTCCCTGATTCTTACCTGTCATAAGGACTCCTGAAAAGGAAGTGCAGATGTTCCTGTGACATCCTTTGTTTTGTTTAGTCTTTGCTGTAGTTCCTGTTGTAAGACTGAGATGGAGAGGAGAGCTCAAGAGGAAGTGAAGCATGGATTATCATCATCACACATGAGTTTTTGTTTAACATGTGACAGTGTTGTTTGCATATGAATTGTTTGTTTTTGATTCACTGAGTTGTTGGCATGTTTATTTCCTTTGACTAGTGATTACCTAAGAAAGGTATAATGCAAAGAAGCACTAAAATGGTGAAAGATGAAGTTCCTGATCAGTGTGTTAAGAAGTCAGTTAATGTGTAAACATGAAGCTTTAGGTCAGTCTGATCAAACACGTCAGAAGAAAGTCATTTATAGTATAAACCAGCATCTCTCTGTCCCTGTGCAGCTGTCGGCACGTTGCATGAATCTCTCACCTACTGTGTCCTCTGTGCTGCAGATCAGAACATGCTGTTCAGTTAGTGAGACATCTAGTGGTGGGAACTGAATGTTTTCTTTCCTCTCCACACGCTAAAAGGAACACTTGACTCCCTCATCAGCCTTGAAGCTGAAAAAGTCAAGAGATAGACTTTTTTATTTTGTCTTCTTAGTTTCTTTTTTATTCATGCATTCAACAGCGTGATCTGATTAATATCTGTAAGTGAACACGATGTACAATTTAAGGATTACACAAAGCACAGGGGGGTAAATCAGGGCAGAGTTTCAAAGCACAGAATAAGTCACATGTACATTGGAGCATGAGCGTTGTGTGGTGTCTGCAGCCTCGTTTCTTTTTTTTTTGCTTGCATGCTAAGAGGAGACCTTGTTTCAGTTTGAACACAGTGGAGATGTAACACTATCGAGCTGATAGAGGACAGTATACATCTCAGCAAAGACTGACAGAAGAGGAGTCAACATTTCAGTCTGCACAACAAAGAAAAAAACATTTATAACCAGTGGTTCTCAATCTCTTTCAGTCCTGCACCTTTTTGTGCAACTTCCCCCACCACTCATGTATGGAATCAAAGTTCAAACTTTTTTAGTATGCATCCAAACATGTGACCACATTAAAGGATAACTTCGGTTCCTGCAGCTTTTACATTGTTTATAGAATGAAGAACAACAATATACTCACCCAGAAGGCTTTCCTGATGCAAACGGTGCTTCGGGAGATATTTCGATCCAAAATCGAGCAGCGGACACCGATATAATGTAGCCTGTAGGGCATAGATCGCCGCTCCTAAAAACTGCATTAATCGTCCAAAAACTCATGTTTTTCACCAATATTCCATCATGATTAGCGCCCGAATGGGGCCATTGTAGCCTGTGTCTCTCCACACAGCGCTGTGTGGCTGTACTAACCTCTAAACAGACGAGTCTGTTTGCATGCCCTCAGCGCATCGCAGTACTCTCTGGGCGTTGAGATCGCTTCCTCAATTTCTATCAGCTCCTTATCTGTATAATCTGGCTCCAAACTGTAAGGCGTCCATCATATTCAAAGTCCTCCTCCACAACATCTTCATCTCATAGATATTAGTCCATTTTGCACAAAACTGGAAGAAGAAAGTCGATTGTAGCTGCCCTGAAACAATGAGCACTTTTCTGCGCATGTGAAGAGCATGTAAACAAACTTCGTTGGTTCAGCCACACAGCGCTGTGTGGAGAGACACAGGCTGCAATGGCCGTCCATTGGCGAATCATGATGGAATATTGGTGAAAAACATGAGTTTTGACGATTAATGCAGTTTTTAGGAGCGGCGATCTATGCCCTACAGGCTACATTATATCGGTGTCCGCTGCTCGATTTTGGATCTAAATATCTCCCGAAGCACCGTTTGCATCAGGAAAGCCTTCTGGGTGAGTATATTGTTGTTCTTCATTCTATAAACAATGTAAAAGCTGCAGGAACCGAAGTTATCCTTTAAGTACTGTGCAAACACATAGATCAGGATAATTTAACTGCCTTAGTCATGACTCCACAACATCCCCTGTGTCGGTGGCGCAGTGGGATAGCGCGCTTGGTCAGTGATTGGGAGGTTGCAGATTCAAGCCCAGCTCTGGGCGACACATGGTGATGTGTCCTTGAGCAAGACACTTAACCCCAAGTTGTTCCCACTGCTGCGTCGGTGGTGTGTAAATGGGCATGAAAGGGCGTGAATGTGTTAGAAATACTGATGGATAACTAACAAAGAAACTCAGAACCATCAGTGAGCGAATGGGTAGGTGTGACCTGCGGTGTAAAGCAGTTTTGAGTAGTCAAAGACTACAGCAGAAAAGCGCTATATAAGCTCAAGTCCATTTACCATAATAAATATTCTAACCCTCGTTCAAGGTGGGTCAATGTGGCCTAAAAATAAAATACCATTTTACTCAGAGCACTTACCAATTTGATTTTTTTTTTCCAAACTTATCCATGATGTGTCCCTGTTAAGTCCTGACCGAACCATGTTTGGAGGTTGGTTTGGTGGCTGTAGAGGTGCCAGCTGACCTCCTGGGCACTGCCAAAGGGCTCTTGAGCAAGGCACTCAACCCCAGAACTGCTCAAGAGCACTTCACAGGTCATGATTGTAGGGCCTGTGTTTGTGTCATCAAAATTAGTCCTGCCTCAGCAGGGGAAGAGCCTGATCCCCTCTGGGAGCCAGCTCTTTTTGTGACGACCAGTCTGTTGCAGTGGGTGGGTGAGGGGCACCCAACCAGTCACTCTGATTGATGATGTCCATCCCAGAGGGCAAGCAATGGAAGAGCAGCATTAACCCGGCCAGCACCAACTTTTCACTCCGTCCACTCATGTCTGCCTCCACAGTTACTTCATGTACCAGTTACTCATTACCATATGGCTGCAGAAATACGGCCAATTCTACCACAGATCCACAGCCACTCATATGTTTTCCCCTGTATGTTAAAAACATTCTCATCTTGTTGAGGTATTGTATTATTGAAGGTTAGGGTACCAAATAGACGGAAATCTGGGAAAGTGTGGGGGAGATGGTATGGTGAAAAGGGGCCCAAGACTCAGGCTTGAATCTTGGTCCTCTGGTCCAAGGCCCACAGCCCCTGCACAGAGTTTGACTCAGAGTTTTGCATCTTGGGCTCGTCTTCTATGTCAGGGGTTCCAAAATGTTTCCATTCCCACACACATACAAACATGCGATTTAAGGATTTAATGCATCTCTTGTTTTGGCATTGACTTCACCTACTGATTGTTGTTTTATTTAAAATACTATATACACCCTACCAATAAAGAATATGTAAACAGTTTTAAAACTTTTCCTTGTATTTGGACAGTACAACTCATGGCCCCTCCGGTTCTACAGTGTTTCATGTGGACGGGCACATTTCTTATGCAGTCATTGCAAAGAACGTCTTGAAAAAGAAAACATTTTCGGCTCTGTGTAGACTGGGCATAAGCCTGTGACGAGCAGAAAACACTTGTGAAGGTGGTGTCATGAAACAGACTTTTGGCACAAAAGACTCAAATGCAGAGGAATCAGGTCTATGAGACAAAAGCCAGGCTTATTATCAGCTCTTGGTTTGGTAAGAGCTGGTACACAACATAGCACAACATTTCCATCCACAGTGGCAAAGGCTAAAAAAGGCTTGAGGAAAGGTTCAGGCAAAAACAAAAAAAAAAACAAACAAACAACAAAAAAAAAAAAACAGGTTTATGATGTGGACAAGGACATGAGATCGATAGAGAAGAGGTGGAAAGTGACTCAAGGTTCAACATTCTGGTGACATATGAGGGGAAGACATGAGGGTTAAATACACGAGGTGTCTGGGGGTGATGAGACACAGCTGGGGAAGAACAATCGGGGATCAGGTGTGACAGAGCCAGGCAGGAAGTGAAATCTAAAAAGACAAGGAGAGACAGGTGAATTTTCAAAATAAAACAGGAAGCACGAGACAAAACAGAAAAGACAAGAACAAAAAAGGTGCCTTCACCAAAGTAAAAGCGTGATCATGACAGGTGGAGGCTGTATGGTTTTTGCGTGATTAATCCCAGGAAGTAAAAAACCAAGGGCTATAAGGGGCATTTTCTGTAAAGATGTACAGCTAATTACTCCATAAACTGAAGTTTTAGTATACGGTGGCATGTTCCTCTGCTCCTCAAGTCACTTCAACATCAGAGCAGAGAAGATTCATATTTCTGGACATGAGACCTTGAGGAGTATGAAGATAGTATGACATTTTTAGAGGGTGGGGCCGAGTTGGAGGCTAAATGATCTTGTAAACTTTAGCCATTGTTGCCTGGTGAGTTGTTTTTGGCTTTTTTTGTAACTTTGGCTGAAGAATTCAGGTCTCTTTATACATGTGAGTTCACATCCTCTCCAGGACCAAGAGTGTCACTTGATTAAAAAGACAGCACTTTTAAATTAGAGCTCAACATCTTGTAGTCATCAGATTTAATGTATCAGTTTAAACATCGAGTGTTTTGTCTTTATAGTGTATTTTTCTGAATATAAGTCAACATCAGTGGCGATTGCTCTGAGACTGCAAGGGAAGCTCAGCTTCCCCTAAAATGTCCCCAAAAAAAGTGGTGATATGTACTGCTGTGTGTACATTTCATTGACTAAATATGTGCTAGAATACCTTCATCTTTAGTTCAGAATCAGCTACTTATCACAGGTAACTGGTGGGACTTCCTTCTCATTCATCCCCGCAGTGTCTCAGCGCTTTAACACAGTCGGACGCTGAGCGTCTTCTGACTTCAAAGGGGAAGCGTAGAGTGGGTTGTTCCACTGTGGAAACTGGACAGTCATTGGATAAACGCTGGGCTTTGTCCCGCCCATCGGATGCTCAGTGTCTCTGGGGGTCTATGAGGCAGTGAGCTGGCCTGGACGCTCGGCTTTGCATGATGATTGGATGATCTGTCTGAGGCCGAATCCCTTTTTGATTGACAGTGAAATGAGCCAATCAGCGATCTTGAAGTATAACCCTTCACCAGAGCATCTTCTAAGTTTTACAGTCAGTTGTTCTGGACTGATTCGGAGGCTTTATTGATCACCAGCAACTTAATCTTTTTTAAAAACGACTAGCGTTGTGTTTGAAGATTCTCTTCTGTCACTTTTTCATTTCACCAACGAGCAGCTGCAGCGAGGGAGCTTCTACCCCTGTCACTCACACTCGCAACCTGTCAAACAGTAGTCTCACGTAGCAGCTCCAGCTTCTAGCAAGCTGCACATCATGGCAGAATTAACATTTAAATAAATAAACAAATTTGTGATGTTGGCCGGAAAAAAATGAGCTTCCCTTCCTTGAATGACCAGCAGCTGCCACTGGTCAACATGCGTATGCATTATTTAATTCTGCTTTTGTTTACGTTTTACATGATATCCCAACTTAATTGGACTTGGGATTTGTAAGTTTGCTAACCATCTAGAGTATATGTGTCAAACTCAAGGCCCGGGGCCACATCCGGCCCAATGGACATTTATGTCTGGCCCGCGAGATTGTTTTATATAGTTTTTGTTTTTCTTATTAATGGCCTGGCAGTATGCAGTGCTGATCACACACAGACTATAGATCCCATAATGCAGTGCAACAGCTACCTTGCTGAACAGTAGACAACTGGGAACAAAAGCATAATTTCTTTATAACATTTTCATTTTTTTTTTGTTGCATGTTCATATTTCCAACTTTTTTTTTGACAGGAGATTTTTTATGGAGAGCAAAAGCTTTTTAAGTTATTTATTAGTTTCAGTTTCTTTATTCTGTAATAATAGTATTTGTGTCCATGTATTCATTTTTTTTTTTTTTTAAGTTTGGTTTTAATGTGTTCAATAAATATTTTTCCTTTTCGGCCCTTGTGCTTTTTGAGTTTTGGCCCCATGTGCAATTGAGTTTGACACCCCTGATCCATAGCATATCTGTGCCATTTCAATCAAATACTTCTTTTCTTTGTCTCAGCTCTGTGAATTAATTCAGTAACTATATTCTTTATGTTAAGCTGCCTTCTCACATCTTAGGAAGGAGAAGAATAGGAGGAGGGTTTATGTGTGCACTGACTCCTGAGATCGTCTGTAGCCTGGAGGCAGGGGAGGCAGGGATGTGCTGTAATCTACAGATGGGAGCCTGGACACAGATGGGCACACACACACACTTACACACACACACACACACATACACACACACACACACACACAAAGGACCCTGCAGACAGATCAAAAGAGGGAGTGTGGCTTTGGCTTGTCAACAGTGAAGACTGATAGATGGAGGCATCTGTGTCACAGAGTGGAGGAGGTGAGAAGGGAAAGAGGAGATCCATCCATTAACTCCCATGTCACCGTCACATTAACAGGACAAAACAATATCTACATGTCCCAATGATGAAGTTGTGGCGTGGCAGTCATAATCCTCCTCCAGATTTTCAATTCAGGTGATAACCCACATTTGATTTGTAGAGATCTTTTTCTCAGGGGGACTTTGTGTAAGTTTATTTATTATACAGGATGAAGTTTAATGAAAATCCCTCAGCATTTTTTGAGGTACCAAATTAAAAGCAAAGAATGAACCCATGACTTTAGACCCTACCTTTGACTTCCATAACTGATCAGCAGTCAGAGTGGAGATGGTGTTCTTGAGTTATCTGGTCAGGAGCAGGGGGCATATGGAGCTCAAAATGGAGGAAGTGGAAGTGCCAACACCTGGAGTGGCCTACCTGAAGTGTCCACTTGAGGCTGGCTGCAGAAATCTGACACACAAATGATGGTTCATCCATCCATCCATCCATTATCTATACTGCTTATCCCATTTGGGGACACAGGGGCTGGAGCCTATCCCAGCTGACATAGGGCGATCAATCTATCTATCAATCAATCTTTATTTTTACAGGGCCAATTCATAACAAGCATTATTTCAAAGAGGCGAGAGGCGAGGAACACCGTTGACCAGTTGCCCTCAGACCACAGGGCCACACAATCATTCACCCTCAGTCTCTTACCTAAAGGTAATTAAAGCTGGGATTGGCAATTTTGGAAAACTAGCTGATATATTCAGAAGACTGATTCAACTCCAAACCCTCAGCACAACATGTTTGTTTTACACTACACCAAGTCATGTCTCAGTCAGCGGAAAGAAAACACCAAAACATTATCATAGTAAAGCAAAAAGGCAAACATGTAAAGTTAGTTAGTGCTCACAGTCGATGTTGATCGGGGTATAGGTAGTTCCTCTGCCATTCTCCACATACTGTAGCTGTCAAGGCTCACCGTTTTGGCCATGAAACTACCGTATTTTATATATTTATCCTCTTTCCCGACATCCTCCTGTATCAGTATTCTCCTGTAAATCTCCTGTGTGATGATATAATAATAAAAACATTCCTCTGCCTCTCCAAACTGAACTCTGTCTCTAGCCTGAATGGGGCAGTAATGCTCCAAAATGACGGATGCCAACCGCCGTAAAACGGAAGAAGAAGAAAAAGCCTCGTGAGAACGTCCACCTGCAGTAGCCTGGGTGGCAGCTATTGTGAGATTAGAGCCAAAAGAAAAAACTTAGAAAAATAAGTAGATTTCTTGTACATCTGTCTTAAAATGTGAGGCATACTGGAGCTTGGTTGGGGTGGTGGGAAGTCTAAACTTGAAAGGTAAGCATTCTCCAGCAGACTTGGATCCCTCTCAGCTACATGCACAGAGTCTGTGCACGCCGGAAAAATGTACGTGCAGCAGGCGGGCAGAATGGCGACGGGTTTGATTGGTTTAAAAACAGGTGTTACAGCATGATTATTGGTTGGGGTTTTCCCTGTTTACTCCTGCTGTAGATAGCAGATATTTTTCGCTCTGTTTTAAGAACACATTATGAGTTGATTACCATCGGGTCATAAAGACCATTTTAACCAGTATTACAAAAAGTGTGTCTAAATCAGATTACCAACCCCAGCTTTAATGTCACTGGTTCACCAGATTAACATGTTTTTGGTCTGTGGGAGGAAGCCGTAGTGCCTGGAGAGAAAAAAAGCATACAAGGGAAAAACATGCAAACTCTGATCAGAAAGGCCCAGGATCAAACCAGTGACCTTCATGCTGTGAGGCGTGCACTACCTGCTGCACCACTGTGGAGCCACAAATGATTGTATATTGAGCAAACAGCTATAAAACAAACTCTTGTTTTAATGCATCCTGCCACCTTTAGACTGGTTAAACTCATTTTAATGTTCAGCAGCATTCCTCATCAGATTATATTAACTATAGTTTAAAGATTTATTATTGGATTGATCTCTCTGTCCATGGTTGTATTGATTATACATCCCTGATAACTGTCTTTATAGATATTAGGCCCTTCTTGAAAATATGATGCCACATCTTAAGGGTCCGACCTATAATAAAAATATTTATTCAACAAATATGGTGCTATATAAGCAAAGATTGATTTATTAAGTCTATAGAGACAAAGAGAGAAAATGAGATTTTAGTCCCTTTGTCTCTGCCTGCATGTGTACACCTCTGGATGTAGTTATGTGTAAATATAAATATATTTATCATATGTATTTGTATATATGTGGATCTTTAAAAAGAAGAGTATGACTTAAGCCTGCTCTAGTGTAAAGTGCTTATTATGAACTGGCACTAAAATAAAGAGTGATTGATTGATTTATTGGGGATTGAATACTTGAACGTCACTTGGGATTAAAAACGGACTCTAACATGCAAAAAATATAAATGTGCACCCATTGATCTTGATCTTTGACAGCATACCTCCATGGTAAACTGATCAAAACTTTTTAGTTCATCATTGCATCAGAGTTGATGAGATAAAACTTTTTTCTTGTGAACACGATTACCTTGACAGACAGATCAACGAACCAATGCACCTGCCCAGGCTGTCATTGCCCACCAGTCACTAAGATAAGACACACCAGGTCAGGTAGACCCACCCAAACAACTAAAAAACAAATTAGACTTGGAGGGGAAACTTTTTTTTTTATTTAAATACCCTCTTCCTTTTCCAGAACATGGAAAAGCCTGCCTGTGTTTTCCTCCATAAACATTTGTCAGAGCCACAAAGAATGTTGCCCACACAACAGCAGAGGATAAGTGGAGATGAAAGGAAGCGAGAGAAACCACCTCGACTCATAATTATTCCTAATTAAGATTAATTGCTTTTTGAAGAGCTGGGGTAATTCCTATTGGCCCTGTGGGTGTGATTTCCCACACAGATGATTCAAAACAAAACAAGGCTGTCGACACAGATCGCCTCAGCAGTCGGCATTGTCTGCGAGCACAGAGTCTCATTATTTCAGTACACTGGTACATTAATCTCAGTAACTCTTTAGAGCTCTTATATCGTGTATAGCTACAGAATACTGGAAGATTCTGGCAGATAGATCAATACGGAGCAGAAGTCTAAACGGCACAACCTTTCTAATCTGCTGTTAACAACATAGAGATGACCACAAGTCCCTGATTTAGAGTCCGAGTCGAGTCACGAGTCTTCACACACACACACACATATATAAATATGATGTAGCCTCCAGAAAATATAGGCAAGGCAAGGCAAGGCAAGTTTATTTGTAGAGCACAATTCATACACAAGGCAATTCAAAGTGCTTTACAGAACAAGAAAAATGCATTAAAATCACAATACAAAATAGAATCAACAATAATCATTATAAAATGACTTTAAAAAAAAAAATCAATACAAAATAAAATCAACATTAATCATTACAAAATAAACTTAAAAAGAAGAGTGCAGATCAGATCCTTTCAGTCATATGCACAGTTAAACAGAGCTGTTTTAAGCCTAGATTTGAACATTGTCAGAGTAGAGGCCTGTCTCACATCTTCAGAAAGACTGTTCCAGATTTTAGCTGTATAAAACTGGAACCCTGATTCTCCATGTTTAGTCCTGACTGTGGGCACCAGGAGAAGGCCGGCCCCTGAGGTCCTCAGAGTCCGAGATGGTTCATATGGCACTAACATGTCAGAGATGTACTTTGGTGCCAGGCCATGGAGAGATTTGTACACAAGCAGAGCTGCTTTAAAGTCTATTCTCTGAGCCACAGGAAGCCGGTGTAGGGACCTGAGCACAGGACTAATGTGTTCGTACTTCCTGGCTCTGGTCAGGACCCGAGCAACAGCGTTCTGGATGTACTGCAGCTGTGTTATGGCTCGTTTGGAGAGGCCGGTGAGCAGGCCGTTACAGTAATCTAACCTACTAGAGACAAATGCATGGATAAGTATCTCTAGGTCAGGTTTAGACACTATACCTCTGATTTTGGCGATGTTTTTTAGATGGTAAAAGGCTGCTGATGTTATTGATTTTATATGGCTGTTAAAGTTCAAGTCTGAGTCCATTATTACCCCAAGATTTCTAACCTGATTTGTAGGTTTTAGAGAGAGAGACTGGAGGTGACTGCTGACACTTTCTCTTTGTTTCTGTGGACCAAACACGATGACTTCAGTCTTGTCTGAATTTGGCTGGAGAAAGTTGTTTTGCATCCACACACTGACCTGTTGGATGCAGTGACAGAGTGAATCCACTGGTCCATATTCACCTGCTGTCAGTGAGACATAGATCTGAGTGTCATCTGCATAATTGTGGTAGGACACATTAGTACTTTGGATTAACTGGCCTAAAGGCAGCATGTAGAGATTGAACAGGAGGGGTCCCAGGATTGACCCCTGGGGCACCCCACAAGTCAAGGCCATGTGGTCTGAGACACAGTTACCAATTTCTACAAAGTACTTCCTGCCTTCTAGATAGGACTTCAACCAATGTAGGGCAGTCCCCGAGATGCCCACCCAGTCCTTTAGTCTCTGTAAAAGGATCTCATGATCAACAGTGTCAAAAGCAGCGCTCAGATCTAATAGAACTAAGACGGAGACTTTGCCTGCGTCAGTGTTCAGGCGGATGTCATTTGTCACCTTAATAAGAGCGGTCTCAGTGCTGTGATGAGAGCGGTCTCAGTGCTGTGATGAGAGCGGTCTCAGTGCTGTGATGATATACATGATATACAGTATATCCAAATTTTTATTCAGACTTTTTTTCTTTCTGAAAAAGTTTCTGCAGTGCACATGCATGCCATGGTCAGGTGCAAAACTAACTTGCCATGAGCAGCCAAAAAGAAACTATATGGCATTTACAATAAAAGAAATAAAATAAAGTAGTAAGTAACAGTAGCCATGCTGTTGGAAGTTTGTGTAGCAGTAGGTCAATATAAAGGGTAGCGAAGCTGGTGGTGGAGTTTCTCCGGCAGCTGCTCCATTTGTGCTTGCCATGATGACTGATATGTGGGTGGGACAGATCCCCAAATTCCACGAAAGCACCGCGCAGCGGAGTGCTGTGGTTTTGCTCCGACAGACAAACCTCACTGAAAGCGGTGCGCTGAGCAGCGATGTCACACACTCATATAACATGTTATAGACTGAGAAAAGAAATAAACAACACCTCACTTCGCTTCTCTAAGGTTCCTTTGCTGGTCCCAACCACACAGCTTTGTGATTTGTTCAACTTCTATCCGTCTATATCCTCATGGAAGGATGTTTGGTTTCATGTATACAACCTCATATATTTTGGTACCTCTACGATTTACTTTTCTTCGTCCATGGTGTCGTGTTGCCTCTGGGACCCTCTGACCAACTGATGACCTGATGCTTGTGCCTCCAGTTTTGACGTAATGACAAACAATTGAGGAAATTTATGTGCGAGAGTTCGTGCATTGTGTTTTATTCTGGAACATCCGGATAGTCAACACAGTGACTTCCTGTCTGGTGCTTTCTTAACGACAGTACATTTACGAGGTCTGGAAGCGGCCCTGAAGAGGGAGGGACGTGAGGCGAGGCAAGGGAGGGGAGTGGAATGGCACACTCAAAAAACCCATCTTAAAATAAAGATTGCCCACGAGTCTTTGATCTCAAGTCGAGTCAATTCTTGAGTCTTCCAGGGTCGAGTCCGTGTGGAGTTTGGAGTCTCCAAAAATGCAACTCGAGTGCAACTCCAGTACGAGTCTTTAACTCGAGTCTCCAATCACTGTTATATAGTCCATTATTTCTTTCCTTTAATTATAACAATTGGTATTATTTTGTTAGGAAGCCTGATTATTTAGCTTCAAAATGAAGTAGAACTTGTAAGGGTCATTTATTTATGGAATGGGCAACAAAGTTGAGTTGTGGGCATCCTCTTGAAAAATCACCAAAATCTATCTGAGGCTTCTCAGTGGCGGAGGGAAGTGGTCTTATTGGGGTGTTTTATTTCTTCACAGTCCATCGATGACTTTACCGGTCTAGATCTTGGTCCTGTTTGGAAATGGTGCGAGGACTGACACCAAATATTGCTGCCACTCTGCATAGTGTGGCTGTGTTACTCATTCCATGACTGCACGATTCTGTGAAGGTGACTTTTGTAATTTCTCAATTTTAACATGCACTTGATTATAAGTTGCATCCCATATTTTCATGATTTTTGCCTGAAAATGACTGTACTCGGATATAACACTGCCCAATTTTCTCCCCAAACCTTGTTCTCGCAGAAAACTAAAAAAAACCCTTCATTTAAAGTTTTAATCAATTTAATTGTGGTATTTAAATATATGATTTTATCTCTCAAATGGATTAGGAAACACCTTTTGCTTCATGCCTGCACAATTTCTAAATTTTCTGTCCAGGCATGCTCAGTTGTAGTGTACTGACCAATCAGAGAGCAGCTGTCAACATGCTGATGTCTTTGACCAATCACAAGCGCCTATTTTGCATTGCCTTGCTCACAAGATGGTAGCGCTCTGTGTCTGCCAGTGAATGGTAACACTTCAGAATTAAACGTAATTACACAAGTTAAACTTATAAAGACTAAAAATAATTGATGAGAATGGTTCAAGAGTCAGTTAATTAAGAACTACACAAGTTTGGCTGGAATGTTTTGCAGACGAAGTGAATATTTTGGCTTTTTGTTTCAGATGTGTTGCAATTGTGATGATGGGGAGATAAAATATTTAAATATTTTGCTTGTACTCATGTATAACACACACTCGAAGAATGAGAGCTTCTTTAAAAGCCAAAAAGTGGGTGTTATAATTGAGAAATTGTGGTAATCAGGCTTTCTAACGATTTAAAATATCATACCAAATTGGTGTTATGAAAGGGGAGCAATCGTAAATCAAATAACATTTGCAAAGTTTTCTGATCAAATCACTGCAGTCAGCTGTATGGAGAGATTTTTAACTGTAAAGTGGCTTAAAACAAAGCTGAAGTGAATGCTTAATGGCTTTATTGTGTTTGTAAGACCCAAGCAACTCTTTCCAGATATTTTTCTTCCTTTCAACTGAATTTATCATCAACATTTGTAACATCAAGACTTGTGTGAGTGTGTCTCAAGTCTTTTAATGTGCCAAAAATGCAGAATTCAGCAGGGAATACAAATTTGTGTTCTCTTGAAAACAACCTATATTTTTTTGCTTCCAGTGTCATGCATTATGAATTAAAAAAGAAAATTCATGTAAATTTAAAATCAAAGGGATGCTTGTGCTGTTTGGTATTGAAGCCCCATGAGGTCGACAGAATCAGGAAACAACAACACAAGAGAAAAAAGATCCACCTCATGGCCTCCATCGGGTACTGTTTATCACTTGAGAAAGAAACTACAAGGATGGGTCACTGTGACCATTTTATCTGTACTTATAAAAACAAAACATCACAATGAACCCTGGCAATTATCATGCCTCAAGAAATTCACAAAAATAGTCACTGTCAGTTTACGGTGAGATCCAGCTTTGGAGGCACATAAGGGATAATGACATGTTGAGTGCTTCTATGGCCCTTCTGTTGCCTGCTGAGTCCACATGCTCCCTTTTAAACATACTGGACCCCTGAGACCACCTCTGGGGATGAAGCTAGTGGGGGATCAACCTGAAAAGCCTGGCTGCCCATGCAGAGGACAGACAGGTTTATTAGGAATTTCTCTTTATTAAGACTGAAATCTCTAAAATTCATTAAAGCTGAAAATCATGTATTTCTGTTGTTTTAGGTCCCATTTACACGACAACATTGCCACCAGAAATGGAAAGGTTTTTCCTTTGCATTTTTAAAAGTGCTCCGTGTTCACACAGAGAGGCAAGAATGACTGAAAAGCCTGTAGCATGCATGCCAGGCCAGTAGATGGCGATGTAGGTTTGTAGTGAAACTGCGGTGTTACAATATGCGAAGACAAACTTTTCACAAACAAAAATGGGGAGTGGACTCACAAAGACACAGGGTTTTCTTGTCTGGACAACAAATGTGTCTGGATATTTTTTCTGGATAACAAACCGAGCACGGAAAGCAGCACACATGTTGCTTGGTAGATGGCCAAAGCTGCTGTTGTTGTTGTTGTTGTTGTTTCTGGGATGATGTGCAACCTTTATCTGAAAGAGTACTATGCATTCGCTGCATGTCAGATACCCATTTACACAGATACAGATATGAAAACATTCTTAAAACTTGTCATTCTGAACCCTGTTTTCAAAGTTTGCAGATTCAGACACTCTGGGCTCTGTTCTCATGCAAACGAAAGACCAAAATGTGCTGAAAATTTTCTGCCATTTTCGTTGTTGTGTAAACAGGTCCTCAATTTTAAGGGATTGTTAAAGGGACTGTGAGGAGAATCTATTACCGGCAACGTAAAAGACGCTGCTACCCATGAGCCTGCGCGGCGACTGTCGTAATGCTGTGTTCCAGTAACCTCTGAACTGGGAGTGACGTCATCTCAGAGTTATCGGCGTTCCAGTTGAAGTCGGAAAAAAACATGTTGATCTACCAGGCTATTGTTAGCTGTCGTATACAGCTGATCTAGAGCGACACACCCCAGTGAGAAGTGCTAATAAATTGATTATTACAGGAGCTAAATAACTGTTCCCGAGGGTGGCGAGGTTTCACCGTGTTCCCCGGAGGAAATTCTGACTTTGAGGGACGTTCCAGTTGCAGTTTCCTACATGGAGCTCAAAATTCCTACTTCTGACTACAACTGGAATGCAGCACAGACGTTTACAATCCACAGCGTGTACTTGTTTTGAGGCTAATGAATGCAATAAGGACCTTCATCAGAGCTCTTCATTGCTTTACAACTTCGTTTTTTCAACATAATGTATCTCTTTCTAGTTACATATCGGTAGTTTTTGATGTGTGACAACAAGGAAATTTTGGAAAACTAAGTAACGTAGTTTTGTAGCCGGCTATATACTGCTACTAACAGCCCGGTGCTCTAAGACGTGTAATATAAATAATAAAATAATATAAATTTGCTCTAGTTTTAATTGTCTTGTTCCGGAAGTTGATTATCAAGGCTAGTCAAGCCCTGTCCGACCCGAACAGAAGGCTAAGGAATAGCATTTATAGATAAACTATTTTGATGCTATAAAACTCATCTTAAAGTGTGTATTTCCATCAGGCATACATCTAAAAGTGAGACTTTTTTGTAGTTACTTAGAAACTCCTCACAGTCTCTTTAAGTTTAAAATATGTGGTAATAATGAAAACAACCAGCACATGACCCTCAAAAGTCAACAGTTATTACAGTTGCTTTTTGAACTGCTACACCTTGAATCACAATGGTCTCAAAGTGCTCATATTTGCCATACAATATATATGTAAATATATATATTACACCTTCACGTTACTGGCTTTAAGTAGCAGATTATGTAGTTGTTGTTGATTGGTTTTGGTTCATCCCCACTTAGGAAGTTTACCATCAGCCACCAACAGCTCTGATGATAAAAGTTTTTATAAGAGCAGCAGAGGCAGAAAGATTCCCAGTGTCTTGAGTTCCTCCAGTCTGTGACCTTGTGCCTGTCGTGTCAGAAGGCCATATGCTCCAGAGACAATACAGAGAAGATACACACACATTCAGGAGCACAGGGGCTGCTGCAGTTTGGCTGCACTTCAGGAGGAGCTGAGTGAGGCATTGTTTAAGTTAACCATTGTGTCTTCCTCAGCAGGGATGAGGAAAGACAATTGATGGGTGTCTCTGTGGTTGTGAGGGGGTGGTAAGGAGTTTGTGAAGGGTGGAGGAAGAGTAGCAGGTCTTTGTAATGACATGAAGACCCACAGGGACCCCTATGAATATATGGTCTTCAGCAGCAGATTGTGTGTGGGTGCTGAACACTCACAATGTGTCATTCAGAGGACACCTTGCGTCAAAAATCAGACAATGATGAGAAACTCCCACAGTTCTGTTGAGACATGCCTGACTGGTTATTCTGAGAAACGTGATGCAGACACATTTGGACTGGTTAAGTGTTTGGAGCAGTGTTTCTGAATCAAATTGTTATCTGTTTTCTTTAGTGTTATAATCTCACTATTAGTGTTGTTGAAATACCAAAGCAGAAAAAAAATAAATTATTCCAAATTTAAATAAGCTTTTCTGTAAAAACCAACTCCTGCACACTTTCTGAACTGTGAAAACACACTCATAGCTACTTCATTAGTTACACACTATGTATCTGCAATGGGACTAGCCTGGTTAAATAAAGGTAAAATAAATTAGCTTCAGAGCAGCCTTAATTCCTCATGGTGATTCAGCAAGATGTGAAGGCATTGCACATGTATACATATATACATATATATATGTATATATGTATATATATATATAATGGAATAGAAATGTATTTGTCATTGCAACAAGTACAACGAAATTACAAAAGCCCTTCAGTCAGTGCAAAACAGTGTGAGACAAATACGATAAAGTATGGTGCAAACATAAGAGAAATAAAATAAGGAAAAAAATTAAAATAAAATAAAATAAGATAAAAAACATAATAATATAGGTAGGGGGCAAAACAGAATAACAAAGTATGATACAGTAAGCAATAAGAATAAGGTGCAAGAGGAGTGGAATGATACCATACAAAATAAGGTGCAAAATAGCTGCCATGTTCTGGTGCATTAATGACATGAGGTAATTATTATATTATAGTTATTATGATTATTATGTCGACTAGGGGGGGAGGGGTCCTGTGTTATTTTTCCCACCTTTCGAAGGCAGCAGGAATACAGATATAGATAGAATATAGATAGATAGATAGAAACCACATTTCAGGCACTACACTGAAATTTTCTAAACATTACAGCGTCAGTAGATGAGCCGGATATTCCTGTGATGGAAGTGGACGCTCCAAAAGGTCTCGTAAACAAACCGGCCACTGTGGAGGATAAATAGCAAATTTTGAAGCCGTTTACAGACGCTAAAAGACGTGAAAGAGCTACGCTACGAACGTGTTAAACATAATTTAAGTTTTTTTTTTTACATTTAGGAATGAAAGCAGCGCCTATCAGCCTTCTCCTTCTCTTCTTCTATGGAAAACACGGCTGCATTGCATTGTGGTATACGGGAGTACAATAAGGGGTACATCATATGTACACTCACTTTTGCTGTGCATTGTGGGTATTTTGTAGTGCACTATATATTGAATGAAATTAACTGCTGAGAATTTGAACAACACTACAAAATGGTGAACACACTACATAGTGCACTTTATCCGTGATAGTGAACGATTTGCGAACACTGCTGGTGTCTCTTTATCTACAGTCTCCCTTTCCACCACAACCCAAAGGGACTCTATAAGAATGAGATCTTGTGACCATGGAGGCCACTTGAGTACAGTGAACTCATTAACATGTTCAAGAAACAAGTTTGAGATGTTTTGGCCTGTGTGACATGGTGGGTTATCCTGCTGTAAGCAGCCTTCAGAGAATGGGTACACTGTGACCATAAAGGGATGATTGTGATCAATAACAATACTCAGGTACTTTGGCATTTAAACGATACTCAAGCGGTACCAAAGTGCTCCAAAAAATATCCCCACACCTTTACTCCACCATCAGCAGCATGACCCGTTGAGACAAAGTGGAGGAGATCCATGGTTTGATGATTTTAATGCCAAATTCTGACCCTACCATATGAATATCAAAGCAGAAATCAAAACTTATCAAACCAAATGAGTAGTTACCTGAGTTACTCTGCCTTTCTGTCATCCCCAAACACTCTAGCCATTCTTCTGTCTTCTTTGGCATTAACAAGATATTTTCTTATGAAGAAATAAATTCACTGAATACTCTCTCTCTCAGACCATTCTCTCCAAACTCAAGAGTTAGTTTTACATGATAGTCCTTGTAGATCTGCAGCTCCTGAAGGCCAGCTCATCTGGCACCATGTTCAAAGCCATGTGCATGTGGCATATAGTGTGACCCAGACTGTACCCCAGCTAATGCATGACAGTGAGTGTCTGCATTCACAAGCAAGGAGTGCCCCATGACCTTGACTATGACCTGTGCCCCTGAAAATCAATCAGTGACATTGATTATAATATTGAGTTTACGAAATTGCTTCCACAAGCAAAGAGTTTTGCTTTTTTGCTGTGAGGCATGTGCACTACCTGCTGCACCACTCACACAAGAACATGAATTTAAGCTCAGGACATATCGTTCAGTGATAACATATGGATCCACTTTAAAGAAAGAGTTAATAACTGAGAAGCGTCAACTTAAAAAATTCTCCTCATTTTAGCAGATTAAAGGTGTAGTCAGCGATCTTCTAATTTTCTAATCTAATACACTATTTGTCAAATTGACTGTATTTCTCCTCTCCATCCACAAGAAGTCATCACTGACAGCATGTTGAAAAAAAAAAGGTCCGGTTTCAATACACAGCCTTGGCTCTGAATTTTATCAGGTAAATACTGTGGCTTGGGCCGAGTCACCAAAACAGGGTACACTCCCCCACATCCAGGGGGCAATCATACTCATGCGCAGATCAGACAGGGGGGGGAGGGGGAGTCGTAGGTTGCGTAGCGTGTGCGGTTAGTGTAAGAGAGAGATACAATATGTGCAGCAGCAATGGCTGAAAAACAGCCCAAAAGACAAAGGTCAGAGGAGTGAAAAGTGAAAAAGAAAGGCTATGACCATGAAAGAGCAAAGACCCGGGTCAACATTGGTGTTGCTTTCCAACGGTGGAGGGAACCCTGTGAATTGAAAGACCTGAAAACGGACGTGGATGTCGCCGTCTGTCTGCTGGATAGATAAGCAACATTAGCTTTGTGGTGCTTCACAGAACAGTAACAGCCATTGGGCATTCATCTTATTGTCTAATCTGCAAGTATGTACTGTTGTTCGAGTTGTCTGACGAGTCGGGGTTACCTTAGCTACGTTGGTCGGCTATGCAGTTTCTACAGCTGTTTCCATGACGATGCACGTCCATCAGCTTTCAGGGGTGGAGCCAGGGGTGAGGTATGAAGGGAGAGGCAGGTCTAAATCCATTTATCAACAACCTCTCCACTCGTTTTCTCCCACATCGCTGACTACACCTTTAAGTTTGAAAAAGAAAAATCTTACTGTAAACAAAATAACTCAGCCCTCATCAATTCAGCATAAGCAAACAAAAAGGAGCTTTATGAGGACACCAACCATCCCTAATAACCAGTGTTGTACCAGAGATAGAAAACATTGTCCAACAACTATTACATTTGAGGCAATTGAAAAACTGCCCTTTGTTATTGATTCATTATGCCCTCCCTATTGAGCTTACTTTAAATCAGAGCAGATATTGATATGTTGATATTGCTATAAGAATCTACATTTTGCAACCGGCGAACTAAACTTTCATTTCATTTTTATGTTATGTCATTAACTTCTTTTAATTTTCATTTATTCTATTTTTGTTGTAGTCTCTAATCTATTTCTAATGTTTTTATATAATATATTTTCCACTGCTTTACTGTGTAAGAGCATCTGAAACTACCAAATTTCAATTAATAAAGAATTTCTGATTCTGATTCTCATCTACAGCAACATTTTGAACAAAAATGGAAAAAAGTCCTTATTGTAACAAAGAATGGATCTTTTCGGGGGGCGGGGGGGGGGGGGGGTTGTATTAAACTGCATTTTTTTCATTGCATGTATAAACTAATATATAAAGTATGTAACACTAGGGCCAAATATCAGTGAGGAGCATCTTGTTAAATCTTTACTCTTGGGGGATACACAGTACCTCTATTGTGATACTACTACCTTGGGGGAAGGGATAAGGGGTAAAGGTGGGGGATGAAGACAGAAAATGCAAATGTCTCTATAATCTTGGCCTATTGTGTGTGGAAGAAACAGAGACAAGGAAGTAAAGAGAAAACAAAGACCCAATTTATACAATGAATAAGTGTCAGATCTTGGTCATGAGACACCAAGTGGTCATTAGGGCTAAGTAAGAAGACACCCCAGTGTGTACTGATGCTTTGATATCCCTTCATGGAGATGGTGTGTGATGCCTTCATTCAGACTGATGTGGTGGTATATGCTCACACCAGTTTACAACTTAAGTCAAGGCTTGATTGGTACAGTGGAGAACAATGTGCAGCTGCAGAAGGAAAACACTGACAAAGGACCAAATAAGTGAAAAGCCAATGATGAGTGTTTCTCATGAGTTACACATCACATTTGGTGTTGACACCACAGTTTGAGTTGCTGTATCTCCTTCAATTGTACCTCCTCAAAGTAGGTGACATCTGGCAGAACAAAAAGGAAGGCCATTCAGACTAAGTTTTAGAGAATGTCTGAGTTACAGAAGAGTTTTGAAGTCCAAGTAAATAGGGCTGGGTTAAAAAAATCGATTTAATTGATTCAAATCGATTTTCCCTTAACTGGTTCATAATTGATCCATAAAATCCAAAGATCGATCTTTTAACTTGGGTAGTTTTTTTTTCTTTGGATGTGCAGAGAAGCAGCCTGTGGTATCAACCCTGCTAGTCTCGTGTGATCAGCGTTTAGCGTTGATTTCTACTGAACAAGATCTCATGAGATGTTACTGCAAACAAACATGGTGGAAGCACTATATGGGCACCACTGGTAAGTTTAAAAGCTGATGTTTGGATGTACAGTATTTTAGATTTAACAAGTACAAAGGAAAATACAAGTAGGACAAAAAACAAGTAATATGCAGAATATGCATTAAAGGAAAAGTTCAGTTTCTACAGCTTTCACAATGTTTATAGAATGAAGTAGAACAATATACTCACCCAGAAGGCTTTCCTGATCCAAACAGTGCTTCGGGAGATATTTAGATCCAAAATCGAGCGGCGTACATCCGTATAATGGTAGCACACGGGGCATGCATAGCGCCGCTCCTAAAACTGCATTAATCGTCCAAAAACTCATTGGTTTCACCAATATTTCATTATGGTCCGTTCGGGCTACTCCTCCACGACAGTCTGTGTCACTCCAGACATGTTTTTATAACTGTGCTGACCTCTGAACTGAAGAAGAAGAGCACTTGCTCCGCGCCTGCGCAGTACTCTCTGGAGCGCTGCCTCCGTGTCCTCCTTTCGATGAGCTCCTCATCTGTATACTCTAGCTCGAAACTGTAAGGACACCCATCATATTCAAAGTTCTCCTCCACAACATCTTCATGATAGATATTCATCCATTTTGCACAAAACTGGAAGAAGAAAGTCGTTGTGTAGACGGCGGTTGCCGCTGAAACAATGAGCCGTACTGCGCAGGTGCGGAGCAAGCGCTCTTCTTCTACAGTTCAGAGGTCAGCACAGTCACACAACATGGCTGGAGTAACCCTGGACTATAATGGAGGAGTAGCCCAAACGGACCATGATGAAATATTGGTGAAACTAATGAGTTTTTGGACGATTAATGCAGTTTTAGGAGCGGCGCTGTATGCCCTATGTGATACCATTATACGGATGTCCACCGCTCGATTTTGGATCTAAATATCTCCCGAAGCACTGTTTGGATCAGGAAAGCCTTCTGGGTGAGTATATTGTTCTACTTCATTCTATAAACAATGTGAAAACTTCAGGAACCGAACTTATCCTTTAATGCATATCATTAAAATCTGATTAATCTAACTGCTTTGGGTTTAGTTCTTCATGTTAAATCAATTTTTAATAATGTACCAGGTCAAAGGGTCACTTTTTAAATTTACAGCACTATTTTAACTTAGATATCCCAGATTGAATAAATATTGAATTGAGTCGATTTGCGACTTTGTAATATAAAATCGAATCGATCCAGAAAATCCAAATTAATATCCAGCCCTACAAGTAAATACAGTGTGTTTGTCAGAAAGTCATTGGGCAAGAAATACATTTTTTGAGATTAGACTAACATGGATTCATGTTGGGTGTTGGATCTATATATTAGTATATGTGTATTTTATATGTATATATGTATCTATGCATATATGTGTATCCATAAAATCAAGAATTGTATGCTCTATTGTAAAATGTCTGGAGATCACACTTGTTATGAATTGGTGTCATACAAATAAAAATTGATTGATTGATTGATGTAGAAAATCAAGTGATGGTACATGTCTTCACTTGTACACTCCCTGATCAGCCAGACTTGACAAGACCCTCTGCACATTAGAGCTGGGTATTTCTCAGAACCTCATATTATGATACAGTCAGACGGCACGATAAGATACCTTTTTCAATATGTGCGTAAATTGTGGATGCTTACTGTGCTTCTCACAGAAATCCTAACAAAAAACAACTTTTGATTTTAATGAAAAAACAAGGACAAAAATGATTTCACACTTCAAAATATTAAATTTCATGGTTCTCAAAATCTGAGAGGCAGGTTGAAATTTGAAATATGTACTGCATCAAGTCAAACTGTATGCTTAGCATGCTAGCATAGCTGCTTAAAATTAGTGCACTGATGTACACAGTAGAGGTAACATTTCTATTTTCTCTTAGCCATAAAAGTGGGTTAAAATGATGATGTTCATTTTGTTTTTACTAAAACTTTTGCAAAGAGTCTGTATGAAATGTGCAGAATTGTATGTTTGTTCATTTATGTAACATTTTACAAGTTACCCACTGGATAAGTAGTTGACAGCTGTGCATAAGGGAAAAGATTTGCAATAGTACACTAACTGGATGCATACAGTATCACTGTCTCCCATCCTGGAGGCTGATATTATTCATTAATAATGCATGGAAACTACTGATTGAGGTTATTGTGCATCAAGTATTTAGTGTGACATTTGACAGACAGTATAAAGAGGGGACACATTTTCTTCTAGCCATGGTTGTGAGCAACAAAACAAACAAAAAAAATCATAATTGTCTTACAAATTCACAGAAACGCCCTTTGCAAGTATTAAAATATTATTAAATTATCAGAACTCCACAAGTGAGGAGCTGTTACTGTGAGGAGAAGTCTCACTCTATTCACTCACCAGTGCCTGTCCTCCTGCATGAGAAAGTGTTTCCTTAAAGGGATATGCCGACATTTTTTTTTATTTTTGCGTCGTGCCTCACCCTGAGTCCATGACAAGCAGATAGAAACTGTTCTTTTCACTTTGAGTGTAGTAACAAGGAACAGACAGGCAGAGCTCGCTCACCAATAATTAGCTTAGCACAGACACTGGGAATCAATGGGTATTGTTCGCCTGCCTCTGCCTAAAGTCGTCAGATATACTTCAGCAACTTTAAACAGTGCTTGATGTGACTTGTTTTTTTGTACCATGTTATGTTACGTTTTCTATTTTTTGACTAAGATTAGCACTTTGACCTGCTCTCATTTGATATTCTACAGCTTTGTTTTGTTGACCTGATTACAAGCACATCCGCAATGGTTTCATGGATTAAAGTTCTCCGTCGCTGCGACGGATTTCAGTCAACCGGGCAGAGGGGGGGAAGGAGCTGTCACTGTTTGTGATAATAACGGACTTAAATGGAGAACGAAGAGCGGCCTCTGTTACTGTCTAAATTCCGGAGCCGCATGCGGCTCTTTAGCATTCTAATTGCGGCTCCCTGCAGCAGGATACGGCTCCGGGGCCGGATGCGGCTCTTTAGCTTGGTGTTGCTCCATGCCAGTGATGCAGCGGAGGGAACGCCACGTTGTCTTCATTTGTTATTATCCGTGCTTCGGTACGAGCCTGCCGGTGCCGGTTCTTTGCAGCGTAACGGCGCGTAAAGCCCACTGTGACGCTCGGGTGCGTAAATACCCCTTCTCTGATGTTGGCTCACTCCCCCCCCCCCCCTGGAGTTGGCTCGCATCTCCACATGGCCGTAGCCAGGTATGAGGTAAGCGAGGTCCGGACCTCACCTATTTTTTCCGAGTTTTTTTTTTTTCGCCAAATATGCCCGACTGAATAAAACATAAACTCATAACGACTTGAAACCTCTCTGTGAAACGTGCTCATAAATTGTGGTAAACATCCATGGGCTTTGTGTTCTGTTTGTGTTTGTGTACGTGTTGTGGTGAACAGCTGTTTGATCAGCTGATGCACGTACCCGCAAATGCGCCCTGAAGCGCCAAACCCCATTCAAAAACCTGAGTGTTTTTATTATTAGCACTTTGAAGACCACATCCCCGCCCATCTGCACCTAGGTGACCACAATATATATATTTTTTAGATAATTCGGCACTACTTCGGCCTGTCAAATCATCTGACCAAAGCCAGTTTATTTACTTTTATCCGCAGCAGAGAGCGCGCCATGCCCTTTTTTTTTTTGATGACGCATGCTTTGTTTTCAGCTCATATTAATTTTAATGTACCCATTTCACAGAAAACAAGTCACGGAGAGCAGGGCAAACATTTCCAAGTGATTAAAACAAAATACACTGGAAGCATTTCTGGCAAAGAAAAAGAAAGAAATTGACAAAGAGGAACATGAAACCAAGGAGGATGGAAGAGAGAATAGGGAAAGGAAGGGGAAGCACAGAGAAGAGAGTCATTCAGAGAAGGAAGGGGAGCAGAGAAACACAGAGGAGGATGGAGAGCACAGAAACACAGAGGAAAGTGGAGCGCAGAAAAACACAGAAAGATATTTAAACAATAAACATCTTGTGGGACTTGTAGCCTAAAAAAAAATATAATAAAATAAAGTTTAAAAAAAAACATCTAAAATTTTTTTGGCGCGCGCGCATCATGGACCTCACCAATTCCAAAATCCTGGCCATGGCCCTGCTTCTCCACGGTGGAATAGAGGGCAAAATGGCTCTTTCCATACAAGAGTTTGCCGACCCCTGGTCTCGCAGATTGGAGCAGTTAAGCAATAATTGGCAGTAGGGGTGAAACGAAATTTCGTGCCACGAAATTTCGCGAAATAAAAAATGACGAAATAAAAATCAAAGACGCTCGAAATAAAAGGACGAAATAAACCCTCCTCGCCTCCCGTGGCAAAACACGCTGCAATATGGAGGACGAAGTGGAGGAATTAGCTGACGCTCCTTCGTCAAATAAATCGGTTGTGTGGACCTATTTTGGCTTCCCGTGTAAAAGACAAGAGAACGGTGAGAAGATTGCGGACAAACCAACAACCGTGTGCAAAATATGCCGCTACAGTTCGCCGTATACTGCGGGAAGAACAACCACCTGCAGATAGGCAGCGGCTGTACTGTGACGTCCATCAGACGTAATAATAAAGGTGACTCCGGCTTGCGAATATCTGCTTTTATTTAACAGTCACCGTGAGCTGTGACCACGCCAGCTACAATTTTAATTCACGACCAAAACAGTGAGTAGTAATCTCTAGACCTCCTGCACGGCTCTCTCCCTCCTCGCTCAAACACACACAAAACTCTCCCCCTCTGAACTCTGACCTGCTCGCCCCGCCCTCCTGCTCCCTTCACTGACCGTCAATTTATAGGAAACATCAAAATCCACATTGAACACAAAACAAACGGTAGAACTGCTCCACTACGTTTGTGTAAGTCTGCATAAAAAACAATATTCGATTTTTGCATCTACTGTTGAGTTGACAGAATTTGATCATACTTGAAGATCAGAAGTATATGCACTGTTATAGGCTAAATATTATAGTTCACAGTTCAGACATTTATAGGTCTAAACTGCAGCTCTGAGGACTGCTATTTGTTTTCCTTTTCATTCAAGAATGTACTTATCCTGATTGTTACAACAACAAAGCACTTTTTATCGAGATTTTATGTTTGTATTTGCACTGTAGTCTAAATAAGGGGAAAAAAACTACAATTTAGTTTTTTTTTTCAAAGAGCATTTATTTTGTACTGATGGAGCAATATTTTTTGTATGTCTACATTAGGAAGAAAATAAAGAAAATTTGATTTTTGCACAACTTCCTACTGTTGGGGATTTTCCTTCATCTTTATTTCGTATCGTGAGTATTTTGTATCGTGAGCCCTGTTTCGTATTTCGTATCGTTTCATGAGTTGACCATTTCGTTACACCCCTAATTGGCAGCAGTATTGAAGAGAGACTGAGATTAAAAATAGTCTGTAAGGCCCTATTTTACAGGGCAATCTACAGTTGCACTTTTTTCTGCTCTACTATTGTTATTAATATATTGTCACTGAAATAGTAAAAAACTGAAGTTTTGTGATTTATATCCAATTAATGACAATAGTAAGGTCTATTGTTACATTATGAAAATGTATTACAAGTAGGGGCTTAGGAGGTAATGCAGCCCCCGACCCCCTACTACCACCACCAACACAAAAAATAAATTTCAGTCAAATGATTTTTTTCCGCTTTAATCCATGTGGTTTGCACATGCACCCTGCAGTTTAGTTTTGGATGTACAACATTTTGATTGAAAATTACGCAAAGTGCTAATCTAAATAGATATTGCAACAAAATTTGGTAAAAAAAAAAACAAAAAGAAAAGAAAAACGAGTCACAAGGACTTTTTAGAGTTGCTGAAGTTTATCTGATGACTGTAGGCAGAGCTTCCCATTGACTCCCAGTGTTTGAGCCAAGCTAATAAGCAATGGGTGAGCACGGACCATCTTCCTTGTTACTTTAGACAGACAAACATAGTATGCATCTGCTTGTCATGGACTTGGGAGTGAGATAAGACACGATAACAAAAATGCTTTGCAGAGTTTTTTTTTTGTGTGTTTTTTCAAATGAATTGGACCAAAGCAATGGAGCTGTAAGCAAACCGCCTTAAATGAGTCACTGTGATGTCTGGTCACCCTGCACAAATCTGAACTCAAGAAGATGTAAAGGGTGACTGGATCATAGGAAAAGAGTGGTCCTTGAGGCTCTAGTGGTGAAGATGGCTTTGTGTAAAGAGATGGTGCTGATGGGGTTATTGATGGGGTTAATGTGATCAGACCCCAGGGGAGAAGCTGTAATGGTGGGCTGTGTTCTCTCAGGTGACAGCCCCCTGCCTCAGAGCTTTGTTTAGGCCTGCATTAGTGACAGATGTCTCTGTCCATGAAACACCAATACTTTACCAATCAGCAGATGATGCTGTTACATGAGAAGGATGATGGAGGTGTTGGGGAGAAGGAGCAGGATGGCTGGAGCAGAGCATGTGAATGTTCCTGCACTTTCCCAAAGAAGTGTTTGTTAGTCTTTTTTTTTCTATGCTCTGGATCTCTTGGAACACATGTTGCCACGTGTGGGCATTAAATCTAACACTGCATCACATATATCCGTCCCTGAATCTGCTGGCGCTCTCTCATAAGATACAGTGACCATGATGAGAATGTGTCACCAACGTGAATAGATGGTGACGACGGATGAGTCTGCGCGTGTGCCTGTGAGTGTGTCCCAATCATGGCAGTAAATCCATCTGTGCTCAGGTTGCTACGACCCAAACTGTGCCTGGATGCATTTCTCCAGTGCTGACACATTCTTCTGGGGTGGAGGTTGGGGGGTGAGGGGGAGGAAACCTTTGGGTTTGGTTGCTGCTTTGATTGCAATTTGTGTTTCGTCAAGTTTGTGTGTATCTTTTATGTACATGTGTTCGTGAGTCATGTGCTCCTGTGTCTGACTCCGGTGATGTAGTATCCTCCAGGGACGCTGATCCTCACATTGAGCCTGTCAATCACCATGATTGATCAGTCTCCAGCCCCGCCCTCGCTCATTCCAATCCGATCCTGCTCGCCCTCTCCTCCCACTCAGAGCCCCCTGGTGATTAATCACTCAGTCGATCAGACAGGTAGTGGTGACATCATCCGATGCTCCCCCGCCATACTTAAAGAGAGACACTCAGAAGTGGTGGTCAGCAAAGGGATGATCTGCTGAGTCCTTTAAGTGATCATATTTAGATACTGATTAGTACAATGAGGGTGACAAGAGAGGAAGCTCTGAGTATAATTGTAGCTAATTAGCAAAGAGAGTTTATTACGTCAGCCAAGGGGGTTATGTTTTCACCAGCATTTGTTAGTTTGTGTCAGGATTTTGACAACATTTTGGGGGATTGGAGAAGCAGGTAGATCTTGGTGGTGACCTATATCTGGATGTCTATCCATTTTTTTTTCATATTTAATATTACAATAAAAAGATAGTTTCACATTTGGTTGTACAATGTCAGAAAATGCAAGAAATGAATGAATGAATGAAACTTTATTTAACCAGTAGAGCCTCATTGAGATTGAAAATCTCATTTGCAAGAGTGTCCTGGCCAAGACGGGCAGCAGCACAATTACAAAATTGCAAACATAAAACAGACACAGATATAGATACAGACATTTCAAACAGTTAATTCAGAGCCGCAGAGCAGCAAGTTTTTCAGTCAAAGCATCTACAACCTGCTTCATCCTCCTCTAAAGCCTTTAATCTGAATTTAAAAAGATGTGAAGAGACCAGCTCTCCAAGGCACAGTTTTTCTTGTAGCAGATTCCAGTCTGCAGGAGCAGCGTATCGGAAACTTCTTTTACCCATTTCAAGACAAACTTTGGTTACAGAGAGTAAAAGTAGGTTTTGTGACTGAGTCTCAGAACGAAGGCTGTAACTCCCAGAAGTTCTTACATGAATATAGTTATTCAAGTATGACGGCAGTAGTCCAAGAATAGCCTTATAAATCAGGATGTGCCAATGATTCAATCTCCGAATGGTCAGAGAGGACCATCCAACTCGCTCATACAGAGTACAACGATGAGTTAGAGCCTTGAGATTTGTTATGAACCTTAAAGCTGATACACAGTATCCAATGATTTAAGGCATGAGAAGAGGCATGTAGATATAAAACATCACCAGTATCAATCAGCGGCAAGAAAGTTGCAGCAACAAGACGCTTTTTTGCAGCAAAAGAAAAACAAGACTTATTTCTGAAATAAGAACCCAGCCGTAGCCTGGAAACGCCTTGGCTGAGGCTTGTCCTCCAAGATCACTTCTAGTTTAGACATGAAAACAGTTTCCATGAACTCTTCTTTTTCTGTTGAATGATAAATGAGGGCAAAACTTAGAAATCTATGAATCTTAGGGCTGCCACTTTTCCCAAAAATCAATAATAATCAAAAAAGTTTGAACCAAAGTGCCTTAAACCCAAAAACTTGACAATCTGATCAGATGAATCAGAAATGAGAGTGGAAATAAGTTCAAACTTTGATGGAAATCATTCAGAGTATTCATGAAAACTTGCAAACTGTGAGCAGACATTGACCATGAGTCTACCTGACTTAGGCTTTTTCCTATGACCTTCAAAATCTAAACTAGAAAGCACTCGGACAAACCTCCCACCAAGGTATCTACTGTTGCATCTATAAGCAATAATTCCATAATTAAGTTACCATCATATTATGATTCCTTGACCCTGAAAACTCACACCTAGCACTCAGAATCATGTTGATGTCATTATTAGTTAGACAGTTACTGAGCAACAACAATCGTCAGCTAATTACAATTTTCTAGATCACCACCAAAATAAAATCATTTTTAATTTTGGCCATAACCAACATCTCCTGAAAATGTAAGCAAAATCCATCTGAAAGTTTTTGAGTAATCATGCCAACAAACAAACAAACAAAGAAACAAACAAAGAAACAAACAAAGAAACAAAGAAACAGTTTATAGTTCATGACAAAGTTTTTGTGTTTTTACCTTCAACCTCTGACTACCAAGTTGGAGTCAGTTCTTCTCTGGAAAGTTAAATGAAAATAATTTCACAAGCCCCCTTTCAAAACCAAAGAATGACCCAAAGGCTCTGAGACCTCTACTGTTTGACTTCTCTGTATCGGTGAGTCTTGATGAATATTTGTAAAAAGTTGGGCAAAAATTCTCCAAAGCATTCCTGTGACAATCTCAATTTTTTTACAGGCAGTGGCTCAACATGAGGCTTTGTGACTAGGACCCTCCTCTGTCCCCCAAATCTTTATCAAAATTAAAATATACATATTTTCATGATCTAATGAAAATCTAATTGTCCTTGAAATATTCTGCTCACAAACAAAGATGACAAAAAGATGGCATGACCGTGACTTTTGACCTCCAAACTACTATCAGTTCAGCCTCGGATCCATGTGGTAAAAGTGTGAATAAATGTTTTCTTTCTTTAAGTTTTCAGTTTACAAGAAAAACAAACCTGTGGATAAGGACTGATATCTGTCACTGTCAGAATAACTGGACTATTTAATATGTTTCACTTGTCTGTTGAAAGTGTTTGGGAATGGGCAGTACCTTTCAAAAGTGTATGCAGCAGGTGATTGGACAATCTTTCCATCAACCACAGCCCAACGGGGTGCAGTGTTGCTGTAAACAGCTAAGCGGCACTGCGGTGGCGCCATTTTGAGCGCGACACAACAATCTGTGTATTTTTTTCACAAACCGAGTAAAAAAGGAAAGCAGAAGAAGGCTGCAGGTGGCAAGAAGAAATACCCCTTGAGAAGCACAGGAGAGTTTTAGAAAAAAAAAAAAAAAAATCAAAATAAAATTTTATTTATAAAGCACTTTTCATACATTAAGAATGCAGCACAAAGTGCTATACATGTTAAAACAGTCCCCACCCCCCATTCAAACTCCACCCCAACGCATCCCCCACGCACACACACACACACACACACACACACACACACACACACATTCACACGCACACACATAACATGATTTAAAATGTGTGATTTAAAATTGTGTGGCTGAGTACAGAGGAGCCAGGTCAGGAAACGCCAGGAGGCCGACTGCACTGGGCAGCGCCCACGGTCCAAAGCCAGGACGCCTCCACCCGGGCATGCCACGCTACAGGACCAGCGAGGGGCCCACTGCAGCAAAGCACTGCTGCAGACCCCCCACCTGTCCAAGACGATGCCCACCAAAGACAGAGACATCCCAGCCAGAGCCAACAGCGGCCCCCAGTGCAGGCAGCCCCCCTGCTGAGGACGAGAGCAATCGAGCTGCAAAGAAAAGACGTATGAGGGTAAGCTAATGGTAGCTACCGCTGGCATGCTAGGTCATTGTGCTCATGACTCATAGATGACGACATTGTCTGACCAATCAGTAGCCGGCAGTCTGTGACGTCATCTTTCAGTATCGACTCAGCTCACTTAGGACCAGGGCGGAGTAGGTACTAAAACTAGCTTGTTTTAGGAGGTACAAGGCTAGTGGAAACACGCTGCAAATCGAGTAGGGCCGGGTAGAGTAGGGCCAAAGCGTGCTAGTGGAAAAGGGCCATTAGTTACAGTGTTGGAAAGGATACAGTCCAACATCATTCATATTGTGTGAGTTTAGATCATATTGTGTTGTATATATAAATATGATGTGACTGACTCATGGCCTTCATTAAAGTAAATGGAGTAAATATCCCCTCTGAAACTCTGAGCCATGTGAAGCTCTAAGCTCTTTCATCTGTGCCATCAGGCTGTTTCTTTTAGTGAATGAACACAAGTGAACACTTTTTAACAGAAAGCTAGTTTAATCTAATTTACTGGGAGTCAGTGTAGCTGCTGTCAGCCTGACTGCTTTTCAAGGCTGTTCATAGTTGCATAACAACATAAATATTCAATACCAAGGACTTTGATTGAATGGCAGTATTGACGCAAACTGCAGAGAAAGACTGACTAATCTGTGCATTACATCAAAAGAGAGAATTTTCATGGAAGAGGAAGCAAATCAATCTATGTCCAACAGCTGGTGCATCAGCGTCACAACATTTAAAGCAGTTACTTTTGTATCAGAGTATTTCTCTGCAGGAGCAGCATGTCTTACAGCCCTGATGTTCCCATCACTCTCCAACTCGACTTCAGCATCACAGCATGGCTTCAGTTCAAGGACCTGAAGAAAGAATTCTCTGATGTGTCCCTGAGCAGCGTTTGTGAGAGCCAAGGTCTTTTCAGAGAGAAGGATCATTCATATGAGCACAGTACAGACACACGAGAACTGTCACACACAGAAACACTGAGAGGGAATTATCACTGACTACAGTCATTTAATGTCAAATAAGAACAAAAATCCCTCCTGAAATAATACAAAGAGTTCGTTATGATGAAAAAGCCTTTCCTTGAATAACAGTAGTGCTCACAGATCATCCTGTTTGTTATCACCATGGCAGCAGCAGCACCAGAGGATTGAGCTTTACTGCACCCTGCTGGACAGGCTGGTGAACTGCATGTGATAATTACCTTAGCAAGGGACACTGTGTAAAACATTAAGAAAAGCAAACAAACAAACAAACCATGATTTGCATTGAATTTACTGCAAAAACAAGCTGAAAAACCTGTTTTTGCAAATATTAACTCAAGTTGAATGGGATTCAGAAGATGGAACAGGAGCAACAAAAGACTGTCAAATCTGTCTGGAACTGTCAACAGGTGATCAGGTTAACTGTAAACAGGTGAGTGTCATGATTGGGCTTAAAAGGGAGAATCCAGGAGAGGCTCAGTCATTCATAATCAAGATCATAAGTCAATAGTCTCGGACACTGATCTTCCTCTCCATCACTTCTTCCAGCTCCTTCCCTCTGGATGCAGGTACAGGACTCTTAAATACAGAAGGGCCTGTTTTAAGAGGAGTTTTGTTCCATCTGCTCTGGCTATACTGAACAATCTACCTCCTCGACTTAACCTACTTACCAGACAATGTTAAGTGCTGTCTTGCTCTTTATTTGAACACTTTTTTTCATTTTTGTTGTGATTGTTCATTGTTCTGTTTGTGTTCTGTGTGATGGTGTGCTTTGACAACATGATATGGAGGCTGTGGAAACAAATTTCCCTTTTTTTGGGACAATAAAGGTTCATCTATCTATCTATATATAATCAAGGGTGGGGCGAGATTCACCACTTTGTCAACAACTGCATGAGCAAATAGTTGAACAGTAAAAAAAAATGTTTCTCAATTGCAAAGACTTAGGAGATTTCATAATTTTTAGTCCACAAGAGTATCAAAGGATTTAGAGACTAGAAGCACTCGGAGAGCGCAGACTTCCACCAGCGCCACAGTCCTCGGCCATTGTCATTTTGACCATAAATATTACTCCTACCTTTATTTCATAATTATTTAGATTCCTTGACCATGAAAACATACCATAAGCAACTGGATTCATAATGATATCTATTTTAGTTCAGTAGTTATTCACAAAAATCTCATTTTTCGTCATGGCAGCCAGACGCTGATCCGGATCAACACCAAAATCGAATCAGTTCTTCCTTTTCCCATGCTGAACATTTTCTGAAAATTTCATCAAAACCCATCCATTACTTATTGAGTTATTTTGTTCACAGACAGACAGACAGACAGACAAACTCTCCAAACAACATAACCTCCTTGGCAGAAGTAAATCTAGAGACATCTCAGCACATGAGGCTGGAGCTAATATTGACCGTTCAGACCTTCAATCCCTCAGGCCGCACTGTAATAAAACTGACATCATTCTGGAAAGGATGTAACCAAGTGAGCTCAGGAACATTTCAGAGAACCATTGTGAGTTATTACAGTTCATCACACACCCACAAGTCCAAGTTAGAGCTCCACCACCAAAACAACGAAGCCATGTATCAACAACACAGATACATCACTGACGTCTCTGGGCCAGAGCTCATCTGACATGGACTGATGCAAACTGGAAAAGTGTGCTGTGGTCTGATGAGTCCACTTTTGAAATTGTTTTTGGACATCCTGGATGTCGTGTGCTCAGGGCTAAAGAGGAAAAGGACCATCCATACTGTAACCAGCACAATGTTCAAACCCATACTGTGATGGTATGAGGTGATTGTTGGTGATCAGGGTCTTGAATAAGTCTGAAAGTAGCAGAAACATCGGCTTTGTTACAGAACTGTTTCTTATGTGGTTACAGATTTCAAATTTGTCAACTATGGGGACAGTCAAACCAAAACTGAATATGCAAGAAAAAAATGAAATTAAACAAAATACAACACCAAAAATCTGCTATTTTCAACATAAATCTCTTAAATCTTAAATATGAAACTTCACTGTGTCTCAGTTAAAGGAGTTACTTTATGGAACAGCTGCAGTGATGAACTGAAATTATGTAAAACAATAGGTAGGTTTAAATTCATCTTTAAAACTGAAATATTAAACAGATAACAACAAGAAAATCAGTAACATCAGGGGTATGTGTGTCCAGTGATGCGTCATTATTGTCTTTGTTTTGAAATTTGTTGTTATTGCTATTATTTGTCTGAGCGAGCTGTTGCTTTTGTTGCTTAATATGTTGATGGCTATGACCTGAAGAGGCTTCAGGGTGAATTTAAGTAAGACATTTTTAAAATGAAAAAAGGAGTGAGACTAGATAAGTTTGTTACTTCTTCATATACTGAATCTGTTATATTCTCTTGCAAAGATTAATGATAGTAGAAAAAATGCTGTGATTGCTATTTTCCTTTGCTCACCTTTTATATTCATTTCTGTTGGATTTGTATAGAGATGTACATATGTATGTTTTCCATTTTAAGTTCGAAATAAACATTCATTCATCATCAAATCACTTCAGCTTTGCTCAAAACTATCAAATATTAATTAAGGTTAAAGACTTTTACCCTTTTAATGCCAGTTTAAATACAGGTGCCACTTGTTTCAGAAAACAAAAACTAAATATGAGATATTTTCCATGTGTTTAGAGATGTGTCTCTGAATAACTACGTAAATGAACCTGCCCTTACTGCGCTCAAAGATTTTGAAAACATCAACACGTGTTTTTGCTCTCAGCTGCTTTCCCAGCAGTCATATTATTTTATAACTTGGCACATTGGACGTATCCAGGATTCTAATCACCAGCAGTGCCCCAACCAGACTATTCATTGAATTAAAAAAATCTGATTTTCTGTGTTTTTTGTTTAATAAAACAAAAGACAAGTATAAATACTGGCATTTAGAGTTAAAGTCCTGAAAGTTATTGAATGTTTGGTAGCTTTGGGCAGAGCTGGAGTGATTTAAGACTTTTGTGTAGAAAAAAGCACTGATTATTTTAGATTGGAATATTATTACTATTATATTATTCTACAGGATTTTTTATATAAAGGAGGTCAGCAGTGAAAGATTAACTGACATTAGATTAGAAAATATGTCAACAAAACAAATATTCAGGCCATAAGCTGTGGCACAGTCATAATTATCACCACATTTGAAAAGGAAAAGGAAAAACTTTAATAAAGTTAAATATTTCTGAAGTAAATCTTCATTATATATTTTGTACTGCTCCTTCATACTCCAATACATGAATGATTGTGTGGAGGTGTTGGGGGACACATACAAAACAAACACAGAGCCGATATTTATCCTACAGAAAAGAGCAATAAAAACCATAAACAAATCCACCAACAGAAAACCAACAAAGTAACTCTTCATCAAACTTAAGACATTAAAATGTATGGATCTGGTTGACTACAAAACAATGTATAACAAATTATGTATGAAGTTAAAAATCAGCGATTACAAAAATCATCCAAAAGTGTTTTCAAATGAGAGAAGGCAAACATCCCCTCCAAGGAATTTTTATGTCCATGAAACAACCAGTGAGTAACAACATGAGACTTCTGTGTCTCACTTAAAGGAGTTTCATTATGGAGCAGCTGTGATGGACTAAATCATGTAAAACATCAGGTAGGTTTAAATACATCTTTAAAACTGAAATATTAAATATAGATACAGAACAGAAAAACAGTAGAAAAACAAAGGGTAACTCATGGGTACTGTGCATACAGTGATGTGTCATTTTTATTTATTTATTTAATTTTATTTTATTTTTGTGGTTTATGCTGCTAGTTGTCTGATTTTGTTGTTGCTTTTTGTTGCTAATGAAATTATTGGCTATGACCTGAAGAGTGCTTCAGGGTGAATTTGAGCAGCACATTTTAAGAAGAAATAAGGAATGGGACTAGATAGGGGTTTTTTTGTTCGTTTGTTTTTTTTACTTCTTCCTTCACCCTTTTTGAACAGAATCTCCTTTTGAAAGGATTTATGGTAGTAAAAAATGCCATAATAGTTATTTGTATTTACTTACAGTTTATTTTTCCTTGTCTTATATGTGTAAATGTTTGTGTATGTATGTATGTTTTCAATTCAAGTTTGAAATAAATAAATGACAAAAAAGATGTCAGAGGTTAAAATTATGATAATACTACTACTACTACTACTGCTCATAATGATAATAACAGTAACAATTATGATAATGATAATAAACAGCTTCAGGGTTAACAACATTTTTTTTGTAACAGAGAAAAGGATTAACAGTTCTGTTACGTCCCCTAAAAATACATAACTGAAGTTATGTATGTAACAAGACTCCATCCTGACCAGGTCCTTCCACAGGAGCCATGTTGTCCGCAGCAGGTCCTCTATGTTGGATCTTCAAAGATCAAGATCTGACATAAAGAAAAGTAAACTATGTTTTTTGTTGTTGTTGTTGTTGTTGTTTTAATAATGTCTATCTTTTTGAAGTTAACTAGTATGTGGTTGGTGTCTGACAGAGCAATGGTCAGTTATGATGAAAAAAAAAAGTCCTCTTATTCTGAAGGGCAATATGAAAGGTATAATATAAGCACAATATAGGCTATAGCTGGTTCTTTATTTGACTTAAAACGAATTCAGGAATTTGCAAGGACTTATTTTCATATTAAAATAAATTGTTTTATATTTCAGAAGCAACCAATCAATTTTTTTTTGACATTTAGTTGATTTAAAGATTGCATTTGGTGGACTGTAAACTGCTGTAAACCAGTGATTCCCAACCAGGGGTACGTGTACCCCAAGGGGTACGCAAGAACATTGCAGGGGGTACGTGGAAAAATTTACTAGTTTATTTCCAACTTGGAAGGACTGAGTTAAGCCTGTCAATAGACTTGTATTTTTGAGCTAGTTTTCCCAGGGAGATAATAACCTGAACCAAGCTACAATGAAAATGGGTGCCAACCTACAGCCAGGCAAATATGGATAAATAGCTGAAACATCCAGTTGCTCTGGATACAGATGATGGTTAAGAGAAACCACAGAGAAACAATTTTGAGTGTTTTGATCCTGATTTTTAAAGTTTAAATGCCTGTTTAAAGGGGTCAGAAGAGCTCAAAGGTGGACTGTGGTAAAAATTACAACAGTTCTATACAACAAAGGCAGGTTGATTATTTTGATTTTGTTTCTCTTTAGTAAGATTACGTATTCATTTTAAAGACAGTATATTATTTGTTATTATGTTTAATTTGACTTAAAAAGAAGCAAATTCCTGAGAACTCAAATGTTCAAATTAAGACAAAATATTTTAATTTATTAATCAATTGTGATTACATTCTGCTTTAGAAGAATCATCAACATGCATGAGTGATGGGGTACTCATGGCATGACAAAAAGGCTCAGGGGGTACATAAAAGGTTGGGAACCACTGCTGTAAACAATGAGAAAACCGGTGCAGCTAAAGCGCACACTGTAAGGCTGTTAAAGTTCCAGCAGGTGGCAGCAGCATTACAAAAATACAAGTTCCAATAACGTAGTGGAAGAAGTAAATGACCTTTCTCACCTCTCACACCAGTAATCTTTTCACAGTTAGCTGAGTTCAAACAGAAGCCAACAGCTTTATGACACTCAGAGCTATAAAACTGAGTGAATACATATCAAATCTGCCCTCTGCCCTGTTGTCCTTGAAATCACTCTCGTTTAACAAAGCAGCAACAGACCTCCAAGAAGATCACCTTAGTAAACTCAGAGAAACTTGTATATATGGGATTTAAAGTCAGACATGAAAAAGAAAAATAATTAGTTATTTAATTCTTATTACTTTTACAATGTTGCACCTATTTTCTCTTCAATATGTCAATGCTTCCTCCAGAGTTTTTTCACTATAGTTAATAAATTATGGTGCTCTTTAAAAAATACTTTAACAAAACTGTTACAACTATGGGAGTATTTGAACTTTATCCTCAATATTTTCACATTTATCTTAAAGTTGTGTCCCATTAAACTCTTTTCTTACAATTTTGTTTTTCTCCTCAACATTACTAAATGTCTGTATAACACTTCTTAACATTTCATTCTTTTACATTTTGACATTTCCATTATACATCGACTGCTTAGAAATTGCTCACCTCTCTAATTGTAGGTCTTAAAATTGCAACATCTTCCCTCTTCTTTACTCAACAAATTGCAGTGCCACTTTGTTAACATGTTGATGTTTTTTCTTCAAATTTTACATTCTCTTATTATTTCAACCCTTTACCTACCCCCCAGTTTATTTTATTATCCTCATACCTCTTTCAGCCTATTTGAATGTTATTCCTGTTACTTAAAGATGCTATGAGGAGTTTCTAAGTTATTACAAAAAGGTCTCACTTTTAGATACATGCCTGATCGAAATACACACTTTAAGAGGAGTTTTATAGCATCAAAATAGGGTATCTATAAATGCTATTCCTGGACTGGCCTGGATACTCAACTTCGGGAACAAGACAATTAAAACTAGAGCAAATTTATATTATTCAGACACGTCTTAGAGCACCGGGCTGTAAGTAGCGATATATAGCTGGCTACAAAACTACGATACTAAGTTTTCCAAAACTGCTTGTTGTCACACATCAAAAACTACCACTACATAACTAGAAAGAGAAACATTACCTCGTGACTTTGCATCCTTTAAGTTGTTGAAAAAAGAAGTTGTAAAGCAATGCAGAGTTCTGAGGAAGGTTCGAGCTGCATTTATCACAACAAACACACCCTTTTGTTTGGGTCATGTCTTTTGGTGCGTTCCAGTTGTAGTGAGAAGTAGGAATTTTCGAGTTCCGAGTAGGAAACTGCAACTGGAACGTCCCCTGAAGTCGGAATTTCCTACTGGGAACTCGGTGAAACCTCGCCACTCCCGAGTTGACAATCGAAGATGGATGCCCCCAGTGTGAACAGTTATTTAGCTCCTGTAATAATCAATTTATTTGCACTTCTGACTGGGGTGTGTCGCTCTAGATCAGCTGTATACATAGTATTGTTAGACTTCTATTTACAAAAATGCTGCCATAGTGATAATCACATTCTTCATGTGATATTTGTGAACAACAACACAGGGCGTGCTAACAACAGCTAACAATAGCCTGGTAGATCAGCATGTTTTTTTCCGACTTCAACTGGAACGCTGATAAATCGGAGATGATGTCACTCCCAGTTCCGAGGTTACTGGAACGCAGCATTACGACAGTCGCCACGTGTGCTCATGGGTAGTAGAGTCTTAATGTCGCCGGTAATAGATTCTCCTCATAGCACCTTTAAAAATGTGCTATCTTCATTTTTATTATTTTTATTATTATTAAAATACTGGGCCCTTTTCTAAATTTATAATTTCAAAAAATCTCAAAATTTCCAAACTAATCCCAAACTGTTTGCAAATTTCACATATTCCCTTTCAATTTGGACTTTTCTCATAGTTTTCAAACAAATACTTCAGCCAAGGTTATGACAGTACTTATTAGTTTGCTTGTGTTTTGTTTGTATGTCTATCTATGATCAATATAACCACCCAAGGCACAAAAGAGGAATCATTACATTATCTGCTCAGAAAATAAGAGGTCAGCGAACACAGGAAGTAGTAAATGGAATATAGCAGCAGAGCAATAAAGATAATGGCTAATGATTTTAGATAATGGTTTACTTATGGAGATAGTGAGCCCAGAGAGAGTGTGTTTATTTTTTTACTGTGCAGCACTAACTTTGACCAACATTTTGACCTAAATTTACGGATTAACATATACAGTGTGATTTTGTTCTTGTAAATAATGAGTTGTTCTATTTTAGGAGAATCATGCGCATGTTTATGACAGAAAGTTAGCAGCAGCAGCAGGACAAATGACGCACATCACAGAGCTCATTACAAGAGGCTGGCAGTGAACTTGTGAGGTCCAGCTCCCTCTGACCGTCCTTGTCTATTTTCTCCCACGGGACAGAGGCACTCATACCAGCGAGTCACCCAGAAAGACACATGCACACTCACGCAGACGTCACAGTTTCCATTCAAAACATAAATACACCCCCTGTTAGCATAACCATAAACAGTCAGTGCTGAGGACTCCATTATGACGACCCAGAGGTTCTGACAGAATCACATAATAAACTGAATATTTATTACATTCAGATTAAAAACACAACACCAGAAGCTAATCATTCACCGCTAAATCAATGTGTTGAAGGATAATGACAGAACGAACATGGTGTCCATGGATATTTTGACCTGAAATAGCTCCTGTAGAGTCACAGTGACTTTGAGCAGCTGAAGGTGGCCTGAGCGACATGATTGCACAGTCACATGATGAGGAACCACCCACACAACTCTGAGTTCATGATCCCATACTAACAGGACCTTACTTTCTTCATCTCTTCTGACCCTGTGCTCCAGCTAGATCTCTCAGGTCATCCAACCAGTTGAGATCTGAAAATAAACTATATTATAATTGTGATTACACACATATTATGATCCTTTTATGTGCCTGGGTGAAAAACCTTCATGTTAAAACTAGAAACAGGAAACTAGAGATCAAAACAGAATATCTCTTGTCGCTGATAACAGAGAACTGTGCCATCACATCAGAAGAACAAACAGTCTCTGAATGAGGAAGATGACCACCAATGTTACATTATAGAGTAACTCTGAACTGCAATATTATTGGTTGATGCTGGTGTAATAAGGTGTAATTTGACTCTTTAAATATGAGAAGTTTAAAGCACTGGTCATTGCGTGAGGAAGTTGCCTTTTCTATAAACTGCACATACTCTTTTAAAGTAAATGATCAAAAGACTCCTTTTTGTTTGCCTTCCAAAGGGGCCGTTTGGAACATTTTCCTGACAACATTGGATCTAAAGCCAGAGGAGAGCGAGCTTTTGCATTGACTGCTCCCACAGAATACCATAATTTGCTAATCATTTTTACCTATATCCAATTATATACACTACAAAAGACCATATTTTATGTTTGATTTTGTAACTGATGTCTGCAACATGTTTAAAAAGCCTGGAACAGACATAACAAATGACTGAGAATGTTGGGAAAATACTCAAAAAACACCTGTTCTGACCATTCAGCAGATGAACAGGTTAACTGGAATCAGGTAATAATACAAAACCCAAAACCAGCGAAGTTGGCATGTTGTGTAAATCGTTAATAAAAACAGAATACAATGATTTGCAAATCCTTTTCAACCTTTGCTCAATTGAACACACAGCTAAGACAAGATACTTAACGTTAAAACTGGTAAACTTTATTTTTTGCAAATATTAGCTCATTTGGAATTTGATGCCTGCAACATGTTTCAAAAAAGCTGGCACAAGTGGCAAAAAAGACTGAGAAAGTTGAGGAATGCTCATCAAACACTTATTTGGAACATCCCACAGGTGAACAGGCTAATTGGGAACAGGTGGGTGTCATGATTGGTTATAAAAGCAGCTTCCCTGAAATGCTCATTCATTCACAAACAAGGATGGGGCGAGGGTCACCACTTTGTGAACAAATGCGTGAGCAAATTGTCCAACAGTTTAAGAACAACATTTCTCAACCAGCTATTGCAAGGAATTTAGAGATTTCATCATCTACGGTCCGTAATATCATCAAAAGGTTCAGAGAATCTGGAGAAATTACTGCACGTAAGCGGCAAGGCCGAAAACCAGCACTGACTAGTGGTGACCTTCGATCCCTCAGGCAGTATTGCATCAAAAACCGGCATCACTGTGTAAAGGATACCACCACATGGGCTCAGGAACACTTCAGAAAACCACTGTCAGTAACAACAGTTCGTCTACATCTGTAAGTGCAAGTTAAAACTCTACTATGCAAAGCCAAAGCCATTTATCAACAACACCCAGAAACGCCGCCGGCTTCGCTGGGCCCGAGCTCATCTAAGATGGACTGATGCAAAGTGGAAAAGTGTTCTGTGGTCTGACCAGTCCACATTTCAAATTGTTTTTGGAAACTGTGGTCGTCGTATCCTCCGGACCAAAGAGGAAAAGACCCAGTCGGACTGTTATAGGAGCAAAGTTCAAAAGCCAGCATCTGTGATGGTATGGGGGTGTATTAGTGCCCAAGGCATGGGTAACTTACACATCTGTGAAGGCACCATTAATGCTGAAAGGTACATACAGGTTTTGGAGCAACATATGTTGCCATCCAAGCAACGTCTTTTTCATGGACGCCCTTGCTTATTTCAGCAAGACAATGCCAAGCCACATTCTGCATGTGTTACAACAACGTGGCTTCGTAGTAAAAGAGTGCAGGTACTAGACTGACCTGCCTGTAGTCCAGACCTGTCCCCCATTGAAAATGTGTGGCACATTATGAAGCGTAAAATACAACAACGGACGGTCCAGACCCCGGACTGTTGAACAACTTAAGCTGTACATCAAGCAAGAATGGGAAAGAATTCCACCTGAAAGCTTCAAAAATTGGTCTCCTCAGTTCCCAAACGTTTACTGAGTGTTGTTAAAAGGAAAGGCGATGTAACACAGTGGTAAAAATGCCCCTGTGCCAACTTTTTTGCAACGTGTTGCTGCCATTAAATTCTAAATTGATGATTATTTGCTAAAGAAAATAGAGTTTCTCAGTTCGAACATTAAATATCTTGTCTTTACAGTGTATTCAACGGAATATAAGTTGAAAAGGATTTGCAAATCATTGTATTCTGTTTTTATTTAGGATTTACACAACGTGCCAACTTCACTGGTTTTGGGTTTTGTAATAGGAGCATCCCTAAAAGGCTTAGTCATTCACAAGAAAGGATGGGACGAGGTTCACCACTTTGTGAACAGTAGTAGGTCTGGGTTGATGATGGAAAGTATATCCTAGTTGTTCTGGCTGTCTGCTGATGCAGGTTTCCAGGTGTTGGATGTAATCCTGGGCAGTGTTGTATGGAGGACAGTCTGTTGACCATGTAGCAAGTCATCCCTCTCCACATCACTGATGGATCCAAAGGAACAGCAGGGCCCCAGCGCTGACTCACAAGTTGCCGGAAGTGATAGGGTTCATCACCAGACCGCCTTAGGGTCTCCACTCCAGATTATCTTTGGGGGTTTACTTCCTTAGCCTTTGGCTAAGGAAGTCGACCCACAAGACAGCGAGGCCATTTCCCATAGCTTCATAGGTTTGAAATCAGTTTTCCTCCTCCTTGATGGACTGCCTGTCAATGTTGACGAGGAGTAGTGAAACTTAATGGGTGACCCCACACACCCCAGAACACCAGCTCTCCCAAGCCAGAGCCATGTCACTAGATGCAGTCTATTGTTGTACCCAGGACAGAACGGTGAACAACTGTAGGAGCAAATTGTCCAACTGTTTAAGAGCATTCCTTAAAGTACTAGGAATTTAGAGATTTCCTCATCTATAGTCCATAAATATCATCATATGTAGGGTCATGAACACTTCAGAAAACCATTATCAGGCAACACAGTTCATCTCTACATCTACAAGACCAAATAAAAGCTGTACCATGCAAAGCAAAGGCCAGCAACACCCCGAAACCCAGTTCCAGACCAGAGCTCAGCTGAGATGGACTGACGCAAAGTGGAAAAGAGGTCTGTGGTCTAAAAGTCCACATTTCAAATAGTTTTTGGAAATCATAGATGTTCCTCTAGGCTAAAGAGGATAAGGAACATCCAGACTATTATCAGCGAAAATTTTGAAAGCCAACATCTGTGATGGTATGAGGTTGTGTTAGTGCCCATGGCATGGGTAACTTGAAGGCACTATTAATACTGAAAGGTACACACAGGTTTAGGAGAAACATTCTTGTTGCCATCTAAAGGATATCTTTTCCAGGGGCATCCCTGATCATTCCAGCAAGACAATGCCAAGACAGATTCTGCAAAACCAAAGACCCAAGACTGTTGAGCAACTAAAGTCATACATCAAGCAACAATGGGAAAATGTGCCACCTGCAAAGCCTCATCAGTAAGTATACCCAAACACTTACTGAGTGTTGTTTAAAGATGCCCCTCTCCCAGCTTTTTGGAATTTGTTACAAACATCTAATTCAAAATGAGTGAATATCTGAAAAAAAAGATCAGGTTTATAAGTTGGAAAATTGAAAATCTTCTCTTCATAGTGTATTCAACCAATGATATGTAGGATAGGATATGTGAATCATTGAATTCTGCTTTTATTTACAATCTTCATTTGTGTTGCACTAAATCAATACAGATGTTTTCATTACATTTTTTTTTTACAAAAAGGAGGTCAAAGCTACACTCTTCTTCTTTACATAGTTATATAATTTTATTTCAACTTCATGCTTGTCTTTTAATTCCCTTTATTTAAAATCCTGACCCAATGTGAATCCACCACTGGTCAACACTTTACCAGGATACGCAACAGTTACAGTTACAAAAAACGAAAAATCTTCTAATTAGCAGCAGGAAATGTTGGTCAGAACCAGGTTCAAGTTAAACAGCCATCCACAGGAGCCATGTTGGAGATGTTGGTGGGTGAGGACAGATGTTCAAAGCAGTGTTAGCCCCAACTTGTGTCACTCTATTCAGCTGAAAACTGAAGCAACAATTCATATGGGCTGACCAAAACTGAACAGTGGGAGATTGAAAATGTCTCCTGGTCTGATGAGGCATAATTCTGCTGTGACGTTCAGATGGTCAAAAGTTGGTATGAACATCATGAAAGCATGGGTCCATTCTGCCTTGTATCCGAGGTTCAGGCTGATGGTGGTGTTACGGTGTTGGAGATATTGTCTTGGCACATTCTGGGCCATTCGTACCAAAAGAGCATCGTTAAAAAATCAAAGCCTTGTTGCTGACCATGTCCATCATGTACGTATAATGTACCATGTCACAGAGCTGAAATGATCACAAACTGGTGTCCTGAGTATGACAATGAGTTCACCAATGGCCTCCACAGCCACCAGATCTTAATCCAATCGAACACCTTAGGGATGTGGTAGAATGAGAGATTGGTATCACTGAGCAGACCAGGCGATTATTTGGGACCAGGGGACTATTTGGTATGTTACGGTAGACCAAAAATGCCTGAGGGATGTTTACATTGGTTTTTCAAACCATTTCACAAGAACTAAGGGCCCGTTTACAAGACAACATTGTCACCAGAAACAGACAGATTTTTCCTTTGTGTTTTCGAAAGCGCTCCGCGTTCACACAGAGATGCCGTGATAACTATGTGCGTTCACACAGATTTGTGAGATTGACTGAAAATGCAGTAGTGTGCATGCCAGGCCACTAGTTGGCAATGTATGTTTGTAGTTTCCTTTGTGAAAATAACACATTTGTCTTTTGTTGGGGCAGTTATACCAAATTTAGCTGCACATGTTGCTTAGCTGATGCTGTTGTTGTTGTTGTTTCTTGGTGTGCTGTACCTTTATTTGAAAGAGTACCGTGTATGAGTAGTGTGTCCCTGTTTTCCCTAACAATAGCAAATCCTGTTCACACAGAAATGACTGCAAAAAAGTTCCCAAACTTTTCACTCTGGACCCGGGTTTCAAAAGTTTACAGAATCAGGCCCTCCAGGGAACCAATGTTGTGGAAACAGAAGGTGCAAAAAGGAATGAAAACACTTAATTTTCTGATGTTTTTGTTGTCGTGTAAACAGGCGAAGGGTGAGCAACCTGGTGCTAGCATGGTTTGACTTATTGAGTGGCCATTCAGGATAGGTACTTAAAAACATTAACCCAGGCTTAGTTAGCAATCTACTCTGATGTTTTAGGCCCCATCCACACGAAGCCAAACCGAGGTCTAAACGCATACATTTTTTGCCGAATCTGCGTATCATCCATACGAAGATGGCGTTTTGGGGGTCTGTAAACGATCATTTCTGAAACCAGGTTCCAGAGTGGAAAGATTTTGAAATGCCTTATACGCAGCTCCGTGTTTACTGGATCTCCGTAACTTTTCAGATACGCTTACGTCATAGTTTCATATCGTCACTGACACGCATGCGCCACACGCGGCAACAACAACAACAACAATGGCGACATACGGTGTAGCATATGTGCTAATGAAGCTCATAACCCTACTATCCCTGATGCAGCAAAATCTCCTTCTTCTCAATCACCACCGAGTTGAACAAACAATTATCGAGGACACATTACGGCACTTTATGATCACTTTATCACAATCTCTGTTTACAACTTTTTCCGCAAGTGCGCATGCCCACTGTTTTTTCGTCTGTTTCCTTGTTTCCGTCATATTGTTACAGCGCCCCTAGAGATGTGGCATGTGTTTTTACGGCGTTTTGATGCGTATCGAGTGCATTCATGTGGACGCACACATTTTCTGAAACGCCTTCGTCTTTATGACGATCGTCTTGGAAACTGTTTAGCGTTTTGTCTTCGTGTGGATGGGGCCTTAGTGTGGAGAATTTAACATATTGTATCTTAAGGCTTTTGAGTTCAGTCAAAGGGTGAAGAAAGTTGAATAACCTGAGACCATCTCCCTGCAGGACGCCGTGATCTAAGAAATCTCTGCACAGCGAGGTGTTTTAATGTGGTGGGAAATGGAGAACAGATGAAGGTGTTCTCAAAGGGAAATAAGAAGCTCACACAGAGAGATCAAGGTTGTATAACAAAAGGTGTGTTTTCAGAGTCAACAGAGCTGTCTGTGGGCTGCATCTTGATGAGATGATGCAGATATGATAGACGCTACTGGGATTTCAAGTTCCTGTTCAGGGGAGAGGGAGAGAAAGGGAGATTTGTGTGAGAGAAAAGAGGTCACTGTTGACATGCTCAGGCAAAGCATCCTCAACCACAAACATTAAAGAATGCACAGCGGTTAGCTTCATGAAAACAGGAAGAGAAACTCACAAGTACACACTCACATGTTCATAGTAACCTGCCTCGCTCATTGCGGTGCAGTAATTACCATAATCACTTCTCCTGTACCAACTGTGCTCCACCCTCACAGGGTCACATCTGGACTCAGAGGGACATTGTGTGAAACCTTTTTTTGAGATTTGTTTAAAATGTGTTATGGACCACAGAGGGAGTAGCTGCAGCCATGCACCAGCACTGATGAAAATCCTGATAAAAAATAAAAAATAAAACAAGAACATGTTGTGGTTATCGTGACAGCCTCTGTGAGAAGACAGCATGTTTACTGTTGTTGTGGAAGTTTGGATGTCAGGTCAAGAGTAGGCTACAATAAAAAAGAATTAGGTTGCTGTGAATGGAGCCAAGTATAGCTGACACTGGGTGGGGAGGGGAACATAACCTGTTCTGATTGCCAGTCAGTTACAGGGCTGATGAATAGGGGAAAAACTATTTGCACCTCTCATACCAACACGCAGTTTGGATTCAGTAGTTAAAGTGCACATGAGGAGAACATGCTAAGTCCAAGCAGAAAGCACCTGCAACATCACCTTCCTGCCCTCAGACCTATCAACACTGATTAAGTTTGAACATTTCAACATTTATAGAACCACATTAACTGCACAATGGACACCATTTTAATACAAAAATATTTTTCTAAAATGAAAGATCCAGTGGGGATTTTCTTCTTTTAACCCTATAAAGCCAATTGTATCATATTTGATAGATACTTTTTTAATACCTCTTTCTACTCAATATGACCAACAAATAACAAAAAATCTGAATACAATCAGATAAATGATAAAAATGTCCTCAAATGGAATATCAGTTGCCAAAAACACCTAATGTATCAAATAAGATACGAAAAATCTATATGTTGAATTTCATGGACATTTTGATTTTTATGGATTTTAGCAGAAAGTGAAAAAAAAAACATTTCAGCTCCAGAAAAAATAGAATTTTCTGGGTATAACCTATGGTCTTGGGCCTTAAATTCATGTTATTTGTGTACAATAGGCCTATATTTCAAAACGTCACATTCAGTAATACTGATTTGGATGCATTTTCACTTCTTTGTGCAGAGTCAGATTTTGGTCAATTTGAAGCACGTGGCACCAAATGTTAAAAAGGGACATGTCAGAATCTATTAAAGAAATCTATACTGTGAAGAACTTTAGTGATTTAGAAGACATTCATCCTGTTCAAGACTTTAAACTCTTTAAAATAATCACACTCTTCAGTCTTCCTACTGCCATTTAAAATGAAACCCCATTGCAACACCATTAAAAATATCCAAACTGTCCTGAAAAGTCACATGTGTAATCGATTGATTGACATTTATTTCGAACATGAGCTTAAAGTAAAATCACTGTCAAAGACAGAAAAAAACAAAACAAACAGACATTACCTAATGAGATATTCAAAAAGGAGTGGGATGAAGTAAGAACATATTAATGCTCACCCCTTTACCAAACAATTATTTACGAACAAATGCAGATGTAATGCACTTACTGTACACATACTCATGACAACTACGTCCATGAACCCTTATTTCATGCTTGGATATTGCAACAGAAAACTTCCATCCATTATATAAGTATAATTTCACACAGATATACAGAATTCTCATACACCATCTTTTTTTTTTTTAAATGTATATTTTTGGGCATTTTGTGCCTTTATTGATAGGAGAGAGACAGTGGATAGGCTTGTGAAAGGGGGAGAGAGAGCAGGAGAAGACACTCTGCAAACTGGTCACAGGCAGGATTCGAACCTGGACCGGCAGAAGCATGTACATGGGGTGCTAACCACTACGCCAAAGCAGCACCCCATACACCATCATTTTTTAATAATAACCATATAATATTATCAGACCACTTAATTTTCTTCTTTATGGTATCTTGCAAAAATCATCATTTTGTACATTTTTTTAAACTTGGTTTTACTTGAACATTTCTTCATTTCCTCACTTTAACTGCTCCAAATGCTCACCCTGATAACAGATACACAGAAGCTTATAATGTTTGTGCATCTACTTAATATTTTAATTTATCTTCACCCCTCAGATTGTAACCTCCTTCACGGTTACAAAACAGACTTTGAATGTTGAAACTACTAAATGAAAGTATCCAAAAATAAAATTCAGGGAAACTGTTATTGAGTGTCAAACAGTTCAGTATTTTCATGTTTTTTCTCATCACATGTCAAAGTATTGCTGTCATGGTATTAGACAAAGAAAAAAGAAGGTGGTAACATATTACAAAACTTCAGGGTTAATCAGATGAGAACACTATCAGTAAAGTATTTTTCTTAATTAAATGCATATTTTCCTTTTTTTTCTTTTACTTTTCGGTCAAATAAATGAGGTGATGATTTTTTTGATGTGTTTGTGCTCTGATCGATCCTTGGTCTCTATTTGATCACATAACCTTTTGCCTAATAGTCTGCTTTCTAAAGAAGTCGGACAAAGGTCATCATAACAGTACACGCACAAGCCCATTGTTATGGACATCCTCCACTGTATGGAAATCCAACTGGGAACTTTTGAGTCTCGTGATATTATTTCAGTGAAATTCTGACCCTGAATTACGTAAACCTCTGCTGATGTATGAGGGTTGAGGATGTGACGGCAGACAGCCAGTGTAAACATCGTGACATCACCTGTCTGGTTTACATGTCTTGATGCCACAGAGGTCAGTTCACCCTGATAACACCAAAGTTCAATGTTCTGTTCGTGTTAGCCAGTCTGACACGTCACATGGACTTTGAAACTCTGCCGTCAGTCTGCATGTTTCATACAGTTATGTCCATTATTGTATTTTTTGTTCATACTAAAATCTTCTGCTGTGTCTTTTTTAATTTTAACAAAAAGCATGGAGGGCAGATGTTTTCTTGTATTCTCTCTGTATGAATGTTTCACTGGAGTAATATTAAAGGTCTGACAGCGAGGCATTAAGTTTTCTTCTTAAACTGGACTACTTTAGTCAAAAAGAGAAGAGTTGGCTTGCACTAAGAATTCAATTTCACCAGACATTCATTTTTTAATGTTTGAATTGGAGCAGTATATGGTTTGTTTTTCACAGCCATCATCATACCGGCATTTTTGTGTTTAACAGAGGAGGAGGATATTTTATTCAAAAGACTTCAGATCAAACACCCAGATAGTGGCACTTCCAGGACAGAGGGAATCTTGTTTTGTTGTTTTCAAAGTTAAAATAAACAGAACTATAACCTGTTTTTATGTCATATTGACTTTAAAACATAGCTTCAGCCAGTTTATTTGTTATTACCAGACAATTGGACTCGGGTCATAGGAACTCGGACTCGAGTCGACTTGAGACGCTAATGAAACGACTTGCAACTCGACTCAGACTTGGGAGAAAATGTCTCCAGACTCGACCTGACTTGAGACATGATTCAGAAAATTGCACGCACTCAGGCTTTATATGAAGAGCCAGACAGGAGATATACGCCACTCTTTCCTTTTAGGTTCACTTTATCGATGCTCCATTCACAGTACACTGGTCCGTCACCTATTATTGTCCCGCACACAACGCAGTACTACACACATACGTTCCTACAACACACATTTCTGCTACAGTGATGATCAGTGGGCAGGGTGCATGGGACGAGGGTTTTAAATTGGTAACCGCTATGTCTTCTGTGCCCAAAGTTACTTTCTTTGCATACAAAGAATTTCAATCAGATGGAAAATGAAGACTCACCAAGTGCACGACCTGCAACGCTTCGATAAGCGAAACTTCATCAAACTTTATCCACCACCTAAGGACACATGAGGCAATGTTGTGATCTATGTCTATGATCTATGATCTATGATCTATATCAATGATCTAAATCAACATATTTTTTAAGATCAAACATGTCATTTCTTAATGTAGCCTTTTCCATCTACCCAGGTCTACATGATCAGACATGTAATAACATGTAATGTGTCTTAATGGATAAATAAACAGCTTTATGCTGCTTTAATCCAGGCAGACTAAGCAGACTCTGATGCTGTTTTTTGACATTGACCTTGGGAAGATGAGGTTTCTCTCTTCAAGATAAAAATCTGAGTGCTTTTTGGGTGGACCGGGGAACAATGGTGAGGGACTTGGGCCATCATAGCCTTGACTCAACTCGACTTGCCCACAACAGAAAAAACTTGGGAACTGCTTGAGACTCGGATCAGAGGGACTTGGGCAATTGCCTGATTAATACTGAGGGAGAGCTTCTGGACTTGTTGGTTAGAGAATCATTTGTTTCATATTGTGTAGTGCAGGGCTGGGAAACTTTCATTACCAAGAGGGCCACATAAAACCATTTTTTCCAGCCTCAGGGCTGCATTGTTACAAATTTTCAGAAATTCTCCAGGGGATAAAGATGTTGGATAAATACCATTAGAGAATATTAATTAATTCTAAAATAAGCATACCAATATTCATATGTTACATGACAAATAAAAGTTATCATACATGGTTAAATGAACTTTACACAAAATTTAAGCAAATTTAGCCAAAACATATGGAATTAAAGCTGACAAAGCTGTTTTCAAATCAATGAAATGGTGAGTGTTCCCAAAATTTTAAAGCTCAAAGATTTTACTGCTGCCATATTTTGAATATAGTCTTGAGTAATACTTGATATAATGTTCCAATGCTACATGAAAGAGATTTAGACACTATAATAGCAAAGTAGGTTGTAAACAACTTACAAAAGCCAATAAAAATATCAGTCAAGATTATATAGAATTATTTTGATTAGATATTTGAGTTTTCTTCATATTTAGAATGGCTGATTTGAAAACGGCTGGCGGCCCACATTTAGAAGGGCGGAGGGCCGTACGTGCCCTTCTTGCCTTGAGAGGGAAATTTACTTTTATAAAAATGATTTCTTCATCCCCTGAATGAAAATGCATGCAGCTGTATGACATCAGAGCTCAAAATTTTACCAGGGAGAATTCCCCAAAAACCCCAAGACCCATTACATAAGACTTCCTTCATTTAGCCATTTAGACTTAACACAATAGTTTTATGTTGTCTCTAAATTTAATTCTCAACAGAGGTTTTCCCCCTAATGAAAATTAAATTGTCTACAGTTAAACAATAATTAATAGTGATCACATTTCAAAGAAAGAAAAGGACCAATTGTTTTTCAGTGGGACTGATTTAGATGAACAACTTTTGTTCTGGGGACAGAGTTGGCATTTAAAGCAAAGGTGTTGATTCTCAGACAGGAAGCAATTTATATTTAATTTATCATACATTCAAGTTTAAACGGCTTTTTATTATCTCTTTGCCTTGAACTCTGGACATCCACGATCATCTCTGAAACAGAAATGATCTATAGCCTTGCATGGTGATTGGTACGTACATGATTATAAACTGCATGTGGCGAGTCAGCATTCGTGTTATTACAGTAATAGTAATCAGTAATTGGCCCTTTCTCTCAGTAAATCTTTTCCTCCTGCTCTCATATTCACTGCTCTCTGCTCTCAGTGCCATCCAGATGATAAGTCAGCTCATGTATTATCTGTGAAATATGATAGTGCACTGTTTTTATGGTGCACTGGTGTTATGGAACACAATGACGGTGTACTGGTATGACTATTTAGGAAAAGTAGATAGAGGAAACAATGGAAAAATCTGGAAGACCTTAACCCAGACCCCTGCAGTTTGGACCTCATAGTTTGTAAAATCCAGGCCTGAACAATTATAAAAATATAATGTTGCTCTTATTGTCCAAGCTGACACATTCTCCAGATTACCCCTGCACCACACATTAAATCAGGATTCATAGAAATGTAAAGTATTTAGACAGATGATCTTCTTTTGAGAGGTGATATCAGTATTACAACCAGCTAAAAACTTCTGAGAGAACTTTTAGATTTTTAGAGCACCGAAAGAAATCTGATAAAAGCAGAAAAAATGTAATCATAAATATTTTAGATAAATTATCAAATGAAAGATATATGTTGTGTTGAATCACATGCTCCGTAAGTCTCATTATGAAGTTCTTGTTTGCTCCAGAACTTGGTCCAGAGATGTGTTTCTGAAGACATATGACTTCAAAAATTAGCTTGCCAAGAGAGCTTAAAACTCCCTCAGATTGTGTCTTATACAATCAGCTTAACAAATTTGATTTGCACTTTATGTCCTCTGAAGTCCAAACTCATAATTTAATGTAGTGCAGGTGAAAATACTAACCAGCCTATTCTTATGATCACTCCACTCTTATTCTTTCTTCACACCACAAACTACACACTGACAAACTTGGCAGGACAGACAACATTCTGATGTGGATTTATGATGCAGCTTTATTTCTGATCCCATCCATAACCTTTAAACGCCCCGCAGATGAGAGCACAGTCATGCAAAAACAGATATGAGATTAAAATAGTCTAGTTCAGACATTACGAGTAATTCCTAGAGAAGCTTGATGTTACGACAGCTTAAGATAAACCATGTGTCTGAGCTTTTCTAGGACGGACATACTGACAGTGACAATGATAGTGTTCAATTCAATGGTTAGTGGGTCTGTTTCAAAGACAAATGTAAGGGACCCTGTGTCCTGGAGGCCTCAAGATACAGTCATGGTCGAGCATCCTATGACATATAAGGCTAGAACTGCTTTCAGTACCTCAAACATATATGTAAATGTTTTGCATATCATCTTAAACTGCACTAATATGTTGGAAATTTTTCTGAACAACTAAGAGAATCTGGTGAGAAACAAGGTTTTAGTCTCTCACTTGTCCAATCATTACCATCTAATATGTATATTGTACAGTGAAAACAAACAGCAGCCACTTGGACAGAGCCTTGGGGAACCCCAGTGGGCTGACAAACATAAAGCTATGACAAGTTTTTAAAAGTTGTACTGACAGTCACCTCTAACAGCATTCACTCTTGTTCTGTCTCATTCATTATCCCCTAAAACAGTTGAGCCAAAGTTACCATGTTATATTTGTGTGTCTGTGTTTTTTTAGTGACTGAAAAAACAAGATCACGGGTACAAACAGAGTGAACTGAGTTTCCTTCGCAAGGCGTCCTGGCTGTCCCTTAGAGAAAGGGAGAGAAGGGTCATCCTGGAGGGGCTCGGAGTAGTGCCACTGCTCCTCCACACTGAGAGGGGCCCGATGAAGTGGCTCGGGCATCTACAAAAGTAATTAGGATGCCCCCCCCCCGCACACCTTCTTGATGAGGTGGGAGGAGACCTCAGGGAAGACCAAGGACACACTGAAGGGACTATGGCCTCATCCACACGAAGACAAACCGAAGTCTAAACGTATACGTTTTTTGCCAAATGTGCTTATCATCCATACGAAGACGTCGTTTTGGGGGTCTGTAAATGATCATTTCTGAAACCAGGTTCCAGAGTGGAAAGATTTTGAAATGCCGTATACCCAGCTCCATGATTACTGGCTCTCCACAATTTTTCAGATACGCATGGTTTTATATCTTCATTGACACGCATGCGCCACATGCGTTAACGTCAACAACTATGGCGGTGTGCTCGAAGCATGTGTGCTGATGAAGCTAGTGACCCTACTATCCCTGTTGCAGCAAAATCTCCTTCTTCTCAGTCATGAAGGAGATGGTTGGATGGATGGGTTTTCTGTTTTTAATTGTCCTTCATATTTTCGTTTCTAGACTATGAGGGTTTAAATGTATTTGCATATGTGCTTTACAGTGACACTAAAGAAATCTGGGATGGACTACACTGGGGATTTTTTGCTTTTAATCATTTAAAACATATGAACACTGATTGAAAGGGAGCCTTGTAAAGTAGTGCCCAAAGCCCAGAAAAATTCTTGAACCACCTCTGCCTATTGATATGATATAATAGGCATGAACAAACTGGACCCAATTTGGCACAGGAAACCTGGTTTAACAAGTCTTTAGAGGCTGTGATCACTGTTGATCCTGAAAGAGATCTTATCAAAGAAAATGGATGAAACAATTTTATCGTGAAGGATTCAAAACAAGTTGGTGCTTGTATGAAGCATTCCTTTCATTTACCCGCACCAATACATTCAGACTTTGTGTTGATACAACATTACAAGAGCAGCTAGGATGATATTTGTAAAGGTGATGAATGCCGAGGGTGCAGACAAAAGTCAAGCTTAGCTTCAGTAAAAGCGTTCTGCAAAATAAATACAGCTTTTGTTGATTTAGGGTTGGATTGATCCATCCCTCAAAATATGAACATCTGCAATGGAGAGAAGTTGGTTAAACTCTTACAGAGTATGTTGCATTTCTGTAAGAATCAATATAATCACAATATTCAACAGTTGGAAAGAAGTTAAAGTGCAGATCTTGTTAGATTTGTAAAAATAAAAAAACGGTGGTGGTTTATTACCCTGGAAACCCCAAGCAAGGACCGAGGAGAGGTCCTTCTCCATTTAACTAGCTGTTGATCACACTCAGCAATCCAAGAGTGCAAGCAAAATGTTTGGAGGAATTTTAGGATTTTTAAAAAGATTTTACTGTTTCTCCCTCTCAGGTAGACTATTCCTAAATTGAATGACCTTAATGACCTTCACGGTTTACTGAAAATTAACTTTGGAACAAGCTTTCAGTCTCGCACTGCACTGTGATTTTCCCTCCTCAATCTCATTAATGAAAACTTATTTTAAAGACTCTGCAGATATGCACCAATTGTTCCCTTTTTCGTGAATATTTAGAAAACTTAGATGCTCCCTAGTTACTTAAGTATCTTCTCTGAAACCCTCATCATGAGAGAATACCTCTTTAACTCCCGGGCACAAGGCACATGATGTCTTCCCCCTCAGAGTTTCCATCCACCTGCAGCAATGCATTAACCCGACTGCTCGGCTGACATGACGCACATTGAGCTCGACCTATTGGACGGCCTCTGCATTCACCGCATTACAATCCCCCTCCTACCCCAGACTCACACACGCTGTGTTTGGCAACAAATACACACAGTCATGGGGCTCTTGAAAATACAGTACACACATACACACATTAAAAAATCCACTCGTGTGAGTGTCGAATGTGCTGAAGCGATGAAGGTAGCGTGACATTGACAACAGTGGCGTCACTAAAAAGAGTTGTGAAAGGGCACAAACAGAGACACAAATATGTACACATGCAAAGCATCGTGAGCTTTGTTATGCTCATGCCCGGATCAAGCTTATCCAGAAACTCTAGTGTGTCCCAGCTTGCACTCATTCTCCAACTGTCACAGCACTTCAGGCAAAATTCAAAACTTTTTGCATACAATCAAAGAGTCTTTCACATCAGGCAGACATGGAAATGATTCAAAAGAAATGTGCAGGAAAAGAGATCCATGGGAAAGTTCCTCTCTGGTGATGAGAGCGGCCTCTGGAGACATGGAGTGACCTGTTCAGTCTTTTCTGTAACACACAGCGGTGGAGTCTGGTGTCTTATCAGTTTGGACAACGGCCTCTTACTTTCAGTGAGAGTTGAATGGAGCAGTGGGCTTGTTCACAAAGAAATCTGTGCTTGGTGTATTCTCAAACGTGTATTCTCAATTAGATACACATAAGGTACAACCATGGGCAAGTAAAACAAGACACTAAAGACTTTGTACAAGCTCTTACCATCAGGCAGACAGTCCATGAGTACTATACTGTCAGTTTGAAAATTGATTTGGGCCTGCATTTTTTCTACAATATCTGTAAAAGGCCCATCATGAAGCTCATTTTTCACAAATTTACTCTTGTTCCAGATGTTACTGAACATTTATTTTTTAAGATTTCTTGCTAATAATTCAGTCAGCTTGCATACTTAATATTTATATTGTTATACGTAGATCGTCAGAATACCTTATCTTGCATTATTAGGAATACAAATTAAGCAACACTCCAGGATGTAAGATAAATATCGAGGGTAGAGAGCTCTTCCAGTCAGTTCTGTGATAATGACCTGCATCTTTCAATCCTATATTTTGAATATAACTCTTGTGAGCTAAAAGGTGTAATTATAGTTAGAAATATCTCTTGTGTTTTACTCTCCTTTTGGAGATCACCAGAGCAGCCTGTTACATTTATTCAATGCTACCTCTTTCATTAGCAGGTAATATAAATCTGATTAAAAATTGAACTCCCAAACAATTTCTTATGCTTTTTTAGATAGATAGATAGATAGATAGATAGATAGATAGATAGATAGATAGATAGATAGATAGATAGATAGATAGATAGATAGACAGACAGACATGCAAAACACAGCTTAACGCTGGATCATGGGAAGCCATAGTCTTGTCTCTAAACCAAAACAAAGAGACATTCACAACAACTCACTCTGTTTGTGTCTGTTGCTCAACAATGACATTTAGGGACACAGTTAGCAGATAGTCACCAATTGACATAGTAATGAATTAAACCATAACATCTTTCAAGCAGTTGTGCAGTACTGACGGTGTGTGGTTCATCCATGAGTCATAAGTCTGAGCTGATCAGATCTTTCTGTTGATAATTAATGGAAAAATCTGAAATCACATCAGGAGTTTGAGGGCTCTAATCTGCCTTAAATGCCCAGTTACACATGTTGCATACAGTCTTTTTCTAAATTCACATTCAGAACATAAGCAGGCGGCAGCATGTGTATAAGGTCTCACCGCAGGTCTATTTGACTTTCCAGTTCACAATTGTGATAGGAACAGCGAGTCTCAAGTCTGCACAGTCAAGTGGGTATTCATGTGAGCGTCCTGTCATGCTTCAAATATAAATCATCCTTTAGACTCTAATTCACTATTACACAAATTAGAGCAGTGAACTTTTGTTAAGTTCCTTTATTTATGGCCTGATACTTAATTATTCCTGCCCTGGTAACAATATGCAGCTCCGTGGTTAGGAGCTTCAGCGCTTCTGAATCTAAATCTAGATAAGGTAAGATATTCTCTAAAATGATCCAGGAAACTTCAGGCATTCATGGCAACCTATTTTTATGGAGAATTTTATTGAAGCTGTATCTGTATGCCTGACCTTTGAGTTACAAGGACATTTATATGTCTGTCATAGCAATGAAAACTTTTGATTAAGGCAGAAGTTGAAAATGTCTGTTCAGTGGCTTAAACATGTCAGCAAAGTACAAAATAGTGTGCTCAAGCTAGTTTGTTCCTCAGGTCGCTGGGGTTCTTCACATACACAACATGTGCTTACTGTGACTTTGAGTTTTTTTACATGTCTATTTATGGTCTTCCCAGGTCTGCCTCCGTGAGGTGATATCCAGTAAAGAGGGGCTTTTCTGTTCCTAAAATGTACTTCTGAAAAAAGTTTTTTTTTGTCATATATCCCACCCTTTAATAATACCAGATGATATTGTATATTATGTTGTTGGAATGTCTGATTTGTAAGCTTTTAACAACATAATATCAGTGGTGGACAAGTACTTCATGCCAGTACTCAAATAAAGTATAGATACTGGTGTTCAAATATTACTCCAATACAAGTGAAAGTTACTCTGTCAAATTTTTGCTTAAGTTAAAGTACTGGAGTACCTGCTTTTGAAAATACTCAAGTATTAAAAGTACATTTTCCCGTTGACCTTATAGAATGTAATGACTGAAACAATCTACAGAATGCACTGACCTGCTTATAGACCATGTAGAATAAAGAGTTTGAAAATATGCTACAAAGCCCATGGAAATGCATACTGAAACACTAATGAATCAACAAAAGGACAACCATTGACATTTTCTTTTTTTTTAATTTAACTCCCCCCCTTCAGACATGGCCATGGGTGCTCTGGTGTGGAATTGTCGTCTTTATCTGCCATAATAGTCATCATTGCTGCCAAGACGAATCGTAACCACCAACGTTAGCTCAACCTATACCTGCCTGATCGCAGTAGCACATGTGCGTCTTCTTCTTCTTCTTTGTTGTTTAATGGCTGTTGGCAAACCAACTCCAAAGTGCATTACTGCCACCAACTGGACTGAAGTGTGGAACAGGATGCAAGAAGTATAGATAACACCACTTGAACAAATCACATTTTGGAAGAGAAAATAAATTTCATCCGCTGACTTCATACCTGTACCTAAAAGTAACGAGTAACGAGGCCATTTATAGAAATGTGGTGGAGTTAAAAGTAGAATATTTGTCTTCTAAATGTAGTGAAATAAAAGTCATAAGTTAAAAAAAAAACTCAAGTAAAGTACAGATACTCAAAAAATGTACTTAAGTACAGTACTCAAGTAAATCTACTTCATTACTGTCCACCCCTGTATAATATACAATATCATCTGGTACAAGGTTGTGAAATTGTGCAGTCATTGAGTGAGCTCCACAGCCAAACATGTGGGTAGTATCCCAAACATGTGCTAAACTCCCCTCATCCCCTGGGAAAAGCCTACAGTTCTTCAGTGAAGCAAGGGTGGATAACCGCTGTTCTTTAGGCGTTGTCCTCCACGGTTAACGTCTTTCCAGTCGGTCTTTGACTTCACCAGTCCCACAGTACTTGGTCCTAACTTTACCAGTGCTGACACAAAGTGAAGCTTCACACCGTGTACTGGATCACCAGCTTCCAGTTGATCATTTCAAGAATTCATGATCCTTTCAAGATGTACCTTGTTGTAAAAACAAACATAAAACAGGTAGATTAAACACACATTTTAAAGGGGAGGTATGTACGTTTAGGCAGCTGCTGTTTCATTCAGATAGAATAGAAAGCACACTTTGGTCTCTCTATTTTCAGGGTGTTTCCATCACCTGGATTTGCCAGCACAGCCTCAGCCGGACCTTTATGTTTACCTTATCCTCAGCATGTTGACATACATTGATTTGTCTGTACCATTTTAACTTTCACTCCACGTGTGCGTATGGTCTAAACTTGACTGAACAGTTGGCAAGGTGAAGGTTCAACCATCAGAAGGTTGATAACGCTGCTGGGAGTGTCCCCTCTGCAGAAGCGTGTGTGTGTACACAAACAGGTGCTTAATACAGAGATACACTAACTTTGTAAAGCTGTGTTTGAGTGCGGGGAGGTGGCTGGTGTGTGTGGCTTGTACCTGAGGCAGGCTTAGTGTATGAGGATGAAAACTGTGCAGTTGTGGACATAAGTACACAGCAAACATCCATACGTGTCCTGCGATCCAGAGGTTCCTGCTGGACACACAGATGCTCATTGAAAGTCAATTCCAGTGGTAATTTGTATATACTGTACATGTATACTGTAGGCTTCATGGTTTGTATACTCAGCTAAAATCAGCACTTCTACATGCAAAAGCAGAACACGTTTGGTATATAAAGACTTCAGTCAGAGTTTGAGGAGCCCCAAGGCAGAAGGCAGGCAACCTCAGCAGCCACATGAGAAAGGCTGTTTTTACTTCAACCACACGTGACAAATCTCCTCTACTTTGCAAATTAAGCAGGAAGGCTATCTGAGGATTTATATCAAAGGATGTAAAAATGGTGTCATTGAAGGACCTTCATTTATGGTCAGTGTAAAGGGGGGTGTCGGGGTGAGCTGTCAGCAGCATGCAGAACTTGTGATGGGGAAATACAGCCTGACTGACCAGAAACACAAACAAACATCAGTAAGAACAAACTCTCTTAAGCTGATCATTTACTGAAATGAATACTTCATTCCAAAAAATCTATAGGCAATTTGGATTTAAGAATTGCTCGCAAATAAATGGCTCACTCACAAATGGGAATCGGCTCTCATCATTCACTTAAAAGAGCCACTCAAAAGACAAGACTAGTTGATTAACGTTACATCTCTGGTGTAGCTCAAACCACCAAGAAAATACGTCAAAAAAACAAAGCCTCTGTCCAGAGTAGAAGAAGATAATGCATTTATAGTAGAAGATAATGCTGGTAAAACACACAACACACACACAGGACTGTTTAGAGTTGCTAGCTATATCCATTGACTCCCAATTTTTGAGCTAAGCTCACTAGCGGTGGGCGATCTTTGGCTGTCTCATTCTTGTTACTGCAGTGCATGCAGAGTTGGAAGAATGGTGCCTCGGGAGTGAGGCACGACACAATAACAAATAAAATATGTTGGTGTAACCCTTTAAGTCATGAGGACAGTGGTTAATATCTGGTAATAACGAAACAAAACAAAACTGGTGTCTCTGGACTGCCAGGGCTACATTTTGTGCTGTAATGCTAAAAGTCATTTTTTCTCAATTGTCATAATTTCTATTTCAAACTTTAAGTCATAAGGCTGATGGTCACTTTTCCTTAAGTTTTGTATTGGGCTGTTCCTCATTGTTTTTCTGTCAGATTTACATCATGAAACCAGTGGTTGATTATTCTTCAAACAGCCATGTTTTTTCTTTTGTTGTTTGTTTGTTGTTTTGTTTTTTACAATAGCTTTATAGCCTTGATACTGCTGGTCAATTTTTATGTAATTTTGCATTTTTACTTTTTGTTATGATCGACATGATACATTTCTATCTAGGCAAAAGTCCATAGTGAAAGTTTGTTAGGGGGCAGAATCTTTCAGAAGCTTATCTGGTGTGTGACTGGATGCATTTCTGTCAGTCACATTAATAATGGGCCGATCGTGTTAGAGGAGGCAGATACTACGGCCTCAGGGTAAAATAATGGAAACAAATTCATAAAGCAAACTCTTGAGAATTCATCAAGAATGGAGTGAAAATATCTTTTCCTCCAAGAATTGCATTCGGTTTTGTTGTTTGTTCTTTATTTAATGAAGATATTTTGACCAGTTCAAAAGCAGGAACTACCCAGGCTTAGAGCTTTGCAAGATGGATCTACCTAGTTACAGAAATGGAATCAGGCAGATCCAGCTGCGATTTAAGGTTATAGGTTGGGGATTTTTAGACCAGACAAATGATAAGTGGTCTTTTAAGTTTGCATCCATTCTTTGAATTTTTTTCCGATAAACAAATGTCAGAAATAATCCACACAGACAGAAACACAATCCAAAAACACAATGCCTCTGGCCCATTTTGACACCAACATGGAGGCATAAAAATGAAAAATATATATCTTCAAACTGTGGATTGTTTAAATGATTGTGCATGTCTAATTTGTGGATTCTGCCAGTGAATTGTGCCTGAATTTTTAATACTAGCATGAGGCTTTTAATTGGTTGATATTTTTTCTTTTTTTTTATTCATTATTTTATTGAAGTAGATATAAAAAAGAGATAAAGAAGAAAAAAGAAAACACTGTACTATGATATTATAGTACTTTTATTCTCTCTGTATGTGAATATATCTGTACATGGATGCATGCATGTCCATGTGTTGATGTATGACTGTATTTATCTGCACTTGTGTGTATAAAGGGGACTGTTTTTATCTTTTTTTCTATAAATTTGTGTTCTCACTGGTATAATGCCTGAAACAGAAGTTAACTAGAAAAACACAGAGCACAGACCTCTGCCAGCACCACAGTCCTCACCCATATGGTGATTTTCACCATAAATATTAGTCCTACCTTTATTTCATCTAAATATTGAGATTCTTTGACCATAAAAATATATAAATATGTGCAAGTACCAAAAATTGTCCTATTTCGCAATGTTAAAGAACGCTTTAAAAAATTCCTGGATCCAGACAGTGATCTGGATCACTCCCAAAATCTAATTATTTGTTCCTTGTCCCAATCCGGATATTTCCTGAAAATTTCATCAAAATCAGTCCATAACTTTTTGATTAATGTTGCTAACAGAGAAACAAACAAACAAACAAACAAACCCGCTGGCAATAACACAACCTCATCGATGGAGATAAATATTAACCCTTCATGCCAACAGGAAGTAGAGTCTAATGCATTATTTGATGTGTAAAAAATTTTGTTTACAGAACGGCACATTTAATTTCATGATTCATGAAACAACAGCATGAAGAAACTGTGTAGCAGGTAAATAAAAAAACAAAGTCTAAACAATGAGTTGTACACCAGTTTCTTGCAGCCTTCACACAAAAAAGAAAGACGGAAAGTAAAAAAAAAAAAAGCAGATGTATGCAAACAGCAGACCAAGGTGCCTTTCATTGTTTGGAAAAAGGCCAGGTAATATTCAAACACTGATCTGTCAACATCAAGTTATATATAACTCAACATGTAGACAATGTTCCATATAAACTCACGTGGACCCTGCCTCAGCTTTAACTCTCAGCATGGCACAACAGTAAGGAACAGCATGTTTGTATGGGATATAGGGCAGTGGGTCTGGAACCAAAGTCAGATGAAGATGAAGTGAAGAAATTTAGGCAAAAAGTCAAAATACATACAGAGGCTGTGAGAAGACAACGTCCTATCATTTAACTTTATTCTATATTGTGGTGGCATAAAGTAAAGTTTGGTTGTTTGCTAAGATGTTTGATCAAAACATCACTTTATAAAAAAGTCTGACATTTGGCAAGAATTAGTCGCCAGCCAATTGCTGGGCCACATAGAGATCCAGACCACCATTCACACACTCACCACTACCTAAGGGCAATACTAGAGTCGCCTGTTAAACTAACAAGCATGTTCCTGGAAGCTGGAGTGCCCAAAGAGAGAACCCACTCATGCACAGGGAGAACATGCAAACCTCAAACTGCTCTTGTCATCTTAGCACAGGCACTACCTGCTAAGATGCCCTTATTTATGTTTTCATTCATACTCTAAAAAAAAAGTGTGGTGGGCTAAATGTTATTATTATTTTAGGGGTCTAAACTGGAAGCTAAGGGGTTCTTTGGCCCCTTAAAAAGGGTCTAAAACGCCCATTCCTCTGCTGCATGGTTATGTCATTTTTTTTAAAATCTCCTTAGAAACCGACTTATTCTCTCTTATTAACGACTTGTCTTCATATAAAGCTGCTGTATCGTCCCCTTCTCTTCCTTGCAGCTGTGTCCTTCTGTTATAGTTGTTAAATATGCGCAGCCTCCGTGCCCGCCTGACCCGCCTCAGAGGGGCGGTGTCAAACATGGGGTGAATGGCACGTTGGAGGGGCGGGGACCTCAGAGAAAAAAAATTTACTACATCCAGCCTCTCTGCCTCTGCATCTTCACAGTTATCAAAGAGATTGTAGACCAGGACGACACCACAGGACGTGTTTCTTCTGACCTTATCTGAAGACATCTTTGACATTTTTACATTTTTGTCGTGAATTTCGGGAAAAAAAAACGAGCTACCCTGCTATGGCCAAAGGAGAGGGGGGTGAACAATACTCCAACGCCAGTTTGTTGAATAAACCGGTCAGCTCGGATGGCATCAAACTTGCCAGAAAGGTATGTTCTTTTTATGGTGTATTTATGTTCAAGTGATGATTTAAATGTGTTTTAACCAAGCAGACAGCCCAGGACTAGGGCGAGTCCATGGGAGTGGGTATCACTCATTGAATGAATTGAGTACACCGGTAAATTGACATTGTAAGGGAGTTAGTCACGATAGTAAGGCGCGAAGATGCCAGTTGCGACATATCTGCACTGGAGTTGAGAGGAAATATTCCGGGGCGACTTACTTATGTAATAAATAGAAATATAAGACTGGAGATTTTCTCTGCCGGTGCCAGCGTGGATAGAAATCAATACCTCTGCTCAGCAAGGCGGTGTGATGGTGTCGGAGTGTGACTGTGTTATCTGGTGACTTTCTCTGCTGTCGTAGTGAGAGCAACATTTAATTACAAAATAGACAAGCAGCTACCCTTGAGAAGTACTATATATCATTTGCTACGTGTCTAATGGGCATATTTTTTACATTAAAAGTAACATTTCATCGGAAGGATTTTTGCCGTAATTACGACAATCATACGATTTTGCCTCGAAGCCATCCGATAACACGGCCACGTATGAAATGAATACACACTAGCTAGCACTTTCCCTCTCAACTGAATATAACCAGGTTTTCCCCATGTCGTTTTAATTGAGTGGCTTTTTCGTGCGTTAAATAATGATAAAATAGCCCGTGTTTAAGTCATAGGACTGAAATGTTAGCAGTGTAACATGAAGCCATTACTATAACCATGTACGGCTAAAATTAAAGCCCCCAAATGCAGCCCCTTTTTCTTACAACAGCTTTCGACAATGTGCTCATATAAATTCTCTTATAATTCAGATAAGCAGTTTTCTTGTTTTCTCAGACGTAGACTACTTTATATTTTATAAGAAGAATGATACTGGTCATTTGTACTTGTATTTTTACGTTAACGTCAAATCTGACCAACAGTATCACGGCTTGTATCCGTCGCCAACGCTCTTATCAATTCGTTTAGTGCCAGTGCTGCGTTCAGGAGCATATCGGAAAATGTATGAAATGTGGTTTGAAAATTAAGAGCATTCGTGATTTGACATGAGTAGCTTTGAAAAACAGAATCAGAATCGAAAAAATATCTGAAATAAAATGTAACAGCAATGGAATCCATGGGCTGTCATCATTTAAGATGTGTCGCAATATCTGCATCCTTGACAGGAAAGAAGATAGAGTAAGTTGCATCAGAACCCCCTTGATAGTTTCGGGCATTTTTTCATGTTTTTTTTATCATATGGTTCCTCAAGTTACCAAAATAAAGACCATTCCCGCTTGAATTGATATTTTCAGAGATTTATTGCATACGATTCCCATAATTCCGAAAATAATGAATGCAGCAGGAAGCGCCCATCAATGCGACGTGTCACACGCAGGGGAGCAGACACAATATTAGAATCTGGAGATGCCACCCAAATTTGTAAATTTTCACATTTCACTGGTGGTATCGTGCCATCATCTGGTTTGACAGTCTCTTCTTTTGCTATAAAACCAAACGTTTCAGTTGTCTAAATGATTGAAAAACAGTGTTGCAGGACATGTTGGACCTGATCAGTCTGCAGTGGTATATCACTGTAAGCCCTGGTGAAAGAGGGAGTAGTCTGCAGAGGCAGTGAAATGAGTTTAGGTTTACTCAGCAGCAGCGCAACGAATCTTGTATAAAGGGTGAGGCTGGATAAATCATTTCAAGACCTCAGATTCCCTCTTATTGTGCTGCAGTTGTTTTAAGAATACATGCAATGTGAACTGAACAGGCGTGCACTAAGATCTTTTGGATCGGGCGGCTTTTCTCCACCGCACACATTCTTCCATTATCATTTGTCATAGCTCACACACTGACTGCAATGCCATTAACAAACAAGGAGTGGCAAATTGTACACACTCATGCATACAGGTAGAACAGGTGTAGAAAAGTAAATGTAGTGACAGGCAGAGTTTAACATAGCAAGACAAAACCCCTTTTTGTTTTTGTTTTTTTAGAGGAACAGTGTAGATTTTTATTGAAAACATAAATGGTTGGCAGATTCACAATAATTGCAAACTTAAATATAGTTCTAGCTTAGGGAAGGACAACTTGGCCAGATTTGTTTTTTTTTTTAATCATCAGAAAGGAACATATGAGTTATCTTTTTTATAGATTGTATATTAAAGGTCAGTGTAACTAGTAATACTGAATTTGATGTGCTAAACTGATTTTAGTACATTTTCTAAGCAAGCCAGGGCATTTACTGTTCATTAAAAATAGTTTACAGAAACAGCACCAGTAAATATTTTGTGTGTTTTTGCTGTTTTTACAATGCATTTTTATTGGAATTGACTGACAGGTGCACAGAGGGGTTGAAGGTGGGGGGCATATGCAGTCCCTGGGTCATCCACCCCTAATTATGCCTGTCTGATGCAGCAGCAACAAAAATACAAGTCCCTGAACCCTCATATTGGACATTTCTTTGTTTCTGTGCAGTGCTGTTGCAATATCTACAGGATGTTTGAATGCACCTGAAGTTTTCTTCATTATCACTGAGTGTTGACAGAAGAAAAAACAATTGCATGATTAATTTGAGAATTGAATCGTGTTTAATTTGAAACACAATTACTTTGGACACAATAAACCCTCCCACAACATATTAAAAGATTAATTCTTTTTAAGGTGGACTCTCTGCTCTTGACAGAAAATGTGTTATATTCTGCCAACATTGTAATTGTTAAGAGTGAATTTGGAAATATCTACAAATAGAATGTTGACTAAAATTTAGTGGGTGCATCTTCAGACAGCATGTTCTTCCTGTAAGTCAGTGTTAAGTTTGTCAACCTTTTTTCCCCGGATGAAAACAAGACTATAGCTAAAAAAGTAAATGTACGTTGACAAAAACTAAAACTAAACAGACAATTTCATCAACAAATAAAAACTTGTCTAAAATGTTTGACAGAGACTTAATCCAATCGGACTTGATTTGTCATGTAGAAAGTAGAGAATCACAGCTACTTTAGTTTCTGTGTGGAAAGTTGGATGAGTAAAGATTTACAGTAAATAAACTAGACTAAAATTAAACAGTTTAGATGACTAAATTATCATACTGTATAAAAACGTGCTGCCAAATAAACACTGCTGTTGTATTGTCTAAAGTGTTATCTGCTAATACACATAATCAACTGTTTTAACTGGTGTCAGCAGTTACTGAGACTACAGATGTTCTTAACATATTTCCTTCCTTGCTGATCCAGTTTTGACAAGAACACATTCTCCCACATTTTTAAGATCATTGCCTTAACTCCTCATCAGTTTTGAGTCTTTATAGCTTTTAATTAAACCGGTAAAGGCACCAGTGAAACCGGTAAAGGCCGACTATCACTGGTGTTTTTGGCAGATGTCAGAGACAGCTACAGCAAAACAAGCAGCCCTTGGTTTTCCAACAAGTGCTCATTCTTTCCCATTTTCTCCACTGCAGTTGTGATAATTTCCTCATAGACAGACACTAAACAAGTCATCTTAAAGAAACACAAACTTCCACTGCTTAGTGCCACAACATGACTTCACCAGGGAGTCACACACACCAGAAGTCCTGATGACGGCACCTTGGCAGCTCTCTGAAGTGACTGAACATCCAGAGTGAAGCGTGAAGTGACCAAGCTGCCAACAGAGGGGCAGAGCACACCCTCCTCTCCAACCAATCAAATCCCTGGTGTTAATGGAGAAAAGGGGATATTTGTAGACTTAGACAAAGCTGTTTGAATCAGCATCATACTCAAACTCAAAGCAGCCCTGTTGGAGAATATATCAGTGATGTGCAAAGACGTCTCAGATCAGACCACAACACAAACACGACTGTGAGTGTGACTGAATGAACAAGCCCGCGTCTGTTGATACACCCAGCTCGCCTTTGTTTAGGTGACAACACTCTGTGCCTGAAATGAGAAACCTGCACCATCAAAACACAGAGGTGATTATTTAAACTGTACAGACTGAGCACAATAGTTGGCAGCACAATGCTTGGACTACTAAGTGATTTGGGTCAGGTCTCCATGGATGTGGGCTCAGTGTCTGGGGGATCAAACTTGACCGAGCCGTGTGATGCAGCTCATCCATCAAACCAAACAGAACAGCCGTAGAGTGGGAAAGAGCGAGTACTAAGTTAGCTCTGTCAAAAGTCCTGAGCAGCATGTTAAGTTTCTCAGGGTTTTTTCTGCATGTGTGAAACTGTTTTATATATTCAGTCCTGAAATTTCCCAGACAATTTGAGTCACTGACTAGGGCTTGTCCGATATTGATTTTAGATATTGGTCCAATATCAGCAAAAAAACAAACAAACAAATATCGGATTAGATTGGCCTGCATCTAAAACATCTGATATGAGCACTCCGATACAAGCAGTCTATTCTAATTTATTTCTATTTATTTAATTTGGTTGTATACTATGCTTCTGTTTAAGTTAAACACAGTGGTTATTTTGCAATTTTAAGATATGTGTTTTTATTTTTACTTAATTTCTTGAGGTTGCTTTTCAGGGTCTTCTAATTTATTCATCATTTATTTTATTTAGTTGTACTATATTCCTATGTTTAAGTTTAAAATTTAGCGAACCTATTGGTTAATAACAAATGGATCAGTTTTTCTCATACCTACTATTGCTGACTACTGTTCTCTGTTTGAGTAATCTGACCTGATCAAACCTTTTCTTACAGTTCATACTACAAAATAAGTAATTAAAGTATGTTTGTTTCCTGCTGATATTTTCTCAGATCCATAATGGTATCAGCCAGTACTCAAGGCTGCAATATCAGTATCATATTGGAGGTGAAAAAGTTGTATAGGGATACCATAAAATTTCAGTATCTATATTTTGAATATTCGAACAAGGTATACTTGGATTAAGTCTAGAAAAAAATCTCAATTTTTAATATTTAAATCTTCTGCAGAAAATAAATGGAATTATTTGATTTAATCTGTATATTGCACAGCCCTCATTTGTGCATAAATGATCTGAGTTTTTGGGCACGTTTCCCCTTGCAGCACGATTATTTCCTGCACTGCTTTTTCATCCACAGAGTAAAATCTAACTTTAATTTTTAACTTCGTCCCTTGCAGCAGAGAGTTCCCCTGATCTTTTTTTGTCAATCATTTAAAGGTTGGAGATAGGGATGGGAATTGATACGTTTTTATCGATACCAATGCTGTTAACGATCTTGCTAATCGATCCAATTCTTTAACGATTCCCTCACTGATTCCTGCAGATTTTGCTAGTGGGCAGATGTTTGTCAGATTTTCTGTATCAACAATGTCAAACACATGTCACAGCATAGATAAATGCTTCTGCAAGCTGCTGGTGTTTCCTCTAGTTGCTGGTTGTGCAGTAGGTGCAGTTAGAATTAAGCCACAATTCTGACACTTCTGGACCCTGTCAGTGGAAGGAATTGATAAGGAAATTGATTAACAAAAAGAGTCATGATATTGATTCTTTGATAGAGCTGTTAACGATTCTCAACTGGAATTGGTTTTCGATTCCCATCCCTAGTTGGAGTGAAATATCAGTGCAACTGCAGGAGAGTTTCAGAGAAAGTCTGGATGAAGAAAACCCTGTTTGTGTCCATTATGCAGGGTAAACAGTTCAACCCCGGACATTTTGGATGCTTATGGGAATAAAGTCCTTGGTCACACTTTTCCTTCACATCAGCAGTGTGGGTGGGAGGGAAAAATATGAGGGAGGCAGAAGGGAACAATCGGGTAAAGCTTATGTGAAGAAATCTCACTGCCTTCATTTTCACACGCTGCTGTGTCTGGTAAATTCAGGACAATTTACATCCAAATATATACTGTGTGCTCCTCCTTGGCCGAAAAAACAAAAGCATGGTTTTTGATTTGCATCACCCACAGGCTGAAATGGAGGTACAACAAGTTTAATTTAGAGCAATCTGAGAAAGTTAGCTTTGGATCGTTGCAGCAGCTTTATGGCTGCCAGTCCTCAGTATGCAGTTATTGTTCAGTGTGCAAGATTGAGGGATTTTTCAAGAATTCTCCTCTACAGACTAATCTCATTTCTGTTAATCCCTGCACATGTTTGACTCGGGGATCCATTTGGGTTAATGTACTGTTGAGTTGAACTTGATTGACAGTGTTTCTCCTTCTCTGCTCTTTTTGTCCCCGCAGCATGAGCACCGGGACAGGTTATCAGTCTGCAGCAAACTTTGTTATGCAATCGGTGGAGCACCCTACCAGATCACAGGATGTGCCTTGGGCTTTTTTCTGCAGATCTATCTTCTTGACGTAGCCCAGGTGAGTTGGTTGAGATCAGTGGAAATGTCATGATTAAACCTGTCCACACATTGTCACTTTCGTACCACAGCCTTAAATATAGCCAACACGCCACCCTTAAAGGACAAGGCAGTGAGAACATACTGTACTGCCCCTCTGTACTCGCTGTGTCTCAGCCTTCACATGGGACAAGAAACTGTACACGATCCTTTCTGCGCCCTCAGATCACCTCTCTCAAAAGGCCACACACAGGACATTGTGACTCCCAAAGCTTGCCAACAAAGGGGACTATTATCCAGGAAGGAGTGAAGCGATGGAAGAAAGTTTCCACAATTGACTCCATGTTGTGGCTCAGCTGTATCAGGAGCTTAAAGGGCTTTTTCTGAAAAATGCTGGGAGGGGGGCCAGTTGTGGCTCGACTAGGAGGGGCTCGCTTTAATAGGCTATGACACTAATCTGATGATTAGGCCAAAAAAGCATGTAAGTCAACAGCTTCCCAGGGGTTGAGCTTTGTCCTGCTACCAGGACGGTTGATGAAGAGTCTATTGGCCGACACAGCATGGCGCTAATTGTACAGTCAGGAGTCGGCTATTCATCCTCACAGGCCTCCAGTTCAGCTGGTCTGCCAAGTGGCACCTTCACTGTTTGCCTGGATCTTTGCTAAGTGATGACCTTTGGCTATTTACTTAAAACAAGTAAATAACCAAACAGTTTAATGCCACGTTTAAGGTCACATTTCGGAGCAACACCACCGAAAACGTAACCAAACAACTGAACGGGGTCTCCGATCTAAGTGGTGCATGATCAACAAATAAGAAAAACCTTCAAGAATGTTTCAGCAAACTCATCCAAGCACAGTGAATATGCATCCAAAGTCTTTGGGCTATGAGATAAAGAATGAAGCTGGATATCAACTACCCAAAACTTACTGAGGTTAACTGGGTCTGCAGAAAAACTGATGAGAGCCTCATGAAAACCTAACGAAGAGTTTGTATAATTGTGCTTCCCCCCTGGCATCATCATGACTCTCTATGATGGGTATTGTTTTGTAAATGAATTATTAAATTCAAATTTTCATTATATTTCATTGCACCACTATGGACTGCATAATTCGTTTTCTATATTACTGGACTTAACTATTTTTCATGATAATGAAAAAAGAGACAGGCTGCCAAATAAATATAATGTCCCCTTTTATGAACTTAAAGAAAAGAAGATGTTAGCATCAACAAGTGCTAATTTGACAACAGTTTTTAATATAGTGCTTAGTTAGTGTTAGTTAGTTATATCATTTTGCCGATAATGTATTTTAGTTTGTCATATTTTAGACATCCAAATAGTCTGAATTTTAGATAATTTTAGAAGTTTCAGTTGATGAAATTTTACATTTTTAATCGATGAAATAGCTGTAAATTTAGTCGACTAAATAATGAAGTGTTTCCTTGAATTTCTGAAGTCATGTTTTACACTTGGATAAAGCCAAATTTCTTATAATGCCAGTTAAGTTTGAATGTATAAAGTAACAGAAACAAATGCAACTTCAACATTTACAACTACAGCTAAAATGCTGCAGTCTGTCAATCGGTCACAGGAATCATAACTTACTGTGGATTTAGAGTTACCAACTTTTCTTACACTTTTGCTGTACAGAATATCTACACGTGACAATGCTCCACTCGAGTGCAGACGTCCATTGTTGCTCTGTTTCAGCGTCTGCACTTCAGAATACTGTTCTGTGACGCGATGTTTGCAAATACGTAGACGGTGAGACCCTCTCCTTCCAGCTCAGATCTCGCCCTAAAGTGAAGTTGCTGCTGGCTGTAGAAACACAAGTGAGATCAGGGCTTCACGCTTCAAACCGTACCAGACTGTACTGAATCAGACCAGACTGCTTGGTGAACATGCAGTTTTTTAAGATAATTATAATGAGGGCCTAAAGCAGCCCTGTTTAAACATACATGAAGCCTGTACACGTCTGTAACTGACAAATAACAAGAACCTCAGTCAGAGCCTCCAAAGTTTGAAATCTTATGAAGATGTGCCTTATTGAGGGAGAGCTGACATAGATCTTATGTTATCTGAAAATATTAATAAAGACATGTCTACAGGACAAAGTTTGACTGTTCTTATAGACTTCAGCTTGCCTCAGCAAAATCTTACCAATCCTGTATCACTAAGTTCAGACTTTGCACCTCATAACAACAAAATAACACATCACAGTCTCATCTGCAATAAAAATTCCATTGAACGTAATAAAACCAATGAAATGTTTGTCAAGCCCCAAGTGAGTCCAGTCTAAAGGTAAGAGATAGCATAAAAAGCTCATGTAATGACACTATAAAGAAGAGACATTGGTTAAATATAAATAAATAAATCTGCTCAACATGAAGCAGTACAGAAAAACTATGTGATTTCTAGCACGATCATTTTTTTATGTATTTATCTGACACTTTAGTTTTTTATTCCAGTCATGGTACTTTAATGAGAAACAAATCCTGCAGTAATATTTAGTCATAAGTAGGGTTGGGTTGAAAAAATTGATTTAAATCGATTTTCCTTCAACTGGTTCATAATCAATCCATAAAATCCAAAGATCGATCTTTTAACTTGGGTAGTTTTTTCTTCTTTGGATGTGCAGAGAAGCAGCCTGTGCTATCAACCCTGCTAGTCTGGTTGCTTTCTACTGAATGTCATGGGATGTTACTGCAAACAAACATGGTGGAAGCACTATATGGGCACCACTGGCAAGTTTAAAAGCTGATGTTTGGATGTACAGTATTTTAGATTTAACAAGTACAAAGGAAAATACGAGCTGGACAAATAACAGCTAATATGCAGAACATGCATTAATGCATATCATTAAAATATGATAAGTGCAACTGCTTTGGGTTTAGTTCTTCATGTTAAAACAATGTTTAATGATGTACCAGGTCAAAAGGTCACTTTTTAGATTTACAGCACTATTTTAACTAAGATATCCCAGACTGAGTAAATATTGAATTGAATCTAATTGATTTGAGACCTTGTAATATCGAATTGAATCGATCCAGAAAATCTTAATCAATACCCAGCCCTAGTCATAAGGGCAATGTATGTTCACTTGACCAATATTAAGATTTTGAACTGTGCAGCACCCTCTGAGCTGGGCTAATTTTATCATACCATCCCTCTGCAGCTGGATCCCTTCTATGCCTCAATCATACTGTTTGTTGGAAGAGCATGGGACGCCGTAACAGACCCCACCGTGGGCTTCCTGGTCTCCAGAAGTCCATGGACCCGCTTTGGACGTATGCTGCCTTGGTAAGTGTACCTTTAAAGCTCAGTGAGTCATAAATGTTATTTTTAAAGATTAATTCTGCTCTTTTATCCATTGAGCCTTTGTCCTCCTCGTCCTGCTTTGGCATTGCACCCTGTGTCGGTCTGTTTCCATCACCCCGTAGACAGGGCACAGTTACGTCACTGAGGCTCCTGTCACATATCTGCTCTTGGAAACGAGTTATGGGGGCCGCAGTCAGGCTCAGGGAGTCAGAGCTGTTGGTGGAAGTTGTCCAACCAGCATGCACTCTACTTGTGTCAGTATTTGGGGGCGGAGCCTTGTGCTTTTGAATTCTTTTGAATTGGCCCCTCTCCTGCAGGGGGGGGGGGGTCCTGCTGATGCAATTACTGCTGCACCGCTTCCTCACGGCCAACACATGCCTCCATGTGTCTGTTCAAGGACCCTCCCCCCTTTGCCTTAAAACACACATATTTCAAACTACTGCTGTGCACACAGACCATAATATACGTCCCACTGAAAAGGCTGAAATAGTCCAGACTGAACCACTAAGGCACACTGGAAAGGCCTCCCTGGGTTTTTTCTAAACAAATACAAGGATCCTGTAGGCGCTGGGCTTGCATATTTCCCACAGGGTGGCCTTTTGCATGGCATTGACAAATTTAACTCCTGCCTGCGACTGAGTCCACGTCTCTTAGCACGCACTCAAGGCATTTCTCAGAGGGACACACTGAAGAGGAACTGCACCAAAAATGAGTTTTATTAACCTGATCACAAGGTTGGCCTTTCCACAGTCAAAGAAACATGTATGACTGTGATTAGTGTCGTTAAAAGACAATAAAATTGAAGTGGCATGTGGTATTCACTCAAGTTTCTGTAATGGAGCTGATCTTCTTTTACAAACACTAAATCAGTTCTTCTACTGTAATTCACCAATTCACATATTGGTATTGTAATCCTGTTCTTGCATTGAAGCACTGACTTAAGAAACAGGATCTTCTTCTTATTTAATATCTAGCAGGACAAATGTATTTGTATGATTTTTTTCTGATACAATACAGTTTGCTCATGTAAAACTTTGTCCCGTATAGTGTAAAGTACATTTTTATAGAATTTGTTGATACATTTTTCATCTATATATCAGAGCAAAGTGCCAATATGCTCACATATTATCTTATTTTTACTATTATGTACCAGAACGAAGAACTGATTGACTTGTTAAACTCCAAATGTTGATGATTTGCACATCATGATATATTGTTATATTTGAGAACATTTTAAATAAGCACCTTTTACTTTCACCCATGAAGTATCAATTTCTATCAGATTCGAGGTTTTCCATTCAAAATGCATGCTCTGCTCATTTAAAGTCTCATTTAGTCAGCTATTGAAAAAGATGTAAGTACCATCAACTCATCATGTTAATGAGGGATATAAGGGGCGTATATCGTAATTTACTCAACAGTAGAATGACTAAACCTTTTCTATCTAGTTGTGTCCAGAGACTAACTACTGTATGAAACAGATTTTCTCATTATCTCTTTTTTCTTAACTTAAAATGTTGATTTTGTGCTGTGAACTGTTGACACTCGTTGGCGCTGCAAACTAGCACATCAATATTTTATACAGCTTATCATCAATGTTGTTGCAACATACCAGGTTCTCTGTGTATTTTTGTTTCTATGAACGTCACATATGAACTTTCGACCTAACTGGCTTCCCTTCAGTTCTCCTCCCCACACGCACGTGCACGCCAAAACCAGGCTGCACCACTTTGCCCATTTTCTGGTCCAAATTTTATCAGCGGTTTATTGCAGCCGTCCAACTTGTACAACTCATAAATCTCTATAGTAGCACCTGATTTTTTTTCCTTTCTAAAATTAGCATAGCATTTTTGTGCCATCAAAACCCTGTTGGAAGTTGATATTTGATCAATAAACCATAAATAATGTAATTAAAAAAAAAGACTTTCCGTGAATAAATAAGTAATTGCAATGAAGAATCATGGTCTCTATATTGGATTAAAAAAGATGTAAATATCAAGTTAGCCAACATCATGCAGTCTTCTTGCACAGTTAATATTGTATGTTTATAAAGAGTTACAGTAATTCTTAGACTTTATTTAATCATCTAATTTGAAGCAGACATCAGAGAAATTCAAGGTTTTGCTCTCAGTCTGATGCAGGCGCTCCCATGACGCCTGAAGTCGTATGAATGTTCACATGCTGCCTCGGTGCATCTTTGTCTTCGGGCGGCGGCCGGGTTGAGAGACTGGGCCGCCTAAAAGGCTTCAGGCCTCTTTTACGGGAAGGTTACTGACCCCTTTCTTTCACCAAACCCCTTCCCCCAAACTCTGCCTCCGTCTTGGCAACCTACTTGTGGTTTCCTCTGATTTATATGATTAAATCTTATTTGAAGGCCACACAAACTGAGGCCGCTGCATTGTTAAAAACTGCAGGATTGCTGAGCTGCCAGCATCTAAAGGTTATAATTACTCCTCTTACGTGTAAGAAGTGTAGAGTGTCGGAGCTGCTGCTTATAGACGTGGTCTCCTTTCAGCACGGAGCGTATTTCAGAGCCACTGTCTCCTCACTCTTCTGGAAACAGCTGACCTCCACAAGACGATCAGCAAAAGGTGAACAAGACCAACGCCTTGACGAGACGAGGGTGGAGCTGATTAATGAACACCACTGGGAGATTCAAGCTGGTGTCGCACCAGCTTATTTACTCTCTGCCTGCTAAATTAGGGTAAATTAACTCCTGGGCCGCTCCAGAGGCCTCCAGTGTAAAGGGACACAACTGGGAGGTGAACCCTGTCACCAAAGTCTCATGTGGTTCACATCCAGGCTTCCCTGGAGTTTACTGCTCACTTTAGTGCCATTACATGAGGAGACCCTGGACAATTAACGTAGAATACAGAAGTACATCCTGTTGAGAACTTCCCACATATCCAGAAATATGACAGTGGAAATCACAGCTGTGCAACATTTGTCAGAATTTCCTCTTAATTTGGGGCTGAGAAGTGCTGACTGTAAATCAGAGTTTTGATATTCTTGGCCTAATGCTGGTACATATTACATTTCTGGACATTTTTCCTGTAAATGAATAACAAATAGTTGCTACAATGTTAGAACATCAGACCTGCTCCTCATTGGTCCAGTAAAAATAAGCAATATTACATCATATTATACCATGTACTGTACTTTTTTTGTAATATTTTATATTCATTTTCTAAATAACATAGATACATCAAGTGAATAAAAACAGCTGTGACACACATACTCTGAATGAGACAATAAGACCAGCAAGACAACAATGACCACACCCATACCCATATCCTAACACATGAAAAGAAAAATAGCATTATTTCTTGATTATTATTGACACATTTTTTGCTTTTAAACGAGCTCTAATTTTTCAGGTACATTTTATTCATAGGAAACAAAAAAATACCATATTTTGTCTTGCCAACATCGTAATACAAAAAGCTGATGTATTCAGTTTCTCTTTGAAAACACAATTAAACACAGGGTGTTGCCATCTTGTGAGCAAGAGTACACTAAATACCTGTGCTGTGATTGGCTGAAGACATTGACATGTTGATAGCTACTCTCTGATTGGTCTGTACACTACTTCTAAGCATGTCTTTGCATTTAAGCAGGCCAATTGTCTTTTTTTTAAAATATTTTTTCAGATCAAAAAGAATCCAGGTTATTAGATGAATGAAAAGCTGTCTTCTAATGAATATTACTTATTAAAACATGGTTCCATGGCAACATGAACAAACCTTACTGTTCATTAAGTGATCGAAATATTTAAGCAAATGTAACAGAGGAATGGAAAGTCAAATGGCAGCCAGCGAGCAGTCCGAGGTTAAACTACAGTGCAGAACGTTGCTCCATTTTAAAAGAATTAATGAAGAACTAATAACAGAAATGACTAAAGACAATTCCCAGCCAGGATCTCTGAGCAAAAGAAAAACAGCAGTCTACATTACTCAAATATTTGCAAAAGTGATCAGTACCAGACATTTTTACAATGTTTCAATTGTATGGGTGCAACAAAGAAGGTGTGCAGTACTTTGCTTGTAGTTTTTGATAAATAAGTTAATTAAACTACCCAGTAGGTATTTATGACTTCTGTTGTAGCTGCCATGGCATTAAACACATCAAAATCTTGTGATTATTACTCATACAAATGTTTTCAAATCCAAACTGTTGTCCTTAATTTTGTGAAAAGACTCATGTAGTTGATAAACAAATACGTTAGGGGTCTGAGCATTAGGCCAGGTAATTTTTATTATTATTATTATTGTTATTATTATTATTACTTTATTTACTTTCAAGAGTTAGAATTCTCTATATTGTTAACACAGGATAACAATATTAACACTACTGTTCTACCCAATATCTCAGTTGAAGAAATATTGATACACCAGAAAGTTCTGCTTTACTTTTGCTGTTCAGAGATTGAAGAAATAGAATTATGAAAAATAAGAGATGTTAAATTACTTCCAGCAATGGCATCTGTAAACAGCAGAGGTTTTAAACATCTGTTATTGTTAAAAACTTGGAATAAAGACCAATGAGTCAACACTTTACTGATATTTCTGTTCATCAGCAGTCTCATACTCGGCAAACGAGATGTACTTTTACTATTATTCAAGAGTTTCTAAATAGAAAATAGTTACATTTTCCACTGGACTCCAACTTTGTCCTTAAATTCTCCTCTATGCAGGAGGGTGAGGCCTGAGCACCATTATCGTGATTATGGGCAGACATCAGGATGGAGGTTCAGATGTGAGAAGTGGGTCATGCTGGGCTTGACTGCCTCGTCCATTTGTTCTCAGAGACGGGATGTGGACGGTGTGCGGTGTTGTGGTTGGGGGGGTGGGGTTGTCAGAGTAGGACAGGATGCAGGAATGACTGGCATGTTCGGTCACATTACGCTCTGCTCAGTCGTAAAGATGTGAGGAAATGAGTGAGAGCAGGGCTGGGAGCAGCAGAGGGGCGGATGGATGTGCTCCATCTTAAAGGCTGTCTATTGACACAGAGGGGGAGGGGAGAAAGGAGTCAGGCCGGCTCCTCATTGGTCCAGCCCACAACACACCACATATCTGAGCCAATGGGTGTGAGCTCTCAGCTGTGAAGGCACTGATGGGTTTTTTAAAGGCTGACTGAGGAATCCAGGAGGGGGTTACTAGAGTTCAAGTTGCAGAGCGGAGTAGACTGAGACGCACTGTTGCTGCAGCCTGAAGTGACACACTGCAGCTTTTCTGCAGAGTATCAAACATTCATCTAAATAATTTTACTGAGACTCGCATTAATCCACCCAGAGTTTTTACTTTCTAAGAATGCAATGCCTCTGTGTCTTTGCTTTATACATTTCATTCAGTCTCATGTGTAGTGAGCTGGTCTGGACAAAAGAGCTTCTGAAGAGTTCTCGATGCATTTGAACAGATAATTAGAAACGGCATAGTTTATAAAGAAATGTATATCATGGCTGTAAATCCTACATCGTTGTCATTTCATGCTCATTGCTTATTAATCACTAATTGAAATATTAAGTTGTTATCCAGCAAAGCTTGAATGCAAAAATGAAGCCATTAACACTCAACATTTGTTATAATTTTATTAAAATAATAATAACAATTTTTGCCACAATCTATTTTGAAAATCTGTCTTTTATTTTTCTTGCAAAATAAATGAAATTCCACAAATGCAGATTTTAATGTTTTAAACCTTCTCTGTAATTTTGTGGTAATTGTAATGATGCATGTTATTTTGTTTTTGTGAAAAAAGCAGATATTTCTGAACTTGTTAACCAAAATCAATACTGATATTTTTTGGCTGATAGTACACAGTCTCCACTTTACTTAAACCGACCTGCTCTTTGCACTGTGGCAGTTTATTTGTGTTAAAAACAGATGTGACATGCTGTGATAATGAAATGAAGCATTTTCTCATTCATACATTCTGTTGATATTTCAGATGCTTTAAGGGATTTGACTGATATGTTTAACACTTTGTAAACATCAACAGAACTGTCATTTCTGCAGATACTAAATTATTACCTGCCAATGCAGCATCATGACCATTATATTGTACTTTCTTGCTTTCTAATTTATTATGAATAAACTTACCATTAACAAACGAAAAATGAAAAGGTGCTTGGAATTTTAAAATGGAGAAAAGGCAAATAAAGGCAAAATTTAAATAAAAGTTGAACTTATCAGAAATAAATAATATATTCACACTTTAAAATATATATCAAAGAATAGAAAATCATTCTGAGACTGAATGGCACAACTTAGTGGCCTTAATTTGGAGAAAGTGGGTGAAAGTAATGAAGGTAAAGATAAAGAGGTGCACTTATTCAACAAGTTTTAAAACATTTATGGACAATTTAGACTCTTGCACACAAAGTAAAAATCACTGCTGGCAATTTTTACACATGGTCTTATTTGCTCAAATATGTTGACTATAGTTTGCCAAATTCAGTCTCTGTTTCTGAATAAAAATGCAACAGGAAATCTCATGAAACTTTCTGAACTGACTAATATTGTTGGAAACATTCCGAAAAAGTGTTTAATCTGGTAGGAAGTCAACTCAACCACTGCCCTATGCTAGCTTCAACCACTCTAAATATCAACAAGTATTTTTGCAGTTTTGCATGTGAGTTTCTCACTTTAAAAGATCTTTAATTTAAATTCATACATGCTGCCTAAATTGCTTTAATACATTGTCAACATTTGTATAAATGAATGGAGACAGTGAGGAGTGAGGGACTTAAACGCAACATCACTTTTCCAAAATAAGCCAACATGAATGTTCAGTTTAGGCAGCGCTCCCTCTCTGAAAAATAGAACTGCAGAGCATGAAGTTTCTATCCTACTGACCTCAGCAATCACAGGAATAATTGTGATTTTAAAGTTCAAACTAAAAGCCCTTTGTGAACTGTCCCTGATTAGGACAACGTGAAAGAGTTTGCCTACAATTTTATGATAGTTTTAAAACAATAATTAACATAGAGGTTGTTTTGGACTTCCATTTCAGCTGCTTTGCTATCAGATAAGACCCAGTGTTGCATGTCTGCTATGAGACTCATATGAAAGGTACTGCACGGACCATTCAATATTTTAGGAGTTCTTCCAGTAGTTGTGTCATGTATTAAACCACTTAAACCAAAACTGGTAGTGATTGTTCAAATCAAAGGTTTTCTGTTTCCAGGATATCTTTTTCTCACCCGATGCCAAAATTCCTAAAGCATGCTAACATGAATTCAGTGCCCCCGAGTAGATCACTGGGGGGCCTTATCTTTGATTACAGCCGGTTGGTGGACCTGCCCATTGACGGCTGCCAAAACATGGATCCAACATGTCTCGCCCTGCCTGTGAAACATGTTCTCACAGCTAATACAGACCAGACTGACGGTGTCCTCTCCCTACGTCAGCTTGCAGAGCCCAAATCTCCTTCTCCTGAGTCAGCTCGTCTATTTCAAAGTGAAATTTAAACATGATTCCTGTCCTGGCACAAGGTGGATGTTCATACTGTGAACAGGGTCTCTGCAGCTCTATCACAGGCTTGGTTTGGAAACGTTCAGCAGAGAGACACCTGTCGGGAAGCTGTTTTTCAAAGTAGATGGATTTGGTGTACGTTTTTGTTTCTGTAAAATTCTGAGGAAAAGCCATGCTGATTTGAGGGGCGTTGATGTCTTGGCACAAAGTGAACAAGCGGTAATGCATTCTTTTGGGTTTTGTCATCTCCACATGAAAAGCCTGCTTTAACTTGTGCACCACTCCCTCTCTGGCTTTACACAAGTGTTAGTTCATCACATCACATGTTCAAAAGTGTGCGCTGGCCCTCGTTTCTCTGACTTTCTCTTTTAAATCTGACACACTGGTTGGGAGTTTGCCTGTAAAAGGTTTAAATTCGATAGTTTGGAGTCTGAAGTTTTGCTGATTCTGCTTAATTTGGCCTAAACGTGTGCCATGCTATTTTCTTAGTACAGAAGCACGCTGTTGTCCTTTATGAACTCATGTCCTGACAGCTGAAAAGGATGAATCATATCATCTTTGAGTGACGAGCTCTCCCGAAAAGGACAGCTTCCTATTCCGTTCCTATAATCCAGGTTCCTATTTCCAAAGAGTCTCACATCTGATTGGAGGTTGTCTGTCTGACCATAGGAACTAGGAAACACATGGGCAGGAAGTGACCAAAGGAATTCCAGTCCGGTGGGATTTTCCTCTTACAATGATGTCATGATGCAGATTTACGGGATGTGTAGGATGTTAATGTACTTTGGAAGAGGAGGAGGGAGGATGGAGGCTGGCACGGATGAGTTTACCAAACAAAAAGTTAATGTTCTTATTTACATGAACGTTTTGCTCATTGTCCCGTCATGGAACCAATGATACACTCTATATCAAGTTTAGAGGACACAGAAGTAGACTTTCAGACAACACAGGGGGTTTTCTTATATAGCTCTATTGACCTATCTTAATATCTCTCTTGTCCTCTGCGTTTCTTGAAATGGGCATTACACTGCAAAATCTCAGACCGAGGCAAATGTCCTTGTCCAGCCAGTAATATTTAAGAAACTTATTCTAATCCACTTTTACTCAACAAGTTCAGGTAAATATCTTACTCAAAGACAAAATAATCATATACAAAGATAATGAAATATAATGAATAATAAAATAATAATAAGACAAAAATAAGGGCCTTAATTAAGGAGAGAAAATAGCAATTTAAGACATCCTTCAAGTTAAATGGGTCCCATATTGGCAGATTATTTATAAGCACCTTAATTTTAGTTTTTTGTATCTTCAAAAAGGATCTTAATCCTACAACAAAGGATAAGGGCCATGTAAAAAAGAGAGGTTGTAGAAAAATAAAAAGGAAAGTTACGAGGATAAAGTCATAAAGTTATGAGGATAAAGCCGAAGAGGTTACAAGAATAATCTCATAAAGTTAAAAGAAAATCTCATAAAAGTTGCAAGAATAGTCTAATAAAGTTACAAGAACTATCTCTCAAAACTACAAGAATAATCTAGTGAAGTTACAAGAGTAATCTCACAAAGTTAAAGTAAGAAGTCTTAAGTGTTGGCAAAGACATTAAGAAGGCTATTTTTCCATAAGCATAACCTTCATCAAGATAATGCTCTCATTTCATCCTCTTTGCGTAGGCAGATGGCTGCTCTTCTGGTCCAAACTTTTAGAAGAAAGTTTTTCAATCATAATTTGAATTGATTTAATACTTTAGTCTCATTAAACTTTACTCATGTAACTTTTTCAACTTTATTTTCGTAACTTCATGAGATTATTTTTGTAACGTTTCAATTCTCGTAATTCCTTTTTTTTTTCAACAATTTTTTTTAACGTGGCCCTAATCCTCCATCCTATAATCCAGACATGTCTGGAAATGATGGTTTAGAACCCGTCTGGTGAGATTTTATATTTGAAATCAGACTAATATTCTTCCCCAGATCTGAGCTTTTGCAGTGTAGTGTGACACAAAGAGACCAAATTGGTTAAAGATGATGCCAGACCCAATTTATGTGGAGCTTACAAGAGATTGGACTTTTGCTGATATCCAGTATAGCTTAATCTGTCCTCATTTTAGCTGATACAGGTATTGATAAATAATGTATAATGGAAAGATCCAAGTTTCTATACCAGAAATGACCCGTTCTCTTACAATGAAAGTCAACTGAAGCAAAAAGAGCAGTTCTACAAGAATTTAATTAGAGTAAATTATTGTTTTATTTTAATAAATATTTGATGCATCTTACAAAAAAAACCCAAAAAACAAATCAAGATATATTTTCACCCCATAGCTTGGATAAGACTCAATTTCACAATCCCCACACTGTTACATCACACAGGGTGTTACATGAGAGACAATGAAGTTTTGTTCTGCTGCATTCCCCGATGTTCATCCTGGCATATCCCTCACTCTGAGCCGTGATGTACGTGATTCATGCAGAGGAACATGAGGAACGCTGTGTCATCATCACTGATCAACGGTTTACTGAAGTGAAACACCTCACAAAGCTGAACGGAGGGGAAGAGGTGCCACAAACTGAATTAAGCCATGATTTGTTATGTAACCTGTGGCCCCCCTCCTCATTTAGACTGCTAATTGTTTCGGCGTAAGAGTGTTTCACGCTTGAGTAGAATCACGTTTTTCATGGGCTGATGTTGTGTCTTCTCTGCACCCCCCTCCTTTTTGTCTCGTGTCTGCAGGATCGTGCTGTCGACCCCTCTGGCTGTGCTTGCCTATTTCCTCATTTGGTACGTCCCCCCCTTTGAGGACGGCAAAGTCATCTGGTACCTTTTCTTCTACTGCATCTTCCAGACGCTGCAGACTGTGAGTATCACACTCAAGCATGCACTCACTGGCACTCCCACCTCATGATTTGTGCAGTGCAGTTTCATACAAAGTTTTCAACGTGTTTTCCACAAGCGTAGCAACATTACTCACTCCTAACTGCAAGATGATAGTGTCATAACTAGGTCAGACTCAATCCTTGAGTAAACTCAGTCATTAAAGAATAGCCTTTATTTTGACAAACTAATATTGACAACGGATTGAAACTCAAGTCTTTGAGTTCTGTGTTTCAATCAAAGTAACAGTGTTGGCATTTAAACTGTAGACTTTTTCACACACAACATAAATAATCACTTCAGGAAGGGTCTAAGCCAGTCATGGTCAAGTGGAGGCCCATGAGCAATACCAGGCCCTTCTCCATAGCCGCATATTTGAGCCCCAGAATTGTATCAAATTTTCTAAATTCTGTGGGAAAACATATGCTGTGGAGTTTAGGGTGGGGGTGGGCAATATGGCAAAAATATCATACCACGATTAAAAAAAAAAAAAAATCACGATCATGAGTACGTTGATTTTTCTAGATTAATTTGCATGTTTGACCATTGTTTCCTATGTTTAACATATAAAACCTGTAAAACCCTAAAAGAAAAAAAAGACAATTTAAGCCAAAGAAACTTTCTGAACAGGTTTTAATTTAAATAGTAAAGTTTTTATAAAAATGTGCAATAAATGTAAACATAAAAGGTAATGAACAACAATAAAGTGCACTTTTGTAACATAAGAACTAAACACACCGAATAGCTTCTTGAAAAGGGTCAAATATAAATGCAAACTTAAGTAACTGGTTAACAGAACAGATTTTTGTTCAACATCTTCAAGCTTTTATCTCCTTTTCTCTTTCCGCCATGGCTTCACGCTACATAACCAAACAGGAGATCCCACCATGCACTGCGCGTAATGTGCTACGATTGGTTAGTCGGGTGCACGTCAAAGTCTCTGCGCCCACACAGACAATCTGACGATCTTTCTGCTTCAGAGATCATCCCCACATTTTAATCGTTAACGATTCAATATCGTCATATCGCACACCACTAGTTTAGAGTATCTGCTTTTGTGAAACACTGTCAGATATTCTAATACAGGGGTGGGCAACTGCCGGCAGGGAGCCTCATACAACCCTTCACCTCACTCAATGCTGCCCACCAATCATTTCCAAATAAAAAAAATCCCAAAAAACAAAATTGAATATATGAAGAAAACATAAAAACTGCTTAATATGATTCATAATGAGTAACCAAGTACAAAATAATGCCCCAATTATAAAAGTTGATAAAACATTTTCTCACCTTAGAGTACATGTCCATGCTTTGTTTTTTACATGTCATTAAAACACTTACTACAATAGACAATAGCTCTAAGCATTTATTTTGAGGCAACAAGATATAATATGTTAGTATTAGTAAAAACTTTTAACATTTTAAAACATTTATTCTTTTATTGCACTGAAAAGAAGCTTAAACTGGTTTATGTTTGTATCATGTTCATGAAATCATGATTTTTTTATTGTGTATAAGTTAAATTATATCTATGCTAGTTTAATTGTGTTTTGAAGCTTTTTATTTATTTATTTCTGTGTGTTTTTTTTGCCCTCTTGCAGCCCTCCTGGTAATCGGTGTTGCCCACCCCTGATCTAGTGTCACTGAAAACAACTGATAATTAGGAGTAACTCCATGTATGTTCTGTTTTAAAGAAATTCAACCGTGGGCTAGTATCCGTGAATACTCAAACCTACTTTAGTGCAAGAATTTAGTTTCTTTTTTTAATCTTAGACTAAACCCAACAATCTGTTTCATTTTCAAACTATGACCCAGATGTTGATTCAGTCATCTCATTTCCTACCTGTAAAGAAAACAGTGTCCCAAATGTTTTATCTAGATGAGCTTATCTAGAAGAACTGCTTAAGTTTTCTCACGATGATCCCTTTTCTCTCTGTGATCCAGTGCTTCCATGTGCCGTACTCGGCTCTCACCATGTTCATCAGCTCAGAGCAGAAAGAGAGAGACTCGGCCACAGCATACAGTGAGTTTGATCTGCTGCATGACGCATGCTTTAAACCAATATCCTGTCACAAACATAAATCAAACCACTGAACTTCTCCTGTTTCCTGTCCTCAGGGATGACAGTGGAGGTTCTGGGCACTGTGGTCGGCACAGCGATCCAGGGACAAATAGTCGGTATGGCGAACGCTCCCTGCCTCCCAGGACCCGGAGACATTGTTGCAAACCTGAGCAACAGCTCGCTGTCTGCAGGGCACAACAGCTCGCTGTCTGCAGGGCACAACAGCTCAGAGCCAGTCATTTCTCTGGAGCACACGGTAAAGAAACCCGAATGCCTCTTAAAAGTCTTTCTTGACCTCTTAAGATCATGCATTAAAGAGATAAGTTTGTTCTGAAAAGAAGTCAATCTACATTTATTTTTCTCTCTTATTCCCTTCTTACAGAGAACTGCATACATGATTGCTTCTGGTGTCATCTGCTTGATCTACGTCCTCTGTGCTGTTGTTCTCTTCTTTGGTGTGAGAGAGAAAAAAGGTAAGGCAGTTACCTCGCAGTCAAGAGTTTGTAAAAACATTCATCTGATGCATTTGGAATTGAAATCACAGCCAAACAGGTGGCAACAGTAATACTTAAGCTTTCAGCACAAACCTGGATCTAAACAAGGAGTCTGTCTGATTCAAAGCCAGAGATGTCTCATTTCCCTCAACTTAAAATAAAATAAAGTGTTTCCCTTTACAGCCCAGCCCTTTGTAACTGCATGGCATACTGCATGTTTTGACAAAGACTGGCAGGTCTCAAGGTGAGGCCCCTGTGCATTAACATCCAGCTATTCTCAGTGTCAGCGTAACAGTAAAAAGCTGCCAGAAGCAAAAAATAACAGTGAGCCTCTATATCCATTAATAAGGCAGCATCAGTCCTTAAAAACTGGAGGGATAAAAGACTTTTTCTTTGGTTAATTAGTGTTTTATGTCTTTACAGTGTTCATTTACCAGGGCATTCAAGTTACTGTGTAACCTATTCTTAGTTAACCTTGTAGAGCAGCTGGATCAGCCCAATTCAATGTTTGTAATCAGGCAGATCCATCTTGCTAAGCTCTGATCTGGATTGCGCTCGGCCAAAAACGGTACGGCCAAATCAGCATCCTTTAAAGCAGGAAAAGGTGGGAGCTAAGTGCTAGACAACAGCAGGAAGTGACTGCTCGTACAGAGATGAACATAGATGCTAACAGCCTCAGTAGCCGTTTCTTTCAGAACTGGTCCACATTTCTGTATTAAATGAAAAACAAACAACATTGACAGCATTTCTCCATAGAGATGTTTTGCTGAGAGTTTGTTTTACGAAGTTGGTCATGTTTTGGACTTTACCCCTCAGCAGTAGCACCCGTGTACTACACAATCTGATTGGCCCAAAGTGATAAACACTTTCTGTGGGCTCGTTCCCTGATGGACGAGTAAAATCTAGGGTCCATCTGGTGGGTCAGGTTAGGGGTGAATCCCAGTTCCTCCTTGTAGCCCTTGGTTTTGTGGGTTCTCATCTAATGAATGGATTTCACAGTTCTTCATAACACTAAGACGAAGGGCTAAGATAATGGGCTACACAGCCTATAAAACAAAGACAGACCGGGACCTTGCTTGAAGCGAAGGGTATGAGACTTTCGAAAAATCACTGCCAAGCTGACAAGAAGGCAGAGCGGAGACTGAAGGAAGCACATAATTATAAATAATTATTCAATCATTAAGTAAATATTAATCAAGTTTTGAATTGTTGGTTGTATTTTAAAATGTCTCTTAACGAGCTAGCTGTCGCAGCTGTAGCTACGACTATTGTTACATCTCCCTACAACACAGCCAGCAAGTGTCTCTGGGTGATGATTCCTTTCACCCTAAAGAACAGAAATCCAAGAGGAAGAGTTAGACAAAGGGGTACAACTGGGATTCACCCCTCGTGGCTCAAGGGTGGTCAATAAGTATTTGCAGGGTATTGTGTGTAGGTAGAACAAACTTAGATTTAGCCCAAACATTCAAAATCACTTTAATATCAAAATATATTTGTATTTCTTTACATTTATTATTAATCTTAACGTGAATTTACTGTGCACCTGAACTAGAAAGTCTAAAGGAAATAGATGAGGGCTGTTGAACAGTTTTGACTCACCTCATTCTCCTGACAAGTTAAATAACAAAGATAAAATGACAAAAAAAAAATAAAATCAAAACCAAGCATTGACCTGCCTGCTAATGTAAGTCTTTGGAAATCAGATTTGTTCTTGAATTCAAAGCTCCTTACATTACAGTAGGGCTCCCAAACAGTAACATTTTTAATCCCTTTTTCAGATTTTAAACTGTTCATCATAAATTTCAACCTTTTGAATGTCTTCGAACAAAATGTCTTTTTGTTTTTGAGGTGACTTTGGCTTGTAAGAAGTTTAAAGAGATCTTCAGCACATGCTGAAGTTAGCTTTTTGCTGCTTCCTGCTGATGATGACATATTCATTTTGTCCCAGATATTCTCAATCAGACACTCAATCAAGTGCATAATAAAGCTAATCTAAGTTCAGTGTCTCTTTTTATTTATCCATCAGCCTGAGGTCATGACCTCTGGTCACTATCAAACTCTTATTCACTTAAGATGAGCTGCCATTAACGTCAGATGAGTTTAAGTGCCTGATCGGATCAACGTCAGTAATGTGACAGAACTGTTATTGATGTTTCCGCTCTGGTCCAATGAGGCTGCTCTGCTCTGGTGTAATGTTGTGGTGTGACTGTGGGCTGATGGGCTGAGTAAGAGCCCACAGTAAATTGAAGCCTTGTGACTGAGAAGGGGCTATCCAGCAGAGGAAGAGATAAAGAAAGCCTCGTCTTGTGTTGGACAAAAGGCATCATCCTTGAATGAATATGAAGGAAAGCTTTGTGTGCTGACATTATCATCTTGACACACCTTTTTATTTCTCCTTTTTTCCAGAGTCTTGTCGTCCCAGATCAGAACCGATGTCGTTCTTTCAGGGCATAAAGCTGGTGATGGGCCATGGACCCTATGCCAAACTGGTCATGGTCTTCCTCTTTACCTCGCTGGCTTTCATGGTGTGTATGAAGACACAGAGCCTTTTATAAGAATGTTGAAAGTCTTTAGATGGTTTACACTCCCAGCCAGAGTTGAATCTGTGCCTGAGATGTTGGCTCGCAGTGTGTTTGTGTTTGTTTGGCCAGCTCAGTTTGACTGAGTAAGTGTGCTTCTCTCCGCAGCTCCTGGAGGGAAACTTTGCTCTTTTCTGCAGCTCCACACTGGGCTTCAGAAATGACTTCCAGAATATTCTCCTGGTAATTATGGTGAGTACCAGCCCCAGTACACACACACAGGAGGCATTTACAGTAACACAAACCCATCCACATATGTACAATGTGCTGCAAATGTGAAAAAGAAAGATTTTCACTTAGATTAACTTTTTGTTGCTGATATTGTGACTCTGGGGGAGGGGTAGCAAAGCCAAAGAAGACTTGTGGTGTTGTACATCAGTTCCTGTTAATCTTAGGCTGCGTTTACACGGATACTCCTGACTTAAAGACGCAAAGATTTGTCCTTTGCGTTTTCAAATTCTTCCGCATTCAGACGACGACGCTCGGAGACGAGTTAATCCGCTGTAGTGTGTATGCCAGTTCAGTAGATGGCGTTGTAGGTCTGCAAAGAGGCAACGTTGCTACAACACACGAACGAAGAAGAAAAACTTTTCACAAACAACAATGGCAAATAGATGCACAGAGACGCAGGAGTTTCTTTTCTGGACAACAAATCAGTTTGGACAACAAATCTGTCTGGATAGTTTTGTCTGGATAACAAACCGAGCACGGTAAGAGGCTCACACGTTACTCTGCAGACGGCCGAAGCTGTTGTTGTTCCTGGTATGCGCGCGCAGCCTTCATCTGAAAGAGTACTGCACATGCGGTGACGTCAGCTGTTAACCCTGAAACGCTCCGATACAGGTTTACATGGAGCTGCATGGAGAGCGGATTCAAATCTTTCCACTCTGGAGCCCGTTTTCAAGTTTCCATTTTAGATGGAAACACAATGCATTCTCATCTAAACGGCCAAAACGCAACAAAAACTTACCGGATTTGACCGTTTTCGAAGCCATGTAAACTCAGCCTAAAAGAGTTAGGATGTTCGTCTTCCAGAGGGCAATTAAAAAAGGGCTAAGAATCTTTCCCAAAAAAGGGGGGCAAAGAGATTTGGTTTGCATGTATGTTTGCATATGGCTGGAAACTTACAATAAAAGTTATGGCAAAGGCAGATTTTTTTGTGCTTGTACTTCAAATGATATGAAAATCCAATAATAGCAATTGACAGTGGCTGTGATTTTAAGACCACTTAAAAATTGAAATGTATGAAACAAAAAAGTAACTATTAAAAAAGCTAGAAAGCACTGTGAGAGCACAAACCTCCGCCAGGGTAGCTCACATATTGCTGTTACATCTACAAACAATAGTTTCATGATGAAGTTACCATCATAATATGATTTATGACCCTGATAACCCACACCTAGCAATCAGAATCATGCTGACATCAGTATTACCAAATACCGTCCTTCACTCATAGCAGTTATCTGGATCACTTCCAAAATCGTATCATTTTTAAGTTGGGCCATTACCAACATCTCCTTAAAATTTCAGCAACATCTGTCCAGTAGTTAATCTCGCTCACAAACAAACAAACAAACATACAAACATAGATGATTCTCCACCACAGAAGTGTATGGTTTATTGGATGGCCCTTGTCATTGACTATCATACCTAACAAATGGCCACTTGTAGGTCCCAAATCATACAAAATTCACTTACTAATGTTTTTACCCAAACATTAGTTTTAAGTCTACAGCACCACCACAGCCAGCACCATCAAAAATCTCTCTCCTCACTCTCTGTTGCTTGTTACACCTTTCATTCGGGGATATTCACCACCCCTAATCATAACCTGAGCTGAATGTGTGTCCAGCCCTAAGCCAGTCTGTGTGGTGCCGAAAGACCTAAGCCACATCCACCTCCAGGGAGTGGTGTGGTCAAACAAAATGCTTGAGGATTTACGCTTAAACAGTCGGTTCTTAGCGGGGCTGGAACAGAGGGGTTTAGAGGTGTGCCTAAAAAGGAGTAAAATATGGGACCTGTGATGTTTGATGACGTCTGTTTGTGTTCTGTGTGACACAAAGCAGCCACAGACTGATGGATGCACTGTTCCCATAGCAGTGGGCACATTTCTCTCAGCTCATGAAGCCTTAAGCTGCCCATTTGTGTTGGAATAAGTTAATCCATTAGCTCCTGCATACAGACAAAAGCTGCCCTCCCAGGGAGAGCACATAAACTACCTCCTATTACAAAGCTGCTCTGTCTCCTGGCTGCTCATTTCAGTGATGTGTGCCCGCCCTCAGTGCCCTGCCTTAATACCATCCCATTCCCACAGACAGTTAAGGAGCCACATTTGATTATCCCTCCATATATCTCTCCTGACCCTCCTGGGAAATAAAGGTCCTCCAATGACAGAATCAGCCCAGACCCTGACAGGTATTAGAGCTAATTAATCTGTGGACGTGCCTCCGGTGGCACACACCGCCCGGGCGTACAGTGTGGGAGAGACCAGGTTACAGAGGTTGGAAAGATTACTCACTTTGATCCTTTACTTTATGGAGAGGATTATGAAAACAAGGTGATAACCTTTTGTTAAAGTACATTTATTTGGCGAAATCACTTATTAGAATGTGAGCTTTCACAGAAACAGCTCTGTATGAAGTTGCCCATGATCCTAATCGCTCTCTACTGTAATCTGATGACATGTCAGACTTCTATTCAGAGATTGGAGCTTATTCGGGGAATATAGTCACAACTAATGAAAGTAATTGGCATCATAGAAAGAGCCGTATCACAATGTTTTTGTCTGTAAAGGACAAAGATGTCATTTTTTTTTCATGGTAAATGGACTTGAGCTTGTATAGGGCAACACATTCACTCTCATTCGCTCACTGATGGCTGGAGCTTCTGTCAGTTGTCCATCAGCATCAACGTTCACGTTCACATAATTTCATGCCCATTTACGTGCCACTGATGCAACAGGCACGACAACGAAAACGGTCAAAAATTGAGAGTTTTTATTGCATTTCCCTCTCCTGTTTATATAAATGGCATATATATGCTGTAAATGCCAATATACCAACGTATTCCAGTAATATTGTGAATTGGTGACTTTTCCTCCGGCTTACAGCGATGTTAAAAGACAAATGTGCAAATCCTGCTAAGCTAAGCATTTTTGACAGCAGACTTCAGAGTTAAAGTCCAGCATGGAAACTGAGGCACAGGCTGCTTCAGAGACGCGTCTGGATTTTTAATTAAACCTTTAAATAGTTTTCTTAGCTCTTTTTTCTTGATTTGTAAGTTTGCTTTTACTTGTGACAATTTATTGGGGTGAAGAGAAACTGCTTACTATTACCCAAGTAAATGAGTAGTAGTTTGTTTATTTGTCTTTTACTTTGAGTTTGTTATATGGGAGTTATTATAATTGCTTTTACTGCACTGGCTAAAAACCATAGCAATATTTAACTCAATAATATTACAGTACTCCACACTGAAATAGTTGAACAACAAATAGGATGGCCACCAGAGTCTAACATTTTGGAATATACAGTTTGTTAAGTTTGATGACATGTGGTAATTGAATATATATAAGGATGGATTTAAAATCTATATTCATATATCTGGTAAGAGCTGGGCAAAAAATTGATTAAATTGATTCATTTGAATTATTTTCTGCAGAAGATTTAAAAAATCAAAAATCAAGATTTTTTTCTTGCCTTAGTCAAATTTTAAGTCGTTGCAATTTAAAAAAAAAAAACAGTTTTCATGATGGTCGGCCTTGTAGGGTTTGCACAAGCACTTTTATAGGCTTGTATTTGTTATTTAGATAAAATATTAATTAGAGAGTTTCATGCTAATACTGTAAAAATTCCTCAGCCTTTTAGTGTTTATGTAGACAAACCTGCCTACATTTATACTACATAATCAACCTTTTATGACACAGACTTTGACTTTAAGAGGGAAACATTTAGACAACATAAAGGCAAAACTTGATTTGTTTCATTTTATGTCACTGGGAGTTTTGTTTCTTTTAGGGAGGGAAAATCGATTAAAATCATAAATCGAGTGTTGTGGAAAAACATTGGGGATTTTATTTCTAGGCCATATCGCCCAGCCCTATATCTGGTGGTCATTACTCATTTTATATACACTGTTGACATATAAAACTTTTACTTGTACTTTTTTCTTTACTGTCATACAAGCTACTTTCTGTTTCATTGAGTAAAAGTTGGATCTAGTTAACTGCTTTTACTTGAGTGAAAATTGGTATTGTCTTTTTACTTCATGTAAACATGCAGGGTCGGGCTGTTGACTTAGGACAAAGGAAAAAAGATGGACGAGTGCGAGCTGAAGGTTAAGCTTAGATATTACATAAATATATACAGCTTCTTGCAAGATTTGCCTGAAGCTCGTAAACTTATGACAATGAGAATCACTGACTTTGAGCTCTTCTTAAGTAAAAAAAAACTGAATTTAAATGCAGCGAACCTGGACAGATGTGTCCATGTTGTCCTCTTAGCATCAGAGGGTGGTTGTCTATGACGATATAGGCAGGTCATTTGTGTAAACCTGGATTTATTATGCCTCTCATTAAGATTAGAATTAACTGGCTGATGATTATGTTTCTTTTTATGGGTTAAAGGCTGATAAGGTTCCTGGGGCAAAGGTTCAGTCTCATAATTCAGGTATACATCCTCACCCAACAGAATAGGAAGTTGAGAGTGTACTCGTTGTGGTGAACCACAGAAAAAAGAAGCGGCTGCTATGAGACAAAGAGGATCTGTAGGGGCTTCACCTTCCTGGTAATACCAAAGGTGGAAAAAATGTTGCTCCAGCACTCTGTTATCTTTATCTTGTTCAAACTTGGAGAGGTCAAAGACCAAACGGATCACGGAGTCACATGATGACCCCCTGGAATCCTGCGTCACGCTGAGCTCACATTTGTTTTGGGAAGAGCTGTGGAAACCATATTGTCTTCCATCCACGCTGTTGTGTTTGGCTGATATGAGAGGTCAAATGTGCATGTCCACTTTTTCTGCATCACCACGCTCCATGTCCGTCCCAGGCTTGAAACATTTTGAGAATGTCTCAGATGTCGTGCTTCTTTGTCGTTACATAACGAGGCTCAGGGGGGCTTTTTTTGTTTCATGGACATTTTGTTTACCTGCATAAGAAGTTCTCATGTGGAATTTCCTGGAGCATTATTGAAGTTTTGTGTGTGTGTGTCAAAACAAAACCTCAAACAGCTGGTTAACTAGGATGTGAATGTTTGTATTCCTCAGCTCTCCGCTACTCTGGCAATCCCCTTCTGGCAGTGGTTTCTGACTCGCTTTGGGAAAAAGACTGCTGTTTACACTGGCACCCTGGTAAGACCAAAAATCCACCCCAAACACCACTTTAGAGATGTGTGTGAGCAAGATTGACAGGACTTTGGCGAGTTGATGCAGTCCAATGTGTTTCTGTTCCCCCCCAGGCTGTGGTTCCCTTCATGATTCTGGTGGTTTGTCTGAAGAGTAACCTGATCGTCACCTACATCGTCTCCTTCGCTGCAGGAGTTGGAGTGGCTGCTGCCTTCCTGCTGCCTTGGTAAGACCTCTGCTGATATTTGATATGCTTCTCTTGTGCTATGATTAATCTCTGGCTGTTAAATTTGACAGAAGAGAAGAAAAGAACACTTTATGATTAAGTTAATTATGGATTTATTCTTGTCTTGTCTTGAATTATATACTCAATATTCTTTAACTTTTACATTAAAACAGTGTTTGTACAGGCTGAAAATGCACAAAGTGAAATGTTATGTTCTTAAGATTTGAAAAGTGTTTGGATTTTGACCATTTGCACGCTTGTGAGATAAAGTAAGCTAACCAGGTCGATAAATCCTGAATGGCTGGACAAGTTTCATTTGAAATATTTTTTTAAAATGTTAAGAAAAAACGAGATATTGATCATCATTTTGTCAAATTCACAATTTTGCTGATTTTTTAAAAATCATATTGTTTGTTTTGGGAGGAATGTCTTTATCTGATGTTGTAAAGTTGGTCTGTAATTTATTATCCGTCCATTGATAATTTCTAAACCCACTTTTGACAAAGTAGTATTACTATATTTACCGAATTGTGTGATAATCTGGCGACAGGCTCAAAGTGAACCCTGCCAGTGTCAGCTAGGATCAACTTCACCCAAACACAATCTCGAAAGAAATCAGCAGTATAGAAGGTGGAAGGATGGAAATCTACTGTATTTATATTTGTACAGTTACATCATTTATTCCAGTTGTATAGTGCTGAAAAAGCTTGAAAATTCACCTTCAATGTTCTTGAATTTGACCTGACAATTTGGTATAAACCTTGTAACAAACAACCAGCTGACAGATCTTGTGCTCTAAAGTGCACAGAATAAAAAGTGCTGTTTTTAAAGAATTGCTTACTATTACAGCAAAACTAATTATCCTGATTAAATCACAGCTTTACAGGGAGGTATCTTGAGACAAATGCTCTAAATGAAACCACACAAAAGCACATCTCTCTGAAAAAAACAAAAAATTAAACTTATTTTGTTGAAGGTGAAAACTCAGTCCTAAGAATAAACTTTTGAAAATAAAGAATGAGGATGAAATCAGAGATCTTGTAAATGTAATGCATTAGCCTAAAACTTCACAAACTTAATGCTTCACCTGATAAAGTAAAACCTTACAGAACATTTATACATCTGCCAGTTTGTAAGGCCAGAAAGAGTGTGTGGTGTTAAAGCTCCTGGAAAATGTTACATCTGCAAACACCAGTAATTAACTTAATATGCTATTGTTATTTGTGAGCTGGGAGAAGCCTGCTGTCATCCCCGACTGACCACTAATGGTGCACAACAAAAGCATTAATCATGACTCTGAACTTCTCTTAGGTCCATGCTGCCTGATGTTGTCGATGATTTCCAAGTGCAGAACCCAGACTCCACCGGCCACGAAGCTCTCTTCTACTCTTTCTACGTCTTTTTCACCAAGTTTGCCTCCGGAGTCTCTCTTGGCATCTCAACTCTCAGTTTAGAGTAAGTATTTTCTCAAACACTGGAGAGGGGTGGCCTTTCTTTAGAACGTAACTTATGTTAACAAATGACTGCCATTAAAAAATAGCTGGTTACATAACTGCATGCACAACACATTAAAAACTAAAGCTTTTAAACAATTTATGCAGTATTTTAGCAATGAAATTCATTTTACAGATGAGTTTAAGGCTTGTAATCTGAAACTGTCTGGTGTAATTATAGAATAATAAATGTTATAACCTTTACTTCTTTAAAGTTTTCATAATTAGCTTGGCAGAGGCATACATCAGCAAACGCAGCTGCTTTCACAAAAGTAGCATAGGCTCATAAACGTGGGCTTTGTCATGATGTTGATCTGCTCCATTTTGTCCAAAAATACAACAGTATGGAAAACTTCAACAACGTAAATTATTTCATCTCTGATCTGACATATAATTATGTCAGATGATGAGCCTCACCATGCCTGCACTCTGACACAGCCATGTTTACCTTCTGCTGGTGCACAGCTAACAACCAGCAGATTTTAGACAAATAGAAACAGCGGAAGCTATAAGGATTTACCCTTTCTATGGGGATAAAAGGTAACAGGAATCAGGGCAGAAACTGATTACTTTTATGAAAAGGTAACTATTTGACTATAAACTAACAACAGGAGTATCAAAACAAACATACTATGATTCCCAGCACAACAGGAGTAACTGGACTACTCTAATGGATAACATGCTCAGACACTGTGTAGATGATCTCTCCAGTAAGTCTAGAGGGTTTGTAGGTGTTACTTACCGGTAATCAGGACACAATTTATAGAAATGAGGCTAAGCCAAATCTCCCAGAACCTCAATCCCACATCAAAGAGAGGAATTCCTGTTCCTTTCATTAGTGTAAGTACAGTAAGTCTGCAGCACGTGCACACCCGTGCATGCGTCACATGACTGTACTCCACAGACTTGGCCTTTTATCAGCAGTTTTCACATGGAGATCTTTACTGCTCTGACAAACATTAACCTCTTTATTATTGTCTGAAATGTATGAGGATGTAGAGTTCTGGAGAAGTAATTTCCATAACTGTGTTCCTCTTTTTCAGTTTTGCAGGATACATCAGCAGAGGCTGCACTCAACCAGAGGCTGTGGATTTGACCTTAAAACTGCTGGTTTCTGCCGCCCCAGTAGCTCTCATCATAATCGGCCTGAGCATATTGTACTCATATCCAATCAACGAGGAGAGGAGGCAAGGCAACAGAAAGCTGCTTCAGGAACAGAGGTAAGGATGCAAATGGAAAGTTTAATTCATTGAAGGGCTGTGTGACATTGGCAAATATGGAAATCAGATTATTCCTGACCGTTGGTAGCTTTTCTGTTCCCAGGATACAACACTTGGCATTTGGCTTAAAGTAAATAAAATGTATTTTTCTAAAGGTTTTATAACAGAATGAGGATATGTTTTAGTTTGTCATGACACACATGTAGGTTTTCTTTTTGTTTCACAAACACTTATTTTGATGATGTCCTCAAGGCATTTTTTCTGTTCAAATGAAACTATTTTTACAATGACATTAGCAATTAATAAAAAGTTTAATTGTTGATCTTAAGTTCAAATATTTGTACTGATGACTTTATCCAAATGTCCTGCTCACAGAGTTTCTCTTAAAAGCAGAAGTAAAACCCTTTCTTTTTTAATCACAAAATACTGAACATTTTTGTCAAAACAAAGCTATATCAGTCTGTTGGCTGACTCCAGCATGGCTAATATGGGTTTTGAAAAATCCAGCCAGGCAATAAAATATTTTTAAAGTGCTCAACCTCAACAAATTCATGATTTTGATGTTTAGACATGTCGGTGTTAGGTGAAAAAAAGAGTCTAAAAGTGATCAACCATTTAGAAAGTACGTAAAAAATGATAAGTTAGGATGCTTTGCTAGCATGAGGGCCAGAATCATAATTGTGATCATATTTTGCTTAATTGTTAAGCCCGACTTCTTTGTGTTTGTTTGTCACTTGTACTGATATTATTCTTTTTTTTTCTTCCAGGGAAAATGAAGCAGATTCAGAAACGGACTCGACAGAAATGGCTGATATGATCTAGGACTTTTTTGAGACTCATCCTCCAACCGACTGGTCAATCAGTCTTAGTTTTTTTTGCACTTGGTGGGGCCAACAGATCTGGAAGTGCTGGACGGATCATGGAGACACTGCCTTGTCCAATCACTTTGCTGCTCTTTCAAGCCTATGAATTTGACTTAAGAAAAGCTTCTCTGGCATGAAATTAACCCTCCCGCTTCTTTATTAAGATCTAAAAAGCCTTACTTTTTGTAAAAAGCTACACTTCTAAGTACTGCCAAGAAGTCGTTTCTGTAACAATGACCTTGCTTGAGGTTAAAAGTGCACAAAAAGGTGATGGGAGCATGTCTCTTCAGTGCTGCCATGAACGGTGCTACTCGCTGCAGCTGAACAGTTTCCGTTGTCTTTTATACAACCGTGAGCATTTACGACCACAAGCACTGCGCTAGGAATCATTTTTATAGCTATGAGATGTGAGCATTGTGAGAAACTTGAACAAACAGTTACACACCGCCTTAATTTCAGCCTCATTTGGAGGGTAGAAATTTAAAACTGACAAACTTGTGCCAGTCACTTGACTTGGTGTGTTTTTTGAACAACATAAATGTTTTCTTCAATTGTACTGTTGATCTTCGTAGTTTACGTAAACCAGTCTGCCAGTAAGTTCCCATCTCTCTCCCATCCTGCTGGCTTTTCTCTTTGTCCAAGGAAGCCAAGATAATGTGATGTTTCAGGACGGACAGTGACAGTTTAGCTCTAAAGGGCTTCTTTTACATTAACACAAAAGTACCAAAACCACTACAACAGTAGAGGCACTTAGTTTGCATACATAACCAAGTGTTTATCCAGCAATCGCATTATTTTATTTTGGGACAGCTACTGATTACAAGACACTTTTTTTTCTCTAAATGCTTTATTGTCCTTAATTTTGAGCAAAACGGCGACTACAACATGTACTAATCTAGCTCTATCACTATTTAAATATTTATTAGACTTGATTTTACTGTTTTTGAATTGCTGGAAAATCTTGCTTCTCTCTCTATTTATATCTATTTAAGGCCTGTAAGGTCTTAGAGTAGAGGTGTCAATATAACGAAATGGGAACTCAAATTTTCAAGTACTCACACACCTTTTAATGCATGTTGCCATCCTCCCTGTCTCTGCTACATATCCATTCAAAAAGGGAAGCACATAATTGTGAAGAGAAGATGAGGTGAAGTTGGGAAGTTAAGCCGTTGCAGTTCCTGTTGGATGTCTTTTTTATGTTTGTTTTTGTACATATGTATGTTTATTGAAGTAACAAAGATGCTTTGTGATCATCTCAATCCCTGTCATGAAAGTGTGGATTGACATATTTCATATCTGTTGATATGGAAGTGTGTACATACAGTCATATGTTATACATACTCTTACATCTTCGACATGTTGTTTCTGACAACTCGGTTGCCGATGTGAAATTGTTCACATTTCATTTACAAGTTCTTTTGCTCCCCTGAACTTTTCCTGTACCCGTGACTAATGCTACTTTACATACAAAGATTGTGTCATTTTCATCCACTAAGCCTGTTATAATATACATGGTGTACCATACATCCTGTTTTATTTCGTCAGTGTTTGGTCTTTTGTTGATCTTGTCGGTAAAGTTCCTCATGATTGAAGCAGTAGCCAAATGTGTGAGCTTTAATCCCACAGTGACACACAGAAGCCTTGTGTACATGCCTCTTGTTCATATGTATATATTGTATGTAAACTTGTACATATCTTTGATATTTGTGGCTGCAAGTGAATGACCCTATGTACACTGTACTGTAGTTATTTAAGAAAAGGATGTTAAGATTGAAAAAGATTGTTAATAAATACTAACGAGTGTACTGTGAACGAGTTTCATCATTTCTTCATCAAACAACTTTAAAATGTAGCCTGGGACATGAGATGTAGCACAGACATATCATATATTAAGTAAGAGCACATTTATGAAGTTGAAGTAAAATATGTTACTGAATCTGCTTATACAAGAGCAGAAAGTGATTCATGTATATTTCAAGTTAAAGCAAACTCCTCACTTCCCCCCTCAGAACTGATCGACAAACCTGGGGGGACAGAGCTTTCTCCAGTGCTGCACTGTCCCTCTGGAACTCTCTTCCCCCTCACATGACCAAACCATGTCTAAATCATCATTAAAGACACCTTTTTAAGCAAGCTTTCAATGCATGGATGTTCTAATTAAGCATGCGAGTCCATTCACTGAGTTCTGTGTACAAGTACTCGGCAAAGCTACTCAAACAATATGAGTAATGTCATTTCCTCCCTTTACCACAATGTGGGACCATCACAAAGGATCAGACACGTTGGAGAGGTTTTTTTAGGCAAACATTTTTCAAATGCTCAAGTCTTATGAGATATTTTTCTGGATATTTGACAGGACCCTTATGGGGGTCATATCACCATATGCACCAATAGTTCCAGATCAGATCCAGTCACAGGGTTTTCATGGTAGTCTACTGCCATCTAGTGTCAGATCAGGGCCATGCCCTCTTATAAAATGCGGGTTAAAATGACTGCAAAGCAATTGTAAGTTCAAATACTGAAAACTGCTGTGCTGTGCCTTTTTCATTCAAGGCATTTAAGGACACTTATAAGAAGTGCTAAATTATACTCCATAAAAAGATCTGAAGTACTGATTTGAGCTTTGAAGATCAATTGCAGCTGAATGATTATAAGGAAACGATTCTTTTGCAACAAAAACAAAATCAACTAGAAAAGCACTTGGAGAGCGCAGACCTCTGCCAGCACCACAGTCCTCTCCCATAATGTGATTTTTACCATAAATATTAGTCCTACCTTTTTTATCGAAATATTTAGATTCCTTGACCATGAAAACTTACCATGGTTTCATAATGACATCTATTTTAGTTCATTAGTTATTCACGAAAATCGCATTTTTCGTCATGGCGGATCCAGACGGTGATCCGGATCAACACCAAAATTGAATTAGTTCTTCCTTTTCCTATGCTGAACATTTCCTGAAATTTCATCAAAATCCACCTATAACTTTTTCAGTTATTTTGTTCACAGACAGACAGACAGACAAACTCTCCTGGAAACATAACCTCCTTGGTGGAGGTAATAATAAACCATCAGCCCACAGACAATGTTTTCAGCGTGTTCACTAAAAACAAGCCACAAAATGTCTATCTGTTGGCAAAACTTACAAGTAATGATTTGTGAAAATAAATGAATCATTAAAAAGGAAATAAAAACTGATAATTCCCCATTTGGACAAAATAATTATCTGATTACCTTGTGGTTGACAAGAAAAAAACAAAATTGTACGCACTAAAAAAATCTGCAATTATGAACATGAAATATATAAAGTGCAACTCAGCAGACAGTGTTTTTGTTCACAGAAAAGAAGGAAAAGATTCCAGCACACAGTCATCTGCATGTGCAAACACATGAGCTAACAAATTTGTTAGTCAACCTGTCAGAAAATCAAGGGAAATTTGGGGAATTTCAAACTGAAGTCACTTTTTAATACCTACATTTGAGCCAACTCGCTGGGCCCGGATAGCAAAAGACTCCAATGGTCGCACTCATTTCAGACATTAGGGGTGGGCGTATCGGTATTAATATCGATAGTATCGATACCAAGCTGAGTATTGGTATCAGATCGATACTAGCATGATGAGATCAATACTGCAGTTTCTCTTATGTCGTCTTTATTTTACTTTCCTCCGCTCCGACCGCCGCCTCTAAACGGCGCACCTCTCTCCCTCTTTGTCGAATACTGTTCCTGAACAAAAACCTATAAATCTGTTGTCAATATGGAAACAGAGCCAAAAGGGAAACCCAAGAGAGGGCTTTGTGAGCAGAAAGCCAAAGGTTAAGGTTAACTGTAGTTTACACTTTATTTGTGCAATGGAAGGTATTTTGTGTTGTGATGTTGACATTGTTATATTTATATATATATATTTTTATATTGCTGCTTTTTTTGTTATTTTGCACTTGTGATTTTTTTTCTTAAGCGTGGAATAATTTATACAGTTAAAATTTTGTTCTATTGTTGTGATTCATTAATAAAAAGCATTTTTATTGCCTAAAATCTTTGTGCTGTGTTTTACCATAATCATAATTAACCAACTCAAGGCAAAATTACAAAATTATCCTATATGATCATCACATTTCATGTAAAAAGTATCGGTATACTAGCCCTGTATTTACTTGGTATCGGATCGATACCAAAATTCCCAGTATCGTCCATCCCTATCAGACATGCGCAGATGAGCCGGTCATCTCCTCACAGCGGAGCTTCTGAAGGCGGAGTTACGGCGGAGCGCCAATCGCGATTCTTAACGGCAGCAGAGGCGTTGGATACAAACATCGTCAGTAAAATACCATATCAAAACGTGTCATATTTATATGTAAGTAATTAAAAAGTTAATCTACAACGTTTTAAAAACCATAGTATCGTATTTTTGTAATATTGACAAGAAAACGTTGGCTTATTTTGTCAAATAAAAGCGAACACTGTCAAATCTGGATTTGAGTTAGCTAAAGTAGCATTTTGATTTTGTTTTAACTTGTTTGTTAACGTCAGATGTTCTGCTAAGTTGAATTCAGCCACGGGCACTTTCATTAGCGTTTCTACCCTCCTTAAACTGTTGGTGAAATTATTGTTGTTTTCATTTGACCCAATGAACTGTTGTAGCTATAACTTTCTTAGCCCGAGGAGATTAGGCGAGCTGAATCAGTAACATCTTTTAAATCACATCTTAAAACCCACTTTTTTAGACTTACTTTTACATGATTTTATTTTATTTTTGTATTATTATTATTAATATTATTTTTTTTTACTCTTTTATTTTACTTCTTTTATCTACTGCTTTTATCTGTCTTACTGTTTCTCATTATTTTATTCCTGTTTTTACTTTCTTTTCTTGTTTTGACATACTCAGTTTCTATTATCATTATTTTATTTCACTTCATTTTATGTATTAGTTTATTTATTATTATTTTATTTATTTATCTATTTTCCCTTTTTACCAGTCTTCTATCTGCCCTCTTATTTAAAACTTGATATGATGTTGTCAACCTTTAACAGTCTTGAAAATAATCTATGTATCTGGAAATCTATTATCTGCCTACTGTCTGAATATCTCCTTGTCATTATCCATTTTACCAGCTGTTTCAATCCAACCAGTTTGTAATATTTTCTCCCATTTTGTTGCTTTAGTTAACATGACCCTCTGACTCTCGTGGTCTATGGTGAACTGATTGTTGATTTTATTCTGCTTTTTTCTGCCTTTGTTCTGTCTGTTAAAGCACTTTGTAAACTTCTGTTTTTAAAGGTGCTAAATAAATAAAGTTATTAATATAAATATATGGTCACTCAGCCCTTTTATAAACTCCTATGAGTAACACGCTGGCATACTTATGGAATTTATGTTGAATGGGATTGTTTTCATTTCCTGGCCCACTTGTCCGGTAAGTCAAAAAGTTAATTTCGGACCCTGTGCATATGTCCTTACATTTTCTAATGATGGAAACAAGCATAGAGATGAGAGCAGGTTAAAATGTAGGAGGTCCGTCAGCAGTTTTGTCTTTTTTGTCAAAACAGTCGATTTGAAAATCCATGGCTCACAGAAGAAATAATGATAAAAAATAAATAGAATACCTTTTGTTGAATAGCTTATTGTAATGGTGTATTAACCAGTAGAGAAATGTGACCTGATTTATCACCAATGCTGTTAAATTAAGGCAGCTGTGACATAAACCTTACGTTGGTTCGCAGTCAAATACATTTGTATATATTTTTATATTGGCTTTACATCGTTTGGAACTATATTTTAAAGCTTACATATCCAGTTCTACCGTGAATAATCGTGGTATTATTTTAATTAGTTAACAAAACACTTTGAGTTGGTCAGCAGCAAAAGAATACCAGCGATTTTCTTTAATAATTGTTTGGTTAATATGGTTTTCTTTTCTATAACATTCTGTTGTATGAAATAAACAGATGTCGTGGTTTCTTATCATTAATAACATGAGGCAAAGAGCTCAATACTTTTATGGGGTCCTCCTACCCGCCGCTCAAGACGTTTTCCCTTTTATTTTGAAGGATTTACACCAATAACCGGAAGTGCTAGCATTGTTAGCCCCTTTGAGCGCCACAGCGACTACACTCCGGTAATTCGCCGTATTGCTCTCATGTCTTGGATAATTTTAAGGAATAAACGACGTAATTAGCTGGACGGACACGTGTTTTAAGCATTTTCATCTCTCTGCTTCATGGACTTGTGAATTCTGTATTTTATTTTCCCCACTAACACCGCCCGACTGACATGGCTGCTAACCCTCCAGGACCAGGCTTTCAAAACAAGACCCGTGTGGCCATCCTGGCGGAGCTCGACAAGGAGAAGAAGAGGCTGCTGCAGGGCCAGACCATGAACAGTCCCGGAGCTAACATCCCCCTGTCGACCAGACCCAGCCTGAAGGAGGCGAGGGACAGCGCGGAGCAGCAGCACATCGCCGCCCAGCAGAAGGCCGCCCTGCAGCACGCGCACGTCCACTCCTCCGGCTTCTTCATCACCCAGGACTCCTCGTTTGGAAACCTCATCCTCCCTGTGCTGCCCCGGCTGGAGCCAGACCCGTGACTCTGAAACTGACTGCTACACTCTGGCTACATGAAAAACAAGCCCTCTGTGTTTTTATACTATATTTTATACTGCAGTGTCATTCATACATAAACTTTGCAGAAACCATCCAAAAACTCCTCAGGAATAAAAGTTCATGATAGAAAAATAATCATTGTGGCTCCATTGTGACATATGGCTACCATTAGCCGCTTTTAAAGGGTTCCTACAAATTGTTTACATCAAATTCAAGACTTGAAGAACATTTTGCAACTAAAAAAAAAGCACCATGCACTTATTATTTTTTTGTTTACAGCTGCAGATGAGCCTGTCTCCATAGTAAGGATGGAGTATATGGAAGCATATCTGTGCCATTTGAGTTTGAATTTTAATTTCTATAACTACATTTATTGTAACAAAAACAGACTTTCAAAACCATTGAATTTGTAGCACGTTTTTTTTTTTATATTTCTGCCTCTAATTTTTTTAAATATAAATAATGTTTTACCTCTCATAATATATTTTTAAAAACAAAACATCAGCAGACAGAGAATGAGTGTTTCTCCCTGGTTACCCAAATGCTGTCCCTGTCTCTTTTAATGAGGGTATTTTACTCTGAATTTTTGTAGGCTGAATTCTTTTTATGCTGATTTTTTATATTGAATTTTTAAAAAATTTATACTTAGACGTTTTTTTACTCTGAATTTATTTTTTGACGTTTTTAGTCATATATACACATATTTTAGAAGTATTTTTAAAATGGGCATAAAATATTCCTGACATCTTATTAAATTAGAATATATTTTTAACCTATCTGGTTCTTTGGGAATAGGATTTAACATTTCTTCCCTGAAGAGCCTGGTGCATTTCTACTTTCGTCGACCATTTTGGATGTACGTGAAAAATGCCTACATGTCAAACCAATTGCCAAGAGGTCAAAAAGTAAAGAATGACAGTGTACACCCATGACATGGGCAGTATTAGTACCAGCATTATTTTTTTTAAGAACCACTGCAGCCATGCAAATATAATCAAATGCACAAGCTGTCACAGCTGGTCTTCACATTTCACAGGTAGATGTTCAGCTTTTGACAGGCATTAAAATACCAGCCCATCTGTAACATAAACATGTATAGATGACACACGCTGTTGGCCAATGGCGACCGACATCCTCACATGGCGGCCATCTTGGTACAGGACGCTTGCTCACTCAACATCAAGACGGTCAAACATCTACTGACAAATAAGCGTCAGTCAATTGTCTGTAGATGTTAGTTTCAATACTGCTTATTAAGATTATATAATTTTATCTGAAAATAAAGTAGAAATGTAATGCAATAGCTCCACATGCACAACCTAGATTTCAGTATTGTCCTCTGTATATTTTCAGATATACACAGACCTTAATTTTATTATTTGCTATTTTGTTATAGGTCCTAATTAGACTATATGGACCGATGTTTTTTTTTTCCTTTGTTGTAACTATTGATATATATAACATTGATTGGATATCTTGCCCCTTTGTAAGCTAAGAGTTGTTACCATAATTTAGCAATGTGTTAGCTGGAAAACACACACAAATGCAAACAGCACATAGTGGTATATTTCGTTTTCTTCACACAAGAGCGTGACATAATACAATTAATAGACAATGCATATAAATGTATCAGTACACGCACACACATACATACTCAACAAAAATAAAAACACATAAACTCAAAGGGTTAAGTAAGGATGACTTTTCCCTTAACAAGCCCAAAAATATTTGTGTGCACAAACTGGACTTTTGTCACTTGTCAACATGTCACAGATGACACAAACCATGAGGAAGCGTGCCATCAGCATTATGAGTGCCAGGATGTCAGTTATGGCAAGTGCAGCATGCTTTCATTCTGTTCATTCATTTACACACACACGAACTTGTATATATCGGTATCTAAATTATTATTGCATTATTATTATGTATACATGCAATATCAATGCTTCAGAATGAACAGCCAACCTCAGCCAACTGGGAAGTTATGGACGCTCTACCACCTGAGCTACTGCTGCCCTACTAATCCTTGAGCAGGACTCTTTTGTCTCACGTTGCCACTCTGTAAGCTCAGAGTAGTTCTTTTGGCTATATGGTGCAGCCTTACTTTCAGGAGCATGGACACAAATAATGTCAACACTTGGTGGTGGTTACTACAGGGCTTGAAGCAGGGAAAAAAATCCTGCGCCTGAAAATTTTTTATGCGGGGGGGGGGGGGGGGGATGGCAGAGGAAAGACAGAAAGTAAAACTAACTATAAAGGCTATGGGTCAGGGTTAAAAAAAAAGTGTGAAGGCTATGAATCCTCTAGGGGGGTCAGGGGCGTGCTCTACTGTAAGACAATTTGGAATATTTCATACTTAAAAGCATCAATCTGATGCATTTTGAGAGAAACATGAAGAACTACAGGGCAGCATAAATGTATATGAAAGTATCTATGCATGATCACAGTCTGCTATAAAAGAAATGAGTTTGGGAATTGGAAGGATAACGCCCTTCACAGGGTTGATATTTTCACTTTTCAGATAAAATGTACAGTGAAGTGGTGGATCTCTACAGCTCTGTCCTAAGGAATTCCTTATGACCCAAATCTCAAGAGATCAACCACTTTAATTTGTTTAGTGAAAAAATATTGAAAAAAACATTTTTGTGCCAAAAGAGAAAAATGTTTTAAACATTAAATAATAAGAGCACTGGGAGATCACACATCCATAAATCTTAACGCACTGTGCTCAACCATACACATGTGAGTTGTTTTCTTAATATCTCAAATCAAAAGTTCATCATAAGACAACCCCCAATTTATATGCTAAGACATGTCAAGATCCTCAGAGAACGGCTAATAAAAACCGTGCATATGTGCAAATGACACACCGTTTGACTTACAATAAACACACAAAGTGATTCAGGATCGCTGTCCTGTGCGCTACGTGCCTTTTCGCCCACCGACACCATGAGGAGCTCTTCGCGCTCATATCTCCATGCTCTCACTCATGTAGAGTGAATGTTTTTATTGAAGCCAAGGCTTCCTTCAGGCGCGCACATGTTGGCAGCTCACTGATAATCTCTGAGATCATGTCCCGTTCATACCCCCCACCCCGTCTACGCTGATGTTGCGCTCTGATTTGTTGAGCATTAAAGTGTTTATGAGAGAGCCACGAAGGCTGTTCATGTTAAAATGGCCTGTCGTCCGTGGTGCTACTTGAATTGGTTAGTAAATTCATTTGACTAAGCTCCTGGTAAGGTCGATGTGTGGGAGAGAGCACGCACGTAAGCTATGTGACCCGGGTCACGACGAGCTAAAACTTTTTTCCTGCTGCTACCATACAATAGTTTTCTGGAACACGGTCCACAAAAACAAGCTCCTGGCTTCTTGAGCTCTTGACACCAGCTACCGTGAGGCTTTCCATCTGTTCCAGCCTCCTCTATCCAACCTCAGCGCCACTTATTCTTTACTCCTGCTTCCCATCTCGAGATTTCCTCGTCGGTTTTAACCATGGATGTATTATAAGATTTCTCAGTGATCCTAATACATGTCAGCCTTCAAACCCGTCGTCCCACCAGCAGTGAACCCTGGGCCTCCAAAATTTGCTCAGTCAAACCCTCCACTGGCAGCCACTCCTCATGTGTTTCAGCTCACTCTTCTCCTAATGGGAAAAACTCTTCTTCTGGCCCAAGGATCTGGACAACAGTCTTGGTTGGATGTGGAGGTGGCTGGCAGAGGCTGCAGGTCAACTTGTTCACTGATGGAGAGACGAAGGGACTCAGGATGAATTATCAGGATTCTCTGACACTCAGAAAAGTTTAAATGTTGTGACTGCATGTGCTGTTGTGAAGACAAGTATCACACACATGAAATCAAGATATAAAAAAACATGTCACTTACCACAAGTTGTTGGCCTGTGAAAAATGGTAAATATTATATTTATTTCACAGAAAAATTTTTTAAAATGGCTCCAACTCAGCATTTTATTTATTTTATACAGTCACTCATTGCATTTGAACTTAAAATTTGAGTTTTGGTATTTTAACTTGGGGAAAAGTTGTTTTTTTTGTTTAAAGATGCATGCATGTAGAATAATGAGTATGGTGCTGTTAGCGGTGTGGTCCTCTCACTAGATAACAGCTATTTTTCCATTCCTGGTCTGAACATTAAAGATTTTTTCTCAGTGCAACAATCAGTCAAATTTGGGTTGTAAGGGATTTAAAAAACAACGTTTTGTTTGTGCTCTCATTAAAAACACATCAGCACTGCAGTAGGATTGGGGTTTGTATAGTGTATTGAATAAATTCTGCCGTCTTCATCAGAAGCTGTCATCCTGACAGCTGTGATGTGTCTTTTTATCAGCTGTTTCCGGGAGTAGCTGGGGGGACAGATTGATCACGTGATCTGTCCCGCCAGCTACTCCCGGAAACAGCTGATAAAAAGACATGTCACAGCTGTCAGGATGACAGCTTCTGAAGAAGACGGCAGAGTTACGTCGAAACATGTCAAGGTAACCATATCTTTATGTCTTAATAAAAGAACACTAAAACACTTATGTTCTAAGAAGACAAGATGAATCTAATTAGTATCTGAAACATTGTTGCATTAAGTTCATGTGCTTTTTAAAAGTACATATTTAGAAATCTCGTATTTCAATGCCTGATGAAACATTAAATGTTATTATACACAAAGTAGATAATTATATATTTTTTATCATACACTACTTTCTCATCCAACATGTTCATGTGCTGTGAGGGAGGAAGCAGTCCGGCAAAAACATACTCATTAGGTTGATTGGGGACTCCAAATTGCTCTTAAGTAAGAGTGTGAGAGTGAACGGTTGTCTGTCTCTCTATGTGGCTCTGTGATTGGCTGTCCAGTTCAGGGTGTTCCCTACCTCTCACCCAATGCCAGCTGGGATGGACCCCAGTCCTCGACGACCCTGAAAGGAATAAGCAGTGTAGTTAATGTACAGATCGGGATTGATGGATAAGCTCATGTCCTTCAGTGCAAACAATTATAAACTTCTATCCAACCGCTGAACTCATCCGTGAGCAGTTATGTCAGTGTTTTTGTTGACTTTGTTGACTAGCTGTTGGATTCCCAATACCTTGTACCAAGCCTGCAGCTGCATTTAGAATTCAGAGTTCACGAGGCTGTGATTTATGGAAGCACATGAGAGAAAACTAGAATCAGATGAAAAAGACTAGAAACAGAGCAGGTCTCTGATTACCTGAACAAGATCTCATGTAATTATGATAAACTGAATTTTCTGTGATATATCTCATTACCGTCCGTCCGTCCGTCTTCTCCCGCTTATCTGTGGTCAGGTTGCGGGGGGCAGCAGCCTAAGCAGGGAAGCCCAGACTTCCCTCTCCCCGGCCACCTCATCCAGCTCTTCCCGGGGGATGCCGAGGCGTTCCCAGGCCAGCCGGGTGACATAGTCTCTCCAGCATGTCCTGGGTCTACCCCGGGGCCGTCTACAGGTGGGACATGCCCGGAACACCTCACCAGGGAGGTGTCCAGGAGGCATCCTGACCAGATGCCCAAGCCACCTCATCTGGCTCCTCTCAATGCGAAGGAGCAGCGGCTCTACTCCGAGCCCCTCCCGAATAACCAAACTTCTCACCCTATCTCTAAGGGAGAGCCCAGCCACCCTGCGAAGGAAGCCCATATCGGCCGCTTCTACTCGTGATCTTGTTTTCTCAGTCACGGATCAAAAACACAAATAAGCGGACTCCCGTCTGATGTCGGTCTGCATTCACGCTTTATTTAAAGAATTTTCAGCGCGTTACTTTCACACAAAAACACAGCTAAATAAGGGTCTAGTTCTCGTAGCACCGTGAAACGGCCTCCGCGGAGAAGTCAGAGCTGCAGCTCTGGCTCTGCAGCCACAGCTGAGTCTCTTCCGCGGAGGCCGTTTCACGGCGCTACGAGAACTAGACCCTTATTTAGCTGTGTTTTTGTGTGAAAGTAACGCGCTGAAAATTCTCTAAATAAAGCGTGAATGCAGACCGATATCAGACTTTTTCGGTGGGAGTCCGTTTATTTGTGTTTTTGATCAAGGAAAATATGGCCCCGTGTGAGTCCAGCCAAATCAGCAGAGGAGCAGAATGGGAGGACGAAGGGGGTGTGTGCTCGCAGCGACATGGGCTTCTATGACACAGACACACTGCTGTAGGGGTAATTTCTGCTCTTAACCTTGTGATAGGACCCAATTTGTTCCATCCCGGAATATCACTTTAAGGCTCAGTTCCCTTTTTACCACAACAGACCGGTGCAGAGTCCGCATCACTGCTGACGCCACACCGATCCGCCTATCAATCTCCTGATCCACCCTTCCTCCGCTCGTAAACAAGACCCCGAGGTACTTGAACTCCTCCACTTGGGGCAGGATCTCTTCCCCGACCCGGAGAGAGCACTCCACCCTCTCCTGGCGAGGACCATGGACTCGGATTTGGAGGTGCTGATTCTCATCCCAGCCGCTTCACACTCAGCTACAAACCGATCCAGTGAGAGCTGGAGGTCACGGTTTCGATGAGGCCAATAGTACCACTTCATCTGTAAAAAGCAGTGACCCGATCCTGAGGTCACCAAACTGGAACCCCTCAACACCCAGGCTGCGCCTAGAAATTCTGTCCATAAAAGTAATGAACAGAATCAGTGAAAAAAGGGCAGCCCTGGCAGAGTCCAACCCTCACAACCCCCCCATACTCCCGGAGCACCCCCCACAGGACTCCACGAGGAACATGGTCGCATGCCTTCTCCAAGTCCACAAAGCACATGTGGACTGGTTGGGCAAACTCCCATGCACCCTCAAGCACCCTATGGAGGGTATAGAGCTGGTCCACAATTCCACGACCAGGACAAAAACCACATTGCTCCTCCTGGATCTGAGGTTCAACAATCCGAGTGACCCTCCTCTTCAGTACCCCTGAATAGACCTTACCAGGGAGGCTGAGGAGTGTGATCCCCCTGTAGTTGGAGCACACCCTCCGGTCCCCCTTCTTGAAAAGAGGAACCACCACCCCGGTCTGCAAATCCAGTGGCACTGTCCCTGATGTCCACGCGATGTTGCAAAGATGTGTCAACCAAGACAGCCCTAAAACATCCAGGGCCTTGAGGAACTCCGGGCGGATCTCATCCACCCCGGAGCCCTGTCGCAGAGGAGCTTCTTGACCACCTCGGTAAGCACAGCTCCAGAGATAGAAGAGCCCACCACAGAGTCCCCAAGGTCGGCTTCCGCACCAGAAGACGTGCTGGTGGGATTGAGGAGGTCTTCGAAGTATTCTTTCCACCGATCCACAACATTCCGAATCGAGGTCAGCAGTGCACCATCCCCACCATAGACAGTATTGACAGCGCACTGCTTCCCCCTCCTGGGACGCCGGATGGTGGTCCAGAATCTCTTCGAAACCGTATGGAAGTCGTTCTCCATGGCCTCTCCGAACTCCTTCCATGCCTGGGTTTTTGCTTTAGTGACCACCAAAGCTGCATTCTGCTTGGCCATCCGGTACCTGTCAGCTGCTTCCGGAGTCCCACGGGCCAAAAAGGCCCAATAGGACTCCTTCTTCAGCTTGATGGCATCCCTGACCTCTGGCGTCCACCAGCAGGTTTGGGTATTGCCGCCACAACAGGCACCGACCACCTTACGGCCGCAGCTTCGATTAGCTGCCTCTATGATAGAGGCCCGCAACAAGGCCCACTTGGACTCAATGTCCCCTACCTCCCCCGCCACATGGTCGAAGTTCGCCCGGAGGTGGGAGTTGAAACTCTTTCTGACGGGAGACTCTGCCAGATGTTCCCAGCAGACCCGCACAACACGCTTGGGTCTACCAGGTCTGACCGGCATCCTCCCCCACCATTGGAGCCAACTCACCACCAGGTGGTGATCAGTTGACAGCTCCGCCCCTCTCTTCACCCGAGTGTCCAAAACATGCGGCCGCAAGTCCGATGATGCAACTACAAAGTCAATCATCTAACTGCGACCTAGGGTGTTCTGGTGCCAGGTGCACATATGAACACCCTTATGCTTGAACATGGTGTTTGTTATGGACAATCTGTAATGAGCACAGCAGTCGAGAAACAGAACACCGCTCGGGCTCAGATCAGGGTGGCCATTCCTCCCAATCACGTCCCTCCAAGTCTCACTGTCATTGCCTATGTGAGCGTTGAAGTCCCCAGAAGGGGCACTCTCCAGCACCCCCTCCAGGGAATCCAAAAAGGGTGGAAACTCTGAGCTGTTGATGGGTGCATAAGCACAAACAACAGTCAGGTTCCGTCCCCCCACCCGAAGGCGGAGGGAGGCTCCCCTCTCGTTCACCAGGGTAAACCCCAACGTACAGGCCACGAGCTTAGGGGAGACAAGAACTGCCACCCCCACCCGGTGCCTCTCACCATCCGCAACTCCAGAGAAGAAGAGAGTCCAACCCCTCTCAAGAGGACTGGTTCCAGAGCCCAAGCCATGCGTCGAAGTGAGTCCGACTATATCCAGCCGGAACCCCTCAACCTCGCGCACAAGCTCCGGCTCCTTCCCCGATAGAGAGGTGACATTCCACCTAGAGCTAAGCGCTGCTGAGGATGGGACCGCCAGGGTCCCCGCCTTCGGCCGCCGCCCAGCTCACAATGCACCCGACCACTACGGCCCCTCTCACAGGTGGTGGGTCTATGCGAGGGGGGTCCCACGTCTCTCCTTCCGGCTGGGCCCGGCCGGGCCCCATGGGCATAGGCCCCACCCCCAGGCCTGGCTCCGGGGGGGGGGGGGTTCAGTGACCCACGTCCGGGCAAGGGAAACTTGGAGCCAATCTTCTTCTTCATCAGAGTGGTCTTTTGAGCCACACTTTTTCTGGCCCCTCCTCCAGGGCCTGTTTGCCTTGGGTGACCTTACCAGGGGAATAAAGCCCCCGACAACATAGCTCCTGGAGTCATTGGGGCACGCAAACCCTCCCACCACGATAAGGGTTTGAGACATTAACGTAAAAAATTTAAATAAAATAAACCAAAAAATGACAGGGGTTGCAACATGAATGTAATCCCTGTGAGACTCCCCCTCATGTTAAATCAGAACTCTATGGCCAACACAAACATGTCATAGATTTCTCATTTATTACCAAACTGTTGCACTCACAGCTTCAAACAACCAGCCTGTTTAAAATGGACCAAAATACTGAAGAAGACCACAGAGGAGATCTGAGCCTCTGGGACACCTCTGTCAGGCTGTGTCCATGACCCAACAATCCCTCCGTCCTTCTTTTGTGCATCCACAGTGTTTCAGTGGGTTCTTTCCATCTTTGGTCAGAAGAATTCCCACAATGCACAGGGGCTATTTTCCCATAGCTGGGGCAGTGGTTGATAGGCTCTGGGCCATATTTGAGTGGCCCTGAATTCTGTATCTCTGGGGACCACTGCTGCTCCGAGATCCCCTGCAGTTCAGCCTGGGACTGAGAGACCCAGTTTCCATGTGTGGCCACGAGGAGGCACTGCAGGAGTCTTGGTGGTGGACAGTCTGTGAACAAAGGAGAAGTCCTGGACCACGTTCTCCTGGTTCTCCTGGTTCTCCTCTGTTCTTCTCTAAAGAGGAGGAGGAGGAGTCAGCAGTACTGACTACCAAAGCTCAATAGACTAGAGAAGAGCAGCAGACTGTCCACACACCCTGTGTGCATGCACACTCACACACAACATTCACACAACATTCACTCAACATTCACGCAAAATCCACTCAACACACACACAACATTCACTCAACATTCACGCAACATTCGCTCATTATTTATACACACACCATACACACAGTATTGACACAACATTCATTTCAACATTCTCACACTTTTCACACAACATTCACTCAACATTCACTCAAAGTTCACTCAACACACACACAACATTCACGAAACATTCAAACAACATTCACACAACATTAAGTCAACATTGACACAACATTCACTCAACACACACAACATTCAATAAACATTCAAACAACATTCACACATAATTTCCACAAACACATCACAAGATATCACAGCATGAAACCACATGTATCATTTTACATTTTGTTTGGTGGGGGGATGGGGTGGAGGTTTAACATAAAGACAAAGTACACAAGAACACATTACAAAAAGACACCTTACTTTCAACAAATTTTTTTTTTTTTTTTTTTGGGGGGGGGGGGGGTGTTAAGCAAAAGGTAAAAGGATATATGATCACTTCACATTACAAAAACACATGTAACATTTAGCTTTTTGGTAAAACAGAAAGACAAAGGACACAAGCGCATGTCTCTCTTTCTCTCACACTATGTACATATATATACATATATATATATATACATATATATGTATATATGTATATGTATATATATATATATACATATATAGATACATATATATATATACATATATATATATATATATAGATATAGATATCTCTATATATATATATATATATTAGACATAAAGACAAAGGACAAAAAACACATAGCATTATAAAAAGACACCTAACATATTTTTTTTCAAACATAAAGACAAAGGACATGAACATGTCACATTACAAAACACACCTAACATTTAACATACATGTTTTTTTTGTTTTTTTTAAACAAAGAGACAACAGACATAAGAACATTTAAAGGATAACTTCAGTTCCTGCAGATTTTACATTGTTTATAGAATGAGTTAGAACAATATACTCACCCAGAAGGCTTTCCTGATCCAAACAGTGCTTCGGGAGATATTTCGATCCAAAATCGAGCAGCGGACATCGATATAATGGTAGCCCGTAGGGCATAGATCGCCGCTCCTAAAACTGCATTAATTGTCCAAAAACTCATGTTTTTCACCAATATTCCATCATGATCCGTTCCGGATGGTCCTCCATTACAGTCTGTGTCACTCCACACAGCGCTGTGTGGCTGTGCCGACCTCTGAACTGACGAGTTTGTTTACATACCTCCGCGCATGAGCAGTACTCTCTGGAGCGTTGCCTCCGCTTCCTCCTTTCTTTGAGCTCATCATCTGTATACTCTGGCTCGAAACTGTAAAGACACCTATCATATTCAAAGTTCTCCTCCACACCATCTTCATCCGATAGATATTGGTCCATTTTGCACAAAACTGGAAGAAGAAAGTCGATTTGTAGCCAGCCGTCTTCCCCTGAAACAATGAGCCGCACTGCGCATGCGTGGAGGCATGTAAACAAACTCATCAGTTCAGAGGTCGGCACAGCCACACAGCGCTGTGTGGAGTGACACAGACTGTAATGGAGGACCAAACGGAACGGATCATGATGGAATATTGGTGAAAAACATGAGTTTTTGGACAATTAATGCAGTTTTAGGAGCGGCGATCTATGCCCTACGGGCTACCATTATATCGATGTCCGCTGCTCGATTTTGGATCGAAATATCTCCCGAAGCACTGTTTGGGTCAGGAAAGCCTTCTGGGTGAGTATATTGTTCTAACTCGTTCTATAAACAATGTAAAAGCTGCAGGAACCAAAGTTATCCTGTAACATTACAAAAACACACCTAACATTTAACCTATGTTTTTTTTTTTTGTTTTTTTTGTTTTTTTTTTAACAAAGAGACAACAGACATAACAACATTTAACATTACAAAAACACACCTAACATTTAACAAACATGTTTTTTTTTTTTTTTTTTTTTTTTTGGGGGGGGGGGGGGTTAAAATACAGATGAAGGACATAAGAACTTATCACATTACAAAAACACAAAACTTGCTGTTCGCAGGGCGCTTCCTAGGACGTGCTCCCTCTGGCTCCTCAGCAGGTCTCTTCCTTGACCTGGCACGCCGTTGCTCCCTTTTCATCCTCAAAGCCCTCAACTTCTCTACCCACCTGAGCCTGGGGCTCTGAACACCTGAAGTGTTCTGGACCTCAGGATTGAAAGCTGGCGCTAACAGAACAGGTGGATCATCGGCTTCCTCAGATGGAGCACCCTTGGAGATCTTCTTAGGGGGTGGAGGAGTCAGACTAGGAGAAGGAGTATTGTGAAGAAAAGGAAAAAGAGAAGGAAACAGCTCATCCAAGGAGGGGGAGGATGGGGAGAAACAGGAGAGAGAACCAGACTCAAGGGTGGAAAGAGGAGTCTCTTCAAGATTAGGAGACTGTGGAGGAGAGAACTGACCCCAGAAAGGGGAGGATGGAATCAGAGGAGGGGAAGAACAGTCTGATGGGGAGATACAGCAGGGAGGACCAGACTCAAGGTTTGAGGGAGGAGTCTCTTCAAGATTAGGAGACTGAGGAGGAAAGAACTGACCCAAGAAAGGGGAGGATGGAGTCAGAGGAGGGGAAGAACAGTCTGATGGGGAGATACAGCAGGGAGGACCAGACTCAAGGTTTGAGGGAGGAGTCTCTTCAAGATTAGGAGACTGAGGAGGAAAGAACTGACCCAAGAAAGGGGAGGATGGAGTCAGAGGAGGGGAAGAACTGTCTGATGGGGAGATACAGCAGGGAGGACCAGACTCAAGGTTTGAGGGAGGAGTCTCTTCAAGATTAGGAGACTGAGGAGGAAAGAACTGACCCAAGAAAGGGGAGGATGGAGTCAGAGGAGGGGAAGAACTGTCTGATGGGGAGATACTGCAGGGAGGACCAGACTCAAGGTTTGAGGGAGGAGTCTCTTGAAGAGTTGGAGACTGAGGAGGAAAGAACTGACCCAAGAAAGGGGAGGATGGAGTCAGAGGAGGGGAAGAATTGTCTGATGGGGAGATGTGGGAGGGAGGACCAGACTCAAGGTTTGAGGGAGGAGTCTCTTGAAGAGTAGGAGACTGAGGAGGAGAGAACTGACCCAAGAAAGGGGAGGATGGAGTCAGAGGAGGGGAAGAACAGTCTGATATGGAGATGTAGGAGGGAGGACCAGGCTCAGAGGTGTCTGGAATAAACTGGGGAGGTAAAGGAGCCTGAGGAGGAGACAAGTGAACCAAGGAAGAGGGGGTAGGAATAAAAGGAGGAACAGAAAAGGGAGACTGGGGGATAAAGGAGGAAGAACAAGGCTGAAAGATACAAGGAGCCGTGCTGTAAAGAAAAGGAGCCTGAGGAGGGGACAATTTAACAAAGGAAGGGTGAGGTGCAGTGAAAGGTGGAGCAGAAAAGGGAGACTGGAGGATAAAGGTGGGAGGACACGGCTGAAAGATGCAAGGGGTACTGCGAAAAAGAAAAGGAGCCTGAGGAGGAGGCAAGTGATCCAAGGAAGGGGCAGCTGGAATAAAAGGAGGAGCAGAAAAGGGAGACTCAGAGATAAAGGAGGAGGTAAAAAACTCAGTGCCACAGGGGGCAGCCTGAGGAGGCTGGAAAAATAGAGGAGTGGGGGGGTGGCTCAAAAAAGGGGGAGGCAGAATCAGAGGAGGGAGAGAAGGCTGAGTGGAGGGGAAGTAGACGGGTGCATGGAGTACTGGTGCCTGATACTCCATGTCTTCCATCCTATACACTCCAAAGCAGGGTCCTTCCATGGACCCGTGGACCCTGGTGGAGCACTCACCTGCTTGATGAGGAGGGGGGCAGCTGGAGCGAGCCTGGACCCTTCTCATCTCCGTGGACCTCTGGTTACCATGTTCAAGGAGGCCGTCAGCTGGATCATGGATCTAAAGAGAGAAACAAAAACAAACATTTAGAATCTGGACGTTCAAACTGAGCAGCAATTTTATCAGAGAGATTTTCTTTAAAGCTATGGTCTACGATTTGGAAGCTTTGTTCATATTAATAACACCGTTTATAAGGCTGTTATGGTCCTATGGTCCTATCTACACAGTATAAAGACCAAAAAGAACGAAAATAATCCATTCAGTATATCCGCTGAAAAGCTGCATACTAGCTGACCAATCAAGCCTAAGAACCTGCAACTATTAATTGGTCCGTGAGTTAGTCCATGAGTCCATCCAATCCTCGTCTCCCTCACTCACATGAGCACGCAGCATCTTGCCCATGGTCCCGCCTCCTCCCTCTACCTCCGGTGAGCAGCTAGCAGCGTTAGCTACTGAACTATCATGGAGCCGAAAAGCCTAGCGCCGAACCCGAATCCGCCTCCTCTCCCTGGCCCAACGGAGCTCTGCCCGCGGGTTGAGGCCTGTTAGCAGGCTAACGGCTAACGAATAGCCTCAGCCGGCCGTCAGACCTTCAGCATCGGCCGTTTCGCCCCTGGTTGATCAGGTAATGGCTTTGTTTACTACAGTGTGAGATGTCTGCTGAATAACTCTGGTTAGTTTGTGCCTGTACGGGCTAATAACTGGTAGGGGAGCGGGTTAGCCTGTTAGCCGCTAATCGTTAGTACTGTAAGCTGAGCTGGGGAGGACAGGCTGAGAAAGATTAATCCTCCCCCACACTCGGCTCCGCTCTGGCGGCGCCAAACCCGCATTGCCGCCGGTCCAGTTGAAATGGCTACTGCTGTGTGTTATAAGGGAGATGTCTGACATGTTTGATACTTTCAGTTGAGTTGAGCTGTTTTTGATTGAGTTTGCTGCTGATATATTGTGCTAGTCGCTCGTAGCTCTGTCCGAGGGGGCTTATATGAGGCGACACGAGCTGGGGGCGGGATCTTGGAACACGGAGGGGAGAGGTGAGGGAAGGAGGGGCAGGCTGCGGTTTCAAATCGTAGACCACAGCTTTAAGTGTCTCACAGTCCTGAGGCACAAACTAGAGTCAGAGTCATCTGCACACTCATATTTATCTGCAGGTATTTACTGTGGAAAAGAGAAAAATCAGGAGCCTGGAGGGCCAGAGGAATGCTGTACACACAGCCAAGGGCCACACTAACTTCAAAAGAATCATTATACAACATTCATGCTAACAAAGGGAACAGGTCACTTTCTCTAAAATTCAACCCTACATTCAAATGTTTAAAATGACAGTTTCATTAAAAAAAAAAAATCTTTTTCTCTCATAATATTGACCAATCATCACTGAATGTCCTGATTTTGACTGATGTCTTCATTTTTACTTTTAATCATGACTTCAAAACTTGAAATTTTTATCACATGTCAACTCAAAGTTTTGGCTTCTATTTCATATTTTTGACTTTTCATTTCATAATCATGACGTCAATTCTCATAATTTTGATGTTTTACTAAAATTTTGACTTTTTGTCTCCTAATTCTTATTTCATTAATGTCATATCCATGATTTATAATATCATAATCATGACTATCTTCCTTATAATTTTAAAACTTTCTGTCATAATGTGCACTTTTGCTAAATTATTTTTACTGTTTATGTTATTTTGATGTTAAATCTCATAGTTTTTTTTTTTTATAAGTGACTTATCCCAATTTTTGTCTTTTAATTTTATCATTTCAATTTTTGTTTCATAATCAGAACCTAGAAATCCAGATTTGCTTCTCATCAGCCATGAGTTAGTTTCTGATTGTTTGGTGGTGGAAATGGGCTTCCACAGTGATGCATTCACAAAGTTATTCAAGAAACAAGTGTCAATATTCAGCTTGTTTCAGCAAATAATTGGATATATGCCAACAACCAAAGATCAACAAGGATTTTTATGTCAGGGAAGAGTCTGTCTTTTTATCCCCTTCATATTTACAGTTTATTGATATTTAAATGAACTAAAGGGACACACTGAATGAGAGAGAGGGTGCTGTGTGCCCCATGGCAGCTCTTTGCTCATCATTGCTCTAATTGCAGAGTAAAAGGTAGACATCATGTAATAACTTCTTAAAAAAATAATTTAAAAATGGTTTCATACGTCTTAATAAGATTTTAAAAGACAAAATCCATATTATGAATCCCAAATGCACAGAATAATGGTTGAGGCTATAAACTAAATTAAGTCTTTTTGCAAACTTTAATAGTCAGAGTTAGTACCAATAAATGAAATAAGGTTTTGAGGTCATCTAAATTAAAATATATACTCAATGCTTGATGTTTGCAGCATTAAAATACGCTGCTTTAGACACTTTCTGCACTCGTCCAAAGTTATTATTAAAGTTTCCGCAACACTCTACAGTGACTTTCAACAAAAGAGCAAATTATTACAACCAAGTTTCTCTTTTTGGAGAAAACAACACACATATGAGTGTATATAACCTTGAAGATGTGAACAGAGTTACTATTTTAGTCAAAGGTACTCGACAAATACATCACTAACTTTCTAAAAACATTTTTCCGGTCATTTGAAAGCATAAAACTGTTTTTAGTTTATCTTTTCTGACAAGCATTCATTAACTTATGATCTAAAATACAGTAGAGTTTAAAAAAAAAACTCATGGACTGATAAATTTAGCTCAAAGATGTTGTAAATGGATCTAAATAACTTAAAAGAAATCGGAATACTGTATGTCACATCTCTAATACTAGCTTAAAACTGTTGGACTAACTGTTGTTTTGGGCTCAAACGGTCGTTTTTCCCACATTTCCTGACTGTTTGGTCAAACTATTCTCACAACATTCAGGTAAAACTTGATGAATGAACCCTAAAGGTGTCATTTCAGGACATTTTAGTAAGTTTGTTGACAGCTTGGTCTTTACAGTCCACTGCCTCTGACTCTTGTTAAAACACACGGTGCTCAATAGAATCAAATTTCTCACATTTCTCAAGCAAAGGTCGACTTTGTCCATTTTTCTGCTGGTCGGTGGATGAACTTTCGCTGAAGTCACTTTTTAACTTTTTTAATGGAAAGTCACTTATCCCGTGAAAGCATTAGACCAGAGGTCATACCTGTATTGGTTCATTCTTTTATAACTTTATATTTGATAGTTTTGAAAGTATAAGCAGGAAAAACCCTAAATGATGTCGATATAAGTACAAGGGCCTTACAAATTATATGGACATTTTTTTTCTGTACAATAAATGCACAAGAGTGCACACACAAGCAAAAATGAACAAACAGAAAAGGACTTTTGTAAAAGTTATACACCAATTCAAATCCACAAGTTGGGTAATTCCTTAAAATACAACAGAGCAAAACAGAAAATAAAGTGGAAAAAGGAGACAAGCAAATGAAACTGAACAAAGAATAACAAAAACAAACCAACAGACATAAGTGGCAACATGAATCTTCTATTAAATCTTTTTCTGGATATTTGACCTTTCTCTTCTTATTTTAACCTTCTGACACGTGTTTTTTAAAAGTATTTTTTACAGTTCCATTAGTTCATTCATCTTTTTCCATCACAACTCAAAACTTTTTCTTGTCCTGTGTGTAATTCTTTCCATTTCATGTATTTTCTTTATTGATCCTGTCCATGTGTTTATTTGTGGTGAATTTGGTTTGAACCAGTATTTCGGTTATCTGTTTAATCGCAGTTATTCTTAAGATTCTGTTCAAGTATTTATCTGATTTGAGGGACAACGTCTTTGGGGGGTACTCAAGACTAAGTTTTGGGGGCTTAAAGGTCACATTTAACTATTTTTCCCTGCAGTAATTTCTTTTTATAATTTATTAGATCATTTATTACATCATGTAATAACTTCTAAACAAATAAAAATGATTTCATACAGCTTACTAAGATTTTAAAAGACAAAATCTACATTATGAAACCCAGATGCACAGAATAATGGTTGAGGCTATAAACTAAATCAAGTCTTTTTGTAAACTTCAATAGTCAGAGCAAGTACCAATAAATGAAATAAGGTTTAGTCAATGTCTAAATTAAAATATATACTATATACTCAATGCTTGATCTTTGCAGCATTAAAACACTAAAAAAAATACTAATTAAAATACTTATTACAACCAAGTTTCTCTTCTTGGAGAAAACAACACTCATATGAGTGTGTATTACCTTGAAGATGTGAACAGAGTTACTATTTTAGTCAAAGTTACTCCACAAATATATCGTTAACTTTATATGAGCACTTTTCCGCTCATTTGAAAGCATCAAACTGTTTTTATTTTTCTGACAAACATTTATTAATTTATTATCTCAAACACAGTGAAGTTAAAAAAAATCTCATGGACTGATAAATTAAGCTCAGCTCAGCATGTTACAACAATTAGATAAAACAGTGAACAACCTTTTTACTAAACATAAAACCTGCATCTGTTGTAAATGTTTCTATATATCCTTAAAAAAACCTCTAAATACTGTATGTCACAGCTCTAATACAGACCAAAACTACAGTCAAAGCAGCTCTTTTCAGTTTCATTCTAGTCTTTAAAGGTTTTTTGTCTTAAGGTGGTAAACAGTCAATCTACTAAAGTTACACTGCAACAAGTCAAATACACTTAGACCCATTTATCATGGAACATAGAGGACTTTCTGCAGCAGAAAACCATCCAAAATGACATTTCTATCACAGTTACTAGTCCAGTAAGTGATTCATTGTTTAAAAACTGTGAGGAGGATGAAGGTGTAGAAATATCTTGATATAGCCTAGCTTAAAACTGTTGGACTAACTGTTGTTTTGGGCTCAAACGGTCGTTTTTCCCACATTTCCTGACTGTTTGGTCAAACTATTCTCACAACATTCAGGTAAAACTTGATGAATGAACCCTAAAGGTGTCATTTCAGGACATTTTAGTAAGTTTGTTGACAGCTTGGTCTTTACAGTCCACTGCCTCTGACTCTTGTTAAAACACACGGTGCTCAATAGAATCAAATTTCTCACATTTCTCAAGCAAAGATCGACTTTGTCCATTTTTCTGGTGGTCGGTGGATGAACTTTCGCTGAAGTCACTTTTTAACTCTGGATTTTTGAAGAGAACAAGTTGTAAAACCGTCTAAAATCTCTCTGCAGACTCGGTTCGTGAGGGTTCGGGTGGTTGTGATTCCTCAAATGAATATTCTGTTGACATAGCAACCAACATCGAACGTCAATCACGTTCTGGCGTCTCTGACGTCATCGCGTATAAACGCTTTAAAGTTTTAATGTTTTTAGTGTTACAGTCTGGCTTTGACTTGGAGATATTCATGATTTAATAAATAACTTATCAAGGCATCATATCAATGATAAGCATTAATTAATGATTAATGTTTTTAACTTGTTAATACCTGTCATTCATCTTGTTTATGTTTTAATCATTTAATGTTTTAATGCAGCTCCACATGCTTGGAATGAACTCCAAAAAGACCTGAAACTAAAAGATCTGGTGTCACTAGACACTTTCAAGTCAATGTTGAGCAACTTGGGGGCGAACACATCTGGCTGCAGATGTTTTGACTGATGCACTTTATCTTTCTCCTGTGGACAATCCGAGCAAAATAAGCTGTCTGAATTGTGACTTCTCTTTCTTAATGTACTGAATTCTTGTTTTATGTGTTTGATGACTACATGTGTTTGTGTAAAACTGTTGAATGTGCTGCTGTCTTGTCCAGGACACTCTTGTGAGAGAGATTTTTAATCTCAATGAGGTTTTCCTGGTTAAATAAAGGTTAAATAAAATAAAATAATCAAATTGAACCATAATTTTTAAAGTTCTCAGTATTTACTGTTCATCACTGTTAAAAATCTTCTTGTTTAATAAAACACAAACTTGTTGCTGCAGCGTTAACTACTGAGGCAAATGTTCAACAAGCCTGTGCCTTGTCTTTAAGTTTTAATTGCATAGCCTACCTTTTTAACAGAAGTGCTTTCAGCAGTTACAGTTGGTTGTTTTGTTCAACAAGCTCTGACACCACACTCCATCTGAAGCTTCATGTTAATGTTATATTTCAAATCATCTTTCATGTTTACTTTCTCTTTAATTATTTATCATGAATGTGATTGAAAAAAAAGAAATGTAAAAATTACCTTCATGTCTGGCCAAACCTTTAATACAATACTTTCATGTAGTTTTTTTATTAATCAAGAGCAAGGTATACGTACCTCTCTTTCAAATGCTCTGGTTACAGATAAAAAGAAAAAAAAAAAAAAATCACCAAAATATTCATTCGCCGGATTTCCGGCACTGTGCCGGAGGTCTTCAAGCCCTGTTACTGTCAACCCCATAGTGTGTCAAAGATGTGCTCCCTGAGCAAAATCACGTCTTCTGAACCTCTCCTCTTCCACACTGTTACGGTCTCCTTACCACAGAAATAATTGGCTCAAATTTGACCACAGAGGAAGACCAAAACATATTAAAAGGACGCCACACAAAAGACAAGTTTCATCTTTTATTGAAGTATTTTAAGGTGGAGCTTTAAATAAAACAAAAAACAAACAAACTCAATAAACCAAAAGGGGCTGGGGTTGTCGGCCAAAATGAACAAAAGAGGAGAGAATGAGAGGTCCTACCCATAAGGGGCCGCCGCACCTCTCACCTCTCCCTATACTGCCTGACCAAAAAGCTAACTAAAACAACAAAACAATCAAAGACGAAAAAACAGGACTACCGTCAACCTCCAGCTCAAACTAAAACAACAAAACCCAACAACCTAATGCTGCTGAGGACATAAATGAGAGACGAAAAAAAAAACACAAAAGAAAATACCTGTTCATCCAGGAACCAAACCAAAAAGGAGGAACCACATGGACCTCGTGCTCCTCAATACTGTGTGTGTACCCCAGAGAGAAAATTGCTCCTCTCTCAGCTCCCTCAAATACCCCTCCTCCTCTCCTCCTGAGTGCAGATTCCTCTCAGGTGTGCAGCAAGGGAGACTGAGGAGAAACCTGAGAGACAGAGAGAGAGCCACCTGGAGGAGAGAGAGAGATCAAGAGAGGAGCAAGAAGGGGAGATCACACGGACAGAAAAGGAGCAGATCAGGGCCGCACGTAACACATACTATGTAGAGAACTATCAGCACTTTGATGGGCTGTGATCGCCTTGAATCTGCTGAAGCCTGGTGAATGATCCGCTGATAGCTTCACTGTGCAGGTGGTAGCTCTTGTCCTTTAAGGCTGCAGCTTCCGTCACAAGACTGGCATGGCAAACGTCACAGGACAGTTTCTTCAAACTCTGTCTCACAACAAACTCTGAAATTAGAGGTGAATTGATTAAAAATATAAGACCTTCATAAGCATGGGGAAACTTGAATTTGGATGTTTTAATCTGAGACAGGCCCAATCAGTTTCCCCTCAGATTCTAACTACTGGCGGTGAAGATTATTGGAAAAACAGCTATTAGTTGAATTGTACCTGCAACATACGCAAGAGCATTGTCCACGAGACCAACAAAGCAGGTGGGAAGGTAGCTGTGGCCATGAACAAGAGCAGGAAAGTCAGCAAACAGGGATGGAAGATCTTCTTCTGCAGAGGACATATGTACAGCTGACAGGTCTGTAGGTATGTTGATTTAGTAGGACTGGGCAGAAGAGGACACCACTGCTGCTGGTAGGGACTCTGGTCCATCCTGTGCCGCGACGCTGTCTTTGCAGCTTGCTTTAACAACCCCACACCAGGCCATCAGCTACCGGAAGATGTTCTTGAACTGGCTGGCTTTAGGGTTGTTATTCCAGCCGCCTTAAAGCAACACCAAAACAAAAAACACAAGATAGACAAGTATATTACACAGATATTCAATATATAGCTTTATGCCTGCAAACACACATTTTTCTAAACACTCAAAATGGTTTCTATTCCAGATACTGTGTGTGTTCACAACAGCATTTTCCTAAAAATAAGAAAACAACCTGATGGACCAACAAATTGCAAGGAACAATAGCATTTTCTGACTCAAGTGTGCATTTAAAAACAGGAATCCTACCAGACGCTCTCATGGAATTAAAGAGAAGCTCAAAGTGGTCCTGGCTGAACCTGTAGGTCAGGACATGTTGCTGTCCTTCAAGCAGCTCAGGCATCACCAACATCAACGTGTCAATATTGATGATGAAGGGCAGGATTGAGAGGAGCCTTCAAAAGCAAATATTGTATTACTATGATGATCCTGCCAACACAGGACAGATTAAGCAGACATAAGCAGACACATAAAGCATGGGGTGAACATAATGAATGCTCCCAAAGCAGCGAGGGCAGACACTAAACCTCATTTCAAACAACTCACTTCCTTGCAACATTTGCAATGCAGAAAGAAATAAGGGAACATACCCTTACCAGCCCCATACATGGCATCTATTTAAACAAACACTTTGTCATGGGGAACCGGATGTGGGAAGCTGGTCCCCAAGGGCTCACAGGTGCTTCCTTTTAGATTGCATCCAAGTTACCAATACCAGAATCGGAAATTGCTCCGATACTGCCGGAAATGCTGGTATCGTATCGGCAAGCCCTGGAGTCCAGGCACAATCCGATACCACGTAATTTATTAATTTAGTAATCTATGTACTATTCAGTAGTAAACTCTGGCAGTTCTTTGCTGCTCTTAAAAAAGTAGCGCTGTCTGCAACCCACAGGGACCTGGAGGAATTGATCACGTGACACAGACACAACGAACACACGTATGTCAGAGCCGGCTGACGCAAGACTTTGAGCTAAACTAGCTAGCACGATCATGCTGCATCATTGCCATACTTAGTCATGTTTTACAAAGGGATTAACCTGAGCCAGGCCTGACTACAACTATAATCTTATCAAAGTCATGCAGGCGTAGCATGATGGTATTTTTATAACACAGTGGTGTCGGATCGATACTCTGTATCGGCCGATACCCAGAGCACAAGTATCTGTATCGAGAAGTAAAGGTATCAGAACATCTTTCCCCTTATTCCACGCAGATGAAGCTCTACTAAGGCATGTTTAACCAACACTTTCTGGGTGTCTGGTGTTAGCGACTTGGTCAAATAATAGGAAGGTGGAGCCGTCCAATAACCCTGAAGCCTAACCACCATAAAAACCAGAGCCTTAGCAGCAATGTTGGTCTCATTAATCCCTTCCTCAAGTCCACAAATCCAGAGGATCATATAGTTTTTTCTATAATATAAAAATGTACCAGCATGAGACATTAGCTATTAGACCACTAAGTTTTGCCATTCATGAAAATAAAGTCTGTAGTGCTTTAGGGTTAATGTAGTTCAAAACAGCATGATAGAATCATGAAGAAATACCTTCGCAATGAAATGGGATGTGGCAGGTGAAAACAGAGAGTCTCTCTCAAGTAATTATCGTCCTTGGATCATGCAGATGGAGAGTAATAATGAAAAAAGCCCTTTTCATTTCCTTTTATTGTTATTATTATTATTATTATTATTATTATTATTATTATTGTTACCTTTACCTTAATTTTGAAATTTGTGGATTTTAAGTGAACCTGTAAAAATGCCTTTTTTCCCGTTATTTTAAAAAGAGACACAATAAGGATTAATAAAACAATTAAATATATATATATACATATATACACATAGGTTATATATATATATATATATATATATATATATTTATATACATATACATATACATATATATATATATAAATATATATATATATATATATATATATATACATATATATATATATATATATATAGATAGATATATATATATATATAGATAGATAGATATATATAGATATAGATATATATAGATATATATAGATATAGATATATATATGTATATGTTTACAAGACTATGACGACAAATGCCCACTACCACTCAAGTGAGAGGAAACATACAAAAAAAAGAAAAAGAAAAAAAATTGTGGCAAATCAGAGTCTTGTAAAAAGAAAAAAAAAAAAAAAAAAAAAAGAAAAGTCTCTCTGGGCCTTGGTGTATTCATCACCCTGCTTCAACAGGAGGAGAACCGGAAGATCTGAAAATCAATTAGCGAAAGTGATATAGTTCATTTGTTTTCACAGTAACTATGAAGTCTAACAAACACCAAGCAATACAGAAAATATTCTGTGTATTTTTAGAGTTTACCTGAGTAGCAGTCAAGCTTGACTTTCAGATCCTCGTCGATGAGCTTCTTCTCCTTTAGTTTCTCCATGAGGTTCTGAATTTGTTTGTCCCTCCATACTCTTTTCATTGCATTTCTCTTGTCCTGCTGCAGTTTCCTCATTCTTACTGAGGCTTCATCACGTTTCACCACATGGACACAGTCGTTCAGCATGATTCCTTCTGCTCTAGTAGAAGACGAGGTTGTTCTTACTGATACCTGCTAAACTAAACACAATCAAAGAAGTCTGAGAGTCTACAATGTGATGTATACACAACACATAATTTATTCCAGAACTGCAGGAAAAACATTTACATTTTATTACATATTTACACACTGATTTAGCCATGCTATACACATTGAATTCTTCTTAGCCAATGACACATATACCCTTTGAAGATGAGCTGGGAAGTTGAAAATGGATGACACAGAAACATCTTTAAGGCCAACTGTCTGCCCTGTTCTATCAAAGTCCTCACTATTGAAGTGTTCACTGCAGAGCAGTGACATGTCAGAGGCAACAAAACGGTCCCTTCTTCTGACAAGTTCCCACTTCCTCCTCCTTTCTATGGGTTTGGGAAACCCTGAAAACATAAGAAAGGTAGTCAGATATACAAAGTGTCAACATTTTCCACTCTTCTTTGCTTTCACATCAGGATTAAAGACATAAATACCCGCCTGAAGTATTATTTCCTTTTTGTAGTTAAATGGATGCGTGCATGTGTGTGTGTGAGCAGTTATGTAATTATTCTACATTTAGGATAAAAATGAATAAAAAAGACAAATACTGGAATACAGACGCAGAATCTTGGAATATCAGACTTGCAGTCTTAAAATCTTACCAATTACACGTGATCCCACAGGAGCATATATAATCCTACGTATGCTCCATGGTTATTGGAGCATACGGAAAATGCACAAAAGTCCGACATTGTGACTGAGGGCAGGTGGCAGAAATGGGTCAGAAGCAAACTGGGTCGATACCGGTAGAGCAGGCTGATGTACGTAGTTGGGGGCGGGCTGCAGGTTGGGTTACCAGGGTTGAGGAGGCAGAGACAGGCCAAGAGCAGGCTAAGTTGGTTCCAGGAAAACAAGCTGGAAAAAAATGGCAGAGAGGCAGGATCATGAGGGCAGGGTAACAGGACTGTGACAAATCAACCCTTCACTATATCCTAACTCCAAAACTGCCTGTGAGTCTGTTTCTCACTGTCTGTATTTTTCACATCGAAACTCACTTTATGTTTAAAATCTCTCTGTTTCATGTCATGCTAATTTAGCTAACCTGCTTTGGTTTGCAAAGCTAACTAATGTAAAAGTGCTTTGAGTCATTCACTTAAGAAACACTGACAGGAGGGGTTTCTTCATGTTTTTGGGACGGCGCCCCACCCTCTCTAATACACTACAGGGGAGACACTGTGAAGCATTCAACTCCGACTTGTAAACTGACTGCCCTTCTGACTGACTGCAGTCTATCTGTAAATCCCAATCCCAGTTATAATTGCACAAACATCAAAATATTGTGAAGGCTTATTAAATCATGATGAAATAATGTTTATGGTGATGAAGAATCTCCTGTCAGTGTTAATGTTTGTGTATTAAACGACTCAAAAGCACTTTTATATTACCAAGATTGGCATTGAAAAACACATCATAATACAAAAAATGCAGTTTGTTTTGTCTGTATTTCATTTTTCTATTTAACATTTTACAATGCCGATCCTTGTTTCAGTGTGAATGCAACTTTTTCTACAATGCCAAGCTTCTTTTTCAATACCAGATCTTACTGTCAGTGTTGTGGCTCCACGATGTTACTTTATTTGTGTTTCTCTGCTGTATTTGGGTCCACAACTACCCAATCTGATGTCAAAATATTGATCACTCTTAACTTATATTGTAATACTATCTTGTAGCCTACAGGATGTGCTAGTAAGCTAGTATAACCTTCTCTGAACAAACAGTTTTCTAAAAGAAACGAGGCCTGCACAATACATCGTTTGAACATCGCCATCGCAATGTGCGCAATAGTCACATCACGCATTCGATGTGACGATCACAAACACGCAAAACTTTTGTTTTGCTTCACAAGCTCCTGTATATCATCTACATTTATTGGGGAAATGAAGAAAAAGCAACTGAAATTGGCCCGGCCGGGCCCCACCCCAGGCCTGGCCGGGGGGGTGGGGGGGGCTCAATGACCCACATCCGGGCAAGGGAAACTTGGAGCTCATCTTCTTCTTCATCAGAGTGGTCTTTTGAGCCACACTTTTTCTGGCCCCTCCTCCAGGGCCTGTTTGCCTTGGGTGACCTTACCAGGGGAATAAAGCCCCCGACAACATAGCTCCTGAAGTCATTGGGGCACGCAAACCCTCCCACCACGATAAGGGTTTGAGACGTTAATGTAAAAAATTTAAATAAAATAAACTAAAAAATGACAGGGGTTGCAACATGAATGTAATCCCTGTGAGACTCCCCCTCATGTTAAATCAGAACTCTATGGCCAACACAAACATGTCATAGATTTCTCATTTATTACCAAACTGTTGCACTCACAGCTTCAAACAACCAGCCTGTTTAAAATGGACCAAAATACTGAAGAAGACCACAGAGGGGACCTGAGCCTCTGGGACACCTCTGTCAGGCTGTGTCCATGACCCAACAATCCCTCTGTCCTTCTTTTGTGCATCCACAGTGTTTCAGTGGGTTCTTTCCATCTTTGATCAGAAGAATTCCCACAATGCACAGGGGCTATTTTCCCATAGCTGGGGCAGTGGTTGATAGGCTCTGGGCCATATTTGAGTGGCCCTGAATTCTGTATCTCTGGGGACCACTGCTGCTCCGAGATCCCCTGCAGTTCAGCCTGGGACTGAGAGACCCAGTTTCCATGTGTGGCCACGAGGAGGCACTGCAGGAGTCTTGGTGGTGGACAGTCTGTGAACAAAGGAGAAGACCTGGACCACGTTCTCCTGGTTCTCCTTGTTCTCCTCTGTTCTTCTCTAAAGAGGAGGAGGAGGAGTCAGCAGTACTGACTACCAAAGCTCAATAGACTAGAGAAGAGCAGCAGACTGTCCACACACCCTGTGTGCATGCACACTCACACACAACATTCACACAACATTCACTCAACATTCACACAAAATCCACTCAACACACACACAACATTCACGCAACATTCGCTCATTATTTATACACACACCATACACACAGTATTGACACAACATTCATTTCAACATTCTCACACTTTTCACACAACATTCACTCAAAGTTCACTCAACACACACAACATTCACTAAACATTCAAACAACATTCACAGATTAACTCAACATTCACACAACATTCACTCAACACACAACATTCACTAAACATTCAAACAACATTCACACAACATTAACTCAACATTCACACAACATTTACTAAACATTCAAACAACATTCACACAACATTAACTCAACATTTGCTGAACATTCACACAACATTCGCACAACAGTCACACACCTTTCACTCACCATTCACACAACATTCACACATCATTTCCACAAACACATCACAAGATATCACAGCATGAAATCACATGTATCTTTTTACCTTTTGTTTGGTGGGGGGATGGGGTGAAGGTTTAACATAAAGACAAAGTACACAAGAAGACATTACAAAAAGACACCTAACTTTCAAAAAATAGTTTTTTTTTTTTTTTTTGGGGGGGGGGGGGTTAAGCAAAAGGTAAAAGGATATATGATCACTTCACATTATACAGAAACACATGTAACATTTAGCTTTTTGGTAAAACAGAAAGACAAAGGACACAAGAGCATGTCTCTCACTCTCTCACTATGTACATATATATACATATATATATATATACATATATACATAAAATATCTAAAATATATATATATATATATATATATTATATATATATATATATATATATATATATATATATATATATATATATATATATATATATATATATATATATATATATATATAAAGACAAAGGACAAAAAACACATAGCATTATAAAAAGACACCTAACATATTTTTTTCAAACATAAAGACAAAGGACATGAACATGTCACATTACAAAACACACCTAACATTTAACATACATGTTTTTTTTTTTTTTTTTTTGAACAAAGAGACAACAGACATGAGAACATTTCAAGGAAAAGTTTGGTTCCTGCAGCTTTTACATTGTTTATAGAATGAGTTAGAACAATATTCTCACCCAGAAGGCTTTCCTGACCCAAACAGTGCTTCGGGAAATATTTCGATCCAAAATCGAGCAGCGGACATCGATATAATGGTAGCCCATAGGGCATAGATCGCCGCTCCTAAAACTGCATTCATCGTCCAAAAACTCATGTTTTTCACCAATATTCCATCATGATCCGTTCCGGATGGTCCTCCATTACAGTCTGTGTCACTCCACACAGCGCTGTGTGGCTGTGCCGACCTCTGAACTGACGAGTTTGTTTACATGCCTCCACGCATGCACAGTGCGGCTCATTGTTTCAGGGGAAGACGGCTGGCTACAAATCGACTTTCTTCTTCCAGTTTTGTGCAAAATGGACCAATATCTATCGGATGAAGATGTTGTGGAGGAGAACTTTGAATATGATGGGTGTCTTTACAGTTTTGAGCCAGAGTATACAGATGACGAGCTCAAACATAGGAGGAAGCGGAGGCAACGCTCCAGAGAGTACTGCGCATGCGCGGAGGCACGTAAACAAACTCGTCAGTTCAGAGGTCGGCACAGCCACACAGCGCTGTGTGGAGTGACACAGACTGTAATGGAGGACCATCCGGAACGGATCATGATGGAATATTGGTGAAAAACATGAATTTTTGGACGATGAATGCAGTTTTAGGAGCGGCGATCTATGCCCTACGGGCTACCATTATATCGATGTCCGCTGCTCGATTTTGGATCGAAATATCTCCCGAAGCACTGTTTGGGTCAGGAAAGCCTTCTGGGTGAGTATATTGTTCTAACTCGTTCTATAAACAATGTAAAAGCTGCAGGAACTGAAGTTATCCTTTAACATTACAAAAACACACCTAACATTTAACATGTTTTTTTTTTGTTGTTTTTTTTTGTTTTTTTAAACAAAGAGACAACAGACATAACAACATTTAACATTACAAAAACACACCTAACATTTAACATAAATGTTTTTTTTTTTTGTTTGTTTTTTTTTCAGAGGGGGGGAGTTAACATAGAGCATAGAGATGAAGGACATAAGAACTTATCACATTACAAAAACACAAAACTTGCTGTTTGCAGGGCGCTTCCTAGGAGGTGCTCCCTCTGGCCCCTCAGCAGGTCTCTTCCTTGACCTGGCACGCCGTTGCTCCCTTTTCATCCTCAAAGCCCTCAACTTCTCTACCCACCTGAGCCTGGGGCTCTGAACACCTGAAGTGTTCTGGACCTCAGGATTTAAAGCTGGCGCTGACAGAACAGGTGGATCATCGGCTTCCTCAGATGGAGCACCCTTGGAGATCTTCTTAGGGGGTGGAGGAGTCAGACTAGGAGAAGGAGTATTGTGAAGAAAAGGAAAAAGAGAAGGAAACAGCTCATCCAAGGAGGGGGGGGATGGGGAGAAACAGGAGAGAGGACAAGACTCAAGGGTGGAAAGAGGAGTCTCTTGAAGATTAGGAGACTGAGGAGGAGAGAACTGACCCCAGAAAGGGGAGGATGGAGTCAGAGGAGGGGAAGAACTGTCTAATGAGGAGATACAGCAGGGAGGACCAGACTCAAGGTTTGAGGGAGGAGTCTCTTGAAGATTAGGAGACTGAGGAGGAAAGAACTGACCCAAGAAAGGGGAGGATGGAGTCAGAGGAGGGGAGGAACTGTCTAATGGGGAGATACAGCAGGGAGGACCAGACTCAAGGTTTGAGGGAGGAGTCTCTTGAAGAGTAGGAGACTGAGGAGGAAAGAACTGACCCAAGAAAGGGGAGGATGGAGTCAGAGGAGGGGAGGAACTGTCTAATGGGGAGATACAGCAGGGAGGACCAGACTCAAGGTTTGAGGGAGGAGTCTCTTGAAGAGTAGGAGACTGAGGAGGAAAGAACTGACCCCAGAAAGGGGAGGATGGAGTCAGAGGAGGGGAAGAACTGTCTGATGGGGAGATACAGCAGGGAGGACCAGACTCAAGGTTTGAGGGAGGAGTCTCTTGAAGAGTAGGAGACTGAGGAGGAGAGAACTGACCCAAGAAAGGGGAGGATGGAGTCAGAGGAGGGGAAGAACTGTCTAATGAGGAGATACTGCAGGGAGGACCAGACTCAAGGTTTGAGGGAGGAGTCTCTTGAAGAGTAGGAGACTGAGGAGGAGAGAACTGACCCAAGAAAGAGGAGGATGGAGTCAGAGGAGGGAAAGAACTGTCTGATATGGACATGTAGGAGCGAGGACCAGACTCAGAGGTGTTTGGAATAAACTGGGGAGGTAAAGGAGCCTGAAGAGGAGACAAGTGAACCAAGGAAGAGGGGGTAGGAATAAAAGGAGGAACAGAAAAAGGAGACTGGGGGATAAAGGAGGAAGAACAAGGCTGAAAGATACAAGGAGCCGTGCTGTAAAGAAAAGGAGCCTGAGGAGGGGACAAGTGAACAAAGGAAGGGTGAGGTGCAGTGAAAGGTGGAGCAGAAAAGGGAGACTGGAGGATCAAGGTGGGAGGACACGGCTGAAAGATGCAAGGGGTAGTGCGAAAAAGAAAAGTAGCCCGAGGAGGAGGCAAGTGATCCAAGGAAGGGGCAGTTGGAATAAAAGGAGGAGCAGAAAAGGGAGACTCAGAGATAAAGGAGGAGGTAAAAAACTCAGTGCCACAGGGGGCAGCCTGAGGAGGCTGGAAAAATAGAGGAGTGGGGGGGTGGCTCAAAAAGGGGAGGCAGAATCAGAGGAGGAGAAGGCTGAGTGGAGGGGAAGTAGACGGGTGCATGGAGTACTGGTGCCTGGTACTCCATGTCTTCCATCCTATACACTCCAAAGCAGGGTCCTTCCATGGACCCGTGGACCCTGGTGGAGCACTCACCTGCTTGATGAGGAGGGGGGCAGCTGGAGTGAGCCTGGACCCTTCTCATCTCCGTGGACCTCTGGTCACCATGTTCAAGGAGGCCGTCAGCTGGAACATGGATCTAAAGAGATAAACAAAACAATCATTTAGAATCTGGACGTTCAAACTGAGCAGCAATTTTATCAGAGAGATTTTCTTTAAGTGTCTCACAGTCCTGAGGCTCAAACTAGAGTCAGAGTCATCTGCACACTCATATTTATCTGCAGATATTTACTGCGGAAAAGAGAAAAATCAGGAGCCTGGAGGGCCAGAGGAATGCTGTACACACAGCCGAGGGCCACACTAACTTCAAAAGAATCATTATACAACATTCATGCTAACAAAGGGAACCGGTCACTTTCTCTAAAATTCAATCCTACATTCAAATGTTTAAAATGACAGTTTCATTTTTTAAAAAAAATCTTTCTCTCTCATAATATTGACCAATCATCACTGAATGTCCTGATTTTGACTGATGTCTTCATTTTTACTTTTAATCATCAAAACTTGAAATTTTTATCACATGTCAACTCAAAGTTTTGGCTTCTATTTCTTATTTTTGACTTTTCATTTCATAATCATGACGTCAATTCTCATAATTTTGATGTTTTACTAAAATTTTGACTTTTTGTTTCCTAATTCTTATTTTATTAATGTCATATCCATGATTTATAATATCATAATCATGACTATCTTCCTTATAATTTTAAAACTTTCTGTCATAATGTGCACTTTTGCTAAATTATTTTTACTGTTTATGTTATTTTGATGTTAAATCTCATAGTTTTTTTTTTATAAGTGACTTATCCCAATTTTTGTCTTTTAATTTTATCATTTCAATTTTTGTTTCATAATCAGAACCTAGAAATCCAGATTTGCTTCTCATCAGCCATGAGTTAGTTTCTGATTGTTTGGTGGTGGAAATGGGCTTCCACAGTGATGCATTCACAAAGTTATTCAAGAAACAAGTGTCAATATTCAGCTTGTTTCAGCAAATAATTGGATATATGCCAACAACCAAAGATCAACAAGGATTTTTATGTCAGGGAAGAGTCTGTCTTTTATCCCTTCATGTTTACAGTTTATTGATATTTAAATGAACTAAAGGGACACACTGAATGAGAGAGAGGGTGCTGTGTGCCCCATGGCAGCTCTTTGCTCATCATTGCTCTAATTGCAGAGTAAAAGGTAGACGCGTCATGTAATAACTTCTAAAAAAATCATTTAAAAATGGTTTCATACGTCTTAATAAGATTTTAAAAGACAAAATCCATATTATGAATCCCAAATGCACAGAATAATGGTTGAGGCTATAAACTAAATTAAGTCTTTTTGTAAACTTTAATAGTCAGAGTTAGTACCAATAAATGAAATAAGGTTTTGAGGTCATCTAAATTAAAATATATACTCAATACTTGATGTTTGCAGCATTAAAATACGCTGCTTTAGACACTTTCTGCACTCGTCCAAAGTTATTATTAAAGTTTCCTCAACACTCTACAGTGACTTTCAACAAAAGAGCAAATTATTACAACCAAGTTTCTCTTTTTGGAGAAAACAACACTCATATGAGTGTATATAACCTTGAAGATGTGAACAGAGTTATTTTAGTCAAAGTTACTCGACAAATATATCATTAACTTTCTACTTTTCTGTCAGAAAAGATAAACTAAAAACATTTTTCTGGTCTTTTGAAAGCATAAAACTGTTTTTAGTTTATATTTTCTGACAAGCATTCATTAATTCATGATCTAAAATACAGTAGAATTTAAAAAAAAAACTCATGGACTGATAAATTTAGCTCAAAGATGTTGTAAATGGATCTAAATAACTTAAAAATAATCGGAATACTGTATGTCACATCTCTAATACTAGCTTAAAACTGTTGGACTAACTGTTGTTTTGGGCTCAAACGGTCGTTTTTCCCACATTTCCTGACTGTTTGGTCAAACTATTCTCACAACATTCAGGTAAAACTTGATGAATGAACCCTAAAGGTGTCATTTCAGGACATTTTAGTAAGTTTGTTGACAGCTTGGTCTTTACAGTCCACTGCCTCAGACTCTTTTTAAAACACACGGTGCTCAATAGAATCAAATTTCTCACATTTCTCAAGCAAAGATCGACTTTGTCCATTTTTCTGCTGGTCGGTTGATGAACTTTCGCTGAAGTCACTTTTTAACTTTTTTAATGGAAAGTCACTTATCCCGTGAAAGCATTAGACCAGAGGTCATACCTGTATTGGTTCATTCTTTTATAACTTTATATTTGATAGTTTTGAAAGTATAAGCAGGAAAAACCCTTAATGACGTCAATATAAGTACAAGGGCCTTACAAATTATATGGACATTATTTTTCTTGTACAATAAATGCACAAGAGTGCACACACAAGCAAAAATGAACAAACAGAAAAGGACTTTTGTAAAAGTTATACACCAATTCAAATCCACAAGTTGGGTAATTCCTTAAAATACAACAGAGCAAAACAGAAAATAAAGTGGAAAAAGGAGACAAGCAAATGAAACTGAACAAAGAATAACAAAAACAAACCAACAGACATAAGTGGCAACATGAATCTTCTATTAAATCTTTTTCTGGATATTTGACCTTTCTCTTCTTATTTTAACCTTCTGACACGTGTTTTTTAAAAGTATTTTTACAGTTCCATTAGTTCATTCATCTTTTTCCATCACAACTCAAAACTTTTTCTTGTCCTGTGTGTAATTCTTTCCATTTCATGTATTTTCTTTATTGATCCTGTCCATGTGTTTATTTGTGGTGAATTTGGTTTGAACCAGTTTTTCTGTTATCTGTTTAATCGCAGTTATTCTTAAGATTCTGTTCAAGTATTTATCTGATTTGAGGGACAACGTCTTTGGGGGGCACCCAAGACTAAGTTTTGGGGGCTTAAAGGTCACATTTAACTACTTTTCCCCTGCAGTAATTTCTTTTTATAATTTATTACATCATTTATTACATCATGTAATAACTTATAAATAAATAAAAATGATTTCATACAGCTTACTAAGATTTTAAAAGACAAAATCTATATTATGAAACCCAAATGCACAGAATAATGGTTGAGGCTATAAACTAAATCAAGTCTTTTTGTAAACTTCAATAGTCAGAGCAAGTAAAAAAAAAAAACAACACTCATATGAGTGTGTATTACCTTGAAGATGTGAACAGAGTTATTATTTTAGTCAAAGTTACTCCACAAATATATCATTAACTTTATATGAGCACTTTTCCGCTCATTTAAAAGCATCAAACTGTTTTTATTTTTCTGACAAACATTTATTAATTTATTATCTCAAACACAGTGAAGTTAAAAAAAATCTCATGGACTGATAAATTAAGCTCAGCTCAGCATGTTACAACAATTAGATAAAACAGTGAACAACCTTTTTACTAAACATAAAACCTGCATCTGTTGTAAATGTTTCTATATATCCTTAAAAAAACCTCTAAATACTGTATGTTACAGCTCTAATACAGACCAAAACTACAGTCAAAGCAGCTCTTTTCAGTTTCATTCTAGTCTTTAAAGGTTTTTTGTCTTAAGGTGGTAAACAGTCAATCTACTAAAGTTACACTGCAACAAGTCAAATACACTTAGACCCATTTATCATGGAACATAGAGGACTTTCTGCAGCAGAAAACCATCCAAAATGACATTTCTATCACAGTTATTAGTCCAGTAAGTGATTCATTGTTTAAAAACTGTGATGAGGATGAAGGTGTAGAAATATCTTGATATAGCCTAGCTTAAAACTGTTGGACTAACTGTTGTTTTGGGCTCAAACGGTCGTTTTTCCCACATTTCCTGACTGTTTGGTCAAACTATTCTCACAACATTCAGGTAAAACTTGATGAATGAACCCTAAAGGTGTCATTTCAGGACATTTTAGTAAGTTTGTTGACAGCTTGGTCTTTACAGTCCACTGCCTCAGACTCTTGTTAAAACACACGGTGCTCAATAGAATCAAATTTCTCACATTTCTCAAGCAAAGATCGACTTTGTCCATTTTTCTGGTGGTCGGTGGATGAACTTTCGCTGAAGTCACTTTTTAACTCTGGATTTTTGAAGAGAACAAGTTGTAAAACCGTCTAAAATCTCTCTGCAGACTCGGTTCGTGAGGGTTCGGGTGGTTGTGATTCCTCAAATGAATATTCTGTTGACATAGCAACCAACATCGAACGTCAATCACGTTCTGGCGTCCCTGACGTCATCGCGTATAAACGCTTTAAAGTTTTAATCGTTTTTAGTGTTACAGTCTGGCTTTGACTTGGAATAACTTATCAAGGCATCATATCAATGATAAGCATTCATTAATGATTAATGTTTTTAACTTGTTAATACCTGTCATTCATCTTGTTTATGTTTTAATCATTTAATGTTTTAATGCAGCTCCACATGCTTGGAATGAACTCCAAAAAGACCTGAAACTAAAAGATCTGGTGTCACTAGACACTTTCAAGTCAATGTTGAGCAACTTGGAGGTGAACACATCTGGCTGCAGATGTTTTGACTGATGCACTTTATCTTTCTCCTGTGGACAATCCGAGAAAAATAAGCTGTCTGAATTGTGACTTTGAATTTGAATTGAGATTTTTAATCTCAATGAGGTTTTCCTGGTTAAATAAAGGTTAAATAAAATAAAATAATCAAATTGAACCATCATTTTTAAAGTTCTCAGTATTTACTGTTCATCACTGTTAAAAATCTTCTTGTTTAATAAAACACAAACTTGTTGCTGCAGCGTTAACTACTGAGGCAAATGTTCAACAAGCCTGTGCCTTGTCTTTAAGTTTTCATTGCATAGCCTACTTTTTTAACAGAAGTGCTTTCAGCAGTTACAGTTGGTTGTTTTGTTCAACAAGCTCTGACACCACACTCCATCTGAAGCTTCATGTTAATGTTATATTTCAAATCATCTTTCATGTTTACTTTCTCTTTAATTATTTATCATGAATGTGATTGAAAAAAAAAGAAATGTAAAAATTACCTTCATGTCTGGCCAAACCTTTAATACAATACTTTCATGTAGTTTTTTTATTTATCAAGAGCAAGGTATACCTACCTCTCTTTCGAATGCTCTGGTTACAGATAAAAAGAAAAAAAAAAAATCACCAAAATATTCATGCACTGGATTTCCGGCACTGTGCCGGAGGTCTTCAAGCCCTGTTACTATCAACCCCATAGTGTGTCAAAGATGTGCTCCCTGAGCAAAATCACGTCTTCTGAACCTCTCCTCTTCCACACTGTTACGGTCTCCTTACCACTGAAATAATTGGCTCGAATTTGACCACAGAGGAAGACCAAAACATATTAAAAGGACGCCACACAAAAGACAAGTTTCATCTTTTATTGAAGTATTTTAAGGTGGAGATTAAAATAAAAAGAAACCCAAACAAACTCAATAAACCAAAAGGGGCTGGGGTTGTCGGCCAAAATGAACAAAAGAGGAGAGAATGAGAGGTCCAACCTATAAGGGGCCGCCCCATCTCTCACCTCTCCCTATAGGGCTTGACCAAAAAGCTAACTAAAACAACATAACAATCAAAGACGAAAAAACAGGACTACAGTCAACCTCCAGCCCAAACTAAAACAACAAAACCCAACAACCTAATGCTGCTGAGGACATAAATGAGAGATGGAAAAAAACACAAAAGAAAATACCTGTTCATCCAGGAACCAAACCAAAAAGGAGGAACCACATGGACCTCGTGCTCCTCAATACTGTGTGTGTGCCCCAGAGAGAAAATTGCTCCTCTCTCAGCTCCCTCAAATACCCCTCCTCCTCTCCTCCTGAGTGCAGATTCCTCTCAGGTGTGCAGCAAGGGAGACTGAGGAGAAACCTGAGAGACAGAGAGAGAGCCACCTGGAGGAGAGAGAGAGATCAAGAGAGGAGCAAGAAGGGGAGATCACACGGACAGAAAAGGAGCGGATCAGGGCCGCACGTAACACCCACTATGTAGAGAACTATCAGCACTTTGATGGGCTGTGATCGCCTTGAATCTGCTGAAGCCTGGTGAATGATCCGCTCGGCTGCTCTGACAGCTTCACTGTGCAGGTGGTAGCTCTTGTCCTTTAAGGCTGCAGCTTCCGTCACAAGACTGGCATGGCAAACGTCACAGGACAGTTTCTTCAAACTCCGTCTCACAACAAACTCTGAAATTAGAGGTGAATTGATTAAAAATATAAGACCTTCATAAGCATGGGGAAACTTGAATTTGGATGTTTTAATCTGAGACAGGCCCAATCAGTTTCCCCTCAGATTCTAACTATTGGCGGTGAAGATTATTGGAAAAACAGCTATTAGTTGAATTGTACCTGCAACATACACAAGAGCATTGTCCACGAGACCATCAAAGCAGGTGGGAAGGTAGCTGTGGTCATGAACAAGAGCAGGAAAGTCAGCAAACAGGGATGGAAGATCTTCTTCTGCAGAGGACATATGTACAGCTGACAGGTCTGTAGGTATGTTGACTTAGTAGGACTGGGAAGAAGAGGACACCACTGCTGCTGGTAGGGACCCTGTTCCATTCTGTGCCACGACGCTGTCTTTGCAGCTTGCTTTAACAACCCCACACCAGGCCATCAGCTACCGGAAGATGTACTTGAACTGGCTGGCTTTAGGGTTGTTATTCCAGCCGCCATAAAGCAACACCAAAACAAACTACACAAGATAAACAAGTATATTACACAGATATTCAATATATAGCTTTATGCCTGCAAACACACATTTTTCTAAACACTCAAAATGGTTTCTATTCCAGATACTGTGTGTGTTCACAACAGCATTTTCCTAAAAATAAGAAAACAACCTGATGGACCAACAAATTGCAAGGAACAATAGCATTTTCTGACTCAAGTGTGCATTTAAAAACAGGAATCCTACCAGACGCTCTCATGGAATTAAAGAGAAGCTCAAAGTGGTCCTGGCTGAACCTGTAGGTCAGGACATGTTGCTGTCCTTCAAGCAGCTCAGGCATCACCAACATCAACGTGTCAATATTGATGATGAAGGGCAGGATTGAGAGGAGCCTTCAAAAGCAAATATTGTATTACTATGATGATCCTGCCAACACAGGACAAATTAAGCAGACATGCAAACACATAAAGCATGGGGTGAACATAATGAATGCTCCCAAAGCAGCGAGGGCAGACACTAAACCTCATTTCAAACAACTCACTTCATTGCAATATTTGCAATGCAGAAAGAAATAAGGGAACATACCCTTACCAACCCTATACATGGCATCTATTTAAACGAACACTTTGTCATGGGGAACCGGATGTGGGAAGCTGGTCCCCAAGGGCTCACAGGTGCTTCCTTTTAGATTGCATCCAAGTTACCAATACCAGAATCGGAAATTGCTCCTATACTGCCGGAAATGCTGGTATCGTATTGGCAAGCGCTGGAGTCCAGGCACAATCCGATACCATGTAATTTATTAATTTAGTAATCTATGTACTATTCAGTAGTAAACTCTGGCAGTTCTTCTTCGCTGCTCTTAAAAAAGTAGCGCTGTCTGCAACCCACAGGGACCTGGAGGAATTGATCACGTGACACAGACACAACGAACACACGTATGTCAGAGCCGGTTGACGCAAGACTTGGAGCTAAACTAGCTAGCACGATCATGCTGCATCATTGCCATACTTATTCATGTTTTACAAAGGGATTAACCTGAGCCAGGCCTGACTACAACTATAATCTTATCAGAGTCATGCAGGCGTAGCATGATGGTATTTTTATAACACAGTGGTGTCGGATCGATACTCTGTATCGGCCGATACCCAAACACAAATATCTGTATCGAGAAGTAAAGGTATCAGAACATCTTTCCCTTATTCACGCAGATGAAGCTCTACTAAGGCATGTTTAACCAACACTTTCTGGGTGTCTGGTGTTAGCGACTTGGTCAAATAATAGGAAGGTGGAGCCGTCCAATAACCCTGAAGCCTAACCAGCATAAAAACCAGAGCCTTAGCAGCAATGTTGGTCTCATTAATCCCTTCCTCAAGTCCACAAATCCAGAGGATCATATAGACATGCTTTTTGATGGTCGTTGCATCCAGCATTAGGGTGATAGATCCGTACGAGGCTTCGTCTTCCTGATACCTTCTTTTTAGCATGTCCAACATCATTGCATTGAGACCAGGATTGGCACCCAGAGAGCTCAGCCCCCTTGGTAAAATTAAAGGGTAATAATCTAAACACTAACCCATATATCTTTGTTATTGTGGGCAATGGACATCCTAAAAACAGCTATAATATAAAAATGTACCAGCATGAGACATGAGCTATTAGACCACTAAGTTTTGCCATTCATGAAAATGAAGTCTGTAGTGCTTTAGGGGTTAATGTAGTTCAAAACATCATGATAGAATCATGAAGAAATACCTTCGCAATGAAATGGGATGTGGCAGGTGAAAACAGAGAGTCTCTCTAAAGTAATTATACGTCCTTGGATCATGCAGATGGAGAGTAATCATGAAAAAAAGCCCTTTTCATTTCCTTTCATTATTATTATTATTATTATTATTATTATTGCTATTATTATTATTATTATTATTTACCTTGTTAATTTTGAAATTTGTGGATTTTAAGTGAACCTGTAAAAATGCCTTTTTCCCCGTTATTTTAAAAAGAGACATAATAAGGATTAATAAGACAATTAAATATATATATATATATATATATATATATACATATATATATATATATATATATATATATATATACATGTGTGTGTATATATATATATATATATATATATATATATAGATAGATAGATAGATATAGATATAGATAGATAGATATAGATATATATTTATACATATAGGCTATATACATATATATATATCTTAGGGATGTAATGATATTTTGTATTTTGTTATCATTATTATCACGGTTATTGTATTATAAAATGTTTAAAGTGTACTTCAACACAAAATTGAAATCATTAACCCCTTTAATATTGTAAGTTTAATAGTTCTTTTTAGTCTTGTTTGTCAATTAATGTGTCAAGAGCCCTTTGAGTACATTTTTACCCTTCTTTCATGAGAAATAAATGAAAACAATTCTAGCAAGTATTTGACATTATTAATAAACACTTAAAACAGTGTCTCGTTCTAAAAATCATGACCTAGTTGCTCAGATTTTAACTTTAAACAGGATTCTCTTTATAAACAATTGAAAACTAACATTTAACCTATTTTACATGCACTCACAGATTTTAGTTTGCCTGCAGCATTAGTGTCCATGTTACAGCTCATCATATTAGGCCATGTCATGGCCTTTTTTTTTTTTACTGACGATAGTCCCTGTTAGCCCCCTTCATGACTCTCCTCTGGTCTCCTCCTCCTCTCCCTGGCAGATCTCCTCGATATTTTTTCCAGAGTACGATCGATTAAATCCATAAAGCACAAACTTTGACGGAAAAAGACGATCAATTTCAAAATACGGCGAAAACACGGCAAAAGAACGGCAAGAATACACTCCAAAATGATCATAATGCTGTTATTTACAACATCTAGACATTATTTAGACAGAGAATACTGACAAACCTCCTGTAATTCACTCGGGTAGCTCATTGAATCTTTTCTCCTGCTCTATCTCTCTTTCGCCCTCTCTCGCTCTCTCTCTCGCTCGACCTCCACGGTATGGAATCACAGGAGTGCCAATATTAAAAGGAAATACATGTGGATATAAAAACAGAATCAATAAAAGAAGTTTGGAAATAAAAACAGAATCAATAAAAGAAGTTTGGAAATAAAAACAGAATCAATAAAAGAAGTTTGGAAATAAAAACAGAATCAGTAAAAGAAGTTTGGAAATCAAAACAGAATCAGTAAAGAGAATCAATAAAAGAAATGTGGAAATAAAACAAGAATCAATAAAAGACATTTGTAAATAAAAACAGAATTAATTAAAGAAATTTGTAAATAAAAAGAGAATCAATAAAAGAATCAATAATAAAAAATATATACAAACGCAGTCATATCATTGCTTTTGCTTATTCCATTTTGACATTGTCTTTTCCATTTGCCTATTGTCATTGCTTTTACCAGATGGCTCAAGCTGTCAATCAAATGACTGTGGGCGGGTCTTTCTGTCCAGGATAACTAGTAGATACCTGATCAGACGATTCCTGCTTGATAGTTAGTGTGTCTCAAATCGCATACTTCCATACTCAAATACTCGACATTTTGAGTATACTGCGTCAAAATGAAAAACAGTATGCTTAGTATGCGAAAAATGAGTATGCAAAAGTACTCGGATGATGTACTCAAATCGGCCCGGATTTTGAGTATGCAGCTGTGGACACTCAACGTACTCATTTCCTCCAGCGACGATGGCAGCGGTGAGCTGTGGCTCTGCACTGACTACGGTGGATGTGACTGCGCTGTTCAAATGGAAGTTATAAACACGTGTTGTTTCCACCAAGCACCATAAGCGGTTGTCGTTTTGAGTTCATTTGTTGTGTACGTTGGTTTTTTTGTTTGTTTTGTGCCACGAATGGTCGGCTATCAGTTATGCTAACGCTAGTTGGGCTAGCAGCTGCCGGGGTCCGAGCATTACCCTGAATAATCGGGCAAATAAAAATAACCAGCGGGCTATATCCTGCACAGGGACTATATGATCAGAAGCACCACTCGGACATCTCTGTTTATTGGTGTATTTTAATTGTCGCGGCGTCCCGCGTAGCTCTTGGTTGCCTCAGTCAGCTGCACTGACACCTGTAAAACACAGGTATCGGTAAAACACCGATACCTGTGACTCTACACCGCTGTTTGTGATGTTGTTAATATGGGATTAATGTTTGCCTTCGCTGTAGAGGATACTGATGTTAGAAGTGCGGGGTGGGCTTTATTAGTCATAAATACTTTCGTTGAATCTGACGGCAGCTATTAGCTACCTTTAGCTTGGTAGATAGCCTGTGAATAAAGCCAGTATCCGCTACGGAGGTTTATCTGCAGCACATCATGTCATTACTGTCATGTTTCCCCTTCGATGTCTGTAAGGTTACATGTTTTGCTCTTTCTAGGGACGGATGAGTAAACCAGGGGCCTGATAGCCTGGAGGGTTGCTGCCTGTTCACGGGGAGGCATAATGCAACAGGTACCTGCTATGAGTAAGTGAAAGCTGAGGTTATAATAAAACACTATTGTTATGGTTTGTATTTAACTTTTTGAATAACATCCTGTAGGGGGTTCATTGCAGAAAGGGGGCTGGAGGGGAAATTCACCCCAGCCCTTGTCAGTAAAAACATGGGAAAACTTTGGTTTGCTGTGATGTGATCAACAAGTGGATTCTGTATGATGTGAGTGTACAGTCATAATTACATAATTCTGTTTTTCTGTATTGTGTTGTCCTTCCTGCACAGGACCTGAAGTACCCAAAAACGGAAGATGGACCTCCACCTGGTCTTTGGGGTACCAAAAGCCCTCTCCACCACACATCTGGCTCTGGACAGGTGACCATTAAATCACACCTGGAGCTGGTTCTGGAGAGGTTGTCAGTAGGGGGTGATGAGGGCAATGGGCTGCCTGAGGCAGGGGTAGCCCCCATCACCAAGGATGCAGAAGCCTGGCAGAGGATACTTCTGCTGCAGGTAAATGGGGCTGTGCTTCAGCACCCTCGTGTTGTGGGCTGATTTGGGAAGCCCACAAAAATGTTCAGAAATTTTGTGATCACACACAGCCTGAAACTGAACTGAATACAAAAATGTCATGTGCAGGTAACATGCTGCATGCTGGGCTGGTGGCTTCACCCACACATCAATACTGCCAACAACCCCTCTGAATGCTGCTGATCCAGCCAACCAGGTGAAACCTGCACCCAGGTGAAGACGGTCCTCCGCTGATGGTCCCTTTGGGTGCCGAGGGGAACCATCAGACCTCCAAAGGACTCCCTGTTGAGGCAAAGACTGGCCGCAGGTCACTCTCCCCATCGAAGAACATCGGCAGGAGTGTCACTGTGGCGTTAAGCTTACAGTGCAGCCTGGGGTTTGGAGGCTGGGGAAATGCAGCACTAATGTCTTTGAATAAAATTAAATTAATATTAATGGTGGTGTTTTTGTTATATTCTTTGTGGTACAAGTAACATGCTGATTTAACACTGATGTTTTAATATTAACCCTTTACTTCCAGCTCAACTGCAGAATATAAGACATAAGCTATCTATATCTATATATTTCATATATATATTCTATTTCTCTTATAAATATATATATGTATCTATCTATCTATCTATCTATCTATCTATCTATCTATATATATATATATATATATATATATATATATATACATATATATATGCATTTTTATGATAAGAACTTTTTGCATATTAAATCCTACACAAATAATTTTTTTGGTTTGTTTGAAATTCTGTCTGTATCCTAAAACATCGACAGAAACAAACGTTTTTTGTTTTTTTTTCATTAAATATTTTTGAATATATCGACGTCTGCCAAACAGTTGAGCTTGGAGCCGGAGGTTGTGATGTCATGGGTGCAAATCATATACCTGTCGAACTACTGTAATACTTTAACTTAACTCATAATACTTTTTGCATATTAACTTATACAGAGTTATCTGTAGAGCGGGAGTGGAGAGAAGAAGAAAGAAGGAACACAGACAGAATTGACTTTTTTATTTGTCTGTTAAAGATGTATTTATTATTACAAGTTTGAGCATCTTCTCATCTCTGAATGCATCATCAAAGTGGTCACTCATTAAGCACAGACCTCTGATTAATAAAATGTATTATTGGTTGAGAGCACATGGTTCAGAATATACTAATGGGGGAGTTTTCAGTTGACATTGTATATGTGAGCTTTACTAATTCTAACTGGTGGTTGAAAGTCCATCAGGAAGTACATAGCTGCCCTGAAGAAAAGACGCCCATGGTTTTCACTTACACCAGGCAGAACTACCTGATGGTTTTGGAAATTATCATTGTTAACGAGAAGAATGTAGTCGGGAAATGATGTATTTGCCAAGGAATAACCGAACAAGGTCATAATAATTCTGTTGTGTGTTGGTCATTTTAGAGCCCAATGCTGCTCATCACACGCCCAGCAGGTGGTGTATAGCCTTATCACCATGGATACACAGGTGTCTGTGTTAATTTTTTTCATCCACTGCCGCTCGGTTTGTGTCATGCAGCTGTTGATAATGAAAAGACTTAGCAATAACTTGTTAACGTGAAGGGGGGGCTGCTGCCCGGTGTTTACTGATGCAAACACCCACTAAGCGGACGCCGGTCTCCAGCAATGAGACAAATTAAAAACAGTCGCTATTACAAACAACTGGGCTCATAATCGTGATGTAAATACTTACTGTCTCGCTAGATAATATATTATTACTAGATCAATTTGTAGTTTTTACTGAATGCAGTTTTCTGTTATGGTCGGACTATTTTAATTTTCCCGGCGCTGCTTCCTGGCTGGCACGAAATGCATTCTGGGGGATTAAGTATGCATCTGTGTAAATGCTCGGGCAGCCGCGGCATACTCAGATCATCTTTGAGTATTCAGTATGCAGTATGTACTGATTGAGTAGGTAAGTAGATACACAGTATGCCATTTCGAACACAGCCTTAGCTACTGCATAGCCACTGCCAAGCAAGAGTCGTCTGATCAGGTATCTACTAGTTATCCTGGACAGAAAGACCCGCCCACAGTCATTTGATTGACAGCTTGAGCCATCTGGTAAAAGCAATGACAATTGGCAAATGGAAAGACAATGTCAAAACGCAAATGGAAAAGACAATGTCAAAATGGAATAAGCAAACGCAATGATATGACTGCGTTTGTATATATTTTTTATTATTGATTCTTTTATTGATTCTCTTTTTATTTACAAATTTCTTTAATTAATTCTGTTTTTATTTACAAATATCTTTTATTGATTCTTGTTTTATTTCCACATTTAATTCATTGATTCTCTTTTATTGATTCTGTTTTTATTTCCAAACTTCTTTTATTGATTCTATTTTTATTTCCAAACTTCTTTTATTGATTCTGTTTTTATATCCACATGTATTTCATTTTAAAATTGGCACTCCTGTGATTCCATACCACGGCTCCGTCAGTTCATTTACTCGAGGAGTTACGGAAGTTTTAACCGAAGACGTCTTTTCCTTTAGCAGCAGCTTCGTGTTTAGACAGGGTGACTGTCTTCTTACAGTTTCCCTTGGCATTCTTGTAAAATCCAAAATTTAACCAGACTTAAGAGTCCGTTTCCAGAGGGAAATCTCCGCTGTCTGTAACTTCCGCTGAGGCCAAACAATGCAAACGGCGCATGCGCGCATCCCATGAGGCCGTTTCATCCAGGAAGAGACTCATAATTCAGGCATTTCTAGGCAAAGAGCAGCATCAGCGTGCGTTTCTGAGTCATTGTGGTTATCAAACACGGTAAAACGGTAATTTTTATAGGACGCGGAATGATTACCGTGGGAAATTTTACCGCGGTTTACCGTTTTACTGGTAACCGTTACATCCCTAATGTATATATATATATATATATATATCTATATCTATATATATATATATATATATATATATATATATATATATATATATATATATATATATATATATTTATAATTATATATATATATATATATATATATAAATATATATACATATACATACATATATATATGTTTACAAGACTATGACGACAAATGCCCACTACCACTCAAGTGAGAGGAAACATACAAGAAAAAGAAAAAGAAAAAAAAGTGTGGCAAATCGGAGTCTTGTAAAAAAAAAAAAAAAAAAGAAAAGTCTCTCTGTGTCACAATCTCAGTCTTCAGCCTCAGTCTCACAGGAGGAGCCTGTCACTCCTGCTGCACCAATTAGCAGACTCACCTCACCTGTGTTGCTGCTCACACCTGCACCTAATCTCCTACAATCAAGCCAGCTACAAAAGCCCCAGCTCCACACTCAATACCTGGCGTCAGACTGACTCAGATCCTCTCATGCTGAGATTCTTCTCCTTCGTTTCTCCGGATTGATCACCCGTTGCCGACAAGTTTGTCCTCCAGACTCTGCCTCATTGCCTGACCCTCGGCTTGACTCAGTATCGACTAGCTTCTGTCCTGCATTCACCCGCCTGTCTGAAGCCCTGGCTTCGATCCTGCTTCCGCCTCCTGTTGCGAGTCCTGTCTGCTCTTCGCTAAACTAAACACAATCAAAGAAGTTTGAGATCTGATCCTGCTTCCGCCTCCTGTTGCGAGTCCTGTCTGCTCTTACATATTTACACACGTTTGGTATCTGATCCTGCTTCCGCCTCCTGTTGCGAGTCCTGTCTGCTCTCGTTGCACCGTGAGCTGGTATCCGACACCCTGCCTTTAAGGCCAACGTGAGTCTGCCCTGTTCTATCAAAGTCTCATCTCCGAAGTGTTCCTGCAGAGCAGCCTCAGCTCGTCTGTGTGTGAGTCCAGTCTGCATCACCTCCTTCTGTAAAGACTGTGTGAGCTTCTGTCAGTGCATCCCTGGGTGGCTTAGTCGAAAGGCGTCCAGATATCGAGCTGTCAACATTTTCCGACCCTTCGCTCAAGCCACAGCCTGTTTCCTGTTTAAACTGTGTGGGTCTCAGTTTTTGACTCCCTCTGCGTGTTGCAATCCAAGAAGTGTTCCTCTCCTAAGTTTGCTGTTGCGGGTTGAAGCCCCGCTCAAGTCACAGCTACACCTCTGTAAAAACTGTTCCGAAAAGTGTCCCTCTCCTAAGTTTGCTGTTGCGGGTTGAAGCCCCGCTCAAGTCGCAGCTACACCCCTGTAAAGACTTTGTGAGCCCCGCTCAAGCCGCAGCATCTCCCCTGAAAAGGTTGAGGGAACCCGCATCCAAACAGCCCTGGGTTAGCTCAGTTGGAAGAGCGCCCGCTTGCCAACCTCCTGGTCGCAGGTTCGCGACCCGTCCTGAACTGTTTCTGATCTTGGTGTTAATAAAGACTATTCTCAGTAAAACTGCTTGCTTCTGGGTCCTAACTGCAACCGTGTCACTCTGGGCCTTGGTGTATTCATCACCCTGCTTCAACAGGAGGAGAACCGGAAGATCTGAAAATCAATTTGCAAAAGTGATATAGTTCATTTGTTTTCACAGTAACTATGAAGTCTAACAAACACCAAGCAATACAGAAAATATTCTGTGTATTTTTAGATTTTACCTGAGTAGCAGTCAAGCTTGACTTTCAGATCCTCGTCGATGAGATTCTTCTCCTTTAGTTTCTCCATGAGGTTCTGAATTTGTTTGTCCCTCCATACTCTTTTCATTGCATTACTCTTGTCCTGCTGCAGTTTCCTCATTCTTACTGAGGCTTCATCACGTTTCACCACATGGACACAGTCGTTCAGCATGATTCCTTCTGCTCTAGTAGAAGATGAGGTTGTTCTTACTGATACCTGCTAAACTAAACACAATCAAAGAAGTTTGAGAGTCTACAATGTGATGTATACACAACACATAATTTATTCCAGAGCTGCAGGAAAAACATTTACATGTTGTTACATATTTACACACTGATTTAGCCATCCTATACACATTGAATTCTTCTTAGCCAATGACACATATACCCTTTGAAGATGAGCTGGGAAGTTGAAAATGGATGACACAGAAACATCTTTAAGGCCAACTGTCTGCCCTGTTCTATCAAAGTCCTCACTATTGAAGTGTTCACTGCAGAGCAGTGACATGTCAGAGGCAACAAAACGGTCCCTTCTTAGGACAAGTTCCCACTTCCTCCTCCTTTCTATGGGTTTGGGAAACCCTGAAAACATAAGAAAGGTAGTCAGATATACAAAGTGTCAACATTTTCCACTGTTCTTTGCTTTAACATCAGGGTTAAAGACTTTTTGTAGTTAAATGGATGTCTACATGTGTGTGTGTGAGCAGTTATGTAATTATTCTAAATTTAGGATAAAAATGAATAAAAAAGACAAATACTGGTATACAGACGCAGCATCTTGGAATATCAGACTTGCAGTCTTAAAATCTTACCAATTACACGTGATCCCACAGGAGCATATATAATCCTACGTATGCTCCATGGCTATTGGAGCATACGGAAGATGCACAAAAGTCCGGCATTGTGACTGAGGGCAGGTGGCAGAAATGGGTCAGAAGCAAGCTGGGTCGATACCGGTAGAGCAGGCTGATGTACGTAGTTGGGGGCAGGCTGCAGGTTGGGTTACCAGGGTTGAGGAGGCAGAGACAGGCCAAGAGCAGGCTAAGTTGGTTCCAGGAAAACAAGCTGGAAAAAATGGCAGAGAGGCAGGATCATGAGGGCAGGGTAACAGGACTGTGACAAATCAACCCTTCACTATATCCTAACTCCAAAACTGCCTGTGAGTCTGTTTCTCACTGTCTGTATTTTTCACATCGAAACTCACATTATGTTTAAAATCTCTCTGTTTCATGTCATGCTAATTTAGCTAACCTGCTTTGGTTTGCAAAGCTAACTAATGTAAAAGTGCTTTGAGTCATTCACTTAAGAAACACTGACAGGAGGGGTTCTTCATGTTTTTGGGACGGCGCCCCACCCTCTCTAATACACTACAGGGGAGACACTGTGAAGCATTCAACTCCGACTTGTAAACTGACTGCCCTTCTGACTGACTGCAGTCTATCTGTAAATCCCAATCCCAGTTATAATTGCACAAACATCAAAATATTGTGAAGGCTTATTAAATCATGATGAAATAATGTTTATGGTGATGAAGAATCTCCCCTGTCAGTGTTAATGTTTGTGTATTAAACGACTCAAAGTACTTTTATATTAGCAAGATTGGCATTGAAAAACACATCATAATACGAAAAATGCAGTTTGTTTTGTCTGTATTTCATTTTTCTATTTAACATTTTACAATGCCGATCCTTGTTTCAGTGTGAATGCAACTTTTTCTACAATGCCAAGCTTCTTTTTCAATACCAGATCTTACTGTCAGTGTTGTGGCTCCACGATGTTACTTATTTGTGTTTCTCTGCTGTATTTGGGTCCACAACTACCCAATCTGATGTGAAAATATTGATCACTCTCAACTTATATTGTAATACTATCTTGTAGCCTACAGGATGTGCTAGTAAGCTGGTATAACCTTCTCTGAACAAACAGTTTTCTAAAAGAAACTAGGCCTGCACAATAAATCGTTTGAACATCGCCATCGCAATGTGCGCATGCGCAATAGTCACCTCGCGCATTCGATGTGACTATCACAAACACCAAAACTTTTGTTTTGCTTCACAAGCTCCTGTATATCATCTAGATTTATTGGGGAAATGAAGAAAAAGCAACTGAAATTGAAACCTATTCTATTTTGTACAGAGACACGGCCTCCTGGATCCCTTTTATATACAGCAATCATCATTCACAGATGAACCCCCTTAGCCTGGATTAAACCGTATTATACTATGGTGTCATTGTGAGTCAACCAAATTCTTCCCAAACAGTCACCTGGTCACCTGGTGAAAATTCTTCTATTTTTAATATCTAACTAATTAGATTCATCTTGTCTTCTTAGAACATAAGTGTTTTCGTGTTCTTTTGTTAAGACAAAAAGGTATGGTTTACCTTGACATGTTTCGACGTAACTCTGCCGTCTTCTTCAGAAGCTGTCATCCTGACAGCTGTGACGGTCTTTATCAGCTGTTTCGGTAGTAGCCAGCGGGACAGATCGATCACGTGATCTGTCCTGCGGCTCGTCCCCGTGCCTGGCGGCCTCTGGAGAAGTGAATCCCAGGTGTGTGAGAGCTGGAAGGCTCCTTCATCCCTGTTGATGGTGTCCGTGCCCCGTTTCCTGATCTCTATCGACTCCTCCTCAGCTCTCACACACCTGGGATTCACTTCTCCAGAGGCCGCCAGGCAACGGGCAGCAACAGCCTTAACATATATAAATATATAGCCCCCAAAAAAGTGCAATGTAGTTTTTTTTCCAATATCGTGCAGCCCAAAAAGAAACGCTACATTTTATACACTTCCAGACCTCCAAAATCCTGCCCAAGCTTATAACTTTTGAAATAAACTAAACTGTTTGTAAAGCCTTCAAGATTTCAGCAATAAAGAATATGTTTGGGCAAATGTCTAGAGACCAGAGCAGCAAAGCGCCCTGGTCCAATATGGCCGCCGTTGAATCATTTACTCTGTGTTCGATTGCTTTACCCTCCCAATCACGTCCCTCCAAGTCTCACTGTCATTGCCTATGTGAGCGTTGAAGTCCCCCAGTAGAACGAGGGAGTCCCCAGAAGGGGCACTCTCCAGCACTCCTTCCAGGGAATCTAAGAAGGGTGGAAACTCTGAGCTGTTGATGGGTGCATAAGCACAAACAACAGTCAGGTTCCGTTCCCCCACCCGAAGGTGCAGGGAGGCTCCCCTCTCGTTCACCGGGGTAAACCCCAACGTACAGGCCACGAGCTTAGGGGAGACAAGAACTGCCACCCCCGCCCGGTGCCTGTCACCATCCGCAACTCCAGAGAAGAAGAGAGTCCAACCCCTCTCAAGAGGACTGGTTCCAGAGCCCAAGCCATGCGTCGAGGTGAGTCCGACTATATCCAGCCAGGACCCCTCAACCTCACGCACATGCTCTGGCTCCTTCCCCGATAGAGAGGTGACGTTCCACCTAGAGCTAAGCGCTGCCGAGGATGGGACCGCCAGGGTCTCCGCCTTCGGCCGCTGCCCAGCTCACAATGCACCCGACCACTATGGCCCCTCTCACAGGTGGTGGGTCTATGCGAGGGGGGTCTGTCAGGGACCAAGCAGTAAAGGCTCACAACACAGGATTAATTTAAAGAAAAGTGGGGTTTTTATTTTACCCAAAGAAAGTTGTTCAAAATTACAAACCAACAATATTAAGAATTAGGCCTATAAAAGAGGTCAACTTAATATAACACTAAATAAACTAAACAAACAGTGAGTGTCAACTTAACAAACAGACCTCCCAAAATGAGACAAAGGGAGCACTTATATAGGGATTTGGCCAAACCATAGGAAACAAAGGGGGTAAACAAAATGGCTGCCATATTAAACTAAACACAAATCAAAGTAACTAAACCCAAATCCCCCCCATGATGTCAGCAGACTTGGTCCTTCCCAATGAGTTTGCTCCAGCATAAATGTTGCTCCAGCCCTTGGCCACGCCTTTTGCCTCTGGACCAGGAAGCTCCCCTCCCCCAACATCCAGGTAACTCAAAGAAAGGGAGACCAGAATTAACAGAAAAATTGATTTAAATCTTACAATGAATAAACTGTGCGCACTAAATCTAAACAGTGTAAGACCCAAAGCAACTAATAAACTAAGACTGAATCAAAATAATGTGTAGATGTGTTCTTTTTACTGCAAAATATATGTCAAACTTATGAGGTGAGCAGCTGATGTGGGGTGAACATTAAGGTGAGCAACTGGTGAGGTGAGGGTGAATATTACCGATGTGAGGCTGTGGCCATCACACACTCCCCCCCTTCAGGACTCTCACTGGAACAGCGAGAGAGGTAATCAGCCGTGAGGTTGCTCCTTCCTGGGATGTGCTGAATGGTGAAGCGGTATGGTTGCAGGGCGAGATACCAGCGGGTGATACGTCCATTTGTGTCCTTCATTTTCTCCATCCACTGAAGTGCCTTGTGATCTGTTTCCAAGGTGAACTCCCGACCAAGAAGGTAGTATCGGAAGGAATCGAGAGCCCATTTGATGGCCAGTGCTTCCTTTTCCACCGTTGAATACCGAACCTCCCTGGGGAACAGTTTTCTGCTGATGTAGGCAACTGGGTGCCGAGCCTCCTCAGGTCCCTGGAGTAAGACAGCTCCCAAACCACGATCAGAAGCATCAGTTTGCAGAAAGAAATGTTCTTGAAAGTTTGGACTGTACAAAACAGGTTGCTTACTCAGTGACTGTTGGATGTCTTTAAAAGCTGCCTCTGCCACCTCTGTCCACTGTATTTGATTGGGACTTCGGGATCCAATGAGATCCGTCAGAGGAGCTGCTCGGTTGGAGAACTGGGGTATGAAGCGATGATAGAAACCTGCCATGCCCAAGAAGGATCGAAGCTGTTTCCTCGTTTGTGGCAAGGGGCAGGACTCTAAGGCCTGGATTTTGCTGACCTGTGGGCGTATTACCCCATTGCCGATGATATGGCCCAGATACTCTGTCTCTGCAGAGGCAAAAACACACTTCGACGGATTGACAGTCAGCCCAGCTGTATGGAGGCGATCCAAGACAGCATGCAGGTGCTCCAGGTGCTCCTCCCAGGTGCCACTGTAAATGACAATGTCATCGAGATATGCAGCAGCAAAATCAGAGAAATCACTGAGTACCTGGTCCATGAGTCTCTGAAAAGTTGCCGGTGCTCCATGTAAGCCAAAGGGAAGGACAGCAAACTGAAAGAGGCCCCATGGTGTCCTGAAGGCAGTCAGCTCTCTGGAACGCTTACTCAGGGGAACCTGCCAATAACCCTTGCAGAGGTCTAGAGTGGTCAAGTAATTTGCATTTCCTAACCTCTCCAGCAGGTCATCAATTCTTGGTGTTGGATATGAATCAAACTGAGAAATTGAGTTCAGATACCTGAAATCATGCAGAATCTTATGCTTCCATCCTTCTTTGGTACCAGGACCACTGGGTTACACCATTCGCTTTTTGAGACCTCAATGATCCCCAGGGACAGCATCAGGTCCACTTCCTTTTTCAATGAAGTCAGCAGGCGTTCAGGGATCCTGTAACTCAACCTTCTCACAGAGGCACCTTCTTTAACAACAATGTCATGTTCAACTACAGTTGTCCTCCCTGGATTCTCCTGGAAAACTTCGGCATTACAGAGAGATCTCACCTGCTGCTGTTGATCTTCTGAGAGATGGGTGAGGTCCAGGCTTTTCAGGTCATTGAATGGAGGTAAGTATTGCTCATCTACTTCCTCTTCATCTTTGATGCCTCTTATGAGCATCACCTCAGCTTTTCCAGGCCGCTGCACCCACTCTTTTAGGAGATTTATATGTAGAACTTTAGTAAGGCGTGACTGCCCCGGGGTGGATACCTGGTAAGTGGTTGGTCCAAGCTTCTTCAAGATTTCAAATGGTCCTTGCCACTTAGCCAGCAGTTTGTTATCATCTGTTGGGAGGAGCACGAGCACTTTCTGCCCTGGATTGAAGGACCTCTGTCGGGCTGACTTGTCATACCAGGACTTTTGTTGCTGCTGGGCCTCCACCATGTGTGTTTGGGCAAGTTCACTCATCTTCTCCAGGCGCTCTCTCATCTGGATAACATAAGATACCACGTTAACAGAACCCACCCTCCCTTGTCTCCCTCCCAGATCTCTCTCAACAGAGCCAAGGGTCCTCGAACTTCATGTCCATACAAAAGCTCAAAAGGAGAGAAACCAGTAGAAGACTGGGGTACTTCTCTATAAGCAAAGAGGAGGTAGGGTAACCATTGATCCCAGTCTGTACCAGTGTCATTAACAAACCTCCGAAGCATCTGCTTCAGGGTCTGGTTAAAGCGCTCTGTCAGTCCATCTGTTTGGGGGTGATATGGAGTGGTTCTGAGGGCCCTGATTCCCAGTAGCTTGTACACCTGCTTTAGCAGAGTCGACATAAAGTTGGAACCTTGATCGGTGAGTATCTCTTTTGGAAAACCAACCCTGGAGAAGAACTGCACCAAACAGAAAGCAACTGATTTTGCTTTTATGGATTTTAGGGGAAAAACTTCTGGGTACCTTGTTGAATAATCTGTTATGACCAGCATATATCTATTTCCTGTCTTGCTTTTACTCACAGGACCAACAATATCCATTCCAAGACGCTCAAAGGGGGTTCCAATGATTGGAAGGGGTTGTAGTGGAGCTCTGGGGGGTGTTTTAGCAGATGTTATTTGGCACTGAGGGCAGCTTTTGCAGAACTGAGCAACATCTCTACGCAGACCAGGCCAGAAAATTTTTTTTTTTATGCGAGCAGTGGTCTTGTGCTTACCTAGGTGGCCAGCCCAGGGAACAGAGTGCCCCAAGGTCAGTATGGCGTCTCTTGCAGCTTGGGGTACCACAAGCTGCGAAACTGGCCCTTGTTGATGGTAAAGTATGCCATGCTGTAGACTGTACTCCTGTCCATTCAAGTCCAGCTCAGCTCCCAGCTCCTTCTCCTTTGTCTTCTGGAAAAGAGGTGCTAAAGATGGATCAGATCTCTGCATTTCAGCAATATTCACAGGTACTTTAAAACCCAGTGGGGACTCTGGCTCAGCACTAGTTGTTGGTGTTACCACCGTTTTGTGGAACTTGTCCTGCCTTCTCTCTCTGCGAGTCTTGCGAGACTTCCCTGGTTTAGTTTCCAACTCCTCATTGTAAAAGGGCAGGGCACTGAGAATTTCAGAGGGTCTGTCTGGCTGTTTGGCCTGCATTCTGGTGACAACAGTGTTACATTTCAGACTTTTTCCTGGCTCCATCAGATCAAAAAGAACTGGAATGTCCCGCCCCAGGATGGCATCAAAAGGCAAATTATCAGCTACTCCAATGTTCAGAAGGTATGTCTGACCATCTACCTTTATGTACATGTCAGCTGTTGAATAAGACCTTTCATCCCCATGAACACAGCAAATAGGGATGATGTCACTGGTGCTGATTATGTTTGGTGGGACAAATTTACTGTGAACCAGTGTCTGATCACTCCCAGAGTCTAGCAGGGCTCTGATGGTGGTCCCATTCACTTCAATATTTTTCATTTTCATTGACTGGTAATCTTTAAGCTCAGTATGATGGTGGGGGCGAGGTACAAAGCACATTTGTGTCATCTTAGCTGAATTTTTAGGGCACATAGGTTTTGTATGGCCCTCTAGTCCACAAAGATAACAGATTAGCTTCTTACTGGGCTGTTTAGTTGGCCTGCTAGCTGGTTGGCTTTCCCAAATGGGAGGCTTACCCATAGTGGTCACTGCCCCCTGCTGGGTCTGATGGGCGGGTTTGCGGTTGTCTTTTGTTGCTCTCCATGCATTGTAGCTCCAGGGCTGCCCCTTTTTCCTTGCGGCCACAAAGACATCTGCCAGCTTAGCAGCCTCCATTGCAGAACCAGGGTCATGTTCTTTAATCCAGATCTGAAGCTCAGGGGACAACATTCTCAAGTATTGTTCCAGTATAATCATTTCACTGATCTCTTGAATGGTTTTACCTTTGGGCTGAATCCATTTTCCAAACAGCTCCTTGAGTCGTGCGTACAGCTCTTTTGGACTCTCGTCAACATCCACCTCAAGGGAGCGGAACCTTTGCCTGTAAGTCTCTGGATTAATGTCATACTTTGAAAGAATAGCTGCCTTTACTTGATCATAACAGAGAGAGTCATCAATGTCCATATGTACATATGCACTTCTGGCTTTACCTGTCAGCAGTGGTATTAAATGGAAAACCCACTCAGACTTCTGCCACCGACAAGCTACAGCAATACGCTCAAATGTAACCAAGAAATGTTCTATGTCATCCTTATCACTCAGTTTTTCCAATTTGGGCACATGATGTGAGTAGGTTGGACCAGCAGAGGCCTCAGCAAGAGCCTGGGGATAGTGTGAAGGGGACAATGGAATGTCTATATTGGATGGTTCAGAGTCTGAAAAATGAGTCTCAGGTACTGGAGTTGTTCTTGACTGAACTTCTAACTGCAACAGTTGAAACTGGTGTTGGAGTGCTTTAACCCTCCTGTTATGTTACGGGTCAAATTGACCCGTTTTAAAGTTTGAAGAGCTAGGAAAAATAGTTTAAAGTATTTTTTTTGTATGAAACTTCTTCTGCTTGCCTTATTTAGTGTAATCAACATACAAAATGAAAATGGTCCATCTCCCATATTTGCAACCATCCCCTACATGTTTCTATCACATAGATACTGTTCGGGTCAATTTGACCCCGGCAGTCAAAGTTGAGGTCAAAGGGTGTCAGAAATGTCAGACTGTTTCTTTCTTTCTTTGTAATTGTGAGACATATTTCACCCAATCACTCCCCCCCCCCCAACACACATTCACACATGTACACACAAACACACACAGGTGCGGGTTGTATGACTTTTGACAGGAACCATTTATGTTCTTGGATAACTCCACTCACATTCAGTGGCACTCAACAGGGAGGGGCTAAACATATAAAAGATTCTCTGCATGGAGTCCTACCAACATTACACTCTGTCAGGTAAACCTTTACAAAATGGGCACCAAAAGGAAAAATATGACAGTCCAGGAGGCTCCGGAAGTCATCTTTGATCATGACAGTGAAATAGAGGAGGATGTGTCCGAAGACGAAGACTATCTTTAGCTAAATTCTGATTCTAATGATTCTGATTTTGAACCAGATGAGGTAATTGATATTCCTATTCCTCCAAGCAAGACATTCATGTCAAAAAATTGTGAAATACAGTGGTCTTTATCCCCAAATATGCATCAGGTCAAACTGTCTGCAGAAAACATAATAAAGACAGTGCCAGAGTCCACTAGGATGGCAGTCATGGTGAGGGAGATCCAGGAGAGGACTGCACCTCACCTGTACATCAGTGTGTGAGGTAAGTAAGTGTGTGTGTGGGTGGGTGTGTTTGTGCAAGTGTTTGTGCATGTGTGTGTATAGGTGTATGAGAGTGCATTGTGTGTGTCCTGGGATCAGCACCATAGTAAAGTAATCATGGTCCTCTTGTTTCTAGGTTGGAAGAGGAAGAGGAAGAGGTGCCAGGTCTGCAGGCCATCTGATGATGTCAAGACAAGCATGACCTGTGCAAAATGTGCAAAATTCATTTGCACAAAGTACAGTGTGATGACATGTCACTCTTGTGCTGTGTAGATGTATAGACAGACACATACACACCTTGTTCATATTGCTATTGCTTGTTATTTTGATCATTTCTGGTTCACAAAAAGTGCATGTATGTAAAATAAAATTTAAATGTTATGTTTCAATGTGATGTAAAACTATTTTATTTTATATGTTGGTCTTTCAGAAGTAATAAAGTGGTGAAACAACAAAAAGAAAGTTTGAACATGTATTTTTTCAATGAAAAACGAGTGAAATATCCTAATTTAAACCATTACCTGTGAGAGGTAAGGAACAGTATTGCACTAAACATTGATGGAATAGTTAGTAATGGAGTTAGTAATGAATTACTAACAATGCCTGAGAGGATTTTTTTGGTTTTGGACATCTTTTGGATAAATAAACATGCACCGGGTCAAATTGACCCGGGAACATCATTGCTGTTCCTGACAAATGAACATAACAGGAAGGTTAAAGCGCTGCTCTTGTCTTGCAGTTACCTCATTCTGTCTTGCCTCCCGGGCCTCTTGCTGCCCCATGTGGGCCTGGAAAATGGCCATCAGGTCAGACAAAGTTGGCTCCTTACCTTCACCCTCAGTGCTCTCTACCACCCCAGTAGCTCCATTTTCCTCCTCTTCAACACATGTGTTTTTGTTTTTTCCAGATTTTACTCCTCGATGCATTTTCTGTTTCTCCTTGTTGTCCTCTTCTCAAGGGAACCAGGGGAAAAAAATAAAGTCAAAAATCAAAAAAAAGTTTGAAGAAAAAAAATCCTGTGATTTCACTGAATGATCCCACCACTGCCACCAAATGTCAGGGACCAAGCAGTAAAGGCTCACAACACAGGATTAATTTAAAGAAAAGTGGGGTTTTTATTTTACCCAAAGAAAGTTGTTCAAAATTACAAACCAACAATATTAAGAATTAGGCCTATAAAAGAGGTCAACTTAATATAACACTAAATAAACTAAACAAACAGTGAGTGTCAACTTAACAAACAGACCTCCCAAAATGAGACAAAGGGAGCACTTATATAGGGATTTGGCCAAACCATAGGAAACAAAGGGGGTAAACAAAATGGCTGCCACATTAAACTAAACACAAATCAAAGTAACTAAACCCAAATCCCCCCCATGATGTCAGCAGACTTGGTCCTTCCCAATGAGTTTGCTCCAGCATAAATGTTGCTCCAGCCCTTGGCCACGCCTTTTGCCTCTGGACCAGGAAGCTCCCCTCCCCCAACATCCAGGTAACTCAAAGAAAGGGAGACCAGAATTAACAGAAAAATTGATTTAAATCTTACAATGAATAAACTGTGCGCACTAAATCTAAACAGTACCCAAAGCAACTAATAAACTAAGACTGAATCAAAATAATGTGTAGATGTGTTCTTTTTACTGCAAAATATATGTCAAACTTATGAGGTGAGCAGCTGATGTGGGGTGAACATTAAGGTGAGCAACTGGTGAGGTGAGGGTGAATATTACCGATGTGAGGCTGTGGCCATCACAGGGTCCCACGTCTCTCCTTCTGGCTGGGCCCGGCCGGGCCCCATGGGCATAGGCCCGGCCACCAGGCGCTCGCCTGCGAGCCCCACCCCCAGGCCTGGCTCCGGGGGGGGGGCTCAGTGACCCACGTCCGGGCAAGGGAAACTTGGAGCCAATCTTCTTCTTCATCAGAGTGGTCTTTTGAGCCACACTTTTTCTGGCCCCTCCTCCAGGGCCTGTTTGCCTTGGGTGACCTTACCAGGGGAATAAAGCCCCCGACAACATAGCTCCTGAAGTCATTGGGGCACGCAAACCCTCCCACCACGATAAGGGTTTGAGACGTTAATGTAAAAAATTTAAATAAAATAAACTAAAAAATGACAGGGGTTGCAACATGAATGTAATCCCTGTGAGACTCCCCCTCATGTTAAATCAGAACTCTATGGCCAACACAAACATGTCATAGATTTCTCATTTATTACCAAACTGTTGCACTCACAGCTTCAAACAACCAGCCTGTTTAAAATGGACCAAAATACTGAAGAAGACCACAGAGGAGATCTGAGCCTCTGGGACACCTCTGTCAGGCTGTGTCCATGACCCAACAATCCCTCTGTCCTTCTTTTGTGCATCCACAGTGTTTCAGTGGGTTCTTTCCATCTTTGATCAGAAGAATTCCCACAATGCACAGGGGCTATTTTCCCATAGCTGGGGCAGTGGTTGATAGGCTCTGGGCCATATTTGAGTGGCCCTGAATTCTGTATCTCTGGGGACCACTGCTGCTCCGAGATCCCCTGCAGTTCAGCCTGGGACTGAGAGACCCAGTTTCCATGTGTGGCCACGAGGAGGCACTGCAGGAGTCTTGGTGGTGGACAGTCTGTGAACAAAGGAGAAGACCTGGACCACGTTCTCCTGGTTCTCCTTGTTCTCCTCTGTTCTTCTCTAAAGAGGAGGAGGAGGAGTCAGCAGTACTGACTACCAAAGCTCTATAGACTAGAGAAGAGCAGCAGACTGTCCACACACCCTGTGTGCATGCACACTCACACACAACATTCACACAACATTCACACAAAATCCACTCAACACACACACAACATTCGCTCATTATTTATACACACACCATACACACAGTATTGACACAACATTTATTTCAACATTCTCACACTTTTCACACAACATTCACTCAACATTCACTCAAAGTTCACTCAACACACACACAACATTCACTAAACATTCAAACAACATTCACACAACATTAACTCAACATTCACACAACATTCACTCAACACACACAACATTCACTAAACATTCAAACAACATTCACACAACATTCACTAAACATTCAAACAACATTCACACAACATTTACTAAACATTCAAACAACATTCACACAACATTAAAACAACATTCACACATTCAAACAACATTCACACAACATTAACTCAACACACACAACATTCACTCAACACACACACAACATTCACACAACATTCACTCAACACACAACATTCACTAAACATTCAAACAACATTCACACAACATTAACTCAACATTTGCTGAACATTCACACAACATTCGCACAACAGTCACACACCTTTCACTCAACATTCACACATCATTTCCACAAACACATCACAAGATATCACAGCATGAAACCACATGTATCATTTTACCTTTTGTGTGGTGGGGGGATGGGGTGGAGGTTTAACATAAAGACAAAGGACTCAAGAACACATTACAAAAAGACACCTAACTTTCAACAAATAGTTTTTTGTTTTTTTTTTTTTTGATGATCACTTCACATTACAAAAACACATGTAACATTTAGCTTTTTGGTAAAACATAAAGACAAAGGACAAAAAACACATAGCATTATAAAAAGACATCTAACATATTTTTTTTCAAACATAAAGACAAAGGACATGAACATGTCACATTACAAAACACACCTAACATTTAACATACATGTTTTTTTGTTTTTTTTTTTAAACAAAGAGACAACAGACATAAACATACATGTTTTTTTTTTTTTTTTTTTTTTTTTTTTTTTTTTTGAACAAAGAGACAGCAGACATGAGAACATTTTTCAAGGATAACCCCGGTTCCTGCAGCTTTTACATTGTTTATAGAATGAGTTAGAACAATATACTCACCCAGAAGGCTTTCCTGACCCAAACAGTGCTTCGGGAGATATTTCGATCCAAAATCGAGCAGCGGACATCGATATAATGGTAGCCCATAGGGCATAGATCGCCGCTCCTAAAACTGCATTAATCGTCCAAAAACTCATGTTTTTCACCAATATTCCATCATGATCCGTTCCGGATGGTCCTCCATTTCAGTCTGTGTCACTCCACACAGCGCTGTGTGTGGCTGTGCCAACCTCTGAACTGACGAGTTTGTTTACGTGCCTCCACGCATGAGCAGTACTCTCTGGAGCGTTGCCTCCGCTTCCTACGATGTTTGAGCTCGTCATCTGTATACTCTGGCTCGAAACTGTAAAGACACCCATCATATTCAAAGTTCTCCTCCACAACATCTTCATCCGATAGATATTGGTCCATTTTGCACAAAACTGGAAGAAGAAAGTCGATTTGTAGCCAGCCGTCTTCCCCTGAAACAATGAGCCGCACTGCGCATGTGCGGAGGCATGTAAACAAACTCTTCAGTTCAGAGGTCGGCACCGCCACACAGCGCTGTGTGGAGTGACACAGACTGTAATGGAGGACCATCCGGAACGGATCATGATGGAATATTGGTGAAAAACATGAGTTTTTGGACGATTAATGCAGTTTTAGGAGCGGCGATCTATGCCCTATGGGCTACCATTATATCGATGTCCGCTGCTCGATTTTGGATCGAAATATCTCCCGAAGCACTGTTTGGGTCAGGAAAGCCTTCTGGGTGAGTATATTGTTCTAACTCATTCTATAAACAATGTAAAAGCTGCAGGAACTGAAGTTATCCTTTAACATTACAAAAACACACCTAACATTTAACATATGTTTTTTTTTTGTGTTATTTTTTTTTTTTTTAAACAAAGAGACAACAGACATAACAACATTTAACATTACAAAAACACACCTAACATTTAACATACATGTTTTTTTTTGTTTTGTTTTTTTTTCAGGACATAAGAACTTATCACATTACAAAAACACAAAACTTGCTGTTTGCGGGGCGCTTCCTAGGAGGTGCTCCCTCTGGCTCCTCAGCAGGTCTCTTCCTTGACCTGGCACGCCGTTGCTCCCTTTTCATCCTCAAAGCCCTCAACTTCTCTACCCACCTGAGCCTGGGGCTCTGAACACCTGAAGTGTTCTGGACCTCAGGATTGAAAGCTGGCGCTAACAGAACAGGTGGATCATCGGCTTCCTCAGATGGAGCACCCTTGGAGATCTTCTTAGGGGGTGGAGGAGTCAGACTAGGAGAAGGAGTATTGTGAAGAAAAGGAAAAAGAGAAGGAAACAGCTCATCCAAGGAGGGGGAGGATGGGGAGAAACAGGAGGGAGGACAAGACTCAAGGGTGGAAAGAGGAGTCTCTTGAAGATTAGGAGACTGAGGAGGAGAGAACTGACCCCAGAAAGGGGAGGATGGAGTCAGAGGAGGGGAAGAACTGTCTGATGGGGAGATACTGCAGGGAGGACCAGACTCAAGGTTTGAGGGAGGAGTCTCTTGAAGAGTAGGAGACTGAGGAGGAAAGAACTGACCCAAGAAAGGGGAGGATGGAGTCAGAGGAGGGGAAGAACTGTCTGATGGGGAGATACTGCAGGGAGGACCAGACTCAAGGTTTGAGGGAGGAGTCTCTTGAAGAGTAGGAGACTGAGGAGGAGAGAACTGACCCCAGAAAGGGGAGGATGGAGTCAGAGGAGGGGAAGAACTGTCTAATGGGGAGATACTGCAGGGAGGACCAGACTCAAGGTTTGAGGGAGGAGTCTCTTGAAGAGTAGGAGACTGAGGAGGAGAGAACTGACCCAAGAAAGGGGAGGATGGAGTCAGAGGAGGGGAAGAACTGTCTGATGGGGAGATGTGGGAGGGAGGACCAGACTCAAGGTTTGAGGGAGGAGTCTCTTGAAGAGTTGGAGACTGAGGAGGAAAGAACTGACCCCAGAAAGGGGAGGATGGAGTCAGAGGAGGGGAAGAACTGTCTAATGGGGAGATACTGCAGGGAGGACAAGACTCAAGGTTTGAGGGAGGAGTCTCTTGAAGAGTAGGAGACTGAGGAGGAAAGAACTGACCCAAGAAAGGAGAGGATGGAGTCAGAGGAGGGGAAGAACAGTCTGATGGGGAGATGTGGGAGGGAGGACCAGACTCAAGGTTTGAGGGAGGAGTCTCTTGAAGATTAGGAGACTGAGGAGGAAAGAACTGACCCAAGAAAGGAGAGGATGGAGTCAGAGGAGGGGAAGAACAGTCTGATGGGGAGATGTGGGAGGGAGGACCAGACACAAGGTTTGAGGAGGAGTCTCTTGAAGGTTAGGAGACTGAGGAGGACAAGTGAACAAGAAAGGAGAGGATGGAGTCAGAGGAGGGAAGAACAGTCTGATGGAGATGTGGGAGGGAGGACCAGACTCAGAGGTTTGGAATAAACTGGGAGGAGTAAAGTGGAGCCTGAGGAGGAGACAAGTGAACCAAGGAAAGGGGAGGTGGAGTAGAGGAGGAGAACTGAAGGAGATAAAGGATGGAGGAAGACAAGATAAAGAAAAGGAGCCTGAGGAGGAGGCAAGTGATCCAAGGAAGGGGCAGTTGGAATAAAAGTAGGAGCAGAAAAGGAGACTGGAGGATAAAGGAGGAGGACACGGCTGAAAGATGCAGGTAGCGAAAAGGAAAAGGAGCCTGAGGAGGAGGCAAATCCAAGGAAGTGGGGGTGAGCTCAAAAGTGGGACCATGTCTTCCATCCTATACACTCCAAAGCAGGGTCCTTCCATGGACCCGTGGACCCTGGTGGAGCACTCACCTGCTTGATGAGGAGGGGGCAGCTGAGCGAGCCTGGACCCTTCTCATCTCCGTGGACCTCTGGTCACCATGTTCAAGGAGGCCGTCAGCTGGATCATGGATCTAAAAGAAACAAAAACAAACATTTAGAATCTGGACGTTCAAACTGAGCAGCAAATTTATCAGAGAGATTTTCTTTAAGTGTCTCACAGTCCTGAGGCACAAACTAGAGTCAGAGTCATCTACACACTCATATTTATCTGCAGGTATTTACTGTGGAAAAGAGAAAAATCAGGAGCCTGGAGGGCCAGAGGAATGCTGTACACACAGCCGAGGGCCACACTAACTTCAAAAGAATCATTATACAACATTCATGCTAACAAAGGGAACAGGTCACTTTCTCTAAAATTCAACCCTACATTCAAATGTTTAAAATGACAGTTTCATTTTTAAAAAAAATCCTTTTCTCTCATAATATTGACCAATCATCACTGAATGTCCTGATTTTGACTGATATCTTCATTTTTACTTTTAATCATCAAAACTTGAAATTTTTATCACATGTCAACTCAAAGTTTTGGCTTCTATTTCTTATTTTTGACTTTTCATTTCATAATCATGACGTCAATTCTCATAATTTTGATGTTTTACTAAAATTTTGACTTTTTGTCTCCTAATTCTTATTTTATTAATGTCATATCCATGATTTATAATATCATAATCATGACTATCTTCCTTATAATTTTAAAACTTTCTGTCATAATGTGCACTTTTGCTAAATTATTTTTACTGTTTATGTTATTTTGATGTTAAATCTCATGTTTTTTTTTATAAGTGACTTATCCCAATTTTTGTCTTTTAATTTTATCATTTCAATTTTTGTTTCATAATCAGAACCTAGAAATCCAGATTTGCTTCTCATCAGCCATGAGTTAGTTTCTGATTGTTTGGTGGTGGAAATGGGCTTCCACAGTGATGCATTCACAAAGTTATTCAAGAAACAAGTGTCAATATTCAGCTTGTTTCAGCAAATAATTGGATATATGCCAACAACCAAAGATCAACAAGGATTTTTATGTCAGGGAAGAGTCTGTCTTTTTATCCCCTTCATGTTTACAGTTTATTGATATTTAAATGAACTAAAGGGACACACTGAATGAGAGAGAGGGTGCTGTGTGCCCCATGGCAGCTCTTTGCTCATCATTGCTCTAATTGCAGAGTAAAAGGTAGACGTCATGTAATAACTTCTAAAAAAAATAATTTAAAAATGGTTTCATACGTCTTAATAAGATTTTAAAAGACAAAATCCATATTATGAATCCCAAATGCACAGAATAATGGTTGAGGCTATAAACTAAATTAAGTCTTTTTGTAAACTTTAATAGTCAGAGTTAGTACCAATAAATGAAATAAGGTTTTGAGGTCATCTAAATTAAAATATATACTCAATGCTTGATGTTTGCAGCATTAAAATACGCTGCTTTAGACACTTTCTGCACTCGTCCAAAGTTATTATTAAAGTTTCCTCAACACTCTACAGTGTCTTTCAAAAAAAGAGCAAATTATTACAACCAAGTTTCTCTTTTTGGAGAAAACAACACTCATATGAGTGTATATAACCTTGAAGATGTGAACAGAGTTACTATTTTAGTCAAAGTTACTCCACAAATATATCATTAACTTTATAAGAACATTTTTCCGGTCATTTGAAAGCATAAAACTGTTTTTAGTTTATATTTTCTGAAAAGCATTCATTAATTTATGATCTAAAATAAATTAGAGTTTAAAAAAAAAACTCATGGACTGATAAATTTAGCTCAAAGATGTTGTAAATGTATCGAAATATCCTAAAAAAACTCTAAATACAGTATGTCACATCTCTAATACTAGCTTAAAACTACAGTCAAAGCAGCTCTTTTCAGTTTCATTCTAGTCTTTAAAGGTTTTTTGTCTTCAGGTGGTAAACAGTCAATCTACTAAAGTTACACTGCAACAAGTCAAATACACTTAGACCCATTTATCATGGAACATAGAGGACTTTCTGCAGCAGAAAACCATCCAAAATGACATTTCTATCACAGTTATTAGTCCAGTTAGTGATTCATTGCTTAAATGAAACTGTGATGAGGATGAAGGTGTAGAAATATCTTGATATAGCCTAGCTTAAACTGTTGGACTAACTGTTGTTTTGGGCTCAAACGGTCGTTTTCCCACATTTCCTGACTGTTTGGTCAAACTATTCTCACAACATTCAGGTAAAACTTGATGAATGAATTAATCGTTTTAGTGTTACAGTCTGGCTTTGACTTGGAATAACTTATCAAGGCATCATATCAATGATAAGCATTAATTAATGATTAATGTTTTTAACTTGTTAATACCTGTCATTCATCTTGTTTATGTTTTAATCATTTAATGTTTTAATGCAGCTCCACATGCTTGGAATGAACTCCAAAAGACCTGAAACTAAAAGATCTGGTGTCACTAGACACTTTCAAGTCAATGTTGAGCAACTTGGAGGTGAACACATCTGGCTGCAGATGTTTTGACTGATGCACTTTATCTTTCTCCTGTGGACAATCCGAGCAAAATAAGCTGTCTGAATTGTGACTTCTCTTTCTTAATGTACTGAATTCTTGTTTTATGTGTTTGATGACTACATGTGTTTGTGTAAAACTGTTGAATGTGCTGCTGTCTTGTCCAGGACACTCTTGTGAAAGAGATTTTTAATCTCAATGAGGTTTTCCTGGTTAAATAAAGGTTAAATAAAATAAAATAATCAAATTGAACCATCATTTTTAAAGTTCTCAGTATTTACTGTTCATCACTGTTAAAAATCTTCTTGTTTAATAAAACACAAACTTGTTGCTGCAGCGTTAACTACTGAGGCAAATGTTCAACAAGCCTGTGCCTTGTCTTTAAGTTTTCATTGCATAGCCTACTTTTTTAACAGAAGTGTTTTCAGCAGTTACAGTTGGTTGTTTTGTTCAACAAGCTCTGACACCACACTCCATCTGAAGCTTCATGTTAATGTTATATTTCAAATCATCTTTCATGTTTACTTTCTCTTTAATTATTTATCAAGAATGTGATTGAAAAAAAAAGAAATGTAAAAATTACCTTCATGTCTGGCCAAACCTTTAATACAATACTTTCATGTAGTTTTTTTATTAATCGAGAGCAAGGTATACCTACCTCTCTTTCGAACGCTCTGGTTACAGTTAAAAAAAAAAAACATCACCAAAATATTCATGCGCCGGATTTCCGGCACTGTGCCGGAGGTCTTCAAGCCCTGTTACTATCAACCCCATAGTGTGTCAAAGATGTGCTCCCTGAGCAAAATCACGTCTTCTGAACTACTCCTCTTCCACACTGTTCCGGTCTCCTTACCACTGAAATAATTGGCACGAATTTGACCACAGAGGAAGACCAAAACATATTAACAGGACGCCACACAAAAGACAAGTTTCATCTTTTATTGAAGTATTTTAAGGTGGAGATTAAAATGAAAAGAAACCCAAACAAACTATATAAACCAAAAGGGGCTGGGGTTGTTGGCCAAAATGAACAAAAGAGGAGAGAATGAGAGGTCCAACCCATAAGGCGCCGCCGCACCTCTCACCTCTCCCTATACTGCCTGACCAAAAAGCTAACTAAAACAACAAAACAATCAAAGACGAAAAAACAGGACTACAGTCAACCTCCAGCCCAAACTAAAACAACAAAACCCAACAACCTAATGCTGCTGAGGACATAAATGAGAGACGGAAAAAAGCACAAAAGAAAATACCTGTTCATCCAGGAACCAAACCAAAAAGGAGGAACCACATGGACCTCCTGCTCCTCAATACTGTGTGTGTGCCCCAGAGAGAAAATTGCTCCTCTCTCAGCTCCCTCAAATACCCCTCCTCCTCTCCTCCTGAGTGCAGATTCCTCTCAGGTGTGCAGCAAGGGAGACTGAGGAGAAACCTGAGAGACAGAGAGAGCCACCTGGAGGAGAGAGAGAGATCAAGAGAGGAGCAAGAAGGGGAGATCACACGGACAGAAAAGGAGCGGATCAGGGCCGCACATAACACCCCCACCCTAAGATGCTGAATATGGGGCCATGCAACACTTTCAGCACACGCTGCGCGACAACGTGTCGGCCAAAATATTATCAACCCCTTTAATGTGTCTGACTTCCAAATTAAATGATTGGATGTAAAGGGCCCAACGCATAATCCTCTGGTTATTATTGCGCATCTGATTGATGAAAACCAGCAGATTATCATCAGTAAAGCAGAGCACCGGGGCAACACTTGAGCCGATATACACCTCAAAGTGTTTTAAAGCCAAAACAAATGCAAGGGCCTCTTTTTCTACAGTTGAATACATGCGCTGATGCCGATTAAACTTTTTGGAAAAGTAAGAGATGGGATGCTCGACATTATCGTCCCCATCTTGCAGGAGAACAGCTCCGGCCCCTGCATCACTCGCATCAACAGCAAGTTTAAAGGGACGATCAAACACTGGTGCCGCCAACACCGGAGCATTGATGAGCAAGGCTTTCACACAGTCAAATGCACATTGACAAGTGTCGGACCACTGAAAACGACTTTTAGGGCTCAACAAGTTCGTCAGTGGTGCCGCAATGGCGGAGACATTTTTACAGAAGCTTCTGTAATATCCTGCCATCCCCAAAAATCGACGCAATTCACGCCGAGACGCGGGAGTAGGGAATGATACAATGGCCTCAACTTTGACATACAAAGGTCTAACTTGACCCCGACCCACGACTTTCCCCAAATATGTTACAGTGGCCTGGCCAAATTCACATTTTGCCAAATTCACTGTGAGATTAGCGTCACGCAGTCGACCAAATACTTCCCGGAGCTGTTTGATGTGATTGTCCCAAATGTCTGAATACACCACAATGTAATCTAGGTAAGCTTCACACCCTGATACCCCCGACAAGACAAGATTTACCAACCGCTGGAAACAGGCAGGCGCGTTACGGACTCCAAATGGAACAACAGTGTATTGCAAGAATGCATCGGGGGTCACAAATGCACAAATCTCTTTTGCACGGGGCGTGAGTGGAACCTGCCAATACCCCTTTAAAAGGTCAAGCTTTGACACAAAGTTAGCAGAGCCCACATGATCCACACAATCCTCCACCCGAGGAAGAGGATAACAATCAGGTTTTGTGACATCATTAACCTTGCGAAAGTCAGTGCAAAAACGGTCAGAACCATCAGATTTAACAGTGAGAAGACACGGTGAGCTCCATGCACTCGAGCTTGGCTCTGCAATCCCATTCTCCAGCATGTAATCAACTTGATTTTTTAATCTATTACGTTTATCGGGATTCACCCTATACGGATGCTGTTTAATAGGAGGGGAGTCCCCTACATCAATATCATGTTGAAGCAAATGAGTCCGAGTTGGTACATCAGAAAACAGGGAGACATGGGACCTAATTAACCCTGCCACATCGTCATGCTGCACCTTAGTTAAATGGGGAAAACACTCATCCAATTTTGACAACATTTCAGAATTTTTAAGACGCCCTTGCACGACCGCAATTGAGGGGCCAATCACATCGGCATCAGATGTAGATGCACCTGAAAGTGCTTCGGGAGTTTCAGCACTGGACAGCTCCATTTGGCCCGGAGCCCCGGCAGAAATTTCAGCACTAGACAGCGCCAACACAGCATTACCCCCAGCAGGAACTTGCGGCGGAGATGTGGCAGCTCTATCCAGGTATGGTTTTAACATGTTGACATGGCATAATCTGTTTCGGCGTCTGCGTTCAGGAGTGGCCACAATGTAATCCCTGTCACTTACTTTTTCTAAGACTATATAGGGTCCACTATAGCGAGCCTGCAGGGCTGAACCTGGAACAGGTAACAGCACTAACACTTTGTCACCTGAACTAAAGCTTATGTTCCGGGCGTCTTTATCAAACCAACGTTTCATTTTATTTTGAGTGGTGGCCATGTTTCGTTTAGCCAATTCACAGGCACGAAGAAGTTTAGAGCGGGAATTACTGACATGATCGCACAAGTTTTTCGGTTTGTCCTCTTTAAGCCAGCTACCCTGTAATAATTTTAGAGGACCCCGAACCGTGTGCGAACACCAGCTCAACCGGACTAAAACCCAAAGACTCTTGAATTACCTCCCGAGCCGCAAAGAGAAGGAGGGGGACACCTTCATCCCATTCCCTGTTTGACTCCAAACAGTAAGTGCGGAGCATTGATTTTAGCGTCTGGTGGAAGCGTTCAAGTGCGCCTTGACTTTCAGGGTGATAAGGACTTGAATAGCAGTGTGTGACATTTAGCTGTTTCGTAACTTGCGCAAAAATTCGGGACATAAAGTTTGATCCCTGGTCAGTCTGCATTATTTTAGGCAATCCGAACAAGGAGAAAAATTTCACCAAGGCATTTACAACCGTTGCTGCAGTTATTTTACGCATTGAGATGGCCTCAGGAAATCGGGTTGCCGAGCACATAATTGTCAAAAGAAACTTATTACCGCCTTTAGTGCGTGGGAAAGGGCCAACACAGTCCACAATAACTCGTTCAAATGGTTCCCCAACCACTGGAATCGGATACAAGGGATATTGCGGGATGGTCTGATTGGGTTTGCCCGAAATTTGGCACGAGTGACAGGTCTTACAGTGGTGTTTTACATCTCGTTTCAATCCAGGCCAGAAAAAACAGCGCAAAATCCTATCATATGTTTTATTTACCCCGAGGTGGCCTGCCATAGGATTATCATGTGCTAAATTAAGAACTTCTTCTAAGGTTCTTCTAAGGTTTTGGAACAACGATTTGAGTTGTAGCACCCCAATCATCCTGTGCAGACGCATGAGGCGGCGCCCACTTACGCACAAGTACACCGTCCCTCAGATAATAGCACGTGGATAATTTTTCCGATTCCAGCTTTGATACCACAGAGTCCCAGGCAGATGACAAAGACGAGTCGCGGTTTTGCTCAATAATCAGCTGTTCTCGAGACATAGAAACTTTGGAACCGAAATGATCAATTGTAGATGGCTCAGTCGTCACATTTACAGGAGCAGCTGATAAAGACGGAACGGATCCCTGCTCTTTAGCTGATAGAGCCAAATTGTCAGCTTCAGCCATAAAACTGTCTGTCAGATTTACCTCCTCGCTCCCGATCGGTAAATCAACTCTCTGCTTGGCTGACATCGCCCGGGTAACAGCACAAGCCGGGAAAACCGTGGGAAACTTCTGCTCCAACTCATCAGTTTGTCCCGTACCGGGAACAGCAGTCACTTCGGGATTAAGAAGAATTTTCCCCCTGCAAGATCATTACCCAGAATAAGGGAAACCCCATCTATTGGAAATTGTGGACTTACCCCCACTACCACAGGACCTTTTACCAGATCACTGTCGAGGTGCACTACATGTAATGGAATCCCCACAAATTGCATGCCAAAACCCCGGACTAAAGCTGTTGAATTTAGCGAGGATTTTTCTGATAATGGTAGCACCTCTTCTAAAAAGACTGACTGCGAGGCTGCGCTGTCTCTCAGTATGGTTATTGGGACTTTTGGACCATCCTCAGATAAGGATACGAAGCCCTTCATAGTAAAGGGAGCATATATGTCAAGGTCAGTTTTCATGGAAACAGTAGGAGTTGAAGACGGCTTAAAGGTAGGAGCAGACTCTGTTTTCATTAAATCAACTGTTTTTACATCTTTCTCCTTCTTTTCCAGCGCAAAGCACTGATTGATTGTGTGTCCAGGCTTTTTACAATAGAACCACAGTGGTCTGTTTTTAACACTTACTAACTCTTTATTGTCAGGCCTACAATCACTGGGAGAATTTTGTTGTACAGGGAAAGTTGCCGATTTTGCTGCTCTGTTTTCTGGGGACGAGTGAAACCTTCCAAAGGTATCCTTGTGCGTAAGGACATATTCATCCTTAGTCAGATATACAAACTGTAGGGGGGGGGATGTTTAGCTTCCAGTTCTCTGAGGCGCAGCTGTCTGTCAACTTCCATTTTACGAAACTCATATTCAAAATTTAGTTGTTTCTCTTTTAGTTCTTTTTCATTATTCATTTCTTTCTCTTTTAACTCAAACGGCGCATCTCGACTTCCAATTCCCTGAGACGAAGCAGCTCCCCTGCGCCATGCTGCGCAGCAGGCGAAGCCGGGATATTCGACAAAAACCCCCTTTTCACACAAAGCAGACATTAGCTCCGATTTCAAGACTTCTTTTTTTACTTGTTTTGGAACCGATACACCACAGTGGTCTGCAATCACAAATAAATGCGATTTAGTGCAACGATTAAGTAAGTCGAGACTTGGATTAGTTGTAAATTCATCGATTTTAAATTCCATAGCCAATAGCAATAATGACCAACATACAGCGAAAAAGGAGGGGGAAAACCCTCTTAAGTTAAAAAAAAATCGATTACAAAGGAGAGAGAAAAGAGAAAAAAAATGTCTGGGATGGCACACACACAAATTTCTTTTTTTCAAAAATAGTAAAAAAAACGACTTGTCAAGGCGTCTCAAAAGAAAAATGTGCAATATATTTTAGAGCACAATTAATTTAGGCGACAATTTCCAAAAAAAAGGAAACCCAAGGAAATGTCAGTAACCACCCACTACTGCAACAAAACAAAGCAGTTAAATATGGGAAGCAACACGGTTACTTAAAGGTTTACCAAAAAAAAAAAAAAAAAAAAATCCTACCACAGAACTGAGGCACTAAAATATCAAAACCACAGCCCTAAACCACACTGCGTTAAAAGGTAAAATACCTACAAAAGAAACTGCAGTAGTAGAAAAACAATTTTTAGGACGAGCCCCCAAATATGTTACCGTCTCCTTACCACTGAAATAATTGGCTCGAATTTGACCACAGAGGAAGACCAAAACATACTAAAAGGACGCCACACAAAAGACAAGTTTCATCTTTTATTGAAGTATTTTAAGGTGGAGATTAAAATGAAAAGAAACCCAAACAAACTATATAAACCAAAAGGGGCTGGGGTTGTCGGCCAAAATGAACAAAAGAGGAGAGAATGAGAGGTCCAACCCATAAGGCGCCGCCGCACCTCTCACCTCTCCCTATACTGCCTGACCAAAAAGCTAACTAAAACAACAAAACAATCAAAGACGAAAAAACAGGACTACAGTCAACCTCCAGCCCAAACTAAAACAACAAAACCCAACAACCTAATGCTGCTGAGGACATAAATGAGAGACGAAAAAAAAACACAAAAGAAAATACCTGTTCATCCAGGAACCAAACCAAAAAGGAGGAACCACATGGACCTCCTGCTCCTCAATACTGTGTGTGTGCCCCAGAGAGAAAATTGCTCCTCTCTCAGCTCCCTCAAATACCCCTCCTCCTCTCCTCCTGAGTGCAGATTCCTCTCAGGTGTGCAGCAAGGGAGACTGAGGAGAAACCTGAGAGACAGAGAGAGAGCCACCTGGAGGAGAGAGAGAGATCAAGAGAGGAGCAAGAAGGGGAGATCACACGGACAGAAAAGGAGCGGATCAGGGCCGCACGTAACACACACAATGTAGAGAACTATCAGCACTTTGATGGGCTGTGATCGCCTTGAATCTGCTGAAGCCTGGTGAATGATCCGCTCGGCTGCTCTGATAGCTTCACTGTGCAGGTGGTAGCTCTTGTTCTTTAAGGCTGCATCTTCCGTCACAAGACTGGCATGGCAAACGTCACAGGACAGTTTCTTCAAACTCTGTCTCACAACAAACTCTGAAATTAGAGGTGAATTGATTAAAAATATAAGACCTTCATAAGCATGGGGAAACTTGAATTTGGATGTTTTAATCTGAGACAGGCCCAATCAGTTTCCCCCCAGATTCTAACTATTGGCGGTGAAGATTATTGGAAAAACAGCTATTAGTTGAATTGTACCTGCAACATACACAAGAGCATTGTCCACGAGACCATCAAAGCAGGTGGGAAGGTAGCTGTGGTCATGAACAAGAGCAGGAAAGTCAGCAAACAGGGATGGAAGATCTTCTTCTGCAGAGGACATATGTACAGCTGACAGGTCTGTAGGTATGTTGATTTAGTAGGACTGGGCAGAAGAGGACACCACTGCTGCTGGTAGGGACTCTGTTCCATTCTGTGCCACGACGCTGTCTTTGCAGCTTGCTTTAACAACCCCACACCAGGCCATCAGCTACCGGAAGATGTACTTGAACTGGCTGGCTTTAGGGTTGTTATTCCAGCCGCCTTAAAGCAACACCAAAACAAAAAACACAAGATAAACAAGTATATTACACAGATATTCAATATATAGCTTTATGCCTGCAAACACACATTTTTCTAAACACTCAAAATGGTTTCTATTCCAGATACTGTGTGTGTTCACAACAGCATTTTCCTAAAAATAAGAAAACAACCTGATGGACCAACAAATTGCAAGGAACAATAGCATTTTCTGACTCAAGTGTGCATTTAAAAACAGGAATCCTACCAGACGCTCTCATGGAATTAAAGAGAAGCTCAAAGTGGTCCTGGCTGAACCTGTAGGTCAGGACATGTTGCTGTCCTTCAAGCAGCTCAGGCATCACCAACATCAACGTGTTAATATTGATGATGAAGGGCAGGACTGAGAGGAGCCTTCAAAAGCAAATATTGTATTACTATGATGATCCTGCCAACACAGGACAAAATTAAGCAGACATGCAAACACATAAAGCATGGGGTGAACATAATGAATGCTCCCAAAGCAGCGAGGGCAGACACTAAACCTCATTTCAAACAACTCACTTCATTGCAATATTTGTAATGCAGAAAGAAATAAAGGAACATACCCTTACCAACCCTATACATGGCATCTATTTAAACGAACACTTTGTCATGGGGAACCGGATGTGGGAAGCTGGTCCCCAAGGGCTCACAGGGGCTTCCTTTTAGATTGCATCCAAGTTACCAATACCAGAATCGGAAATTGCTCCGATACTGCTGGAAATGCTGGTATCGTATCGGCAAGCGCTGGAGTCCAGGCACAATCCGATACCACGTAATTTATTAATTTAGTAATCTATGTACTATTCAGTAGTAAACTCTGGCAGTTCTTCTTCGCTGCTCTTAAAAAAGTAGCGCTGTCTGCAACCCACAGGGACCTGGAGGAATTGATCACGTGACACAGACACAACGAACACACGTATGTCAGAGCCGGTTGACGCAAGACTTGGAGCTAAACTAGCTAGCACGATCATGCTGCATCATTGCCATACTTATTCATGTTTTACAAAGGGATTAGCCTGAGCCAGGCCTGACTACAATTATAATCTTATCAAAGTCATGCAGGCGTAGCATGATGGTATTTTTATAACACAGTGGTATCGGATCGATACTCTGTATCGGCCGATACCCAGAGCACAAGTATCTGTATCGAGAAGTAAAGGTATCAGAACATCTTTCCCCTTATTCCACGCAGATGAAGCTCTACTAAGGCATGTTTAACCAACACTTTCTGGGTGTCTGGTGTTAGCGACTTGGTCAAATAATAGGAAGGTGGAGCCGTCCAATAACCCTGAAGCCTAACCAGCATAAAAACCAGAGCCTTAGCAGCAATGTTGGTCTCATTAATCCCTTCCTCAAGTCCACAAATCCAGAGGATCATATAGACATGCTTTTTGATGGTCGTTGCATCCAGCATTAGGGTGATAGATCCGTACGAGGCTTCGTCTTCCTGATACCTTCTTTTTAGTATGTCCAACATCATTGCATTGAGACCAGGATTGGCACCCAGAGAGCTCAGCCCCCTTGGTAAAATTAAAGGGTAATAATCTAAACATTAACCCATATATCTTTGTTATTGTGGGCAATGGACATCCTAAAAACAGCTATAATATAAAAATGTACCAGCATGAGACATGAGCTATTAGACCACTAAGTTTTTCCATTCATGAAAATGAAGTCCGTAGTGCTTTAGGGGTTAATGTAGTTCAAAACAGCATGATAGAATCATGAAGAAATACCTTCGCAATGAAATGGGATGTGGCAGGTGAAAACAGAGAGTCTCTCTCAAGTAATTATACATCCTTGGATCATGCAGATGGAGAGTAATAATGAAAAAAAGCCCTTTTCATTTCCTTTTATTATTATTATTATTATTATTATTATTATTATTATTTACCTTGTTAATTTTGAAACTTGTGGATTTTAAGTGAACCTGTAAAAATGCCTTTTTTCCCGTTATTTTAAAAAGAGACATAATAAGGATTAATAAAACAATTATATATATATATATATATATATATATATATATAAATATATATATATATATATGCATATATATATATGTTTACAAGACTATGACGACAAATGCCCACTACCACTCAAGGAGAGGGGTCTGGCTGCAGACCTGCACTGACAGGACCCTACGTTGCAGACCTGCACTGAGTAGACCATAGACCATAGACTGTAAAAAACATGGACGCCATGACACTGGGCTCAAATTGAAGCCTCCACGAAAACTGCTCCCCCTGGTGACTGGCTGCAGTATAGGTCAAATCTCCGTCTCCCCCATTCATCTGGACGGGCCGAAGTGAAACTTCAAAAAATTAATACACTTCGTAGAAATATTTCTCCCATCCGTATGCTGTGGTGATATGAAATTATTATTGGGCTGCGTGTTTTCCAAGTCCTGTTTTTTCTGAAAAGTTTCTTTTTTATTAGTTATTAGACTTTAAAAATAACCGCGGTTGACGGCAGCTTCACAATGATTGTGTACGGCGTATGCTGAGTTGTGTTGCGACCGTTTACGACAGCTGCGTCCGGATTATGGCCCAAATTCTCGACTGGTTGCACAATGGCGGCGCCCTGACGAAGGGTTTTTATGACTTCAAAACCGTTACATGGTAGAAGGCGGAGCCACGCTATCCAGTTCTTATAATACATCCATGGTAATACTTCAGTAGTCTGCTTACGGTGATCACTTTGGGCGTTAACCACACACTGGGGCATCTGGAAAAAAAAACGTAACGTGACGTCGGAGGTCTGCAACGTAGGGTCCTGTCAGTGCAGGAAACGTAACGTGATGTCGGCGTAACGTGACGTCGGGTCCTCTCAGTGCAGCGGGTCCTCTCAGTGCAGGTCTGCAGGTCTGCAGCCAGACTGTCTTGCACTCAAGTGACAGGAAACATACAAAAAAAGAGAAAAAGAAAAAAAAGTGTGGCAAATTGGACTCTTTTAAAAAAAAAAGAAAAAAAAAGAAAAAAAAGAAAAAAAAAGAAAAGTCTCTCTGGGCCTTGGTGTATTCATCACCCTGCTTCAACAGGAGGAGAACTGGAAGATCTGAAAATCAATAAGCAAAAGTGATATAGTTCATTTGTTTTCACAGTAACTATGAAGTCTAACAAACACCAAGCAATACAGAAAATATTCTGTGTATTTTTAGATTTTACCTGAGTAGCAGTCAAGCTTGACTTTCAGATCCTCGTCGATGAGATTCTTCTCCTTTAGTTTCTCCATGAGGTTCTGAATTTGTTTGTCCCTCCATAATCTTTTCATTGCATTACTCTTGTCCTGCTGCAGTTTCCTCATTCTTACTGAGGCTTCATCACGTTTCACCACATGGACACAGTCGTTCAGCATGATTCCTTCTGCTCCAGTAGAAGACGAGGTTGTTCTTACTGATACCTGCTAAACTAAACACAATCAAAGAAGTTTGAGAGTCTACAATGTGATGTATACACAACACATAATTTGTTCCAGAACTGCAGGAAAAACATTTACATGTTATTACATATTTACACACTGATTTAGCCATCCTATACACATTGAATTCTTCTTAGCCAATGACACACATACCCTTTGAAGATGAGCTGGGAAGTTGAAAATGGATGACACAGAAACATCTTTAAGGCCAACTGTCTGCCCTGTTCTATCAAAGTCCTCACTATTGAAGTGTTCACTGCAGAGCAGTGACATGTCAGAGGCAACAAAACGGTCCCTTCTTAGGACAAGTTCCCACTTCCTCCTCCTTTCTATGGGTTTGGGAAACCCTGAAAACATAAGAAAGGTAGTCAGATATACAAAGTGTCAACATTTTCCACTCTTCTTTGCTTTAACATCAGGGTTAAAGACTTTTTGTAGTTAAATGGATGTCTACATGTGTGTGTGTGAGCAGTTATGTAACAATTCTAAATTTAGGATAAAAACGAATAAAAAAGACAAATACTGGTATACAGACGCAGAATCTTGGAATATCAGACTTGCAGTCTTAAAATCTTACCAATTACACGTGATCCCACAGGAGCATATATAATCCTACATATGCTCCATGGCTATTGGAGCATACGGAAGATGCACAAAAGTCCGGCATTGTGACTGAGGGCAGGTGGCAGAAATGGGTCAGAAGCAAGCTGGGTCGATACCGGTAGAGCAGGTTGATGTACGTAGTTGGGGGCAGGCTGCAGGTTGGGTTACCAGGGTTGAGGAGGCAGAGACAGGCCAAGAGCAGGCTAAGTTGGTTCCAGGAAAACAAGCTGGAAAAAATGGCAGAGAGGCAGGATCACGAGGGCAGGGTAACAGGACTGTGACAAATCAACCCTTCACTATATCCTAACTCCAAAACTGCCTGTGAGTCTGTTTCTCACTGTCTGTATTTTTCACATCGAAACTCACATTATGTTTAAAATCTCTCTGTTTCATGTCATGCTAATTTAGCTAACCTGCTTTGGTTTGCAAAGCTAACTAATGTAAAAGTGCTTTGAGTCATTCACTTAAGAAACACTGACAGGAGGGGTTCTTCATGTTTTTGGGACGGCGCCCCACCCTCTCTAATACACTACAGGGAAGACACTGTGAAGCATTCAACTCCGATTTGTAAACTGACTGCCCTTCTGACTGACTGCAGTCTATCTGTAAATCCTAATCCCAGTTATAATTGCACAAACATCAAAATATTGTGAAGGCTTATTAAATCATGATGAAATAATGTTTATGGTGATGAAGAATCTCTCCTGTCAGTGTTAATGTTTGTGTATTAAACGACTCAAAGCACTTTTATATTAGCAAGATTGGCATTGAAAAACACATCATAATACAAAAAATGCAGTTTGTTTTGTCTGTATTTCATTTTTCTATTTAACATTTTACAATGCCGATCCTTGTTTCAGTGTGAATGCAACTTTTTCTACAATGCCAAGCTTCTTTTTCATTTACCAGATCTTACTGTCAGTGTTGTGGCTCCACGATGTTACTTATTTGTGTTTCTCTGCTGTATTTGGGTCCACAACTACCCAATCTGATGTCAAAATATTGATCACTCTCAACTTATATTGTAATACTATCTTGTAGCCTACAGGATGTGCTAGTAAGCTGGTATAACCTTCTCTGAACAGTTTTCTAAAAGAAACTAGGCCTGCACAATACATCGTTTGAACATCGGCATCGCAATGTGCGCTTGCGCAATAGTCACATCGCGCATTCGATGTGACTATCACAAACACGCAAAACTTTTGTTTTGCTTCACAAGCTCCTGTATATCATCTACATTTATTGGGGAAATGAAGAAAAAGCAACTGAAATTGAAACCTATTCTATTTTGTACAGAGACACGGCCTCCTGGATCCCTTTTATATACAGCAATCATCATTCACAGATGAACCCCCTTAGCCTGGATTAAACCGTATTATACTATGGTGTCATTGTGAGTCAACCAAATTCTTCCCAAACAGTCACCTGGTCACCTGGTGAAAATTCTTCTATTTTTAATATCTAACTAATTAGATTCATCTTGTCTTCTCATCTACCTGGCGGCCTCTGGAGAAGTGAATCCCAGGTGTGTGAGAGCTGGAAGGCTCCTTCATCCCTGTTGATGGTGTCCGTGCCCGTTCCTGATCTCTATCGACTCTCCCAGCTCTCACACACCTGGGATCACTTCACAGATGACCCCAGATTATCTGTCTGGATTAAACAGTATTATACTATGGCTGTCAGGTGACAGCTCAGCCAAATTCTTCCCAAACAGTCACCTGGTCACCTGGTGAAAATTCTTCTATTTTTAATATTGCAATACATATCGCAATATATCGCAACCCCCCAAAAAATTGCAATGTTAGTTTTTTCCAATATCGTGCAGCCCTAAAAGAAACGCTACATTTTAAACACTTCCAGACCTCCAAAATCCTGCCCAAGCTTATAACTTTTGAAATAAACTAAACTGTTTGTAAATCCTTCAAGATTTCAGCAATAAAGAATAAATATGTTTGGGCAGATGTCTAGAGACCAGAGCAGCAAAGCGCCCTGGTCCAATATGGCCGCCGTTGAATCATTTACTCTGTGTTCGATTGCTTTACCCTCCCAATCACGTCCCTCCAAGTCTTACTGTCATTGCCTATGTGAGCGTTGAAGTCCCCCAGTAGAACCAGGGAGTCCCCAGAAGGGGCACTCTCCAGCACCCCCTCAAGGGAATCTAAGAAGGGTGGAAACTCTGAGCTGTTGATGGGTGCATAAGCACAAACAACAGTCAGGTTCCGTTCCCCCACCCGAAGGCGCAGGGAGGCTCCCCTCTCGTTCACCGGGGTAAACCCCAACGTACAGGCCACGAGCTTAGGGGAGACAAGAACTGCCACCCCCGCCCGGTGCCTCTCACCATCCGCAACTCCAGAGAAGAAGAGAGTCCAACCCCTCTCAAGAGGACTGGTTCCAGAGCCCAAGCCATGCGTCGAGGTGAGTCCGACTATATCCAGCCAGGACCCCTCAACCTCACGCACATGCTCCGGCTCCTTCCCCGATAGAGAGGTGACGTTCCACCTAGAGCTAAGCGCTGCCGAGGATGGGACCGCCAGGGTCCCCGCCTTCGGCCGCTGCCCAGCTCACAATGCACCCGACCACTATGGCCCCTCTCACAGGTGGTGGGTCTATGCGAGGGGGGTCCCACGTCTCTCCTTCTGGCTGGGCCCGGCCGGGCCCCATGGGCATAGGCCCGGCCACCAGGCGCTCGCCTGCGAGCCCCACCCCCAGGCCTGGCTCTGGGGGGGTGGGGCCTCAGTGACCCACGTCCGGGCAAGGGAAACTTGGAGCCAATCTTCTTCTTCATCAGAGTGGTCTTTTGAGCCACACTTTTTCTGGCCCCTCCTCCAGGGCCTGTTTGCCTTGGGTGACCTTACCAGGGGAATAAAGCCCCCGACAACATAGCTCCTGAAGTCATTGGGGCACGCAAACCCTCCCACCACGATAAGGGTTTGAGACGTTAATGTAAAAAATTTAAATAAAATAAACTAAAAAATGACAGGGGTTGCAACATGAATGTAATCCCTGTGAGACTCCCCCTCATGTTAAATCAGAACTCTATGGCCAACACAAACATGTCATAGATTTCTCATTTATTACCAAACTGTTGCACTCACAGCTTCAAACAACCAGCCTGTTTAAAATGGACCAAAATACTGAAGAAGACCACAGAGGGGACCTGAGCCTCTGGGACACCTCTGTCAGGCTGTGTCCATGACCCAACAATCCCTCCGTCCTTCTTTTGTGCATCCACAGTGTTTCAGTGGGTTCTTTCCATCTTTGGTCAGAAGAATTCCCACAATGCACAGGGGCTATTTTCCCATAGCTGGGGCAGTGGTTGATAGGCTCTGGGCCATATTTGAGTGGCCCTGAATTCTGTATCTCTGGGGACCACTGCTGCTCCGAGATCCCCTGCAGTTCAGCCTGGGACTGAGAGACCCAGTTTCCATGTGTGGCCACGAGGAGGCACTGCAGGAGTCTTGGTGGTGGACAGTCTGTGAACAAAGGAGAAGACCTGGACCACGTTCTCCTGGTTCTCCTTGTTCTCCTCTGTTCTTCTCTAAAGAGGAGGAGGAGGAGTCAGCAGTACTGACTACCAAAGCTCCATAGACTAGAGAAGAGCAGCAGACTGTCCACACACCCTGTGTGCATGCACACTCACACACAACATTCACACAACATTCACTCAACATTCACACAAAATCCACTCAACACACACACAACATTCACTCAACATTCACGCAACATTCGCTCATTATTTATACACACACCATACACACAGTATTGACACAACATTCATTTCAACATTCTCACACTTTTCACACAACATTCACTCAACATTCACTCAAAGTTCACTCAACACACACACAACATTCACTAAACATTCAAACAACATTCACACAACATTAACTCAACATTCACACAACATTCGCTCAACACACACAACATTCACTAAACATTCAAACAACATTCACACAACATTAACTCAACATTCACACAACATTCACTCAACACACACACAACATTCACACAACATTCACTCAACACACACAACATTCACTAAACATTCAAACAACATTCACACAACATTAACTCAACATTCACACAACATTCACTCAACACACACACAACAGTCACACACCTTTCACTCACCATTCACTCAACATTCACACATCATTTCCACAAACACATCACAAGATATCACAGCATGAAACCACATGTATCATTTTACCTTTTGTTTGGTGGGGGGATGGGGTGGAGGTTTAACATAAAGACAAAGGACACAAGAACACATTACAAAAAGACACCAAACTTTCAACAAATAGTTTTTTGTTTTTTGTTTTTTTAGGGGGGGGGTTAAGCAAAAGGGAAAAGGATATATGATCACTTCACATTACAAAAACACATGTAACATTTAGCTTTTTGGTAAAACAGAAAGACAAAGGACACAAGAGCATGTCTCTCACTCTCTCTCACTATGTACATATATACATATACATATACATATATCTATATATATATATATATATATATATATATATATATATATATATATATATATATATATATATATATATATATATATATATATATATATATATATATATATATTTTTATATTTATATATATATATGTGTGTATATATATATATATATATATATAGATAGATATGGATAGATAGATATATTCTAGACATAAAGACAAAGGACAAAAAACACATAGCATTATAAAAAGACATCCAACATTTTTTTTTTCAAACATAAAGACAAAGGACATGAACATGTCACATTACAAAACACATCTAACATTTAACATCCATTTTTTTTTTTTTTTTTGAACAAAGAGACAACAGACATAAGAACATTTCAAGGATAACTTCAGTTCCTGCAGCTTTTACATTGTTTATAGAATGAGTTAGAACAATATACTCACCCAGAAGGCTTTCCTGACCCAAACAGTGCTTCAGGAGATATTTCGATCCAAAATCGAGCAGCGGACATCGATATAATGGCAGCCCCTTAGGGCATAGATCGCCACTCCTAAAACTGCATTCATCGTCCAAAAACTCATGTTTTTCACCAATATTCCATCATGATCCGTTCCGGATGGTCCTCCATTACAGTCCGTGTCACTGCACACAGCGCTGTGTGGCTGTGCCGACCTCTGAACTGACGAGTTTGTTTACGTGCCTCCGCGCATGCGCAGTACTCTCTGGAGCGTTGCCTCCGCTTCCTCCTATGTTTGAGCTCGTCATCTGTATACTCTGGCTCAAAACTGTAAAGACACCCATCATATTCAAAGTTCTCCTCCACAACATCTTCATCCGATAGATATTGGTCCATTTTGCACAAAACTGGAAGAAGAAAGTCGATTTGTAGCCAGCCGTCTTCCCCTGAAACAATGAGCCGCACTGCGCATGCGTGGAGGCATGTAAACAAACTCGTCAGTTCAGAGGTCAGCACAGCCACACAGCGCTGTGTGGAGTGACACAGACTGTAATGGAGGACCATCCGGAACGGATCATGATGGAATATTGGTGAAAAACATGAGTTTTTGGACAATTAATGCAGTTTTAGGAGCGGCGATCTATGCCCTACGGGCTACCATTATATCGATGTCTGCTGCTCGATTTTGGATCGAAATATCTCCCGAAGCACTGTTTGGGTCAGGAAAGCCTTCTGGGTGAGTATATTGTTCTAACTCGTTCTATAAACAATGTAAAAGCTGCAGGAACCAAAGTTATCCTTTAACATTACAAAAACACACCTAACATTTAACATATGTTTTTTTTTTGTTTGTTTGTTTTTTTAAACAAAGAGACAACAGACATAACAACATTTAACATTACAAAAACACACCTAACATTTAACATACATGTTTTTTTTGTTTTTTTGTTTTTTTTTTTACAGATGAAGGACATAAGAACTTATCACATTACAAAAACACAAAACTTGCTGTTTGCAGGGCGCTTCCTAGGAGGTGCTCCCTCTGGCCCCTCAGCAGGTCTCTTCCTTGACCTGGCACGCCGTTGCTCCCTTTTCATCCTCAAAGCCCTCAACTTCTCTACCCACCTGAGCCTGGGGCTCTGAACACCTGAAGTGTTCTGGACCTCAGGATTGAAAGCTGGCGCTGACAGAACAGGTGGATCATCGGCTTCCTCAGATGGAGCACCCTTGGAGATCTTCTTAGGGGGTGGAGGAGTCAGACTAGGAGAAGGAGTATTGTGAAGAAAAGGAAAAAGAGAAGGAAACAGCTCATCCAAGGAGGGGGAGGATGGGGAGAAACAGGAGAGAGGACAAGACTCAAGGGTGGAAAGAGGAGTCTCTTGAAGATTAGGAGACTGAGGAGGAGAGAACTGACCCAAGAAAGGGGAGGATGGAATCAGAGGAAGGGAAGAACAGTCTGATGGGGAGATACAGCAGGGAGGACCAGACTCAAGGTTTGAGGGAGGAGTCTCTTCAAGATTAGGAGACTGAGGAGGAGAGAACTGACCCAAGAAAGGGGAGGATGGAGTCAGAGGAGGGGAAGAACTGTCTAATGGGGAGATACAGCAGGGAGGACCAGACTCAAGGTTTGAGGGAGGAGTCTCTTGAAGAGTAGGAGACTGAGGAGGAGAGAACTGACCCAAGAAAGGGGAGGATGGAGTCAGAGGAGGGGAAGAACTGTCTAATGGGGAGATACTGCAGGGAGGACCAGACTCAAGGTTTGAGGGAGGAGTCTCTTGAAGAGTAGGAGACTGAGGAGGAGAGAACTGACCCAAGAAAGGAGAGGATGGAGTCAGAGGAGGGGAAGAACTGTCTGAAGGGGAGATACAGCAGGGAGGACCAGACTCAAGGTTTGAGGGAGGAGTCTCTTGAAGAGTAGGAGACTGAGGAGGAGAGAACTGACCCAAGAAAGAAGAGGATGGAGTCAGAGGAGGGGAAGAACTGTCTGATGGGGAGATGTGGGAGGGAGGACCAGACTCAAGGTTTGAAGGAGGAGTCTCTTGAAGAGTAGGAGACTGAGGAGGGAAGAACTGACCCAAGAAAGGAGGATGGAGGCAGAGGAGGGGAAGAACTGTCTGATATGGAGATGTAGGAGGGAGGACCAGACTCAGAGGTGTTTGGAATAAACTGGGGAGGTAAAGGAGCCTGAAGAGGAGACAAGTGAACCAAGGAAGAGGGGGTAGGAATAAAAGGAGGAACAGAAAAGGGAGACTGGGGAATAAAGGAGGAAGAACAAGGCTGAAAGATACAAGGAGCCGTGCGGTAAAGAAAAGGAGCTTGAGGAGGGGACAATTTAACAAAGGAAGGGTGAGATGCAGTGAAAGGTGGGGCAGAAAAGGGAGACTGGAGGATAAAGGTGGGAGGACACGGCTGAAAGATGCAAGGGGTAGTGCGAAAAAGAAAAGGAGCCTGAGGAGGAGGCAAGTGATCCAAGGAAGGGGCAACTGGAATAAAAGGAGGAGCAGAAAAAGGAGACTCAGAGATAAAGGAGGAGGTAAAAAACTCAGTGCCACAGGGGGCAGCCTGAGGAGGCTGGAAAAATAGAGGAGTGGGGGGGTGGCTCAAAAAAGGGGGAGGCAGAATCAGAGGAGGGAGAGAAGGCTGAGTGGAGGGGAAGTAGACGGGTGCATGGAGTACTGGTGCCTGGTACTCCATGTCTTCCATCCTATACACTCCAAAGCAGGGTCCTTCCATGGACCCGTGGACCCTGGTGGAGCACTCACCTGCTTGATGAGGAGGGGGGCAGCTGGAGCGAGCCTGGACCCTTCTCATCTCCGTGGACCTCTGGTCACCATGTTCAAGGAGGCCGTCAGCTGGATCATGGATCTAAAGAGAGAAACAAAAACAAACATTTAGAATCTGGACGTTCAAACTGAGCAGCAAATTTATCAGAGAGATTTTCTTTAAGTGTCTCACAGTCCTGAGGCACAAACTAGAGTCAGAGTCATCTGCACACTCATATTTATCTGCAGGTATTTACTGTGGAAAAGAGAAAAATCAGGAGCCTGGAGGGCCAGAGGAATGCTGTACACACAGCCGAGGGCCACACTAACTTCAAAAGAATCATTATACAACTTTCATGCTAACAAAGGGAACAGGTCACTTTCTCTAAAATTCAACCCTACATTCAGTGGCGTAGCTGGGATGTATTCCACATGGGTTTTCATATGTGTCAAAGGGGCCCGCATGTTTGGCATGCCGCATTGCACACAAGAATAGAGGACAGAAAAAAAGTAAAATTAAAAAAAAATGTAAAATACTGGATACAACCTCTCATTACTGCCACTATTTGAGATGTGTTTTTCTTTTTTACATTCTTGCAAATGTATCAACAACCTTGTCCAAGTTAGTCTTCAGAGACATCTCTCTCTCAATGAAAAGTAATGTCAGGCTTGAGAGGCGAGACTCGCTCATTTTTGAGTGCAGATAAGTCTTGATCAGTTTAAGGTGACTGAAAGTGCGCTCTGCCTGTGCACCTAATGCTGCCTCACTTTCATGCTCTCCCTCAATATATCCTTAATAATAAATGTTATAATAAAGCCTCTGGATTTCATTTTTATTGACAAAGAAAATTAATGATTTATAATGTATGGCTTTTCTGTCTGTGCCCTGAACAATTATCTGGACTACGCATATATGGATTATTTTATGGATGTATTTAGTGGATATTTTCTTCAGAGACAATTCTGTCCACACCACAGAATTATCTCTGTTCATACAGAATGGCAAAGCTGTAAAAGATCACCTCTGAGGCCTGAAATGTCATGCCCAGGTGGTGGTGGAGTTCAGAAAAAAATTAAAATAGCACAGAAGAGCATTATCAGCAAGCACAGTCAAATGGTCCAGAAGAAGCAAATGCAGATTTGAAACTAAATAATAATAAAAAATAATAATCACGAGTTAATAAATGTATGTGAAACACTCTTTCAGTGCAAGCATATGGCCCGTTACATGTGGACCATTATTGTTTACAACCATTTTTTATCGGTTTAAAAATAGCCATTAATCTCCATTTATATGGGTGAAATCGCCACGTTTGTGTGGTTGAGATGATGTAGCACCATGTCGCTGCAGTAGACAGTGCACGTTTACCTGCATGTCTACCTGCTGCCGGCCACCACCCGGATGTTTTCTGCCCCAGTAAAGACCCCACTGTGGCGGAAAAGATCCGGAAGTTTGGCGCATTTGGCTGCATCTTCTCTTAAAATTTTATTTTTTCGAGCAATACGTTTTTCTGCTCCACTATAGCGGCTTTTTTTTGGCGACATCTGTCTTTTCTTCATCTTTTTTCATCTCTCGTCTTTGGTCTGGCTCAAAACGCGGCAGAGCCAATCACCTTTCAATGGGCCAATGGATCAGCTCAAATCGGCAGGGGTCTCCCCCTTTTAATATGCAACATAATACAGTGACCCAGTCTGACGTCACGTTACACTCTGTGCTAACCTGCTGCTGCAGAGAAGGCAACTGCTGCGCTCATTCCGCCTCGGATTTAAACAAACAAACAAACAAACAAAAAATCATCGGAAGTGTGGTGAAGAGGGCCCGTGGGTTTTCATAACCCACCAACCCCACGTAAAGTACGCCACTGCCTACATTCAAATGTTTAAAATGACAGTTTCATTAAAAAAAAAAAAAAATCTTTTTCTCTCATAATATTGACCAATCATCACTGAATGTCGTGATTTTGACTGATGTCTTCATTTTTACTTTTAATCATCAAAACTTGAAATTTTTATCACATGTCAACTCAAAGTTTTGGCTTCTATTTCTTATTTTTGACTTTTCATTTCATAATCATGACGTCAGTTCTCATAATTTTGATGTTTTACTAAAATTTTGACTTTTTGTCTCCTAATTCTTATTTTATTAATGTCATATCCATGATTTATAATATCATAATCATGACTATCTTCCTTATAATTTTAAAACTTTCTGTCATAATGTGCACTTTTGCTAAATTATTTTTACTGTTTCTGTTATTTTGATGTTAAATCTCATAGTTTTTTTTTTATAAGTGACTTATCCCAATTTTTGTCTTTTAATTTTATCATTTCAATTTTTGTTTCATAATCAGAACCTAGAAATCCAGATTTGCTTCTCATCAGCCATGAGTTAGTTTCTGATTGTTTGGTGGTGGAAATGGGCTTCCACAGTGATGCATTCACAAAGTTATTCAAGAAACAAGTGTCAATATTCAGCTTGTTTCAGCAAATAATTGGATATATGCCAACAACCAAAGATCAACAAGGATTTTTATGTCAGGGAAGAGTCTGTCTTTTTATCCCCTTCATGTTTACAGTTTATTGATATTTAAATGAACTAAAGGGACACACTGAATGAGAGAGAGGGTGCTGTGTGCCCCATGGCAGCTCTTTGCTCATCATTGCTCTAATTGCAGAGAAAAAGGTAGACGTCATGTAATAACTTATTAAAAAAAATAATTTAAAAATGGTTTCATACGTCTTAATAAGATTTTAAAAGACAAAATCCATATTATGAATCCCAAATGCACAGAATAATGGTTGAGGCTATAAACTAAATTAAGTCTTTTTGTAAACTTTAATAGTCAGAGTTAGTACCAATAAATGAAATAAGGTTTTGAGGTCATCTAAATTAAAATATATACTCAATGCTTGATGTTTGCAGCATTAAAATACGCTGCTTTAGACACTTTCTGCACTCGTCCAAAGTTATTATTAAAGTTTCCTCGACACTCTACAGTGACTTTCAACAAAAGAGCAAATTATTACAACCAAGTTTCTCTTTTTGGAGAAAACAACACTCATATGAGTGTATATAACCTTAAGATGAGAACAGAGTTACTATTTTAGTCAAAGTTACTCCACAAATATATTATTAACTTTATAAGAACATTTTCCGGTCATTTGAAAGCATAAAACTGTTTTTAGTTTATCTTTTCTTGACAAGCATTCATAAATTTATGATCTAAAATACAGTAGAGTTTAAAAAAAAACTCATGGACGGATAAATTAAGCTCAGCTCAGCATGTTACAACAATTAGATAAAACAGTAAACAACCTTTTTACTAAACATAAAACCTGCATCTGTTGTAAATGTATCTAAATATCCTAAAAAAATTCTAAACACTGTATGTCACAGCTCTAATACAGACCAAAACTACAGTCAAAGCAGCTCTTTTCAGTTTCATTCTAGTCTTTAAAGGTTTTTTGTCTTAAGGTGGTAAACAGTCAATCTACTAAAGTTACACTGCAACAAGTCAAATACACTTAGACCCATTTATCATGGAACATAGAGGACTTTCTGCAGCAGAAAACCATCCAAAATGACATTTCTATCACAGTTATTAGTCCAGTAAGTGATTCATTGTTTAAAAACTGTGATGAGGATGAAGGTGTAGAAATATCTTGATATAGCCTAGCTTAAAACTGTTCGACTAACTGTTGTTTTGGGCTCAAACGGTCGTTTTTCCCACATTTTCTGACTGTTTGGTCAAACTATTCTCACAACATTCAGGTAAAACTTGATGAATGAACCCTAAAGGTGTCATTTCAGGACATTTTAGTAAGTTTGTTGACAGCTTGGTCTTTACAGTCCACTGCCTCTGACTCTTGTTAAAACACACGGTGCTCAATAGAATCAAATTTCTCACATTTCTCAAGCAAAGATCGACTTTGTCCATTTTTCTGGTGGTCGGTGGATGAACTTTCGCTGAAGTCACTTTTTAACTCTGGATTTTGAAGAGAACAAGTTGTAAAACCGTCTAAAATCTCTCTGCAGACTCGGTTCGTGAGGGTTCGGGTGGTTGTGATTCCTCAAATGAATATTCTGTTGACATAGCAACCAACATCGAACGTCAATCACGTTCTGGCGTCTCTGACGTCATCGCGTATAAAGGCTTTAAAGTTTTAATCGTTTTTAGTGTTACAGTCTGGCTTTGACTTGGAGATATTCATGATTTAATAAATAACTTATCAAGGCATCATATCAATGATAAGCATTAATTAATGATTAATGTTTTTAACTTGTTAATCCCTGTCATTCATCTTGTTTATGTTTTAATCATTTAATGTTTTAATGCAGCTCCACATGCTTGGAATGAACTCCAAAAAGACCTGAAACTAAAAGATCTGGTGTCACTAGACACTTTCAAGTCAATGTTGAGCAACTTGGGGGCAAACACATCTGGCTGCAGATGTTTTGACTGATGCACTTTATCTTTCTCCTGTGGACAATCCGAGCAAAATAAGCTGTCTGAATTGTGACTTCTCTTTCTTAATGTACTGAATTCTTGTTTTATGTGTTTGATGACTACATGTGTTTGTGTAAAACTGTTGAATGTGCTGCTGTCTTGTCCAGGACACTCTTGTGAAAGAGATTTTTAATCTCAATGAGGTTTTCCTGGTTAAATAAAGGTTAAATAAAATAAAATAATCAAATTGAACCATCATTTTTAAAGTTCTCAGTATTTACTGTTCATCACTGCTAAAAATCTTCTTGTTTAACAAAACACAAACTTGTTGCTGCAGCAACAAGCCTGTGCCTTGTCTTTAAGTTTTCATTGCATAGCCTACTTTTTTAACAGAAGTGCTTTCAGCAGTTACAGTTGGTTGTTTTGTTCAACAAGCTCTGACACCACACTCCATCTGAAGCTTCATGTCAAATCATCTTTCATGTTTACTTTCTCTTTAATTATTTATCATGAATGTGATTGAAAAAAAAGAAATATAAAAATTACCTTCATGTCTGGCCAAACCTTTAATACAATACTTTCATGTAGTTTTTTTATTAATCGAGAGCAAGATATACGTACCTCTCTTTCAAATGCTCTGGTTACAGATAAAAAGAAAAAAAATCACCAAAATATTCATGCCCCGGATTTCCGGCACTGTGCCGGAGGTCTTCAAGCCCTGTTACTATCAACCCCATAGTGTGTCAAAGATGTGCTCCCTGAGCAAAATCACGTCTTCTGAACCTCTCCTCTTCCACACTGTTACGGTCTCCTTACCACTGAAATAATTGGCTCGAATTTGACCACAGAGGAAGACCAAAACATATCAAAAGGACGCCACACAAAAGACAAGTTTCATCTTTTATTGAAGTATTTTAAGGTGGAGATTAAAATAAAAAGAAACCCAAACAAACTATATAAACCAAAAGGGACTGGGGTTGTCGGCCAAAATGAACAAAAGAGGAGAGAATGAGAGGTCCAACCCATAAGGGGCCGCCGCACCTCTCACCTCTCCCTATACTGCCTGACCAAAAAGCTAACTAAAACAACAAAACAATCAAAGACGAAAAAACAGGACTACAGTCAACCTCCAGCCCAAACTAAAACAACAAAACCCCACAACCTAATGCTGCTGAGGACATAAATGAGACGAAAAAAAGCACAAAAGAAAATACCTGTTCATCCAGGAACCAAACCAAAAAGGAGGAACCACATGGACCTCCTGCTCCTCAATACTGTGTGTGTGCCCCAGAGAGAAAATTGCTCCTCTCTCAGCTCCCTCAAATACCCCTCCTCCTCTCCTCCTGAGTGCAGATTCCTCTCAGGTGTGCAGCAAGGGAGACTGAGGAGAAACCTGAGAGACAGAGAGAGAGCCACCTGGAGGAGAGAGAGAGATCAAGAGAGGAGCAAGAAGGGGAGATCACACGGACAGAAAAGGAGCGGATCAGGGCCGCACGTAACACCCCCACCCTAAGATGCTGAATATGGGGCCATGCAACACTTTCAGCACACGCTGCGCGACAACGTGTCGGCCAAAATATTATCAACCCCTTTAATGTGTCTGACTTCCAAATTAAATGATTGGATGTAAAGGGCCCAACGCATAATCCTCTGATTATTATTGCGCATCTGATTGATGAAAACCAGCAGATTATCATCAGTAAAGCAGAGCACCGGGGCAACACTTGAGCCGATATACACCTCAAAGTGTTTTAAAGCCAAAACAAATGCAAGGGCCTCTTTTTCTACAGTTGAATACATGCGCTGATGCCGATTAAACTTTTTGGAAAAGTAAGATATGGGATGCTCGACATTATCGTCCCCATCTTGCAGGAGAACAGCTCCGGCCCCTGCATCACTGGCATCAACAGCAAGTTTAAAGGGACGATCAAACACTGGTGCCGCCAACACCGGAGCATTGATGAGCAAGGCTTTCACAGTCAAATGCACATTGACAAGCGTCGGACCACTGAAAACGACTTTTAGGGCTCAACAAGTTCGTCAGTGGTGCCGCAATGGCGGAGACATTTTTACAGAAGCTTCTGTAATATCCTGCCATCCCCAAAAATCGACGCAATTCACGCCGAGACGCGGGAGTAGGGAATGATACAATGGCCTCAACTTTGACGTACAAAGGTCTAACTTGACCCCGACCCACGACTTTCCCCAAATATGTTACAGTGGCCTGGCCAAATTCACATTTTGCCAAATTCACTGTGAGATTAGCGTCACGCAGTCGACCAAATACTTCCCGGAGCTGTTTGATGTGATTGTCCCAAATGTCTGAATACACCACAATGTCATCTAGGTAAGCTTCACACCCTGATACCCCCGACAAGACAAGATTTGCCAACCGCTGGAAACAGGCAGGCGCGTTACGGACTTCAAATGGAACAACAGTGTATTGCAAGAATGCATCGGGGGTCACAAATGCACAAATCTCTTTTGCACGGGGCGTGAGTGGAACCTGCCAATACCCCTTTAAAAGGTCAAGCTTTGACACAAAGAGCCCACATGATCCACACAATCCTCCACCCGAGGAAGAGGATAACAATCAGGTTTTGTGACACCATTAACCTTGCGAAAGTCAGTGCAAAAACGGTCAGAACCATCAGATTTAACAGTGAGAAGACACGGTGAGCTCCATGCACTCGAGCTTGGCTCTGCAATCCCATTCTCCAGCATGTAATCAACTTGATTTTTTAATCTATTACATTTATCGGGATTCACCCTATACGGATGCTGTTTAATAGGAGGGGAGTCCCCTACATCAATATCATGTTGAAGCAAATGAGTCCGAGTTGGTACATCAGAAAACAGGGAGACATGGGACCTAATTAACCCTGCCACATCGTCATGCTGCACCTTAGTTAAATGGGGAAAACACTCATCCAATTTTGACAACATTTCAGAATTTTTAAGGCGCCCTTGCACGACCGCAATTGAGGGGCCAATCACATCGGCATCAGATGTAGATGCACCTGAAAGTGCCTCGGGAGTTTCAGCACTGGACAGCTCCATTTGGCCCGGAGCCCCGGCAGAAATTTCAGCACTAGACAGCGCCAACACAGCATTACCCCCAGCAGGAACGTGCGGCGGAGATGTGGCAGCTCTATCCAGATATGGTTTTAACATGTTGACATGGCATAATCTGTTTCGGCGTCTGCGTTCAGGAGTGGCCACAATGTAATCCCTGTCACTTACGTTTTCTAAGACTATATAGGGTCCACTATAGCGAGCCTGCAGGGCTGAACCTGGAACAGGTAACAGCACTAACACTTTGTCACCTGAACTAAAGCTTATGTTCCGGGCGTCTTTATCAAACCAACGTTTCATTTTATTTTGAGTGGTGGCCATGTTTCGTTTAGCCAATTCACAGGCACGAAGAAGTTTAGAGCGGGAATTACTGACATGATCGCACAAGTTTTTCGGTTTGTCCTCTTTAAGCCAGCTACCCTGTAATAATTTTAGAGGACCCCGAACCGTGTGTGCGAACACCAGCTCAACCGGACTAAAACCCAAAGACTCTTGAATTACCTCCCGAGCCGCAAAGAGAAGGAGGGGGACACCTTCATCCCATTCCTTGTTTGACTCCAAACAGTAAGTGCGGAGCATTGATTTTAGCGTCTGGTGGAAGCGTTCAAGTGCGCCTTGACTTTCAGGGTGATAAGGACTTGAATAGCAGTGTGTGACATTTAGCTGTTTCATAACTTGCGCAAAAATTCGGGACATAAAGTTTGATCCCTGGTCAGTCTGCACTATTTTAGGCAATCCGAACAAGGAGAAAAATTTCACCAAGGCATTTACAACCGTTGCTGCAGTTATTTTACGCATTGGGATGGCCTCAGGAAATCGGGTTGCCGAGCACATAATTGTCAAAAGAAACTTATTACCGCCTTTAGTGCGTGGGAAAAGGCCAACACAGTCCACAATAACTTGTTCAAATGGTTCCCCAACCACTGGAATCGGATACAAGGGATATTGCGGGATGGTCTGATTGGGTTTGCCCGAAATTTGGCACGAGTGACAGGTCTTACAGTGGTGTTTTACATCTCGTTTCAATCCAGGCCAGAAAAAACAGCGCAAAATCCTATCATATGTTTTTTTTACCCTCAGGTGGCCTGCCATAGGATTATCATGTGCTAAATTAAGAACTTCTTCTAAGGTTCTTCTAAGGTTTTGGAACAACGATTTGAGTTGTAGCACCCCAATCATCCTGTGCAGACGCATGAGGCGGCGCCCACTTACGCACAAGTACACCGTCCCTCAGATAATAGCACGTGGATAATTTTTCCGATTCCAGCTGTGATACCACAGAGTCCCAGGCAGATGACAAAGACGAGTCGCGGTTTTGCTCAATAATCAGCTGTTCTCGAGACATAGAAACTTTGGAACCGAAATGATCAATTGTAGATGGCTCAGTCGTCACATTTACAGGAGCAGCTGATAAAGACGGAACGGATCCCTGCTCTTTAGCTGATAGAGCCAAATTGTCAGCTTCAGCCATAAAACTGTCTGTCAGATTTACCTCCTCGCTCCCGATCGGTAAATCAACTCTCTGCTTGGCTGACATCGCCCGGGTAACAGCACAAGCCGGGAAAACCGTGGGAAACTTCTGCTCCAACTCATCAGTTTGTCCCGTACCGGGAACAGCAGTCACTTCGGGATTAAGAAGAATTTTCCCCCTGCAAGATCATTACCCAGAATAAGGGAAACCCCATCTATTGGAAATTGTGGACTTACCCCCACTACCACACGACCTTTTACCAGATCACTGTCGAGGTGCACTACATGTAATGGAATCCCCACAAATTGCATGCCAAAACCCCGGACTAAAGCTGTTGAATTTAGCGAGGATTTTTCTGATAATGGTAGCACCTCTTCTAAAAAGTCTGACTGCGAGGCTGCGCTGTCTCTCAGTATGGTTATTGGGACTTTTGGACCATCCTCAGATAAGGATACGAAGCCCTTCATAATAAAGGGAGCATATACGTCAAGGTCAGTTTTAATGGAAACAGTAGGAGTTGAAGATGGCTTAAAGGTAGGAGCAGACTCTGTTTTCATTAAATTAACTGTTTTTACATCTTTCTCCTTCTTTTCCAGCGCAAAGCACTGATTGATTGTGTGTCCATGCTTTTTACAATAGAACCACAGTGGTCTGTTTTTAACACTTACTAACTCTTTATTGTCAGGCCTACAATCACTGGGAGAATTTTGTTGTACAGGAAAGTTGGCGATTTTGCTGCTCTGTTTTCTGGAGACGAGTGAAACCTTCCAAAGGTATCCTTGTGCATAAGGAAATATTCATCTGCAAGAACTGCTGCCTCAGACACCGTTGATACTTTTTGTTCGTTAATATAAGTTGCGATCCTTTCAGGGAGACAGTTTTTAAATTCCTCCAGGAGAATCAAGTCCCTCAGTTGATTAAAGTCCTTAACATCTTTAGATTGGCACCAGCGGTCAAAGAGTGTTTCTTTCGCACGCCCAAACTCACAGTAGGTCTGGCCATTTGTTTTCTTAAAACCCCTAAATTTTTGTCTGTACGCCTCAGGCACTAACTCGTATGCTCTAAGCACGGTTGACTTCACCTCGTTATAATCAAAACAGGAATCAGAGGGCATTGAGGCATATGCGCTTTGGGCTTTACCAGTAAATACTGACTGTAACAGCAAAGGCCAAACTCCCTTTGGCCAATTTAGTGTAGTGGCGACACGTTCAAACATAATAAAATATTTATCCACGTCTTTATCACTAAATGGTGGGACCAGGCGAATGCATCTATTAAGGTCAAAATCACCACTCTCGGATGATAACTCGGGGGGGGGGTTAACTTCCAGTTCTCTGAGGCGCAGCTGTCTATCAACTTCCATTTTACGGAACTCAAATTCAAAATTTAGTTGTTTCTCTTTTAGTTCTTTTTCATTATTCATTTCTTTCTCTTTTAACTCCAAACGGCGCATTTCGACTTCCAATTCCCTGAGACGAAGCAGCTCCCCTGCGCCATGCTGCGCAGCAGGCGAAGCCGGGATATTTGACAAAAACCCCCTTTTCACACAAAGTAGACATTAGCTCCGATTTCAAGACTTGTTTTTTTTTTACTTGTTTTGGAACCGATACACCACAGTGGTCCGCAATCACAAATAAATGCGATTTAGTGCAACGATTAAGTAAGTCGAGACTTGGATTAGTTGTAAATTCATCGATTTTAAATTCCATAGTCAATAGCAATAATGACCAACACACAGCCAAAAAGGAGGGGGAAAACCCTCTTAAGTTAAAAAAAAATCGATTACAAAGGAGAGAGAAAAGAGAAAAAAAATGTCTGGGATGGCACACACACAAATTTCTTTTTTTCAAAAATAGAAAAAAAAACGACTTGTCAAGGCGTCTCAAAAGAAAAATGTGCAATATATTTTAGAGCACAATTAATTTAGGCGACAATTTCGGAAAAAAAGGAAACCCAAGGAAATGTGAGTAACCACCCACTACTGCAACAAAACAAAGCAGTTAAATATGGGAAGCAACACGGTTACTTAAAGGTTTACCAAAAAAAAAAAAATAAATCCTACCACAGAACTGAGGCACTAAAATATCAAAACCACAGCCCTAAACCACACTGCGTTAAAAGGTAAAATACCTACAAAAGAAACTGCAGTAGTGGAAAAACAATTTTTAAGACGAGCCCCCAAATATGTTAGGGTCTCCTTACCACTGAAATAACTGGCTCGAATTTGACCACAGAGGAAGACCAAAACATACTAAAAGGACGCCACGAAAAAGACAAGTTTCATCTTTTATTGAAGTATTTTAAGGTGGAGCTTAAAATGAAAAAAACAAACAAACTCAATAAACCAAAAGGGGCTGGGGTTGTCGGCCAAAATGAACAAAAGAGGAGAGAATGAGAGGTCCAACCCATAAGGGGCCGCCGCACCTCTCACCTCTCCCTATACTGCCTGACCAAAAAGCTAACTAAAACAACAAAACAATCAAAGACGAAAAAACAGGACTACAGTCAACCTCCAGCCCAAACTAAAACAACAAAACCCAACAACCTAATGCTGCTGAGGACATAAATGAGAGACGAAAAAAAAAAAACACAAAAGAAAATACCTGTTCATACAGGAACCAAACCAAAAAGGAGAAACCACATGGACCTCCTGCTCCTCAATACTGTGTGTGTGCCCCAGAGAGAAAATTGCTCCTCTCTCAGCTCCCTCAAATACCCCTCCTCCTCTCCTCCTGAGTGCAGATTCCTCTCAGGTGTGCAGCAAGGGAGACTGAGGAGAAACCTGAGAGACAGAGAGAGAGCCACCTGGAGGAGAGAGAGAGATCAAGAGAGGAGCAAGAAGGGGAGATCACACGGACAGAAAAGGAGCGGATCAGGGCCGCACGTAACACACACTATGTAGAGAACTATCAGCACTTTGATGGGCTGTGATCGCCTTGAATCTGCTGAAGCCTGGTGAATGATCCGCTCGGCTGCTCTGATAGCTTCACTGTGCAGGTGGTAGCTCTTGTCCTTTAAGGCTGCAGCTTCCGTCACAAGACTGGCATGGCAAACGTCACAGGACAGTTTCTTCAAACTCTGTCTCACAACAAACTCTAAAATAGAGGTGAATTGATTAAAAATATAAGACCTTCATAAGCATGGGAAAACTTGAATTTGGATGTTTTAATCTGAGACAGGCCCAATCAGTTTCCCCTCAGATTCTAACTATTGGCGGTGAAGATTATTGGAAAAACAGCTATTAGTTGAATTGTACCTGCAACATACACAAGAGCATTGTCCACGAGACCATCAAAGCAGGTGGGAAGGTAGCTGTGGTCATGAACAAGAGCAGGAAAGTCAGCAAACAGGGATGGAAGATCTTCTTCTGCAGAGGACATATGTACAGCTGACAGGTCTGTAGGTATGTTGATTTAGTAGGACTGGGCAGAAGAGGACACCACTGCTGCTGGTAGGGACTCTGTTCCATTCTGTGCCACGACGCTGTCTTTGCAGCTTGCTTTAACAACCCCACACCAGGCCATCAGCTACCGGAAGATGTACTTGAACTGGCTGGCTTTAGGGTTGTTATTCCAGCCGTCTTAAAGCAACACCAAAACAAAAAACACAAGATAAACAAGTATATTACACAGATATTCAATACATAGCTTTATAGCTGCAGACACAAATTTTTCTAAACACTCAAAATAGTTTCTATTCCAGATACTGTGTGTGTTCACAACAGCATTTTCCTAAAAATAAGAAAACAACCTGATGGACCAACAAATTGCAAGGAACAATAGCATTTTCTGACTCAAGTGTGCATTTAAAAACAGGAACCCTACCAGACGCTCTCATGGAATTAAAGAGAAGCTCAAAGTGGTCCTGGCTGAACCTGTAGGTCAGGACATGTTGCTGTCCTTCAAGCAGCTCAGGCATCACCAACATCAACGTGTTAATATTGATGATGAAGGGCAGGACTGAGAGGAGCCTTCAAAAGCAAATATTGTATTACTATGATGATCCTGGCAGCACAGGACAAAATTAAGCAGACATGCAAACACATAAAGCATGGGGTGAACATAATGAATGCTCCCAAAGCAGCGAGGGCAGACACTAAACCTCATTTCAAACAACTCACTTCATTGCAATATTTGCAATGCAGAAAGAAATAAGGGAACATACCCTTACCAACCCCATACATGGCATCTATTTAAACGAACACTTTGTCATGGGGAGCCGGATGTGGGAAGCTGGTCCCCAAGGGCTCACAGGTGCTTCCTTTTAGATTGCATCCAAGTTACCAATACCAGAATCGGAAATTGCTCCTATACTGCCGGAAATGCTGGTATCGTATCGGCAAGCGCTGGAGTCCAGGCACAATCCGATACCACGTAATTTATTAATTTAGTAATCTATGTACTATTCAGTAGTAAACTCTGGCAGTTCTTCTTCGCTGCTCTTAAAAAAGTAGCACTGTCTGCAACCCACAGGGACCTGGAGGAATTGATCACGTGACACAGACACAACGAACACACGTATGTCAGAGCCAGTTGACGCAAGACTTGGAGCTAAACTAGCTAGCACGATCATGCTGCATCATTGCCATACTTATTCATGTTTTACAAAGGGATTAACCTGAGCCAGGCCTGACTACAATTATAATCTTATCAAAGTCATGCAGGCGTAGCATGATGGTATTTTTATAACACAGTGGTATCGGATCGACACTCTGTATCGGCCGATACCCAGAGCACAAGTATCTGTATCGAGAAGTAAAGGTATCAGAACATCTTTCCCCTTATTCCACGCAGAAGAAGCTCTACTAAGGCATGTTTAACCAACACTTTCTGGGTGTCTGGTGTTAGCGACTTGGTCAAATAATTGGAAGGTGGAGCCGTCCAATAACCCTGAAGCCTAACCAGCATAAAAACCAGAGCCTTAGCAGCAATGTTGGTCTCATTAATCCCTTCCTCAAGTCCACAAATCCAGAGGATCATATAGACATGCTTTTTGATGGTCGTTGCATCCAGCATTAGGGTGATAGATCCGTACGAGGCTTCGTCTTTCTGATACCTTCTTTTTAGCATGTCCAACATCATTGCATTGAGACCAGGATTGCCACCCAGAGAGCTCAGCCCCCTTGGTAAAATTAAAGGGTAATAATCTAAACATTAACCCATATATCTTTGTTATTGTGGGCAATGGACATCCTAAAAACAGCTATAATATAAAAATGTACCAGCATGAGACATGAGCTATTAGACCACTAAGTTTTGCCATTCATGAAAATGAAGTCCGTAGTGCTTTAGGGGTTAATGTAGTTCAAAACATCATGATAGAATCATGAAGAAATACCTTCGCAATGAAATGGGATGTGGCAGGTGAAAACAGAGAGTCTCTCTCAAGTAATTATACGTCCTTGGATCATGCAGATGGAGAGTAATAATGAAAAAAAGCCCTTTTTCATTTCCTTTTATTATTATTATTATTATTATTATTATTATTATTATTATTATTTTTATTATTATTATTATTTACCTTGTTAATTTTGAAATTTGTGGATTTTAAGTGAACCTGTAAAAATGCCTTTTTTCCCGTTATTTTAAAAAGAGACATAATAAGGATTAATAAAATATATATATATATATATATATATATATATATATATATATATATATATATATATATATATATATATATATATATATATATATATATATATATATATATATATATATATATATACAAGACTATGACATATATATGCCCACTACTATATATATATATATACCTGCACTGACAGGACCTACGTTGCAGCAGACCTGCAATGAGAGGACCCGACGTCGATCACGTTTGCACTGACAGGACCCTACGTTGCAGACCTGCACTGAGTAGACCATAGACCATAGACTAGAAAACACCATGACACGCTCAAATTGAAGCCGCCATGAAAACTGCTCCCTGGACTGCTGCAGTATAGGTCAAATCTCCGTCTCCCCATTCATCTGGACTGCGGGCTGAAACTTCAAAAATTAATACACTTCGTAGAAATATTTCTCCCATCCGTATGCTGAAATTATTATTGGGATATGAAATTTTATTCCTGTGTTTTTCTGAAAAGTTTTTTTTTATCAGTTATTAGACTTTAAAAATAACTGCGGTTCAGCATGATTGTGTACTGCTCTATGCTGAGTTGTTTTACGACCTGCGTCGATTATCCCAAATTCTACTGGTCTACTGGTTTCACAACTGACGGGGATATTATGGCTTCAAAACCGTTACATGGTAGAAAACGCCATCCAGTTCTTATAATACATCCATGGTAATACTTCAGTAGTCTGCTTACGGTGATCACTTCTAACCAACTACACACTGGGGCATCTGGAAAAAAACGAATATGACGCCGGAGGTCTGCAACGAGGGTCCTGTCAGTGCAGGAAACGTAACGTGATGTCGGCGTAACGTGATGTCGGGTCCTCTCTCAGTGCAGCGGGTCCTGCAGGTCTGCAGGTCTGCAGACTGTCTTGCACTCAAGTGACAGGAAACATACAAAAAAAGAGAAAAAAAAAAAAGTGTGGCAAATTGGACTCTTGTAAAGAAAAAAAGAAAAAAAAGAAAAAAGAAACAAAAGAAAGTCTCTCTGGGCCACCCTTGCTTCAACAGGAGGAGAACTGGAAGATCTGAAAATCAATAAGCAAAAGTGATATAGTTCATTTGTTTTCACAGTAACTATGAAGTCTCACAAACACCAAGCAATACAGAAAATATTCTGTGTATTTTAGATTTTACCTGAGTAGCAGTCAAGCTTGACTTTCAGATCCTCGTCTTAGATTCTTCTCCATGAGGTTCTATTTGTTTTTCTCCATGATACTCTTTTTGTCCTCCATACTCTTTTCATTGCATTACTCTTGTCCTGCTGACACAGTTTCCCATTCTTACTGAGGCAGGTCATGATGCTCTAGAAGAAGACTTCTACCTAACACACTGATCATCAAAGAGTTTGATTACAATTGACACAACACACCAAGAACTGCAGGAAAAACATTTACATTTTACAGAAAACAACTGATTTAAAAACACATCAGCCAATGACACACATGAGATGAGCTATAAATGGATGACACAGAAACCCTTTATATTAACTCCAAAACATGCCCTGTTCTATCTGTCCTCACTGTCTGAAGTGTCACTGCAGAGCAGTGACTTTATGTCAGAAAACGGTCCCTTTTAGAGCAAGTTTCCTCCTCCTTTTTGGGTTTGGGAAACCCTGAAAACATAAGAAAAGAAAAGTGTCAACATTTTCACTTCTTACTTTAACATCAGGGTTAAACACTTTTTGTAGTTAAATGGATGTCTACATGTGTGTGTGTGAGCAGTTATAACAATTCTAAATTTAGGAGAAAGAATAAAAAGACAAATACTGGTATACAGACGCAGAATCTTGGAATATCAGACTTGCAGTCTTAAAATCTTACCAATTACACGTGATCCCACAGGAGTTATAATTGCACAAAACAAAAGTCCGCATTGTGACTGAGGGCAGGTGGCAGAAATGGGATGAAATAATGTTTACAGGTGATGAAGCTGATGCAGGTTGGGTTACCAGTTGGGAGGCAGAGACACCAAGAGCAGGCAAGTTGCAAGTTGGTTCCAGGAAAACAAGCTGGAAAAAAAAATGGCAGGATCAGAGGCAGGTGACAAATCAACCCTTCACTATATCCTAACTCCAAAACTGCCTGTGAGTCTGTTTCTCACTGTCTGTATTTTTCACATGAAACTCACTTTATGTTTAAAATCTCTGTCTGTTTCTCATGCTAATTTAGCTAACCTGCTTTGGTTTGCAAAGCTAACTAATGTAAAAGTGCTTTTGAGTCATTCACTTAAGAAACACTGACAGGAGGGGTTCTTCATGTTTTTGGGACGGCGCCCCACCCTCTCTAATACACTACAGAGGAGACACTGTGAAGCATTCAACTCCGACTTGTAAACTGACTGAAGTCTCCTTCATCCCTGTTGATGGTGTCCATGCCCCGTTTCCTGATCTCTATCGACTCCTCCTCAGCTCTCACACACCTGGGATTCACTTCTCCAGAGGCCGCCAGGCAGCAACGCAGCCCGGGACAGATCACAGATCCTCTGTCCGCTGCTACTACCGGAAACAGCTGATAAAAAGACACGTCACAGCTGTCAGGATGACAGCTTCTGAAGAAGACGGCAGAGTTACGTCGAAACATGTCAAGGTAAACCATACCTTTTTGTCTTAACAAAAGAACACGAAAACACTTATTTTTAATATCGCAATACATATCGCAATATATCGCAACCCCCCAAAAAATTGCAATGTTAGTTTTTTCCAATATCGTGCAGCCCAAAAAGAAACGCTACATTTTAAACACTTCCAGACCTCCAAAATCCTGCCCAAGCTTATAACTTTTGAAATAAACTAAACTGTTTGTAAATCCTTCAAGATTTCAGCAATAAAGAATAAATATGTTTGGGCAAATGTCTAGAGACCAGAGCAGCAAAGCGCCCTGGTCCAATATGGCCGCCGTTGAATCATTTACTCTGTGTTCGATTGCTTTACCCTCCCAATCACGTCCCTCCAAGTCTCACTGTCATTGCCTATGTGAGCGTTGAAGTCCCCCAGTATCTCAGGGAAACTCTGAGCTGACATAAGCACAAACCTTCCAGGAATCTAAGAAGGGTGGAACTCTGAGCTGTTGATGGGGTGCACAAACAGACAGTCAGGAACTGCCACCCCCGGTGCCTCTCACCATCCAAACACTCAACTCCAACCGCCTCGTGGAACGAGACCACAAGCCTGAGCCTCGAGGCCGAGGTGTCCAGGACCCCTCTCACATCTGGGCCGAGCAGAAGCCCCTCTGCTACCCTAGCTGCAGTGGGTAGGCTCTGGGCCTGCCCAGCTCACACGCTGCCCAGCTCTCAGCCGTGAGGGCCTTTCACAGAGCTGGGCCCGAGGGAGGCACCTCAGGAGCTGGCTGGTGGCCCAGTCACAAAGCGGCCACCACGGCCCCTCCCGCCTCTGGGGGGGGGGTCACAGTCGACTACCAAAGCTCCTGGCTGGGGCAGCAGAGCCACCACGGTCATGCCTCCCCCTCCCAAATCAGTGACATTGCCACATCCCTCCCCACAAACTTCACTCAAATCTTCTTTATTTTCCCAATCACACAGTTTGACAAACTTCTTTCTTCTCCACTGTTTACCAACTTACTAAAGCCCCCACACACAACTCATAAACATTCAAAAACTCCTTTCAACATTCACACAAATATAACCACAAAATTCCAACTTCAAACTGTAATCCTAAAAATTTAAATGAAATAAACTAAAAAACATTGCACACAACATGTCAAAAATCCCTTGCTACAAACATGTTAAATCAGAACTCTATGGCCAACACACAACATGTCACACATTTCTCATTTATTACCAAACTGTTGCACTCACATTCAACAACATTAGCCTGTTTAAAACACATCCAAACATACACATGAAACACATGTACACAATGTGGAGGACAGACAAAGGACACAAGCATTACACAAAAGACACACAACTTGGTCAACAACATGAGTTCACTACAGGAGGATCATATGATATCACATTATACAAACATGTCATTTCTTTTTGGCAGAAAGACAAAGGCACGGCATTCTTCTCATCCTCTACTATGAATTATATACTGTATAAATTAAATTAAAAAACAGAAAACAAAAAAAAAAAATATTAAATTTTAAAAAAACAAATTTTTTTTTTGGAAGGCACACATTTAACATCCATAAAGACAGGACATCATCACATTACAAAACACATCTTTAACATACATGTTTTTTTTTTTTTTTTTGCGGAAAGCATGACATAAAAACATGCAAACTGAAGAAATTGAACTTACAAGAAACTTCCTCAGAACAGCCTAGATATTTGCCTGACACACAGTTTGGACAGATAAAACTGAGCTCTCCACCATGTTTTTCACCAATATTCCACAGATCCTGGAGCCTCCTTACAGTCTGTGTCACTCACACTGAGGGTGGCTGTGACCCTGAACACAGGTTTCATGAGCCTCAGAGGAGGGGGGGCTAGATGGGGAGATGTGGACCAAGACTCGTTCTGGAGGAACTTCTGAAGAGTATTTTGAAGAAAACTGAAGAGAGGGAGAACTGACCCCAGAAAGGAGGATGGGGAGGAGAAGACTGTCAGTTCAGAGGGGACAGACCAAGGTGTGGGAGGACAGACTGAATGGAGGACCATGAAGGAGTCAGATGGAATATTGGTGAGACTGAGAGGAGGATGAATGCAGAGGAAGGAAGAAGGGACCTGTGAATGAGAGGGAGGAAGACTCAAGGTTTGGGAGGAGTCTCTTGAAGAGACTGACTAAACAAGAGGAGGAGAGAACTTACAAAAACACACCTAACATTTAAGGATGTGTAAACAAAGAGACAACAGACATAACAACATTTAACATTACAGGACACACCTAACATTTAACATACATGGTTTGAGGAGGAGTTGAAAATAGAGACTGAGGAGGACATAGAACTTATCACATTACAAAAACACAACTTGCTGTTTGAGCAGGAGGTGCTGGAGCAGGGAGGAGGGACAAAGAACCAAGGAGTGGGGCTCTGAACAGAAGGGGATCAGGATTGAAAGCTGGCGGACAGAACAGGTGGATCATGGAAGGACAGAAGGAGGAGGAGACAGAAGGTTCTCATCAGCCATGAGTTAGTTTCTGATTGTTTGGTGGTGGAAATGGGCTTCCACAGTGATGCATTCACAAAGTTATTCAAGAAACAAGTGTCAATATTCAGCTTGTTTCAGCAAATAATTGGATATATGCCAACAACCAAAGATCAACAAGGATTTTTTATGTCAGGGAAGAGTCTGTCTTTTTATCCCCTTCATGTTTACAGTTTATTGATATTTAAATGAACTAAAGGGACACACTGAATGAGAGAGAGGGTGCTGTGTGCCCCATGGCAGCTCTTTGCTCATCATTGCTCTAATTGCAGAGTAAAAGGTAGACGTCATGTAATAACTTCTAAAAAAATCATTTAAAAATGGTTTCATACGTCTTAATAAGATTTTAAAAGACAAAATCCATATTATGAATCCCAAATGCACAGAATAATGGTTGAGGCTATAAACTAAATTAAGTCTTTTTGTAAACTTTAATAGTCAGAGTTAGTACCAATAAATGAAATAAGGTTTTGAGGTCATCTAAATTAAAATATATACTCAATACTTGATGTTTGCAGCATTAAAATACGCTGCTTTAGACACTTTCTGCACTCGTCCAAAGTTATTATTAGAGTTTCCTCAACACTCTACAGTGACTTTCAACAAAAGAGCAAATTATTACAACCAAGTTTCTCTTTTTGGAGAAAACAACACTCATATGAGTGTATATAACCTTGAAGATGTGAACAGAGTTACTATTTTAGTCAAAGTTACTCGACAAATATATCATTAACTTTCTAAAAACATTTTTCCGGTCATTTGAAAGCATAAAACTGTTTTTAGTTTATATTTTCTGACAAGCATTCATTAATTTATGATCTAAAATACAGTAGAGTTTAAAAAAAAACTCATGGACTGATAAATTTAGCTCAAAGATGTTGTAAATGGATCTAAATAACTTAAAAAAAATCGAAATACTGTATGTCACATCTCTAATACTAGCTTAAAACTGTTCGACTAACTGTTGTTTTGGGCTCAAACGGTCGTTTTTCCCACATTTCCTGACTGTTTGGTCAAACTATTCTCACAACATTCAGGTAAAACTTGATGAATGAACCCTAAAGGTGTCATTTCAGGACATTTTAGTAAGTTTGTTGACAGCTTGGTCTTTACAGTCCACTGCCTCAGACTCTTGTTAAAACACACGGTGCTCAATAGAATCAAATTTCTCACATTTCTCAAGCAAAGATCGACTTTGTCCATTTTTCTGCAGGTCGGTGGATGAACTTTCGCTGAAGTCACTTTTTAACTTTTTTAATGGAAAGTCACTTATCCCGTAAAAGCATAGGACCAGAGGTCATACCTGTATTGGTTCATTCTTTTATAACTTTATATTTGATAGTTTTGAAAGTATAAGCAGGAAAAACCCTTAATGACGTCAATATAAGTACAAGGGCCTTACAAATTATATGGACATTATTTTTCTTGTACAATAAATGCACAAGAGTGCACACACAAGCAAAAATGAACAAATAGAAAAGGACTTTTGTAAAAGTTATACACCAATTCAAATCCACAAGTTGGGTAATTCCTTAAAATACAACAGAGCAAAACAGAAAATAAAGTGGAAAAAGGAGACAAGCAAATGAAACTGAACAAAGAATAACAAAAACAAACCAACAGACATAAGTGGCAACATGAATCTTCTATTAAATCTTTTTCTGGATATTTGACCTTTCTCTTCTTATTTTAACCTTCTGACACGTGTTTTTTAAAAGTATTTTTTACAGTTCCATTAGTTCATTCATCTTTTTCCATCACAACTCAAAACTTTTTCTTGTCCTGTGTGTAATTCTTTCCATTTCATGTATTTTCTTTATTGATCCTGTCCATGTGTTTATTTGTGGTGAATTTGGTTTGAACCAGTTTTTCTGTTATCTGTTTAATCGCAGTTATTCTTAAGATTCTGTTCAAGTATTTATCTGATTTGAGGGACAACGTCTTTGGGGGGTACCCAAGACTAAGTTTTGGGGGCTTAAAGGTCACATTTAAATATTTTTCCCTGCAGTAATTTCTTTTTATAATTTATTACATCATGTAATAACTTCTAAAAAAATAAAAATGATTTCATACAGCTTACTAAGATTTTAAAAGACAAAATCTATATTATGAAACCCAGATGCACAGAATAATGGTTGAGGCTATAAACTAAATCAAGTCTTTTTGTAAACTTCAATAGTCAGAGCAAATACCAAGAAATGAAATAAGGTTTAGTCAATATCTAAATTAAAATATATACTATATACTCAATGCTTGATCTTTGCAGCATTAAAATACTAAAAAAAATACTAAATTAAAATACTTATTACAACAAAGTTTCTCTTTTTGGAGAAAACAACACTCATATGAGTGTGTATTACCTTGAAGATGTGAACAGAGTTACTATTTTAGTCAAAGTTACTCCACAAATATATCATTAACTTTATATGAGCACTTTTCCGCTCATTTGAAAGCATCAAACTGTTTTTATTTTTCTGACAAACATTTATTAATTTATCTCAAACACAGTGAAGTTAAAAAAAATCTCATGGACTGATAAATTAAGCTCAGCTCAGCATGTTACAACAATTAGATAAAACAGTAAACAACCTTTTTACTAAACATAAAACCTGCATCTGTTGTAAATGTTTCTATATATCCTTAAAAAAACCTCTAAATACTGTATGTCACAGCTCTAATACAGACCAAAACTACAGTCAAAGCAGCTCTTTTCAGTTTCATTCTAGTCTTTAAAGGTTTTTTGTCTTAAGGTGGTAAACAGTCAATCTACTAAAGTTACACTGCAACAAGTCAAATACACTTAGACCCATTTATCATGGAACATAGAGGACTTTCTGCAGCAGAAAACCATCCAAAATGACATTTCTATCACAGTTATTAGTCCAGTAAGTGATTCATTGTTTAAAAACTGTGATGAGGATGAAGGTGTAGAAATATCTTGATATAGCCTAGCTTAAAACTGTTGGACTAACTGTTGTTTTGGGCTCAAACGGTCGTTTTTCCCACATTTCCTGACTGTTTGGTCAAACTATTCTCACAACATTCAGGTAAAACTTGATGAATGAACCCTAAAGGTGTCATTTCAGGACATTTTAGTAAGTTTGTTGACAGCTTGGTCTTTACAGTCCACTGCCTCAGACTCTTGTTAAAACACACGGTGCTCAATAGAATCAAATTTCTCACATTTCTCAAGCAAAGATCGACTTTGTCCATTTTTCTGGTGGTCGGTGGATGAACTTTCGCTGAAGTCACTTTTTAACTCTGGATTTTTGAAGAGAACAAGTTGTAAAACCGTCTAAAATCTCTCTGCAGACTCGGTTCGTGAGGGTTCGGGTGGTTGTGATTCCTCAAATGAATATTCTGTTGACATAGCAACCAACATCGAACGTCAATCACGTTCTGGCGTCTCTGACGTCATCGCGTATAAACGCTTTAAAGTTTTAATCGTTTTTAGTGTTACAGTCTGGCTTTGACTTGGAGATATTCATGATTTAATAAATAACTTATCAAGGCATCATATCAATGATAAGCATTAATTAATGATTAATGTTTTTAACTTGTTAATACCTGTCATTCATCTTGTTTATGTTTTAATCATTTAATGTTTTAATGCAGCTCCACATGCTTGGAATGAACTCCAAAAAGACCTGAAACTAAAAGATCTGGTGTCACTAGACACTTTCAAGTCAATGTTGAGCAACTTGGGGGCGAACACATCTGGCTGCAGATGTTTTGACTGATGCACTTTATCTTTCTCCTGTGGACAATCCGAGCAAAATAAGCTGTCTGAATTGTGACTTCTCTTTCTTAATGTACTGAATTCTTGTTTTATGTGTTTGATGACTACATGTGTTTGTGTAAAACTGTTGAATGTGCTGCTGTCTTGTCCAGGACACTCTTGTGAAAGAGATTTTTAATCTCAATCAGGTTTTCCTGGTTAAATAAAGGTTAAATAAAAAAAAATAATCAAATTGAACCATAATTTTTAAAGTTCTCAGTATTTACTGTTCATCACTGTTAAAAATCTTCTTGTTTAATAAAACACAAACTTGTTGCTGCAGCGTTAACTACTGAGGCAAATGTTCAACAAGCCTGTGCCTTGTCTTTAAGTTTTCATTGCATAGCCTACTTTTTTAACAGAAGTGCTTTCAGCAGTTACAGTTGGTTGTTTTGTTCAACAAGCTCTGACACCACACTCCATCTGAAGCTTCATGTTAATGTTATATTTCAAATCATCTTTCATGTTTACTTTCTCTTTAATTATTTATCATGAATGTGATTGAAAAAAAAAGAAATGTAAAAATTACCTTCATGTCTGGCCAAACCTTTAATACTTTCATGTAGTTTTTTTTATTAATCAAGAGCAAGATATACCTACCTCTCTTTCAAATGCTCTGGTTACAGATAAAAAGAAAAAAAAAAAAATCACCAAAATATTCATGCGCCGGATTTCCGGCACTGTGCCGGAGGTCTTCAAGCCCTGTTACTATCAACCCCATAGTGTGTCAAAGATGTGCTCCCTGAGCAAAATCACGTCTTCTGAACCTCTCCTCTTCCACACTGTTACGGTCTCCTTACCACTGAAATAATTGGCTCGAATTTGACCACAGAGGAAGACCAAAACATATTAAAAGGACGCCACACAAAAGACAAATTTAATCTTTTATTGAAGTATTTTAAGGTGGAGCTTAAAATAAAAAAAAACAAACAAACTCAATAAACCAAAAGGGGCTGGGGTTGTTGGCCAAAATGAACAAAAGAGGAGAGAATGAGAGGTCCAACCCATAAGGGGCCGCCGCACCTCTCACCTCTCCCTATACTGCCTGACCAAAAAGCTAACTAAAACAACAAAACAATCAAAGACGAAAAAACAGGACTACAGTCAACCTCCAGCCCAAACTAAAACAACAAAGCCAACAATCTAATGCTGCTGAGGACATAAATGAGAGACGAAAAAAAACACAAAAGAAAATACCTGTTCATCCAGGAACCAAACCAAAAAGGAGGAACCACATGGACCTCCTGCTCCTCAATACTGTGTGTGTGCCCCAGAGAGAAAATTGCTCCTCTCTCAGCTCCCTCAAATACCCCTCCTCCTCTCCTCCTGAGTGCAGATTCCTCTCAGGTGTGCAGCAAGGGAGACTGAGGAGAAACCTGAGAGACAGAGAGAGAGCCACCTGGAGGAGAGAGAGAGATCAAGAGAGGAGCAAGAAGGGGAGATCACACGGACAGAAAAGCACGTAACACCCACTATGTAGAGAACTATCAGCACTTTGATGGGCTGTGATCGCCTTGAATCTGCTGAAGCCTGGTGAATGATCCGCTCGGCTGCTCTGACAGCTTCACTGTGCAGGTGGGAGCTCTTGTCCTTTAAGGCTGCAGCTTCCGGCCACAAGACTGGCATGGCAAACGCGTCACAGGACAGTTTCTTCAAACTCCGTCTCACAACAAACTCTGAAATTAGAGGTGAATTGATTAAAAATATAAGACCTTCATAAGCATGGGGAAACTTGAATTTGGATGTTTTAATCTGAGACAGGCCCAATCAGTTTCCCTCCAGATTCTAACTACTGGCGGTGAAGATTATTGGAAAAACAGCTATTAGTTGAATTGTACCTGCAACATACACAAGAGCATTGTCCACGAGACCATCAAAGCAGGTGGGAAGGTAGCTGTGGTCATGAACAAGAGCAGGAAAGTCAGCAAACAGGGATGGAAGATCTTCTTCTGCAGAGGACATATGTACAGCTGACAGGTCTGTAGGTATGTTGATTTAGTAGGACTGGGCAGAAGAGGACACCGCTGCTGCTGGTAGGGACTCTGTTCCATCCTGTGCCACGACGTTGTCTTTGCAGCTTGCTTTAACAACCCCACACCAGGCCATCAATTACCGGAAGATGTACTTGAACTGGCTGGCTTTAGGGTTGTTATTCCAGCCGCCTTAAAGCAACACCAAAACAAAAAACACAAGATAAACAAGTATATTACACAGATATTCAATATATAGTTTTATGCCTGCAAACACACATTTTTCTAAACACTCAAAATGGTTTCTATTCCAGATACTGTGTGTGTTCACAACAGCATTTTCCTAAAAATAAGAAAACAACCTGATGGACCAACAAATTGCAAGGAACAATAGCATTTTCTGACTCAAGTGTGCATTTAAAAACAGGAATCCTACCAGACGCTCTCATGGAATTAAAGAGAAGCTCAAAGTGGTCCTGGCTGAACCTGTAGGTCAGGACATGTTGCTGTCCTTCAAGCAGCTCAGGCATCACCAACATCAACGTGTCAATATTGATGATGAAGGGCAGGATTGAGGGGAGCCTTCAAAAGCAAATATTGTATTACTATGATGATCCTGCCAACACAGGACAAATTAAGCAGACATGCAAACACATAAAGCATGGGGTGAACATAATGAATGCTCCCAAAGCAGCGAGGGCAGACACTAAACCTCATTTCAAACAACTCACTTCATTGCAATATTTGCAATGCAGAAAGAAATAAGGGAACATACCCTTACCAACCCTATACATGGCATCTATTTAAACGAACACTTTGTCATGGAGAACCGGATGTGGGAAGCTGGTCCCCAAGGGCTCACAGGTGCTTCCTTTTAGATTCCATCCAAGTTACCAATACCAGAATCGGAAATTGCTCCGATACTGCCGGAAATGCTGGTATCGTATTGGCAAGCGCTGGAGTCCAGGCACAATCCGATACCAAGTAATTTATTAATTTAGTAATCTATGTACTATTCAGTAGTAAACTCTGGCAGTTCTTCTTCGCTGCTCTTAAAAAAATAGCGCTTTCTGCAACCCACAGGGACCTGGAGGAATTGATCACGTGACACAGACACAACGAACACACGTATGTCAGAGCCGGTTGACGCAAGACTTGGAGCTAAACTAGCTAGCACGATCATGCTGCATCATTGCCATACTTATTCATGTTTTACAAAGGGATTAACCTGAGCCAGGCCTGACTACAATTATAATCTTATCAAAGTCATGCAGGCGTAGCATGATGGTAGTTTTTATAACACAGTGGTGTTGGATGGATACTCTGTATCGGCCGATACCCAGAGCACAAGTATCTGTATCGAGAAGTAAAGGTATCAGAACATCTTTCCCCTTATTCCACGCAGATGAAGCTCTACTAAGGCAGGTTTAACCAACACTTTCTGGGTGTCTGGTGTTAGCGACTTGGTCAAATAATAGGAAGGTGGAGCCGTCCAATAACCCTGAAGCCTAACCACCATAAAAACCAGAGCCTTAGCAGCAATGTTGGTCTCTTTAATCCCTTCCTCAAGTCCACAAATCCAGAGGATCATATAGACATGCTTTTTGATGGTCGTTGCATCCAGCATTTGGGTGATAGATCCGTACGAGGCTTCGTCTTCCTGATCCCTTCTTTTTAGCATGTCCAACATCATTGCATTGAGACCGGGATTGGCACCCAGAGAGCTCAGCCCCCTTGGTAAAATTAAAGGGTAAAAATCTAAACACTAACCCATATATCTTTGTTATTGTGGGCAATGGACATCCTAAAAACAGCTATAATATAAAAATGTACAAGCATGAGACATGAGCTATTAGACCACTAAGTTTTGCCATTCATGAAAATGAAGTCCGTAGTGCTTTAGGGGTTAATGTAGTTCAAAACATCATGATAGAATCATGAAGAAATACCTTCGCAATGAAATGGGATGTGGCAGGTGAAAACAGAGAGTCTCTCTCAAGTAATTATACGTCCTTGGATCATGCAGATGGAGAGTAATAATGAAAAAAAGCCCTTTTCATTTCCTTTTATTGTTATTATTATTATTATTATTATTATTATTATTGCTATTATTATTATTATTATTATTATTTACCTTGTTAATTTTGAAATTTGTGGATTTTAAGTGAACCTGTAAAAGCCTTTTTTCCCGTTATTTTAAAAAGAGACATAAGGATTAATAAAACAATTAAATGTATATATATGTATATATATATATATATATATATATATATATATATATATATATATATATATATATATATATATATATATATATATATATATATATATATATATATATATATATATATATACACATGTGTGTGTATATATATCTATATATATATATATATAGATATATAGTTAGATAGATAGATAGATAGATAGATAGAGATAGATAGATAGATAGATATAGATATATATAGATAGATATAGATAGATATTTATACATATAGGCTATATACATATATATATATCTTAGGGAATGTAACGATATTAAAATTTTGTATCACGGTTATTGTGACCAAAATTATCACGGTTATCATTATTATCACGGTATTTTTGCGGTGTGCTCAAAATGTTTAAAATGTACTTCAACACAAAATTGAAATCATTAACCCCTTTAATATTGTAAGTTTAATAGTTCTTTTTAGTCTTGTTTGTCAATTAATGTGTCAAGAAATGCCCTTTGAGTACATTTTTTACCCTTCTTTCATGAGAAATAAATGAAAACAATTCTAGCAAGTATTTGACATTATTAATAAACACTTAAAACAGTGTCTCGTTCTAAAAATCATGACCTAGTTGCTCAGATTGTAACTTTAAATAGGATTCTCTTTATAAACAATTGAAAACTAACATTTAACCCATTTTACATGCACTCACAGATTTTAGTTTGCCTGCAGCATTAGTGTCCATGTTACAGCTCATCATATTAGGCCATGTCATGGCCTTTTTTTTTTTTTACTGACGATAGTCCCTGTTAGCCCCCTTCATGACTCTTCTCTGGTCTCCTCCTCCTCTCCCTGGCAGATCTCCTCGATATTTTTTTTCCAGAGTACGATCGATTAAATCCATAAAGCACAAACTTTGACGGAAAAAGACGATCAATTTCAAAATACGGCGAAAACACGGCAAAAGAACGGCAAGAATACACTCCAAAATGATCATAATGCTGTTATTTACAACATCTAGACATTATTTAGACAGAGAATACTGACAAACCTCCTGTAATTCACTCGGGTAGCTCATTGAATCTTTTCTCCTGCTCTATCTCTCTTTCGCCCTCTCTCGCTCTCTCTCTCGCTCGACCTCCACGGTATGGAATCACAGGAGTGCCAATATTAAAAGGAAATACATGTGGATATAAAAACAGAATCAATAAAAGAAGTTTGGAAATAAAAACAGAATCAATAAAAGAAGTTTGGAAATAAAAACAGAATCAATAAAAGAAGTTTGGAAATCAAAACAGAATCAGTAAAAGAAGTTTGGAAATAAAAACAGAATCAGTAAAAGAGAATCAATAAAAGAAATGTGGAAATAAAACAAGAATCAATAAAAGACATTTGTAAATAAAAACAGAATTAATTAAAGAAATTTGTAAATAAAAAGAGAATCAATAAAAGAATCAATAATAAAAAATATATACAAACGCAGTCATATCATTGCTTTTGCTTATTCCATTTTGACATTGTCTTTTCCATTTGCCTATTGTCATTGCTTTTACCAGATGGCTCAAGCTGTCAATCAAATGACTGTAGGCGGGTCTTTCTGTCCAGGATAACTAGTAGATACCTGATCAGACGATTCCTGCTTGATAGTTAGTGTGTCTCAAATCGCATACTTCCATACTCAAATACTCGACATTTTGAGTATACTGCGTCAAAATGAAAAACAGTATGGTTAGTATGCTAAAAATGAGTATGCAAAAGTATTTCGGATGGTGTACTCAAATCGGCCCGGATTTTGAGTATGCAGCTGTGGACACTCAACGTACTCATTTCCTCCAGCTTATTTATGGCAGCGGTGAGCTGTGGCTCTGCACTGACTACGGTGGATGTGACTGCGCTGTTCAAATGGAAGTTATAAACACGTGTTGTTTCCACCAAGCACCATAAGCGGTTGTCGTTTTGAGTTCATTTGTTGTGTACATTGGTTTTTTTGTTTGTTTTGTGCCACGAATGGTCGGCTATCAGTTATGCTAACGCTAGTTGGGCTAGCAGCTGCCGGGGTCCGAGCATTACCCTGAATAATCGGGCAAATAAAAATAACCAGCGGGCCATATCCTGCACAGGGACTATATGATCAGAAGCACCACTCGGACATCTCTGTTTATTGGTGTATTTTAATTGTCGCGGCGTCCCGCGTAGCTCTTGGTTGCCTCAGTCAGCTGCACTGACACCTGTAAAACACAGGTATCGGTAAAACACCGATACCTGTGACTCTACACTGCTGTTTGTGATGTTGTTAATATGGGATTAATGTTTGCCTTCGCTGTAGAGGATACTGATGTTAGAAGTGCGGGGAGGGCTCTATTAGTCATAAATACTCGTTAGATACGGCAGCTATTAGCTACCTTTAGCTTGGTAGATAGCCTGTGAATAAAGCCAGTATCCGCTACGGAGGTTTATCTGCAGCACATCATGTCATTACTGTCATGTTTCCCCTTCGATGTCTGTAAGGTTACATGTTTTGCTCTTTCTAGGGACGGATGAGTAAACCAGGGGCCTGATAGCCTGGAGGGTTGCTGCCTGTTCACGGGGAGGCATAATGCAACAGTTACCTGCTATGAGTAAGTGAAAGCTGAGGTTATAATAAAACACTATTGTTATGGTTTGTATTTAACTTTTTGAATAACATCCTGTGGGGGGTTCATTGCAGAAAGGGGGCTGGAGGGGAAATTCACCCCAGCCCTTGTCAGTAAAAACATGGGAAAACTTTGGTTTGCTGTGATCAACAAGTGGATTCTGTATGATGTGAGTGTACAGTCATAATTACATAATTCTGTTTTTCTGTATTGTGTTGTCCTTCCTGCACAGGACCTGAAGTACCCAAAAACGGAAGATGGACCTCCACCTGGTCTTTGGGGTACCAAAAGCCCTCTCCACCACACATCTGGCTCTGGACAGGTGACCATTAAATCACACCTGGAGCTGGTTCTGGAGAGGTTGTCAGTAGGGGGTGATGAGGGCAATGGGCTGCCTGAGGCAGGGGTAGCCCCCATCACCAAGGATGCAGAAGCCCGGCTGAGGATACTTCTGCTGCAGGTAAATGGGGCTGTGCTTCAGCACCCTCGTGTTGTGTGCTGATTTGGGAAGCCCACAAAATGTTCAGAAATTTTGTGATCACACACAGCCTGAAACTGAACTGAATACAAAAATGTCATGTGCAGGTAACATGCTGCATGCTGGGCTGGTGGCTTCACCCACACATCAATGCTGCTGATCCAGCCAACCAGGTGAAACCTGCACCCAGGTGAAGACGGTCCTCCGCTGATGGTCCCTTTGGGTGCCGAGGGGAACCATCAGACCTCCAAAGGACTCCCTGTTGAGGCAAAGACTGGCCGCAGGTCACTCTCCCCATCGAAGAACATCGGCAGGAGTGTCACTGTGGCGTTAAGCTTACAGTGCAGCCTGGGGTTTGGAGGCTGGGGAAATGCAGCACTAATGTCTTTGAATAAAATTAAATTAATATTAATGGTGGTGTTTTTGTTATATTCTTTGTGGTACAAGTAACATGCTGATTTAACACTGATGTTTTAATATTAACCCTTTACTTCCAGCTCAACTGCAGAATATAAGACATAAGCTATCTATATCTATATATTTCATATATATATTCTCTATTTCTCTTATATATATCATCTATATTCATATCTATCTATCTAATTATCTCTCTATACATATATATATATATATATATATATATATATATATATATATATATATATATATATATATGTGTGTATATATATATATATATATATATATATATATATATATATATTCTATATTTCATATATATACATTCTATTTCTCTTAAATATATATGTATATATATATATATATATATATATATATATATATATATATATATATATATATATATATATATATATACATACATACATATATATATATATATATATATGCATTTTTATGATAAGAACTTTTTGCATATTAAATCCTACAGAAATAATTTTTTTGGTTTTTTTGAAATTCTGTCTGTATCCTAAAACATCGACAGAAACAAACGTTTTTTTTTTTTTTTCATTAAATATTTTTGAATATATCGACGTCTGCCAAACAGTTGAGCTGGGAGCTGGAGGTTGTGATGTCATGGGTGCAAATCATATACCTGTCGAACTACTGTAATACTTTAACTTAACTCATAATACTTTTTGCCTCTTAACTTATACAGAGTTATCTGTAGAGCGGGAGTGGAGAGAAGAAGAAAGAAGGAACACAGACAGAATTGACTTATTTATTATTCTATTAAAGATGTATTTGTTATTACAAGTTTGAGCATCTTCTCATCTCTGAATGCATCATCAAAGTGGTCACTCATTAAGCACAGACCTCTGATTAATAAAATGTATTATTGGTTGAGAGCACATGGTTCAGAATATACTAATGGGGGAGTTTTCAGTTGACATTGTATATGTGAGCTTTACTAATTCTAACTGGTGGTTGAAAGTCCATCAGGAAGTACATAGCTGCCCTGAAGAAAAGACGCCCATGGTTTTCACTTACACCAGGCAGAACTACCTGATGGTTTTGGAAATTATCATTGTTAACGAGAAGAATGTAGTCGGGAAATTATGTATTTGCCAAGGAATAACCGAACAAGGTTATAATAATTCTGTTGTGTGTTGGTCATTTTAGAGCCCAATGCTGCTCATCACACGCCCAGCAGGTGGTGTATAGCCTTATCACCATGGATACACAGGTGTCTGTGTTAATTTTTTTCATCCATTCGGTTTGTGTCATGCAGCTGTTGATAATGAAAAGACTTAGCAATAACTTGTTAACACTGCTGCCCGGTGTTTAATATTAAACACCCACTTCCGGACGCTCCGAAAACGGCGAGACAAATTAAAAACAGTCGCTATTACAAACAACTGGGCTCATAATCGTGATGTAAATACTTACTTTCTCGCTAGATAATATATTATTACTAGATGAATTTGTAGTTTTTACTGAATGCAGTTTTCTGTTATATATATTTTAATTTTCGGCGCTGCTTATGCACCAAATATATATCTGAGGTATATAAGTATGCATCGTAAATCTTGCTCGGCAGCAGCATACTCAGATCATCTTTGAGTATTCAGTATGCAGTATGTACTGATTGAGTAGGTAAGTAGATATACAGTATATTTTTGACACACATAGCTACTGCATAGCCACTGTCAAGCAAGAATCGTCTGATCAGGTATCTACTAGTTATCCTGGACAGAAAGACCCGCCCACAGTCATTTGATTGACAGCTTGAGCCATCTGGTAAAAGCAATGACAATTGGCAAATGGAAAAGACAATGTCAAAATGGAATAAGCAAACGCAATGATATGACTGCGTTTGTATATATTTTTTATTATTGATTCTTTTATTGATTCTCTTTTTATTTACAAATTTCTTTAAATAATTCTGTTTTTATCTACAAATGTCTTTTATTGATTCTTGTTTTATTTCCACATTTCTTTTATTGATTCTCTTTTATTGATTCTGTTTTTATTTCCAAACTTCTTTTATTGATTCTGTTTTTATTTCCAAACTTCTTTTATTGGTTCTGTTTTTATATCCACAGGTAATTCCTTTTAATATTGGCACTCCTGTGATTCCATACCACGGCTCCGTCAGTTCATTTACTCGAGGAGTTACGGAAGTTTTAACCGAGCATCTTTTCCTTTAGCAGCATGTTTAGACAGTGGTCTTCTTACAGCACAGGCATCCTTGTAAAATCCAAAATTTAACCAGACTTAAGAGTCCGTTCAGAATATCTAATGGGGAGTTTTCAGTTGTCTGTAACTTCCGCTGAGGCCAAACAATGCAAGCGGTGGTTGAAGACCGTTTCATCCAGGAAGAGACTCATAATTCAGGCATTTCTAGGCAAAGAGCAGCACCAGCGTTTTCACTTACACCATTGTGCAAACACCTGATGGTTTATGGAAATTATCATTTTAACAGAATGAATTACCGTGGAAATGATGTATTTGTGTGTGAATATATATATATATATATATATATATATATATATATATATATATACACACACACATATATATATATATATATATATATATACATATATATATATATATATATATATATATATATATATATATATATATATATATATACACATATACATATATATATATATATATATATATATGCATATGTATATACATACATATATATATATGTTTACAAGACTATGACGACAAATGCCCACTACCACTCAAGTGAGAGGAAACATACAAAAAAAAGAAAAAGAAAAAAAATTGTGGCAAATCAGAGTCTTGTAAAAAGAAAAAAAAAAAGAAAAAAAAAGAAAAGTCTCTCTGGGCCTTGGTGTATTCATCACCCTGCTTCAACAGGAGGAGAACCGGAAGATCTGAAAATCAATTAGCAAAAGTGATATAGTTCATTTGTTTTCACAGTAACTATGAAGTCTAACAAACACCAAGCAATACAGAAAATATTCTGTGTATTTTTAGATTTTACCTGAGTAGCAGTCAAGCTTGACTTTCAGATCCTCGTCGATGAGATTCTTCTCCTTTAGTTTCTCCATGAGGTTCTGAATTTGTTTGTCCCTCCATACTCTTTTCATTGCATTACTCTTGTCCTGCTGCAGTTTCCTCATTCTTACTGAGGCTTCATCACGTTTCACCACATGGACACAGTCGTTCAGCATGATTCCTTCTGCTCTAGTAGAAGACGAGGTTGTTCTTACTGATACCTGCTAAACTAAACACAATCAAAGAAGTTTGAGAGTCTACAATGTGATGTATACACAACACATAATTTATTCCAGAACTGCAGGAAAAACATTTACATTTTATTACATATTTACACACTGATTTAGCCATCCTATACACATTGAATTCTTCTTAGCCAATGACACACATACCCTTTGAAGATGAGCTGGGAAGTTGAAAATGGATGACACAGAAACATCTTTAAGGCCAACTGTCTGCCCTGTTCTATCAAAGTCCTCACTATTGAAGTGTTCACTGCAGAGCAGTGACATGTCAGAGGCAACAAAACGGTCCCTTCTTAGGACAAGTTCCCACTTCCTCCTCCTTTCTATGGGTTTGGGAAACCCTGAAAACATAAGAAAGGTAGTCAGATATACAAAGTGTCAACATTTTCCACTCTTCTTTGCTTTAACATCAGGGTTAGACTTTTTGTAGTTAAATGGATGTCTACGTGTGTGTGTGAGCAGTTATGTAACAATTCTAAATTTAGGATAAAAACGAATAAAAAAGACAAATACTGGTATACAGACGCAGAGTCTTGGAATATCAGACTTGCAGTCTTAAAATCTTACCAATTACACGTGATCCCACAGGAGCATATATAATCCTACGTATGCTCCATGGCTATTGGAGCATACCGAAGATGCACAAAAGTCCGGCATTGTGACTGAGGGCAGGTGGCAGAAATGGGTCAGAAGCAAGCTGGGTCGATACCGGTAGAGCAGGTTGATGTACGTAGTTGGGGGCAGGCTGCAGGTTGGGTTACCAGGGTTGAGGAGGCAGAGACAGGCCAAGAGCAGGCTAAGTTGGTTCCAGGAAAACAAGCTGGGAAAAAAATGGCAGAGAGGCAGGATCATGAGGGCAGGGTAACAGGACTGTGACAAATCAACCCTTCACTATATCCTAACTCCAAAACTGCCTGTGAGTCTGTTTCTCACTGTCTGTATTTTTCACATCAAAACTCACTTTATGTTTAAAATCTCTCTGTTTCATGTCATGCTAATTTAGCTAACCTGCTTTGGTTTGCAAAGCTAACTAATGTAAAAGTGCTTTGAGTCATTCACTTAAGAAACACTGACAGGAGGGGTTCTTCATGTTTTTGGGACGGCGCCCCACCCTCTCTAATACACTACAGGGGGGACACTGTGAAGCATTCAACTCCGACTTGTAAACTGACTGCCCTTCTGACTGACTGCAGTCTATCTGTAAATCCCAATCCCAGTTATAATTGCACAAACATCAAAATATTGTGAAGGCTTATTAAATCATGATGAAATAATGTTTATGGTGATGAAGAATCTCTCCTGTCAGTGTTAATGTTTGTGTATTAAACGACTCAAAGCACTTTTATATTAGCAAGATTGGCATTGAAAAACACATCATAATACAAAAAATGCAGTTTGTTTTGTCTGTATTTCATTTTTCTATTTAACATTTTACAATGCCGATCCTTGTTTCAGTGTGAATGCAACTTTTTCTACAATGCCAAGCTTCTTTTTCAATACTAGATATTACTGTCAGTGTTTTGGCTCCACGATGTTACTTTATTTGTGTTTCTCTGCTGTATTTGGGTCCACAACTACCCAATCTGATGTCAAAATATTGATCACTCTCAACTTATATTGTAATACTATCTTGTAGCCTACAGGATGTGCTAGTAAGCTGGTATAACCTTCTCTGAACAAACAGTTTTCTAAAAGAAACTAGGCCTGCACAATACATCGTTTGAACATCGCCATCGCAATGTGCGCATGCGCAATAGTCACATCACGCATTCGATGTGACTATCACAAACACGCAAAACTTTTGTGTTGCTTCACAAGCTCCTGTATATCATCTACATTTATTGGGGAAATGAAGAAAAAGCAACTGAAATTGAAACCTATTCTATTTTGTACAGAGACACGGCCTCCTGGATCCCTTTTATATACAGCAATCATCATTCACAGATGAACCCCCTTAGCCTGGATTAAACAGTATTATACTATGGTGTCATTGTGAGTCAACCAAATTCTTCCCAAACAGTCACCTGGTGAAAATTCTTCTATTTTTAATATCGCAATACATATCGCAATATATCGCAACCCCCCAAAAATTGCAATGTTAGTTTTTTCCAATATCTTGCAGCCCTAAAAGAAACGCTACATTTTAAACACTTCCAGACCTCCAAAATCCTGCCCAAGCTTATAACTTTTGTAATAAACTAAACTGTTTGTAAATCCTTCAAGATTTCAGCAATAAAGAATAAATATGTTTGGGCAGATGTCAAGAGAGCAGAACAGCAAAGCGCCCTGGTCTAATATGGCCGCCGTTGAATAATTTACTCTGTGTTCGATTGCTTTACCCTCCCAATCACGTCCCACCAAGTCTCACTGTCATTGCCTATGTGAGCGTTGAAGTCCCCCAGTAGAACGAGGGAGTCCCCAGAAGGGACACTCTCCAGCACCCCCTCCAGGGAATCCAAGAAGGGTGGAAACTCTGAGCTGTTGATGGGTGCATAAGCACAAACAACAGTCAGGTTCCGTCCCCCCACCCGAAGGCGGAGGGAGGCTCCCCTCTCGTTCACCGGGGTAAACCCCAACGTACAGGCCACGAGCTTAGGGGAGACAAGAACTGCCACCCCCGCCCGGTGCCTCTCACTATCCGCAACTCCAGAGAAGAAGAGAGTCCAACCCCTCTCAAGAGGACTGGTTCCAGAGCCCAAGCCATGCGTCAAGGTGAGTCCGACTATATCCAGCCGGAACCCCTCAACCTCGCGCACAAGCTCCGGCTCCTTCCCCGATAGAGAGGTGACGTTCCACCTAGAGCTAAGCGCTGCCGAGGATGGGACCGCCAGGGTCCCCGCCTTCGGCCGCCGCCCAGCTCACAATGCACCCGACCACTACGGCCCCTCTCACAGGTGGTGGGTCTATGCGAGGGGGGTCCCACGTCTCTCCTTCTGGCTGGGCCCCATGGGCATAGGCCCGGCCTGCGAGCCCCACCCCCAGGCCTGGCTCCGGGGGGGGGGCTCAGTGACCCACGTCCGGGCAAACTTGGAGCCAATCTTCTTCTTCATCAGAGTGGTCTTTTGAGCCACACTTTTTCTGGCCCCTCCTCCAGGGCCTGTTTGCCTTGGGTGACCTTACCAAGGGAATAAAGCCCCCGACAACATAGCTCCTGAAGTCATTGAGGCACGCAAACCCTCCCACCACGATAAGGGTTTGAGACGTTAATGTAAAAAATTTAAATCAAATAAACTAAAAAATGACAGGGGTTGCAACATGAATGTAATCCCTGTGAGACTCCCCCTCATGTTAAATCAGAACTCTATGGCCAACACAAACATGTCATAGATTTCTCATTTATTACCAAACTGTTGCACTCACAGCTTCAAACAACCAGCCTGTTTAAAATGGACCAAAATACTGAAGAAGACCACAGAGGGGACCTGAGCCTCTGGGACACCTCTGTCAGGCTGTGTCCATGACCCAACAATCCCTCCGTCCTTCTTTTGTGCATCCACAGTGTTTCAGTGGGTTCTTTCCATCTTTGATCAGAAGAATTCCCACAATGCACAGGAGCTATTTTCCCATAGCTGGGGCAGTGGTTGATAGGCTCTGGGCCATATTTGAGTGGCCCTGAATTCTGTATCTCTGGGGACCACTGCTGCTCCGAGATCCCCTGCAGTTCAGCCTGGGACTGAGAGACCCAGTTTCCATGTGTGGCCACGAGGAGGCACTGCAGGAGTCTTGGTGGTGGACAGTCTGTGAACAAAGGAGAAGACCTGGACCACATTCTCCTGGTTCTCCTGGTTCTCCTCTGTTCTTCTCTAAAGAGGAGGAGGAGGAGTCAGCAGTACTGACTACCAAAGCTCTATAGACTAGAGAAGAGCAGCAGACTGTCCACACACCCTGTGTGCATGCACACTCACACACAACATTCACACAACATTCACTCAACATTCACACAAAATCCACTCAACACACACACAACATTCACTCAACATTCACACAAAATCCACTCAACACACACACAACATTCACTCAACATTCACACAAAATCCACTCAACACACACACAACATTCACTCAACATTAACACAAAATCCATTCAACACACACACAACATTCACTCAACATTCACACAAAATCCACTCAACACACACACAACATTCACTCAACATTAACACAAAATCCCTTCAACACACACACAACATTCACTCAACATTCACTCAACATTCACACAAAATCCACTCAACACACACACAACATTCACTCAACATTAACACAAAATCCATTCAACACACACACAACATTCACGCAACATTCGCTCATTATTTATACACACACCATACACACAGTATTGACACAACATTCATTTCAACATTCTCACACTTTTCACACAACATTCACTCAAAGTTCACTCAACACACACACAACATTCACTCAACATTCAAACAACAAGACACCAAACTTTCAAGAAATAGTTTTTTTTTTCTCTTTTTTTTTGGGGGGGGGGGGGGTAAGCAAAAGGTAAAAGGATATATGATCACTTCACATTACAAAAGCAACATTTACAACATTTAGCTTTTTGGTAAAACAGAAAGACAAAGGACACAAGAGCATGTCTCTCTCTCTCTCAAACTATGTACATATATATACGTATATATATACATATACACATAAAATATCAACAAAAAAACAAAACAAAATATATATATATATATATATATATATATATATATATATATATATATATATATATATATATATATATATATATATATATATATATATATATATACATATATATATATTTCTATATATTTATATATATATATTTTAGACATAAAGACAAAGGACAAAAAACACATAGCATTATAAAAAGACATCCAACATATTTCTTTTCAAACATAAAGACAAAGGACATGAACATGTCACATTACAAAACACACCTAACATTTAACATACATGTTTTTTTGTTTTTTCTTTAAACAAAGAAACACCAAACATAAGAACATTTCAAGGAAAAGTTCGGTTCCTGCAGCTTTTACATTGTTTATAGAATGAGTTAGAACAATATACTCACCCAGAAGGCTTTCCTGACCCAAACAGTGCTTCGGGAGATATTTCGATCCAAAATCGAGCAGCAGACATCGATATAATGGTAGCCCGTCGGGCATAGATCGCCGCTCCTAAAACTGCATTAATCGTCCAAAAACTCATGTTTTACACCAATATTCCATCATGATCCGTTCCGGATGGTGCTCCATGACAGTCTGTGTCACTCCACACAGCGCTGTGTGGCTGTGCCGACCTCTGAACTGACGAGTTTGTTTACATGCCTCCACGCATGCGCAGTACTCTCTGGAGCGTTGCCTCCGCTTCCTCCTATGTTTGAGCTCGTCATCTGTATACTCTGGCTCAAAACTGTAAAGACACCCATCATATTCAAAATTCTCCTCCACAACATCTTCATCCGATAGATATTGGTCCATTTTGCACAAAACTGGAAAAAGAAAGTCGATTTGTAGCCAGCCGTCTTCCCCTGAAACAATGAGCCGCACTGCGCATGCGTGGAGGCATGTAAACTAACTCATCAGTTCAGAGGTCGGCACAGCCACACAGCGCTGTGTGGAGTGACACAGACTGTAATGGAGGACCAAACGGAACGGATCATGATGGAATATTGGTGAAAAACATGAGTTTTTGGACGATGAATGCAGTTTTAGGAGCGGCGAACTATGCCCTACGGGCTACCATTATATCGATGTCCGCTGCTCGATTTTGGATCGAAATATCTCCCGAAGCACTGTTTGGGTCAGGAAAGCCTTCTGGGTGAGTATATTGTTCTAACTCATTCTATAAACAATGTAAAAGCTGCAGGAACCAAACTTTTCCTTTAACATTACAAAAACACACCTAACATTTAACATGTTTTTTTGTTGTTGTTTTTTTTTGTTTTTTTAAACAAAGAGACAACAGACATAACAACATTTAACATTACAAAAACACACCTAACATTTAACATACATGTTTTTTTTGTTTTTTTTTTTGTTTTTTTTTGGGGGGGGGGGGGGAGTTGACATAGAGATGAAGGACATAAGAACTTATCACATTACAAAAACACAAAACTTGCTGTTTGCAGGGCGCTTCCTAGGACGTGCTCCCTCTGGCTCCTCAGCAGGTCTCTTCCTTGACCTGGCACGCCGTTGCTCCCTTTTCATCCTCAAAGCCCTCAACTTCTCTACCCACCTGAGCCTGGGGCTCTGAACACCTGAAGTGTTCTGGACCTCAGGATTGAAAGCTGGCGCTAACAGAACAGGTGGATCATCGGCTTCCTCAGATGGAGCACCCTTGGAGATCTTCTTAGGGGGTGGAGGAGTCAGACTAGGAGAAGGAGTATTGTGAAGAAAAGGAAAAAGAGAAGGAAACAGCTCATCCAAGGAGGGGGAGGATGGGGAGAAACAGGAGAGAGGACAAGACTCAAGGGTGGAAAGAGGAGTCTCTTGAAGAGTAGGAAACTGAGGAGGAGAGAACTGACCCCAGAAAGGGGAGGATGGAGTCAGAGGAGGGGAAGAACAGTCTGATGGGGAGATACAGCAGGGAGGACCAGACTCAAGGTTCGAGGGAGGAGTCTCTTCAAGATTAGGAGACTGAGGAGGAAAGAACTGACCCAAGAAAGGGGAGGATGGAGTCAGAGGAGGGGAAGAACTGTCTAATGGGGAGATACAGCAGGGAGGACCAGACTCAAGGTTTGAGGGAGGAGTCTCTTGAAGAGTAGGAGACTGAGGAGGAAAGAACTGACCCAAGAAAGGGGAGGATGGAGTCAGACGAGGGAAGAACTGTCTGAATGGGGAGATACTGCAGGGAGGACCAGACTCAAGGTTTGAGGGAGGAGTCTCTTGAAGATTAGGAGACTGAGGAGGAGAGAACTGACCCAAGAAAGGGAGGATGGAGTCAGAGGAGGGGAAGAACTGTCTGATGGGGAGATGTGGGAGGGAGGACCAGACTCAAGGTTTGAGGGAGGAGTCTCTTGAAGATTAGGAGACTGAGGAGGAGAGAACTGACCCAAGAAAGGGGAGGATGGAGTCAGAGGAGGGGAAGAACTGTCTGATATGGAGATGTAGGAGGGAGGACCAGACTCAGAGGTGTTTGGAATAAACTGGGGAGGTAAAGGAGCCTGAAGAGGAGACAAGTGAACCAAGGAAGAGGGGGTAGGAATAAAAGGAGGAACTGAAAAGGGAGACTGGGGAATAAAGGAGGAAGAACAAGGCTGAAAGATACAAGGAGCCGTGCGGTAAAGAAAAGGAGCCTGAGGAGGGGACAAGTGAACAAAGGAAGGGTGAGGTGCAGTGAAAGGTGGATCAGAAAAGGGAGACTGGAGGATAAAGGTGGGAGGACACGGCTGAAAGATGCAAGGGGTAGTGCGAAAAACAAAAGGAGCCTGAGGAGGAGGCAAGTGATCCAAGGAAGGAGCAGCTGGAATAAAAGGAGGAGCAGAAAAGTGAGACTCAGAGATAAAGGAGGAGGTAAAAAACTCAGTGCCACAGGGGGCAGCCTGAGGAGGCTGGAAAAATAGAGGAGTGGGGGGGTGGCTCAAAAAAGGGGGAGGCAGAATCAGAGGAGGGAGAGAAGGCTGAGTGGAGGGGAAGTAGACGGGTGCATGGAGTACTGGTGCCTGGTACTCCATGTCTTCCATCCTATACACTCCAAAGCAGGGTCCTTCCATGGACCCGTGGACCCTGGTGGAGCACTCACCTGCTTGATGAGAAGGGGGGCAGCTGGAGCGAGCCTGGACCCTTCTCATCTCCGTGGACCTCTGGTTACCATGTTCAAGGAGGCCGTCAGCTGGATCATGGATCTAAAGAGAGAAACAAAAACAAACATTTAGAATCTGGACGTTCAAACTGAGCAGCAAATTTATCAGAGAGATTTTCTTTAAGTGTCTCACAGTCCTGAGGCTCAAACTAGAGTCAGAGTCATCTGCACACTCATATTTATCTGCAGATATTTACTGTGGAAAAGAGAAAAATCAGGAGCCTGGAGGGCCAGAGGAATGCTGTACACACAGCCGAGGGCCACACTAACTTCAAAAGAATCATTATACAACATTCATGCTAACAAAGGGAACAGGTCACTTTCTCTAAAATTCAACCCTACATTCAAATGTTTAAAATGACAGTTTAATTTTTTTTTTTTAAATCCTTTTCTCTCATAATATTGACCAATCATCACTGAATGTCCTGATTTTGACTGATGTCTTCATTTTTACTTTTAATCATCAAAACTTGAAATTTTTATCACATGTCAACTCAAAGTTTTGGCTTCTATTTCTTATTTTTGACTTTTCATTTCATAATCATGACGTCAATTCTCATAATTTGGATGTTTTACTAAAATTTTGACTTTTTGTCTCCTAATTCTTATTTTATTAATGTCATATCCATGATTTATAATATCATAATCATGACTATCTTCCTTATAATTTTAAAATTTTCTGTCATAATGTGCACTTTTGCTAAATTATTTTTACTGTTTGTTATTTTGATGTTAAATCTCATAGTTTTTTTTTTTTATAAGTTACTTATCCCAATTTTTGTCTTTTAATTTTATCATTTCAATTTCTGTTTCATAATCAGAACCTAGAAATCCAGATTTGCTCCTCATCAGCCATGAGTTAGTTTCTGATTGTTTGGTGGTGGAAATGGGCTTCCACAGTGATGCATTCACAAAGTTATTCAAGAAACAAGTGTCAATATTCAGCTTGTTTCAGCAAATAATTGGATATATGCCAACAACCAAAGATCAACAAGGATTTTTATGTCAGGGAAGAGTCTGTCTTTTTATCCCCTTCATGTTTACAGTTTATTGATATTTAAATGAACTAAAGGGACACACTGAATGAGAGAGAGGGTGCTGTGTGCCCCATGGCAGCTCTTTGCTCATCATTGCTCTAATTGCAGAGTAAAAGGTAGACGTCATGTAATAACTTCTAAAAAAAAATCATTTAAAAATGGTTTCATATGTCTTAATAAGATTTTAAAAGACAAAATCCATATTATGAATCCCAAATGCACAGAATAATGGTTGAGGCTATAAACTAAATTCAGTCTTTTTGTAAACTTTAATAGTCAGAGTTAGTACCAATAAATGAAATAAGGTTTTGAGGTCATCTAAATTAAAATATATACTCAATACTTGATGTTTGCAGCATTAAAATATGCTGCTTTAGACACTTTCTGCACTCGTCCAAAGTTATTATTAGAGTTTCCTCAACACTCCACAGTGACTTTCAACAAAAGAGCAAATTATTACAACCAAGTTTCTCTTTTTGGAGAAAACAACACTCATATGAGTGTATATAACCTTAAAGATGTGAACAGAGTTATTTTAGTCAAAGTTACTCCACAAATATATCATTAACTTTATAAGAACATTTTTCTGGTCATTTGAAAGCATCAAACTGTTTTTAGTTTATCTTTTCTGACAAGCATTCATTAATTTATGATCTAAAATACAGTAGAGTTTAAAAAAAAAACTCATGGACTGATAAATTTAGCTCAAAGATGTAAATGTTTCTATATATCCTAAAAAAATTCTAAACACTGTATGTCACGGCTCTAATACAGTTTAACCCTCTACTGCACACAATTTGATGGTACATGATAAAAATGTTTCCACATTATTTCTTGGTTCATTTTGGGACACTTTATTGATAAAACTCATTTTTTATGTTTTGTGACCCCCTCATTCCAAAATATTTTTTCGTTGCCTGAGGGCAACATCGTGCAACAATGGTACAAAATCAAAGAGAAAACTATGAACTCATTTGTTATAAAACAATGCTCAAAGAATAATACAACACCAAAAAATATTTTAGAAATGTCAACAAATAACTAAACAAAAAGCAAAAACCCCAACTGAAACATATTCACATATTTCATTTGATACAGCCGTAGGTTTCATGTATCATCATTTCATACTCACTGGCATCTTGATTGTCTATAAACATATAAAAAAAATTAAGAAAATGCAGTAAAAACAGGAATAACTAAGTTGGAGATCAATAACAACCAAAGGAACAATGTTTAGAACTATATTTTTTATATTGGTTCAAGCCCAGCTCCGGGCGACATATGGCAGTGTGTCCTTGGGCAAGACACTTAGCCCCAAGTTGCTCCCACTGCTGCGTCAGTGGCGTGTAAATGGGCATGAAAGGGTGTGCATGTGTTAGAAATACTGATGGAAAAACTAACATAGAAACACAAAAAACCATCAGTGAGTGAATGTGAGTGCGAATGGGTGTGAATGTGTAGGTATGACCTGCGTGTAAAGTAGCTTTGAGTAGTCAAAGACTAGAAAAGCGCTATATAAGCTAAGTCCATTCACCATTTACCATTTATTCAGAACTCTATTTTTCACTTCTGCTCAAACCTTGCATTCCACTCCACTCCTCCTCACTGTCATTGCTGTCTACATCACTATCCTCACTGTCAGATGGGATTTGCCTTTACATGTCGATCCTGTGCTTTTCTTCCATAGAAATATACTGCGTCCCATTTTCTGTCAAAATGTGTTAAAAGAAGTAAAATTTAATAAGACATACAAGTATATTTGCATCTCATACTTTGAATTATGCATGTAGTATGTAATTACATCCAAACACATAGTTTCCAAAAACATCCATTGAAAAGTACCCTTATCGCACAACGCGTTCTGAGGCAACGTTAATAAAAACTGATATTCTGAACAAGCTAAATTAAAAAAACTTCATAAAACCTGACAAAAGGCTTCTCTACATCTTCATGCACACACACATATTTTTTATTTACAGTTTTTGTCATTTTAAATAAGATTACAAAAGCAAATAATCTTGCCTTCTTCTCACACCATGTGCACCTGTGGCCATGTGTCAGAAAAGGAAGTCCCGCCTTCAAATGATGCTTGATAGAGAATCCCAAACTTTACTGGACTATTATTTGATACTTTTTATGTCATTCTAGCTGGCTGCAATTATTTTAAGAGACACACTTTGCTCATGGGGCTTAAAAAAACTTTACGTTGCCTGAGGGCAACACTGTGCAGTACAGGGTTAATGAATAAACTGATGGTGTAGGTCAAGTGAGGCAGCAGAGCAGTGCAGGGTGAAGAGGAGAGTGACGACGAGTCACACGTTTAACGAATGTTCGAAACCTGGAAAAAACAAAAGCAACACGGACACACCACCCCAACATCACTAACCGGGACTAACAACAACAACAAAAAAAGACAGTCATGAATTACGCCTTCCGCGGAACAAAGGATTGGACTCTGCCTTACGTGGAACAAAGGATTGGTCATAATAGGTCAAATATGGACACTAAAAGACAGATAAAAATTTATAATAATTTGATAATATGTGGAAAAGAGGAGAGTAAATATTGAGAAAATGGGGACGGGACGAGATAAGCTCTGCTTCTCCCGTCTTCCCTTTCGGACATGAACAATGTGATCAACTATTGACAATGTGTGATGCTGTATAACTGTGTGCTGACGTGACCGGAATAAATAAATAAATAAAAATAAAAAATAAAAATGGTGTCACTTCATTGAGAGAATAAAATGTTCACTTGACAATGGAAACGTGGTCGGAGCAGTGTTTCTGGACTTGAAGAAAGCCTTTGACACTGTAAGTCATAAAATACTTGTTAGCAAACTAAGACATCAATTTAAATTTTCTGCCACTGCTGTTAGTTGGCTTAGCTCATATTTAGAATATCGACAACAGTGTGTTTGCTTACAGAATGTGAAAACATCTCCTCTGTACAGTAAAACTGGACTGCCACAGGGATCAGCCCTAGGTCCTATCCTTTTTTGTTTATATATAAATGATTTACCTACTATTTGTACAGACACTGAATGCCAAATGTACACTGATGATACAGTGTTTTATGTCTCAGCAAAGAACCCCCATCAAGCTTCAGAGATCTTAAGCAGACAGATGGTTAGTGTTTCAGAATGGTTACAAAAGAACCACTTAACACTTAATTACAAAAAAACAGTATCAATGTGCTTTTCAATAAGAAAGAAAGTTATCGATAAATTTCACATCACTATTGATGCAAAAGAAATAGATGTGGTAAATGATTTTAAATATTTAGGAATAACTTTAGATTCTCAACTTAAGTTTGATATCCATATAAAGAAGTTATCTAAAACTGTGAAAACCAGTCTGAACTGCTTTAGACTCATCAGGTCATGCCTCTCCTTTAAGGCAGCTCATTTATATCTGCATGCCATGGTCCTTTCACATTTGTCCTATTGCATCACTTCCTGAGGCCAGGCCACGGACTCAACTACAAAACCTTTATTTTCACTTTATAAACAAGCTTTGAAAATTTTAGACCAGAAGCCACAAAAATGGCACCACTGCAAAATTATTGAGATATATAATTTGTTGACCTTTTCTAACTTTATAAAATTATCTTTTCTGACAATTGTTTTCAAGTGCCTAAATGGACTGGCTCCACAAGTGATGTCCCAGAACTTTACAAAGACAGACAGCTGTAGGACAATAACAAGGAACAGAACACAACAAAACTGTAAAATCCAAAGGTGCAGGACAACATTTGGGCAGTCATCCCTTTCAGTGCAAGGCATACACCTGTGGAATTCCTTACCATCTGAAATTAAATCTCAAACAGAACTTAAAAAGTTCAGTGCAGAAGTTAAACAGTGGCTTAAACAGCAGCAGAAATGTGAACATTAATTTCTCACAAGTAACTATCAGTAAACTATTTTAATAATCTTTGATGTTAAATGTAACTTGTGTTTTAGCTCTCATTCACTATAACTGTGTCTATTTATTTATGGTACTTATTGACTGTATTCACTGTATTACTCTATTTGTAAAATTGTATCTATATTCTGTATAATTCATTGTACTGTGAATCCTGACCAGGGACAAAGACTGCAAATTAGCTGAAGCTAGACGTCTTATATGTGTTCACATTTTCCCATTGTGGCAATGTTGTATGTATTGTCCCTGTCAAATAAACAAATAAATAAATAAAAAAAGTTGTCTGAACTGTCTAGGCGGACTCGGTTCGTGAGGGTTCGGGTGGATGTGATTCCTCAAATGAATTTGCTGTTGACATAGCAACCAACATCCAACGTCAAACACGTTCTTACGTCATAGCGTATAAACGGCTCTATCGACTGTGTTATTGAATCATTTTATGATTGAATTTAATTCACTTATAAATCCTTAGTCCAGATTGAAAATAAAAAGAACACAAGATTTTCAGATGCTTATGAAATAATATTTGATGTTTACCCTGACTTTTAATGAAATTTCGAATTACAGAAATTGTAAAAGTAATGTGTTGACTTACCTTAATGCTTTCATTCTGTGTCATTTTTTATTCATTTATGTCTTTTTTTTATGAAATGCAAAGAGTTATATGAGAATTTGGAACTGTTAACTTGTTTATTCCTTGATAATTAACTTTATAATTTGATCAATGAAATAGCTTTAATGTATGTATTTTGCTATCATGTTTGACATAATTGTAAATTGAATATGTAAATAAAGTTGTAAAAAAGAGAAACTGTGTTACTGAAGGAACTTTTCTGAAGGAATTTTAAAAAATAGAGATATCTTTGTCTTTTGCCTTTAGAGAGACTTCACATTACACGGCAGGGTCCTTTTGTCAACAGCTGAAGGCATCTGTCATTTTGTTTCTCCATCTCTTATCTCTCTTTGTGAGATGCCGCTGCTAATGAAATTTGACAAGCTATAACTGGATTTCATCAAGAGAAATAAAACGCATGAACTTAAAATGCAGCCCTGTCTAACAGCAGAGCAGAAGGGGGTCTGGAGGTGCTTAACTTCATTGATATTAAAGATACTCTATTTTTTCATCCCCAATAAAATTTTGATAGGCTATTTTTTACAAATTGGCGGACTCCATGTAGCTTTATCAGGCAGCTGCGCTCCTGTTATGTCCAAATTTCATCAGCAGTCACTTTTTTCCTGCAAATTGTGCTTCATTCACAGTTTTTCTTCTTTCAAAACTTTGTGGTATAACAAGTGTATCACTATTAGAATAAATCTCTTTTTAATTCCAAATGGCTTGAGAGAAGTATAAACTATATTTTGTCCGTGTTGGATGAACATGGTCACGTGCTCTCCTATGAGAGTTTTATAACTCATCATTTTCCTTTATCTTATAAAGAATACAACTCTGGGATGAAAGCAATCACCTCTGGCTTACTTCATTTAATGGAAAGTCACTTATCCGTGAAAGCATAGGACCAGAGGTCATACCTGTATTGGTTCATTCTTTTATAACATTGTATTTGATAGTTTTGAAAGTATAAGCAGAAAAACCCTTAATGACGTCAATATAAGTACAAGGGCCTTACAAATTATATGGACATTATTTTTCTTGTACAATAAATGCACAAGAGTGCACACACAAGCAAAAATGAACAAACAGAAAAGGACTTTTGTAAAAGTTATACACCAATTCAAATCCACAAGTTGGGTAATTCCTTAAAATACAACAGAGCAAAACAGAAAATAAAGTGGAAAAAGGAGACAAGCAAATGGAACTGAACAAAGAATAACAAAAACAAACCAACAGACATAAGTGGCAACATGAATCTTCTATTAAATCTTTTTCTGATATTTGACCTTTCTTCTTATTTTAACCTTCTGACACGTGTTTTTTAAAAGTATTTTTACAGTTACATTAGTTCATTCATCTTTTTCCATCACAACTCAAAACTTTTTCTTATCCTGTGTGTAATTCTTTCCATTTCATGTATTTTCTTTATTGATCCTGTCCATGTGTTTATTTGTGGTGAATTTGGTTGGAACCAGTTTTTCTGTTATCTGTTTAATCGCAGTTATTCTTAAGATTCTGTTCAAGTATTTATCTGATTTGAGGGACAACGTCTTTGGGGGGTACCCAAGACTAAGTTTTGGGGGCTTAAAGGTCACATTTAACTATTTTTCCCTGCAGTAATTTCTTTTTATAGTTTATTACATCATTTATTACATCATGTAATAACTTCTAAAAAAATAAAAATGATTTCATACAGCTTACTAAGATTTTAAAAGACAAAATCTATATTATGAAACCCAGATGCACAGAATAATGGTTGAGGCTATGAACTAAATCAAGTCTTTTTGTAAACTTCAATAGTCAGAGCAAGTACCAATAAATGAAATAAGGTTTAGTCAATGTCTAAATTAAAATATATACTATATACTCAATGCTTGACCTTTGCAGCATTAAAATACTATAAAAAAATACTAAATTAAAATACTTATTACAACCAAGTTTCTCTTCTTGGAGAAAACAACACTCATATGAGTGTGTATTACCTTGAAGATGTGAACAGAGTTACTATTTTAGTAAAAGTTACTCCACAAATATATCATTAACTTTATATGAGCACTTTTCCACTCATTTGAAAGCATGAAACTGTTTTTATTTTTCTGACAAACATTTATTAATTTATTATCTCAAACACAGTGAAGTTAAAAAAACTCTCATGGACTGATAAATTAAGCTCAGCTCAGCATGTTACAACAATTAGATAAAACAGTGAACAACCTTTTTACTAAACATAAAACCTGCATCTGTTGTAAATGTTTCTATATATCCTTAAAAAAACCTCTAAATACTGTATGTCACAGCTCTAATACAGACCAAAACTACAGTCAAAGCAGCTCTTTTCAGTTTCATTCTAGTCTTTAAAGGTTTTTTGTCTTAAGGTGGTAAACAGTCAATCTACTAAAGTTACACTGCAACAAGTCAAATACACTTAGACCCATTTATCATGGAACATAGAGGACTTTCTGCAGCAGAAAACCATCCAAAATGACATTTCTATCACAGTTATTAGTCCAGTAAGTGATTCATTGTTTAAAAACTGTGATGAGGATGAAGGTGTAGAAATATCTTGATATAGCCTAGCTTAAAACTGTTCGACTAACTGTTGTTTTGGGCTCAAACGGTCGTTTTTCCCACATTTCCTGACTGTTTGGTCAAACTATTCTCACAACATTCAGGTAAAACTTGATGAATGAACCCTAAAGGTGTCATTTCAGGACATTTTAGTAAGTTTGTTGACAGCTTGGTCTTTACAGTCCACTGCCTCTGACTCTTTTTAAAACACACGGTGCTCAATAGAATCAAATTTCTCACATTTCTCAAGCAAAGATCGACTTTGTCCATTTTTCTGGTGGTCGGTGGATGAACTTTCGCTGAAGTCACTGTTTAACTCTGGATTTTTGAAGAGAACAAGTTGTAAAACCGTCTAAAATCTCTCTGCAGACTCGGTTCGTGAGGGTTCGGGTGGTTGTGATTCCTCAAATGAATATTCTGTTGACATAGCAACCAACATCGAACATCAATGACGTTCTGGCGTCTCTGACGTCATCGCGTATAAACGCTTTAAAGTTTTAATCGTTTTTAGTGTTACAGTCTGGCTTTGACTTGGAGATATTCATGATTTAATAAATAACTTATCAAGGCATCATATCAATGATAAGCATTAATTAATGATTAATGTGTTTAACTTGTTAATACCTGTCATTCATCTTGTTTATGTTTTAATCATTTAATGTTTTAATGCAGCTCCACATGCTTGGAATGAACTCCAAAAAGACCTGAAACTAAAAGATCTGGTGTCACTAGACACTTTCAAGTCAATGTTGAGCAACTTGGAGGTGAACACATCTGGCTGCAGATGTTTTGACTGATGCACTTTATCTTTCTCCTGTGGACAATCCGAGCAAAATAAGCTGTCTGAATTGTGACTTCTCTTTCTTAATGTACTGAATTCTTGTTTTATGTGTTTGATGACTACATGTGTTTGTGTAAAACTGTTGAATGTGCTGCTGTCTTGTCCAGGACACTCTTGTGAAAGAGATTTTTAATCTCAATGAGGTTTTCCTGGTTAAATAAAATAAAATAATCAAATTGAACCATCATTTTTAAAGTTCTCAGTATTTACTGTTCATCACTGTTAAAAATCTTCTTGTTTAATAAAACACAAACTTGTTGCTGCAGTGTTAACTACTGAGGCAAATGTTCAACAAGCCTGTGCCTTGTCTTTAAGTTTTCATTGCATAGCCTACTTTTTTAACAGAAGTGCTTTCAGCAGTTACAGTTGGTTGTTTTGTTCAACAAGCTCTGACACCACACTCCATCTGAAGCTTCATGTTAATGTTATATTTCAAATCATCTTTCATGTTTACTTTCTCTTTAATTATTTATCATGAATGTGATTGAAAAAAAGAAATGTAAAAATTACCTTCATGTCTGGCCAAACCTTTAATACAATACTTTCATGTAGTTTTTTTTTTATTAATCAAGAGCAAGGTATACCTACCTCTCTTTCAAATGCTCTGGTTACAGATAAAAAGAAAAAAAAAAATCACCAAAATATTCATGCGCCGGATTTCCGGCACTGTGCCGGAGGTCTTCAAGCCCTGTTACTATCAACCCCATAGTGTGTCAAAGATGTGCTCCCTGAGCAAAATCACGTCTTCTGAACCTCTCCTCTTCCACACTGTTACGGTCTCCTTACCACTGAAATAATTGGCTCGAATTTGACCACAGAGGAAGACCAAAACATATTAAAAGGACGCCACACAAAAGACAAGTTTCATCTTTTACTGAAGTATTTTAAGGTGGAGATTAAAATAAAAAGAAACCCAAACAAACTCAATAAACCAAAAGGGGCTGGGGTTGTCGGCCAAAATGAACAAAAGAGGAGAGAATGAGAGGTCCAACCCATAAGGGGCCGCCGCACCTCTCACCTCTCCCTATACTGCCTGACCAAAAAGCTAACTAAAACAACAAAACAATCAAAGACGAAAAAACAGGACTACAGTCAACCTCCAGCCCAAACTAAAACAACAAAACCCAACAACCTAATGCTGCTGAGGACATAAATGAGAGACGGAAAAAAACACAAAAGAAAATACCTGTTCATCCAGGAACCAAACCAAAAAGGAGGAACCACATGGACCTCGTGCTCCTCAATACTGTGTGTGTGCCCCAGAGAGAAAATTGCTCCTCTCTCAGCTCCCTCAAATACCCCTCCTCCTCTCCTCCTGAGTGCAGATTCCTCTCAGGTGTGCAGCAAGGGAGACTGAGGAGAAACCTGAGAGACAGAGAGAGAGCCACCTGGAGGAGAGAGAGAGATCAAGAGAGGAGCAAGAAGGGGAGATCACACGGACAGAAAAGGAGCGGATCAGGGCCGCACGTAACATCCCCACACTAAGATGCTGAATATGGGGCCATGCAACACTTTCAGCACACGCTGCGCGACAACGTGTCGGCCATAATATTATCAACCCCTTTAATGTGTCTGACTTCCAAATTAAATGATTGGATGTAAAGGGCCCAACGCATAATCCTCTGATTATTATTGCGCATCTGATTGATGAAAACCAGCGGATTATGATCAGTAAAGCAGAGCACCGGGGCAACACTTGAGCCGATATACACCTCAAAGTGTTTTAGAGCCAAAACAAATGCAAGGGCCTCTTTTTCTACAGTTGAATACATGCGCTGATGCCGATTAAACTTTTTGGAAAAGTAAGAGATGGGATGCTCGACATCATCGTCCCCATCTTGCAGGAGAACAGCTCCGGCCCCTGCATCACTCGCATCAACAGCAAGTTTAAAGGGACGATCAAACACTGGTGCCGCCAACACCGGAGCATTGATGAGCAAGGCTTTCACACAGTCAAATGCACATTGACAAGTGTCGGACCACTGAAAACAACTTTTAGGGCTCAACAAGTTCGTCAGTGGTGCCGCAATGGCGGAGACATTTTTACAGAAGCTTCTGTAATATCCTGCCATCCCCAAAAATCGACGCAATTCACGCCGAGACACGGGAGTAGGGAATGATACAATGGCCTCAACTTTGGCGTACAAAGGTCTAACTTGACCCCGACCCACGACTTTCCCCAAATATGTTACAGTGGCCTGGCCAAATTCACATTTTGCCAAATTCACTGTGAGATTAGCGTCACGCAGTCCACCAAATACTTCCCGGAGCTGTTTGATGTGATTGTCCCAAATGTCTGAATACACCACAATATCATCTAGGTAAGCTTCACACCCTGATACCCCCGACAAGACAAGATTTACCAACCGCTGGAAACAGGCAGGCGCGTTACAGACTCCAAATGGAACAACAGTGTTTTGCAAGAATGCATCGGGGGTCACAAATGCACAAATCTCTTTTGCACGGGGCGTGAGTGGAACCTGCCAATACCCCTTTAAAAGGTCAAACTTTGTCACAAAGTTAGCAGAGCCCACATGATCCCCACAATCCTCCACCGGAGGAAGAGGATAACAATCAGGTTTTGTGACATCATTAACCTTGCGAAAGTCAGTGCAAAAACGGTCAGAACCATCAGATTTAACAGTGAGAAGACACGGTGAGCTCCATGCACTCGAGCTTGGCTCTGCAATCCCATTCTCCAGCATGTAATCAACTTGATTTTTTAATCTATTACATTTATCGGGATTCACCCTGTACAGATGCTGTTTAGTAGGAGGGGAGTCCCCTACATCAATATCATGTTGAAGCAAATGAGTCCGAGTTGGTACATCAGAAAACAGGGAGACATGGGACGTATAAACCCTGCCACATCGTCATGCTGCACCTTAGTTAAATGGGGAAAACACTCATCCAATTTTGACAACATTTCAGAATTTTTAAGGCGCCCTTGCACGACCGCAATTGAAGGGCCAATCACATCGGCATCAGATGTAGATGCACCTGAAAGTGCCTCGGGAGTTTCAGCACTGGACAGCTCCATTTGGCCCAGAGCCCCGGCAGAAATTTCAGCACTAGACAGCGCCAACACAGCATTACCCCCAGCTGGAACACTGCGGTCAAGCCAGCCGCACTTTCTTCGTTCGTGGTCAAATGAGCCGCACTTAAATTTCGAGTGCGCGACCATTAACAGCATTGCGGTAGATGAGGCACGCTGTTTGTACTTCCGCTTTTCAAAATAAAGCGATCCAAATTAACATCGTTCATGAATGTTTTTTACTGTAACAACGTGGAGACGGATACTCGACAGGCTATGCTAAATAAGGCTCGGTTTCAAATATAACACAGAGGCTATGCTTTCTTATATTTCATGTGATGCAAAACACTTTTGATCAATAATTCCTGGCTATGGGTGCTATATTTGACTTCTACTCATCCGATACTACACCTCTACTTGATATCAAACATTTTTACTGTACCAGTCTGAAAAAATTAAAAGGCAAAATCTAAAATTTATATCTGTAAGATGCATACTTCACCATTTTTGACTTACTGTAATTACACTTTGATCAATAGTTCTTTGCTATGGGTGGTATATTTGACTTCTGCTCACCCAACACTACACCTCTACTTGATATCAAAAATTTTTACTGTACCAATCTGGAGAAAAGAAACAGCAGAATCTCATATTTATTCACTGAGGATGCATATTTCACCATTTTTGACTTACTGTAAATACACTTTGATCAATAATTCCTGGCTATGGTTGGTATATTTGACTTCTACTCATCCAACACTACACCTTTACTTGATATCAAGCATTTTTACAGTACCAATCTGGAGAAATTAAACAGCAAAATCAAAAATTTATACTTTGAGATTGCATATTTCTCCATTTTTAACTTACTGTAAATTCACTTTGATCAATAATTCCTGGCTATGGTTGTAATATTTCACTTCTACACATCCAATACTACACCTCTACTTGATATCAAACATTTTTACTGTACCAATCTGGAAAAATTAAACAGCAAAATCTCATATTTGTTCACTGATGATGCATATTTCACTATTTTTGACTTACTGTAAATACACTTTGATCAATAATTCCTAGCTATAGGTGGTATATTTGACTTCTACTCTTCTAATACTACACCTTTACTTGATATCAAACATTTTTACAGTACCAATCTGAAGTAATTAAACAGCAAAATCTCAATTTAAAACTCAGAGGTTGCATACTTCACCATTTTTGACTTACTGTAAATACACTTTGATCAATAATTCCTGGCTATACCTGGTATATTTGATGTTTACTCACCTGTACTTGATATCAAACATTTTTACTGTACCAATCTGGAGAAATTAAACAACAACATCTTAAATTCATACATTGAGGTTGCATATTTCATCATTTTTTAGTTACTGTAAATACACTTTGATCAATAATTCATGACTATGGGTGGTCGATTTCACCATGATTTCCTTTATTTTATTTTTTTCACATTTTTCCTCTACAAATGTGAAGGGCACCTAACACTTGTTGTAAAATAAGTAGTGTCTGTTTTATTAATCAGTAGTTTGTGCAGTTTCAAGGGTTCTCACAATTGGTCCACACTAATAGTACAGACTCACTGCATGCTATGATCAATGTCAACTTGACGCTTCATGTTGAATATTTCCTGTATCTGTATTTGCATAACAATCACTGAAACACATATTTAAGAAAACTAATCCATCAACAGTCAAGGTGTTTAATAGCTTGTGTTATTTTAAAAAACAGCAGTATATGAAGCATGTCTATAATGTTTACAACGGCTTTTGGATTTACTGCAGATAAACTGTATGTTCATCAACTCTTCAGATCATCGAGTGCCTCCTCCATGACATGGTCAATAAGCATAACTTGGAAAATACCATTTACATCCTCAATCATTACACTGCTGGTGTGATCCTCTTTGGTAAAAGAGAACAAATTAGAAGACACAGTTTGTCCAAGGTATGTATGTTGTGTGTCTGGGGGGGGTTCTTAAATGTCAGCGGAGGAGAGATGTTTATGTGACTGTGTTCCTTCTAAATTTGACCAGAAATAATAGAATCTTTTTCTTTTACCTGTTAATGTCATAATAAATACAGTTCATTCAAATGAGACTTTCATATTGTTCTATTTTGTGTTACAGGTCAAGTTTGACAGCTATTAAGCCATTGTGTCCTTTGTAAATATCAGAAATGTGCATTGGAAGTTTCTGGTAAGTAGTGAATACATTTATAAAATATAATTGCGTTAAATTATTTCATGATTGATGTATGCACATTTTCAATTATATTTTTTGTGTGTCCTTTGGTTATAGTACATCAATGCAGCAGAAAGAAGCGTGTATTTGGTTGATCCAGCAACCAACTACAATGAGAAGGGGGGCTCGGACAATGCTGCGCAAAGATTCAGGTACTTGTTGTGTTTCAACTAATCAGCATCACCGACTAAAATGTTTTGTAATTTTTTTACAAGTGGTGGTAAAACAGGGAAAAGGTAGTATGCACTATCAAACAACAAGAAAAGGATAATAGGAAAGAATAATGTAATTGTCCCATACAGGCAATTAGATCCATTTTTAACTGACTTCCATCGTTTTTCTTACATCTCAGTCTCTTACATTTAAGATGCAAAGAAAAGACATAAGGGAAAACATTCAGCATGCACATTTGCTTTATAAAAAAGAGCTCCTTCCCTTGCCACATCAGTTGCTGTTCATGTCTTGTCCGAGCTCATTCATCATAACACCCAAATCAAGAAATCACAACAGTACAGAAATAATCTGAGCCCTCAATTGGGCAGCAGTTGCCGTGACGCACATTACGTAGTATGTAGAGCAGGAGTGAGAGGAGGATTGTGTGCCATGTTACCGTATAAAAATGTAGGGATCATTGACAGGATGTCATATCAACACAAAGAAGACATATAAGTCACTTTTGGAGAGGACCAATTTCATGATGTCTTTATGTATTGCAACATTTTTTGAGTCTTTTAATATCCAATCCATAGAGCTGTGTTCAACACCATCATCCTACATTGTGTTCATATTGTATGTCTGAATACATTCATATTTAAGTTCATTGTTCATGCACAGAGACTACTTCAAAATGAGGAGGACCTGCCACAGTAAAACAGACTGGGTGGACATAAAACTGAAAGGGAACGTCATGCACTATTCTGTTCAACAACATGGCAGCAGTTGTGGTGTAATAGTCACCATGGTAAGAGTAAAATTAAAGATAAAAATATTTGGAGGACAGTGATAATGTTAAGATTAACATTTAACCATTTTGCCATTATATATACATTGCATATTGTGTCATTATTTAGATGGCAAAGGCAGTCATGGAGGCCTTCCCACAACCTCAGATAATGACTTTTTCCACAACAATAAAAGAAATGACAGAGCAGCGCAGACATTTTGCTCTACAAATTATGAAAGCCTCAGGTGTGTGAAAGCATTTTGTACAATAACTATATTGTTAGTGTTTAACACAGAAACCAACTGTGAGATGTGTTCAGCAACCAAACCACCTGCTCCAGGGCCTTCAATCACTGACTGGGTAAGAATTATTTAATATTTATTAGCAATCTTTTTAGCATTTTATCAATTAAGTGAGACATGAAAATAAATTAGGAAAAACAGAAAAAAGGACTTTAATAAAAGGCATTAACCAAGTGTACACATTTCTCTGTTGTACATTCTGACTTAATAATGCATATATTTTGAGTCATAATTTTGTCTACATTATATATGAAGTTCTTTTGTTAAGGGGAGAGCAAAGGAAACAAAATCTGGGACCAATACTGTTCCAGAGTCTGAGAAGTAGAATTTCTGTAAGGTAAAGATAAGGAGAAATTGACAAGGATGAGGACAAAGGAGGACGGTAAGGACGGTACAGATTTCGATGGGAAATGGCAGCATTGAACTGGATGGTATGGAGGTGAATAAAATGAAAGACCGTGCCTTGGCATGGGAAAACCAAATGCAGACCACTGAAGCAGGCAGACAGAAAAGTACAATCCTTGGATCTGAAAGACAAATGTTTTTGCAGAAATGATAGGAGAGCAGGAGGAATTAAAAAATATAAAGAATAAAGAGAAATATGCAAGAAATTAATGGACAAGTTTTGGATCAAGTAATGAGGGTTTAACAACTAGCAACAAGTAGAAAAGAATAAAAACTGTGGACTGATGATATTATTGGGAGTGTTAGGGGCTAAAAAGAAGTGTGTGAGGAACAGGGTCAGGAGCTAAAACCATGCCCACACCACGTACAGTGCATTGGTATGGACACAGCAGAGTTGCAAAGAAGAAGAAAAGGGCGCTGGAATTGCTTATTGTGAAAAAGGTAAACTGTTTGATTTGATCGTGTAGGATTTTTTTTCAGTGTGTAGTTGTTTTTGACTATATAATTATTTTAAAAACATGTCATTAAAAATGTGTGTAAAATGTCATGATTACTGCATCTTTCTTTATGCATTCTTCATCCACAGGCAGCACATTTACAGCAGTGAAAGAAGAAGAAAAGGGCGCTGGAATTGCTTATTGTGAAAAAGGTAAACTGTTTGATTTGATCGTGTAGGATTTTTTTTCAGTGTGTAGTTGTTTTTGACTATATAATTATTTTAAAAACATGTCATTAAAAATGTGTGTAAAATGTCATGATTACTGCATCTTTCTTTATGCATTCTTCATCCACAGGCAGCACATTTACAGCAGTGAAAAAGAAAAGTGATTTTAAAGTAATTAAAATATGGTCAGCGATGCCATCTCCAGGAATAAATATGGGGATAGGTGGTTTAAATTCAAGTAGAGGTGTAGTGTTGGATGAGTAGAAGTCAAACATACCACCCATCGCTAGGAATAATTAATCAAAGTGTATTTACAGTAAGTCAAAAATGGTGAAATATGCAACCTCCGGTGTATATATGAGACTACTGTTTCTTTTTCTCCAGATTGGTACAGTAAAAATGCTTGATATCAAGTAGAGGTGTAGTGTTGGATGAGTAGAAGTCAAATATACCAGCTATAGCTAGGAATTATTGATCAAAGTGTATTTACAGTAAGTCAAAAATGGTGAAATATGCAACCTCTTGAGTTTTAAATTGAGATTTTGCCTTTTAACTACTTCAGATTGGTACAGTAAAAATGTTTAATATCCATTAGAGGTGTAGTGTTGGATGAGTAGAAGTCAAATATACCAGCTGTAGCTAGGAATTATTGATCAAAGTGTATTTACAGTAAGTCAAAAATAGTGAAATATGCAACCTCCGGATATAAATTTGAGAGTTTGCTGTTTAATTTATCCAGTTTTGTACAGTAAAAATGTTTGATATCAAGTAAAGGTGTAGTGTTGGATGAGTAGAAGTCAAATATACCAGCTGTAGCCAGGAATTATTGATCAAAGTGTATTTACAGTAAGTCAAAAATAGTGAAATATGCAACCTCCGGGTATAAATATTAGACTTTGCTGTTTAATTTCTTCAGATTGGTACAGTAAAAATGTTTGATATCAAGTACAGTTGTAGTATTAGATGTGTAGAAGTCAAATATTCCAACCATAGCAAGGAATTATTGATCAAAGTGTATTTACAGTAAGTCAAACATGGTGAAATATGCAACCTCCGGGTAGAAATATGATATTTTGGTGTTTAATTTCTCCAGATTGGTACAGTAAAAATTCTTGATATCAAGTACAGGTGTAGTGTTGTATAAGTAGAAGTCAAATATGCCACCCATCACCAGGAATTATTAATTTAAGATTATTTACACTGTCAAAAATGGTGAAATATGCATCCTCAGTGAATAAATATGAGATTTTGCTGTTTCTTTTCTCCAGATTGGTTCAGTAAAAATGTTTGATATCAAGTAGAGGTGTAGTATTGGATGTGTAGAAGTCAAATATTCCAACCATAGCCAGGAATTATTGATCAAAGTGTATTTACAGTAGCTCAAAAATGGAGAAATATGCATCCTCATTGTATAAATTTGAGATTTTGGTGTTTTATTTCTCCAGATTTGTGCAGTCAAAATGTTTGATATCAAGTCCAGGTTTTGTATTGGATGAGTAGAAGTCACATTTACTAGCCATAGTCAGGAATTATTGATCAAAGTGTAATTATTATAAGACTTTGCTGTTTTCTTTCTCCAGATTGGTGCAGTGAAAAACTTGATTCTAAGCTGAGGTGTAGTGGTAGATGATCAGTCAAATATAGCACCCATAGCCAGGAATTATTGATCAAAAGTGTTTTGCATCACATGAAATATAAGAAAGCATAGCCTCTGTGTTATATTTGAATCCGAACCTTATCTAGCATAGCCTGTCGAGTATCCGTCTCCATGTTGTTGCGATGTTAATTTGGATCCCTTTATTCTGAAAAGCGGAAGTACAGACACCGTGCCTCATCTACCGCAATGCTGTTAATGGTCGCGCACTCGCAAAGTAAGTGCGGCTCATTTGACCACGAACGTTTAAAGTGCAACGCTCCGTGACTTCGGCTGTTGGTTAAAAGCTTACACCAGGACATGGCGCTACCAGAAAACGCCCGATTTTCTTCCAATTTCGACTGCAGTGCAACTCAGACTGTCATTAAACGTCTGTAAGCAGGAAACACGCTCGTCATGGGAAGCTCGGATCATTTCAGGGAGCCGGCTCTTTTGGCTCTGTGCGCACTGTGAGTGCTTAAGCAGGAAAACAATGGGAGTCGGCTCTTTTGACTCACTAAAAAGCATCGGCTCCCGAATCTTTAGACACATCACTAATGCTGTGTTCCATTTACCTCGGAACTGGGAGCTGGGAAATGGGAGTGACGTCATCTCCGACTTGTCGGTGTTTCAGTTGAAGTCGGGAAAAAAGGGAGGGGTCTGGCTGCAGACCTGCACTGAGAGGACCCAGCGTTGCAGACCTGCACTGAGAGGACCCCCTGCACTGAGAGGACCCGACGTCACGTTTTTTTTCTCACATCACATGCTCCAGTGTGTTTTTTTCCCGTGAAGAGAGAAGCTGAGTTGTAGTCGAGTGACTACTTTTCGTCTTTTTCGAAGAAACAGGAACAGTCTTTATTCCATTACAAACGTTGTCTTTTCCATTATATACTGCTCTGTGTCATAATATTTATTGGAAAGAAATGACTTTTGCACTTTTGGGTGTTTTTCGCGCTGCAATCCAATCCAAAAGTTAGCCTAGTTAGCGCTAGCGCTATCTATGCTAACTTTTGGATAGGACATGGATGTTTTATTTAGATATATCTATGAGATAAGCTTGACATGACAGGCTGTCACTGCCTGTGGTATTTAAACATGTATGAAAACACCCAAAGTGATCACTGTAAGCAGATTGCTTAAGTATGAAAAGCAAATTAAGCGCTGTTATCGTAGTTACGGTAGCAGTGGCTAGGGCTAACTAGGTTAACTTTAGGATTAGACATGGATGTATTATTTAGATATATGTATGAAATAAGTTTGACATGAGAGGGCTTTCACTGTCGTTGGCATTTAAACGTTCTTCCCAGTGGAATGGCTTTTATTTCTGAAAGGTTTTGAATAAACTTTTGATGAAAATACGTGCTTCTGGTATATTCGCTTTTATTTTGAAAGACTTCAAATCAGCTTCCGGTCCTGTCAGTGCAGGTCTGCAGCCAGAGCATGTGAGAAAAAAAACGTGACGTCGAGTCCTCTCAGTGCAGGGGGTCCTCTCAGTGCAGGTCTGCAAAGCTGGGTCCTGTCAGTGCAGGTCTGCAGCCAGACTGTCTTGGAAAAAAAACGTGCCGATCGACCAGGCTATTGTTAGCTGTTGTTAGCACGCCCTGCGTTGCTGTTCACAAATATCACATGAAGAATGTGATTATCACTATGGCAGTATTTTTGTAAGTATAAGTCTAACAATACTATGTATATAGCTGATCTAGAGCAACACACACTAGTCAGAAGTGCAAATAAATGGATTATTACAGGAGCTAAATAACTGTTCACACTTGGGGCTGCCATCTTCGATTGTCAACTCGGGGGTGGCGAGGTTCCCCAGAGTTCCTAGTAGGATATTCCGACCTCGGGGGGCGTTCCAGATGAAATTTCCTACCCGAAAGTGGGAAATTCCACCTCCGACTACAACTGGAACGCACAATAAAACCAGCAGTTTAGCCGTCATTCATCAACCATCACACCAACAAGAGATTGAAGCGGGTCAACCTAAGGTGGTCTGTTTGTGACAGAATAGAAAAATAAAAATTCTAAAATGAACTTCAGAAACCATAAACTTTATTTAAACATTTGTTTGTGTCTGGAAATGAGTTTTAGTTTTATTGCAATGTGCATATAAGCAGTATTTGAAACTTGAATTAAAAATATGCATTTAAAGGAGATTACTTTCTTTTCTTTCTATAAATGAAGAAACACTACATTGAGAAACAATAAAACGAAAAAAAATGGAAAATTTATTTATTTCACAATTTTTTTTTTTATTTGGCAATTGAACATTTTTCTTATGCTACAATACCATTTCAGTTTTTATTTATTTAGTTATTAGTGCTATTATGGCTGGTATTTCCCCTGTCATTTACAGTTTGCATTTTTACAGCAGACCATATTTTTAACATTATAGTTCTGTAAAAATGAAGGTTTGTGTTTGCTTCAATATTGACAGGTTTATACTGTAAATTTGAATGTGCTAAACTCCATACGCTGTAGTTTAACCAGAATAATACCGTAAAATTGAAGGTTTTTAGATATTTTACACATAACTGTATTTTCTTATAAAATTTAAGCATATTTCCTTGTTTTCACGGTAAAGCATTATCAATTTAACATTTTTATACCGTAAAAATATTTTTTTTTTCCAGTCTCTTGATTTACTGGGATTTAATGTATTAAATACGGTGAAATATAATTTTTTTGTTTTACGGTCATTTACTGTTGCTATTTTATGGTCTTTTGCTGTATTTTTTACAGTGCAGAGAGAAAATTGCTCCTCTCTCAGCTCCCTCAAATACCCCTCCTCCTCTCCTCCTGAGTGCAGATTCCTCTCAGGTGTGCAGCAAGGGAGACTGAGGAGAAACCTGAGAGACAGAGAGAGAGCCACCTGGAGGACAGAGAGAGATCAAGAGAGGAGCAAGAAGGGGAGATCACACGGACAGAAAAGGAGCGGATCAGGGCCGCACGTAACACACACTATGTAGAGAACTATCAGCACTTTGATGGGCTGTGATCGCCTTGAATCTGCTGAAGCCTGGTGAATGATCCGCTCGGCTGCTCTGACAGCTTCACTGTGCAGGTGGTAGCTCTTGTCCTTTAAGGCTGCAGCTTCTATCACAAGACTGGCATGGCAAACGTCACAGGACAGTTTCTTCAAACTCCGTCTCACAACAAACTCTGAAATTAGAGGTGAATTGTTTAAAAATATAAGACCTTCATAAGCATGGGGAAACTTGAATTTGGATGTTTTAATCTGAGACAGGCCCAATCAGTTTCCCCTCAGATTCTAACTATTGGCGGTGAAGATTATTGGAAAAACAGCTATTAGTTGAATTGTACCTGCAACATACACAAGAGCATTGTCCACGAGACCATCAAAGCAGGTGGGAAGGTAGCTGTGGTCATGAACAAGAGCAGGAAAGTCAGCAAACAGGGATGGAAGATCTTCTTCTGCAGAGGACATATGTACAGCTGACAGGTCTGTAGGTATGTTGATTTAGTAGGACTGGGTAGATGAGGACACCACTGCTGCTGGTAGGGACTCTGTTCCATCCTGTGCCACGACGTTGTCTTTGCAGCTTGCTTTAACAACCCCACACCAGGCCATCAGCTACCGGAAGATGTACTTGAACTGGCTGGCTTTAGGGTTGTTACTCCAGCCGCCTTAAAGCAACACCAAAACAAAAAACACAAGATAAACAAGTATATTACACAGATATTCAATATATAGCTTTATGCCTGCAAACACACATTTTTCTAAACACTCAAAATGGTTTCTATTCCAGATACTGTGTGTGTTCACAACAGCATTTTCCTAAAAATAAGAAAACAACCTGATGGACCAACAAATTGCAAGGAACAATACCATTTTCTGACGCAAGTGTGCATTTAAAAACAGGAATCCTACCAGACGCTCTCATGGAATTAAAGAGAAGCTCAAAGTGGTCCTGGCTGAACCTGTAGGTCAGGACATGTTGCTGTCCTTCAAGCAGCTCAGGCATCACCAACATCAACGTGTCAATATTGATGATGAAGGGCAGGATTGAGAGGAGCCTTCAAAAGCAAATATTGTGTTACTATGATGATTCTGCCAACACAGGACAAATTAAGCAGACATGCAAACACATAAAGCATGGGGTGAACATAATGAATGCTCCCAAAGCAGCGAGGGCAGACACGAAACCTCATTTCAAACAACTCACTTCATTGCAATATTTGCAATGCAGAAAGAAATAAGGGAACATACCCTTACCAACCCTATACATGGCATCTATTTAAACGAACACTTTGTCATGGGGAACCGGATGTGGGAAGCTGGTCTCCAAGGGCTCACAGGTGCTTCCTTTTAGATTGCATCCAAGTTACCAATACCAGAATCGGAAATTGCTCCTATACTGCCGGAAATGCTGGTATCGTATCGGCAAGCGCTGGAGTCCAGGCACAATCCGATACCAAGTAATTTATTAATTTAGTAATCTATGTACTATTCAGTAGTAAACTCTGGCAGTTCTTCTTCGCTGCTCTTAAAAAAGTAGCACTGTCTGCAACCCACAGGGACCTGGAGGAATTGATCACGTGACATAAACACAACGAACACACGTATGTCAGAGCCGGTTGACGCAAGACTTGGAGCTAAACTAGCTAGCACGATCATGCTGCATCATTGCCATACTGATTCATGTTTTTCAAAGGGATTAACCTGAGCCAGGCCTGACTACAATTATAATCTTATCAAAGTCATGCAGGCGTAGCATGATGGTATTTTTATAACACAGTGGTATCGGATCGATACTCTGTATCGGCCGATACCCAGAGCACAAGTATCTGTATCGAGAAGTAAAGGTATCAGAACATCTTTCCCCTTATTCCACGCAGATGAAGCTCTACTAAGGCATGTTTAACCAACACTTTCTGGGTGTCTGGTGTTAGCGACTTGGTCAAATAATAGGAAGGTGGAGCCGTCCAATAACCCTGAAGCCTAACCACCATAAAAACCAGAGCCTTAGCAGCAATGTTGGTCTCATTAATCCCTTCCTCAAGTCCACAAATCCAGAGGATCATATAGACATGCTTTTTGATGGTCGTTGCATCCAGCATTAGGGTGATAGATCCGTACGAGGCTTCGTCTTCCTGATCCCTTCTTTTTAGCATGTCCAACATCATTGCATTGAGACCAGGATTGGCACCCAGAGAGCTCAGCCCCCTTGGTAAAATTAAAGGGTAATAATCTAAACACTAACTCATATATCTTTGTTATTGTGGGCAATGGACATCCTAAAAACAGCTATAATATAAAAATGTACCAGCATGAGACATGAGCTATTAGACCACTAAGTTTTGCCATTCATGAAAATGAAGTCCGTAGTGCTTTAGGGGTTAATGTAGTTCAAAACAGCATGATAGAATCATGAAGAAATACCTTCGCAATGAAATGGGATGTGGCAGGTGAAAACAGAGAGTCTCTCTCAAGTAATTATACGTCCTTGGATCATGCAGATGGAGAGTAATAATGAAAAAAAGCCCTTTTCATTTCCCTTTATTATTATTATTATTACCATCATTATTATTATTGTTGTTGTTATTATTATTTTTATAATTATTATTATTATTATTATTATTATTATTATTATTATTTACCTTGTTAATTTGAAATTTGTGGATTTTAAGTGAACCTGTAAAAATGCCTTTTTTCCTGTTATTTTAAAAAGAGACATAATAAGGATTAATAAAACAATTATATATATATATATATATATATATATGTATATATATATATATATATATATTTGTATGTAAATATGTATGTATATATATGTATATACATATACATATATATATACATATATATATATGTGTGTGTGTGTATATATATATATGTGTGTGTGTATATGTATATGTATATGTATATATACATACATATATATGTACATATATATGTACACATATACATATATATACATATATATTTATATATATATATATATATATATATATATATATATATATATATATATATATATATATAGATATAGATATATATATATATATATATATATAGATATATATAGATATACCTACATATATATGTTTAAAAGACTATGACGACAAATGCCCACTACCACTCAAGTGAGAGGAAACATACAAAAAAAAAAAAAAGAAAAAGAAAAATAAAAAGAAATAAAAGAAAAAAAAAGAAAAGTCTCTCTGGGCCTTGGTGTATTCATCACCCTGCTTCAACAGGAGGAGAACCGGAAGATCTGAAAATCAATTAGCAAAAGTGATATAGTTCATTTGTTTTCACAGTAACTATGAAGTCTAACAAACACCAAGCAATACAGAAAATATTCTGTGTATTTTTAGATTTTACCTGAGTAGCAGTCAAGCTTGACTTTCAGATCCTCGTCGATGAGATTCTTCTCCTTTAGTTTCTCCATGAGGTTCTGAATTTGTTTGTCCCTCCATACTCTTTTCATTGCATTACTCTTGTCCTGCTGCAGTTTCCTCATTCTTACTGAGGCTTCATCACGTTTCACCACATGGACACAGTCGTTCAGCATGATTCCTTCTGCTCTAGTAGAAGACGAGGTTGTTCTTACTGATACCTGCTAAACTAAACACAATCAAAGAAGTTTGAGAGTCTACAATGTGATGTATACACAACACATAATTTATTCCAGAACTGCAGGAAAAACATTTACATTTTATTACATATTTACACACTGATTTAGCCATCCTATACACATTGAATTCTTCTTAGCCAATGACACACATACCCTTTGAAGATGAGCTGGGAAGTTGAAAATGGATGACACAGAAACATCTTTAAGGCCAACTGTCTGCCCTGTTCTATCAAAGTCCTCACTATTGAAGTGTTCACTGCAGAGCAGTGACATGTCAGAGGCAACAAAACGGTCCCTTCTTAGGACAAGTTCCCACTTCCTCCTCCTCTCTATGGGTTTGAGAAACCTTAAAAACATGAGAAAAGTAGCCAGATATATAAACTTTCAAAATTGTCCACTCTCCTTTCCTTTAACATCAGGATTAAAGACATAAATACCCACCTGAAGTATTATTTCCTTTTTGTAGTTAAATGGATGCGTGCATGTGTGTGTGTGAGCAGTTATGTAATTATTCTACATTTAGGATAAAAATGAATAAAAAAGACAAATACTGGTATACAGACGCAGCATCTTGGAATATCAGACTTGCAGTCTTAAAATCTTACCAATTACACGTGATCCCACAGGAGCATATATGATCCTACATATGCTCCATGGCTATTGGAGCATACGGAAGATGCACAAAAGTCCAGCATTGTGACTGAGGGCAGGTGGCAGAAATGGGTCAGAAGCAAGCTGGGTTGATACCGGTAGAGCAGGCTGATGTACGTAGTTGGGGGCAGGCTGCAGGTTGGGTTACCAGGGTTGAGGAGGCAGAGACAGGCCAAGAGCAGGCTAAGTTGGTTCCAGGAAAACAAGCTGGAAAAAAATGGCAGAGAGGCAGGATCATGAGGGCAGGGTAACAGGACTGTGACAAATCAACCCTTCACTATATCCTAACTCCAAAACTGCCTGTGAGTCTGTTTCTCACTGTCTGTATTTTTCACATCGAAACTCACTTTATGTTTAAAATCTCTCTGTTTCATGTCATGCTAATTTAGCTAACCTGCTTTGGTTTGCAAAGCTAACTAATGTAAAAGTGCTTTGAGTCATTCACTTAAGAAACACTGACAGGAGGGGTTCTTCATGTTTTTGGGACGGCGCCCCACCCTCTCTAATACACTACAGGGGAGACACTGTGAAGCATTCAACTCCGACTTGTAAACTGACCGCCCTTCTGACTGACTGCAGTCTATCTGTAAATCCCAATCCCAGTTATAATTGCACAAACATCAAAATATTGTGAAGGCTTATTAAATCATGATGAAATAATGTTTATGGTGATGAAGAATCTCTCCTGTCAGTGTTAATGTTTGTGTATTAAACGACTCAAAGCACTTTTATATTAGCAAGATTGGCATTGAAAAACACATCATAATACAAAAAATGCAGTTTGTTTTGTCTGTATTTCATTTTTCTATTTAACATTTTACAATGCCGATCCTTGTTTCAGTGTGAATGCAACTTTTTCTACAATGCCAAGCTTCTTTTTCAATACCAGATCTTACTGTCAGTGTTGTGGCTCCACGATGTTACTTTATTTGTGTTTCTCTGCTGTATTTGGGTCCACAACTACCCAATCTGATGTCAAAATATTGATCACTCTCAACTTATATTGTAATACTATCTTGTAGCCTACAGGATGTGCTAGTAAGCTAGTATAACCTTCTCTGACCAAACAGTTTTCTAAAAGAAACTAGGCCTGCACAATACATCGTTTGAACATCGCCATTGCAATGTGCGCATGCGCAATAGTCACATCACGCATTCAATGTAACTATCACAAACACGCAAAACTTTTGTTTTGCTTCACAAGCTCCTGTATATCATCTACATTTATTGGGGAAATGAAGAAAAAGCAACTGAAATTGAAACCTATTCTATTTTGTACAGAGACACGGCCTCCTGGATCCCTTTTATATACAGCAATCATCATTCACAGATGAACCCCCTTAGCCTGGATTAAACAGTATTATACTATGGTGTCATTGTGAGTCAACCAAATTCTTCCCAAACAGTCACCTGGTCACCTGGTGAAAATTCTTCTATTTTTAATATCGCAATACATATCGCAATATATCGCAACCCACCCAAAAATTGCAATGTTAGTTTTTTCCAATATCGTGCAGCCCTAAAAGAAACGCTACATTTTAAACACTTCCAGACCTCCAAAATCCTGCCCAAGCTTATAACTTTTGTAATAAACTAAACTGTTTGTAAATCCTTCAAGATTTCAGCAATAAAGAATATGTTTGGGCAGATGTCTAGAGAGCAGAGCAGCAAAGCGCCCTGGTCCAATATGGCCGCCGTTGAATAATTTACTCTGTGTTCGATTGCTTTACCCTCCCAATCACGTCCCTCCAAATCTCACTGTCATTGCCTATGTGAGCGTTGAAGTCCCCAGAAGGGGCACTCTCCAGCACCCCCTCCAGGGAATCCAAGAAGGGTGGAAACTCTGAGCTGTTGATGGGTGCATAAGCACAAACAACAGTCAGGTTCCGTCCCCCCACCGAAGGCGGAGGAGGCTCCCTCTCGTTCACCGGGGTAAACCCCAACGTACAGGCCACGAGCTTAGGGGAGACAAGAACTGCCACCCCCGCCCGGTGCCTCTCACCATCCGCAACTCCAGAGAAGAAGAGAGTCCAACCCCTCTCAAGAGGACTGGTTTCAGAGCCCAAGCCATGCGTCGAGGTGAGTCCGACTATATCCAGCCGGAACCCCTCAACCTCGCGCACAAGCTCCGGCTCCTTCCCCGATAGAGAGGTGACGTTCCACCTAGAGCTAAGCGCTGCCGAGGATGGGACCGCCAGGGTCCCCGCCTTCGGCCGCCACCCAGCTCACAATGCACCCGACCACTACGGCCCCTCTCACAGGTGGTGGGTCTATGCGAGGGGGGTCCCACGTCTCGCCTTCTGGCTGGGCCCGGCCGGGCCCCATGGGCATAGGCCCGGCCTGCGAGCCCCACCCCCAGGCCTGGCTCCGGGGGGGGGGGTGTCAGTGACCCACGTCCGGGCAAGGGAAACTTGGAGCTAATCTTCTTCTTCATCAGAGTGGTCTTTTGAGCCACACTTTTTCTGGCCCCTCCTCCAGGGCCTGTTTGCATTGGGTGACCTTACCAGGGGAATAAAGCCTCCGACAACATAGCTCCTGAAGTCACTGGGGCACGCAAACCCTCCCACCACGATAAGGGTTTGAGACGTTAATGTAAAAATTTAAATAAAATAAACTAAAAAATGACAGGGGTTGCAACATGAATGTAATCCCTGTGAGACTCCCCCTCATTGTAAATCAGAACTCTATGGCCAACACAAACATGTCATAGATTTCTCATTTATTACCAAACTGTTGCACTCACAGCTTCAAACAACCAGCCTGTTTAAAATGGACCAAAATACTGAAGAAGACCACAGAGGGGACCTGAGCCTCTGGGACACCTCTGTCAGGCTGTGTCCATGACCCAACAATCCCTCTGTCCTTCTTTTGTGCATCCACAGTGTTTCAGTGGGTTCTTTCCATCTTTGATCAGAAGAATTCCCACAATGCACAGGGGCTATTTTCCCATAGCTGGGGCAGTGGTTGATAGGCTCTGGGCCATATTTGAGTGGCCCTGAATTCTGTATCTCTGGGGACCACTGCTGCTCCGAGATCCCCTGCAGTTCAGCCTGGGACGGAGAGACCCAGTTTCCATGTGTGGCCACGAGGAGGCACTGCAGGAGTCTTGGTGGTGGACAGTCTGTGAACAAAGGAGAAGACCCGGACCACGTTCTCCTGGTTCTCCTTGTTCTCCTCTGTTCTTCTCTAAAGAGGAGGAGGAGGAGTCAGCAGTACTGACTACCAAAGCTCTATAGACTAGAGAAGAGCAGCAGACTGTCCACACACCCTGTGTGCATGCACACTCACACACAACATTCACACAACATTCACTCAACATTCACACAAAATCCACTCAACACACACACAACATTCACTCAACATTCACACAACATTCGCTCATTATTTATACACACACCATACACACAGTATTGACACAACATTCATTTCAACATTTTTCGACTTTTCACACAACATTCACTCAACATTCACTCAAAGTTCACTCAACACACACACAACATTCACTAAAAATTCAAACAACATTCACACAACATTCACTCAACACACACACAACATTCACACAACATTCACACAACATTAACTCAACATTCACACAACATTCAATAACACATTCAAACAACATTCACACAACATTCACACAACATTCACTCAACACACACACACACAACATTCACACAACATTCACTCAACACACACACAACATTCACTAAACATTCACACAACATTAACTCAACATTCACACAACATTCACTAAACATTCACACAATATTCACACAACATTCGCTCAACACACACACAACATTCCCACAACATTCACACAACATTAACTCAACACACACAACATTCACTAAACATTCACATAACATTCACACAACATTCACTCAACACACACACAACATTCACTAAACATTCACACAACATTCACTCAACACACACAACATTCACTAAACATTCACACAACATTAACTCAACATTCACACAACATTCATTCAACACACACAACATTCACTAAACATTCACACAACATTCACACAACATTCACACAACATTCACTCAACATTCACACAACATTTCAACACACACAACACATTACACACACAACATTCACTAAACACAACATTCACACAACATTAACTCAACATTTGCTGAACATTCACACAACATTCACACAACAGTCACACACCTTTCACTCACCATTCACACAACATTCACGCATCATTTCCACAAACACAACACAAGACATCACAGCATAAAACCACATGTATCTTTTTACCTTTTGTTTGGTGGGGTGATGGGGTGGAGGTTTAACATAAAGACAAAGGACACAAGAACACATTACAAAAAGACACCTAACTTTCACAAGAGCATGTCTCTCTCTCTCTCTCTCACTATGTACATATATATACATATATATATATATATATATATATATATATATACATATATATATATATATATATATATGTATATTAGACATAAAGACAAAGGACAAAAAACACATAGCACTATAAAAAGACACCGACCAAATTTTTTTTCAAACATAAAGACAAAGGACATGAACATGTCACATTATAAAACACCTAACATTTAACATACATGTTTTTTTTTTTTTTTTTTAAACAAAGAGACGACAGACATAAGAACATTTAAAGGAAAAGTTCGGTTCCTGCTGCTTTCACATTGTTTATAGAATGAGTTAGAACAATATACTCACTCAGAAGGCTTTCCTGAACCAAACAGTGCTTGGGGAGATATTTCGATCCAAAATCGAGCAGCGGACATCGATATAATGGTAGCCCGTAGGGCATAGATCGTCGCTCCTAAAACTGCATTAATCGTCCAAAAACTCATGTTTTTCACCAATATTCCATCGTGATCCGTTCCGGATGGTCCTCCATTACAGTCCGTGTCACTGCACACAGCGCTGTGTGGCTGTGCCGACCTCTGAACTGACGAGTTTGTTTACGTGCCTCCGCGCATGCGCAGTACTCTCTGGAGCGTTGCCTCCGCTTCCTCCTTTCTTTGAGCTCGTCATCTGTATACTCTGGCTCGAAACTGTAAAGACACCCATCATATTCAAAGTTCTCCTCCACACCATCTTCATCTGATAGATATTGGTCCATTTTGTACAAAACTGGAAAAAGAAAGTCGATTTGTAGCCAGCCGTCTTCCCCTGAAACAATGAGCCGCACTGCGCATGCGTGGAGGCATGTAAACACACTCTTCAGTTCAGAGGTCGGCACCGCCACACAGCGCTGTGTGGAGTGACACAGACTGTAATGGAGGACCATCCGGAACGGATCATGATGGAATATTGGTGAAAAACATAAGTTTTTGGACAATTAATGCAGTTTTAGGAGCGGCGATCTATGCCCTATGGGCTACCATTATATTGATGTCCGCTGCTCGATTTTGGATCGAAATATCTCCCGAAGCACCGTTTGGGTCAGGAAAGCCTTCTGGGTGAGAATATTGTTCTAACTCGTTCTATAAACAATGTAAAAGCTGCAGGAACCGAAGTTATCCTTTAACATTACAAAAACACACCTAACATTTAATATATGTTTTTTTGTTTTGTTGGTTTTTTTAAACAAAGAGACAACAGACATAACAACATTTAACATTACAAAAACACACCTAACATTTAACATACATGTTTTTTTTGTTTTTTTTGTTTTTTCTTCGGGGAGGGGGGGGGGTGTTAACATAGAGCATAGAGATGAAGGACATAAGAACTTGTCCCATTACAAAAACACAAAACTCTTCAGAAGGCACTTCCTAGGAGGTGCTCCCTCTGGCTCCTCAGCAGGTCTCTTCCTTGACCTGGCACGCCGTTGCTCCCTTTTCATCCTCAAAGCCCTCAACTTCTCTACCCACCTGAGCCTGGGGCTCTGAACACCTGAAGTGTTCTGGACCTCAGGATTGAAAGCTGGTGCTGACAGAACAGGTGGATCATCGGCTTCCTCAGATGGAGCACCCTTGGAGATCTTCTTAGGGGGTGGAGGAGTCAGACTAGGAGAAGGAGTATTGTGAAGAAAAGGAAAAAGAGAAGGAAACAGCTCATCCAAGGAGGGGGAGGATGGGGAGAAACAGGAGAGAGGACAAGACTCAAGGGTGGAAAGAGGAGTCTCTTGAAGATTAGGAGACTGAGGAGGAGAGAACTGACCCCAGAAAGGGGAGGATGGAGTCAGAGGAGGGGAAGAAGAGTCTGATGGGGAGATACTGCAGGGAGGACCAGACTCAAGGTTTGAGGGAGGAGTCTCTAGAAGAGTAGGAGACTGAGGAGGAGAGAACTGACCCCAGAAAGGGGAGGATGGAGTCAGAGGAGGGGAAGAACAGTCTGATGGGGAGATACAGCAGGGAGGACCAGACTCAAGGTTTGAGGGAGGAGTCTCTAGAAGTGTAGGAAACTGAGGAGGAGAGAACTGACCCAAGAAAGGGGAGGATGGAGTCAGAGGAGGGGAAGAACAGTCTGATGGGGAGATACAGCAGGGAGGACCAGACTCAAGGTTTGAGGGAGGAGTCTCTAGAAGTGTAGGAAACTGAGGAGGAGAGAACTGACCCAAGAAAGGAGAGGATGGAGTCAGAGGAGGGGAAGAACTGTCTAATGGGGAGATACAGCAGGGAGGACCAGACTCAAGGTTTGAGGGAGGAGTCTCTAGAAGAGTAGGAAACTGAGGAGGAGAGAACTGACCCAAGAAAGGGGAGGATGGAGTCAGAGGAGGGGAAGAACTGTCTAATGGGGAGATACAGCAGGGAGGACCAGACTCAAGGTTTGAGGGAGGAGTCTCTAGAAGGTTAGGAGACTGAGGAGGAAAGAACTGACCCAAGAAAGGGGAGGATGGAGTCAGAGGAGGGGAAGAACTGTCTGATGGGGAGATGTAGGAGGGAGGACCAGACTCAAGGTTTGAGGGAGGAGTCTCTAGAAGGTTAAGAGACTGAGGAGGAAAGAACTGACCCAAGAAAGGGGAGGATGGAGTCAGAGGAGGGGAAGAACTGTCTGATGGGGAGATGTAGGAGGGAGGACCAGACTCAAGATTTGAGGGAGGAGTCTCTTGAAGGTTAGGAGACTGAGGAGGAGAGAACTGACCCAAGAAAGGAGAGGATGGAGTCAGAGGAGGGGAAGAACAGTCTGATACGGAGATGTAGGAGGGAGGACCAGACTCAGAGGTGTTTGGAATAAACTGGGGAGGTAAAGTAGCCTGAGGAGGAGACAAGTGAACCAAGGAAGAGGGGGTAGGAATAAAAGGAGGAACAGAAAATGGAGACTGGGGGATAAAGGAGGAAGAACAAGGCTGAAAGATACAAGGAGCCGTGCGGTAAAGAAAAGGAGCCTGAGGAGGGGACAAGTGAACAAAGGAAGGGTGAGGTGCAGTGAAAGTTGGAGCAGAAAAGGGAGACTGGAGGATAAAGGTGGGAGGACACGGCTGAAAGATGCAAGGGGTAGTGCGAAAAAGAAAAGGAGCCTGAGGAGGAGGCAAGTGATCCAAGGAAGGGGCAGTTGGAATAAAAGTAGGAGCAGAAAAGTGAGACTCAGAGATAAAGGAGGAGGTAAAAAACTCAGTGCCACAGGGGGCAGCCTGAGGAGGCTGGAAAAATAGAGGAGTGGGGGGGTGGCTCAAAAGGGGGAGGCAGAATCAGAGGAGGGAGAGAAGGCTGAGTGGAGGGGAAGTAGACGGGTGCATGGAGTACTGGTGCCTGGTACTCCATGTCTTCCATCCTATACACTCCAAAGCAGGGTCCTTCCATGGACCCGTGGACCCTGGTGGAGCACTCACCTGCTTGATGAGGAGGGGGGCAGCTGGAGCGAGCCTGGACCCTTCTCATCTCCGTGGACCTCTGGTCACCATGTTCAAGGAGGCCGTCAGCTGGATCATGGATCTATAGAGAGAAACAAAAACAAACATTTAGAATCTGGACGCTTCAAACTGAGCAGCAAATTTATCAGAGAGATTTTCTTTAAGTGTCTCACAGTCCTGAGGCACAAACTAGAGTCAGAGTCATCTGCACACTCATATTTATCTGCAGATATTTACTGTGGAAAAGAGAAAATCAGGAGCCTGGAGGGCCAGAGGAATGCTGTACACACAGCCGAGGGCCACACTAACTTCAAAAGAATCATTACACAACATTCATGCTAACAAAGGAACAGGTCACTTTCTCTAAAATTCAACCCTACATTCAAATGTTTAAAATGACAGTTTCATTTTTTTTTTAAAAATCCTTTTCTCTCATAATATTGACCAATCATCACTGAATGTCCTGATTTTGACTGATATCTTCATTTTTACTTTTAATCATCAAAACTTGAAATTTTTATCACATGTCAACTCAAAGTTTTGGCTTCTATTTCATATTTTTGACTTTTCATTTCATAATCATGACGTCAATTCTCATAATTTGGATGTTTTACTAAAATTTTGACTTTTTGTCTCCTAATTCTTATTTTATTAATGTCATATCCATGATTTATAATATCATAATCATGACTATCTTGCTTATAATTTTAAAACTTTCTGTCATAATGTGCACTTTTGCTAAATTATTTTTACTGTTTATGTTATTTTGATGTTAAATCTCATGTTTTTTTTTATAAGTGACTTATCCCAATTTTTGTCTTTTAATTTTATCATTTCAATTTTTGTTTCATAATCAGAACCTAGAAATCCAGATTTGCTTCTCATCAGCCATGAGTTAGTTTCTGATTGTTTGGTGGTGGAAATGGGCTTCCACAGTGATGCATTCACAAAGTTATTCAAGAAACAAGTGTCAATATTCAGCTTGTTTCAGCAAATAATTGGATATATGCCAACAACCAAAGATCAACAAGGATTTTTATGTCAGGGAAGAGTCTGTCTTTTATCCCTTCATGTTTACAGTTTATTGATATTTAAATGAACTAAAGGGACACACTGAATGAGAGAGAGGGTGCTGTGTGCCCCATGGCAGCTCTTTTGCTCATCATTGCTCTAATTGCAGAGAAAAGGTAGACATCATGTAATAACTTAAAAAAAAATAATTTAAAAATGGTTTCATACGTCTTAATAAGATTTTAAAAGACAAAATCCATATTATGAATCCCAAATGCACAGAATAATGGTTGAGGCTATAAACTAAATTCAGTCTTTTTGTAAACTTTAATAGTCAGAGTTAGTACCAATAAATGAAATAAGGTTTTGAGGTCATCTAAATTAAAAAATATACTAATGCTTGATGTTTGCAGCATTAAAATACGCTGCTTTAGACACTTTCTGCACTCGTCCCAAAGTTATTATTAAAGTCTCCTCAACACTCTACAGTGTCTTTCAACAAAAGAGCAAATTATTACAACCAAGTTTCTTTTTTGGAGAAAACAACACTCATATGAGTGTATATAACCTTGAAGATGTGAACAGAGTTACTATTTTAGTCAAAGTTACTCCACAAATATATCATTAACTTTCTAAAAACATTTTTCCGGTCATTTGAAAGCATAAAACTGTTTTTAGTTTATCTTTTCTGACAAGCATTTATTAATTTATGATCTAAAATACAGTAGAGTTAAAAAAAAAACTCATGGACTGATAAATTTAGCTCAAAGCTGTTGTAAATGGATCTAAATATCCTAAAAAAAACTCTAAATACTGTATGTCACAGCTCTAATACAGACCAAAACTACAGTCAAAGCAGCTCTTTTCACTTTCATTCTAGTCTTTAAAGGTTTTTTGTCTTAAGGTGGTAAACAGCCAATCTACTAAAGTTACACTGCAACAAGTCAAATACACTTAGACCCATTTATCATGGAACATAGAGGACTTTCTGCAGCAGAAAACCATCCAAAATGACATTTCTATCACAGTTATTAGTCCAGTAAGTGATTCAATGTTTAAAAACTGTGATGAGGATGAAGGTGTAGAAATATCTTGATATAGCCTAGCTTAAAACTGTTCGACTAACTGTTGTTTTGGGCTCAAACGGTCGTTTTTCCCACATTTCCTGACTGTTTGGTCAAACTATTCTCACAACATTCAGGTAAAACTTGATGAATGAACCCTAAAGGTGTCATTTCAGGACATTTTAGTAAGTTTGTCGACAGCTTGGTCTTTACAGTCCACTGCCTCAGACTCTTGTTAAAACACACGGTGCTCAATAGAATCAAATTTCTCACTTTTCTCAAGCAAAGATCGACTTTGTCCATTTTTCTGGTGGTCGGTGGATGAACTGTCGCTGAAGTCACTGTTTAACTCTGGATTTTTGAAGAGAACAAGTTGTAAAACCGTCTAAAATCTCTCTGCAGACTCGGTTCGTGAGGGTTCGGGTGGTTGTGATTCCTCAAATGAATATTCTGTTGACATAGCAACCAACATCGAACGTCAATCACGTTCTGGCGTCTCTGACGTCATCGCGTATAAACGCTTTAAAGTTTTAATCGTTTTCAGTGTTACAGTCTGGCTTTGACTTGGAGATATTCATGATTTAATAAATAACTTATCAAGGCATCATATCAATGATAAGCATTAATTAATGATTAATGTTTTTAACTTGTTAATACCTGTCATTCATCTTGTTTATGTTTTAATCATTTAATGTTTTAATGCAGCTCCACATGCTTGGAATGAACTCCAAAAAGACCTGAAACTAAAAGATCTGGTGTCACTAGACACTTTCAAGTCAATGTTGAGCAACTTGAGGTGAACACATCTGGCTGCAGATGTTTTGACTGATGCACTTTATCTTTCTCCTGTGGACAATCCGAGCAAAATAAGCTGTCTGAATTGTGACTTCTCTTTCTTAATGTACTGAATTCTTGTTTTATGTGTTTGATGACTACATGTGTTTGTGTAAAACTGTTGAATGTGCTGCTGTCTTGTCCAGGACACTCTTGTGAAAGAGATTTTTAATCTCAATGAGGTTTTCCTGGTTAAATAAAGGTTAAATAAAATAAAATAATCAAATTGAACCATCATTTTTAAAGTTCTCAGTATTTACTGTTCATCACTGTTAAAAATCTTCTTGTTTAATAAAACACAAACTTGTTGCTGCAGCGTTAACTGAGGCAAATGTTCAACAAGCCTGTGCCTTGTCTTTAAGTTTTCATTGCATAGCCTACTTTTTTAACAGAAGTGCTTTCAGCAGTTACAGTTGGTTGTTTTGTTCAACAAGCTCTGACACCACACTCCATCTGAAGCTTCATGTTAATGTTATATTTCAAATCATCTTTCATGTTTACTTTCTCTTTAATTATTTATCATGAATGTGATTGAAAAAAAAAGAAATGTAAAAATTACCTTCATGTCTGGCCAAACCTTTAATACAATACTTTCATGTAGTTTTTTTTATTAATCAAGAGCAAGATATACCTACCTCTCTTTCAAATGCTCTGGTTACAGATAAAAAGAAAAAAAATCACCAAAATATTCATCTGGATTTCGGCACTGTGCCGGAGGTCTTCAAGCCCTGTTACTATCAACCCCATAGTGTGTCAAAGATGTGCTCCTGAGCAAAATCACGCCTTCTGAACCTCTCCTCTTCCACACTGTTACGGTCTCCTTACCACTGAAATAACTGGCTCGAATTTGACCACAGAGGAAGACCAAAACATATTAAAAGGACGCCACACAAAGACAAGTTTCATCTTTTATTGAAGTATTTTAAGGTGGAGCTTAAAATAAAACAAAAAACAAACAAACTCAATAAACCAAAAGGGGCTGGGGTTGTCAGCCAAAATGAACAAAAAGAGGAGAGAGGTCCAACCCATAAGGGCCGCCACCTCTCACCTCTCCCTATACTGCCTGACCAAAAAGCTAACTAAAACAACAAAACAATCAAAGATTTAAAAACAGGACTACAGTCAACCTCCAGCCCAAACTAAAACAACAACCTAATGCTGCTGAGGACATAAATGATGAAAAAAAAACACAAAAGAAAATACCTGTTCATCCAGGAACCAAACCAAAAAGGAGGAACCACATGGACCTCCTGCTCCTCAATACTGTGTGTGTGCCCCAGAGAGAAAATTGCTCCTCTCTCAGCTCCCTCAAATACCCCTCCTCCTCTCCTCCTGAGTGCAGATTCCTCTCAGGTGAGCAGCAAAGGAGACTGAGGAGAAACCTGAGAGACAGAGAGAGAGATCAAGAGAGGAGCAAGAAGGGGAGATCACACGGACAGAAAAGGAGCGGATCAGGGCCGCACGTAACACCCCCACCTAAGATGCTGAATATGGGGCCATGCAACACTTTCAGCACACGCTGCGCGACAACGTGTCGGCCATCAAGCCGACAAGCGTCGGACCACTGAAAACGACTTTTAGGGCTCAACAAGTTCGTCAGTGGTGCCGCAATGGCGGAGATATTTTTACAGAAGCTTCTGTAATATCCTGCCATCCCCAGAAATCGACGCAATTCACGCCGAGACGCGGGAGTAGGGAATGATACAATGGCCTCAACTTTGGCGTACAAAGGTCTAACTTGACCCCGACCCACGACTTTCCCCAAATATGTTACAGTGGCCTGGCCAAATTCACATTTTGCCAAATTCACTGTGAGATTAGCGTCACGCAGTCGACCAAATACTTCCCGGAGCTGTTTGATGTGATTGTCCCAAATGTCTGAATACACCACAATGTCATCTAGGTAAGCTTCACACCCTGATACCCCCGACAAGACAAGATTTGCCAACCGCTGGAAACAGGCAGGCGCGTTACAGACTCCAAATGGAACAACAGTGTATTGCAAGAATGCATCGGGGGTCACAAATGCACAAATCTCTTTTGCACGGGGCGTGAGTGGAACCTGCCAATACCCCTTTAAAAGGTCAAGCTTTGACACAAAGTTAGCAGAGCCCACATGATCCACACAATCCTCCACCCGAGGAAGAGGATAACAATCAGGTTTTGTGACATCATTAACCTTGCAAAAGTCAGTGCAAAAACGGTCAGAACCATCAGATTTAACAGTGAGAAGACACGGTGAGCTCCATGCACTCGAGCTTGGCTCTGCAATCCCATTCTCCAGCATGTAATCAACTTGATTGTTTAATCTATTACGTTTATCGGGATTCACCCTATACGGATGCTGTTTAATAGGAGGGGAGTCCCCTACATCAATATCATGTTGAAGCAAATGAGTCAGAGTTGGTACATCAGAAAACAGGGAGACATGGGACGTATAAACCCTGCCACATCGTCATGCTGCACCTTAGTTAAATGGGGAAAACACTCATCCAATTTTGACAACATTTCACAATTTTAAGGCGCCTTGCACGACCGCAATTGAGGGGCCAATCACATCGGCATCAGATGTAGATGCACCTGAAAGTGCTTCGGGAGTTTCAGCACTGGACAGCTCCATTTGGCCCGGAGCCCCGGCAGAAATTTCAGCACTAGACAGCGCCAACACAGCATTACCCCCAGCAGGAACGTGCGGCGGAGATGTGGCAGCTCTATCCAGGTATGGTTTTAACATGTTGACATGGCATAATCTGTTTAAGGCGTCTGCGTTCAGAAGTGGCCACAATGTAATCCCTGTCACTTACTTTTTCTAAGACTATATAGGGTCCACTATAGCGAGCCTGCAGGGTTGAACCTGGAACAGGTAACAGCACTAACACTTTGTGGTAGCACTTAGATTACAGCCCGCGTCTTACAGTGTAGTTTCCCGTCTCTTACAGTGTAGTTTCCTCAACTGTTGGGATAACTCTCATTCATGTACCATGACATTTTGCGGTATCTATGGGGTAGTTACGCTCGCGTCTTACAGTGTAAGTCCTGGAGTCTTACAGTGTAGTTTCCCGTGTCTTACTGTCGCACGGCAGATGTATTGGTTTTATTTTGTGTTTTTATATTTTGTGTGATTGTTTTAATTGTTTTTAGTTTATTTATAGCATGTTTTTAGTATTTTTTTAAATTACTTCCTGCCGGGACACTCTTCATCTTGATAGCCTGCACCTGTAGAGCACTTTATTACCCCAAGAGGCTCCCAATGGGGCTGGAGAACGGAACTGGTCTTTGGCCAATCAGAGTAGAGAGGGGACAATTTAACCTGTGGCACACCTGGAAGTGGGAGGACGCCGGAAGCAGCACAAACGGGGTGACACCGACAGGACGCAACACGAGGAGCAGCCGAGCACCACGGAGCAGCCTAGCTAGCACAGCACAGCAGAGCAGACAGCTTCCGAGCAGAGTCCAGCTGAGAAGGAAAGTCCAGAGTGTTACGACGCGTCCTTACAACAGCGGCAGAGTGAGGAGCTCTGCCTGCCGCGTAAGTATTCTTCGCTGTTGTAGCACTCTAGCTTACGAGGTAGAGGTCACTCGGCTTGTATTTCGTTGTGCACCCCCACTGCCACTGTTTCTTCTTACAGGTGTCCTTGGCTGAGGTCCTGTCTGTCACTGGAGGAGCAAGGGAAGAGGAAGGACCCTAACTGCTGGCTGGTGTTTTAATCCTTTTAAATAGACTTTGCATCCTGTAGAGGACAGTTGCCTGCTCCATTTTAAACCCACCTGCTAGTGTTTTAAAAAACAGTTTTTAATTAAAAAAAATCTGGTTTTAACAGCAATCTTATTGTCTTCTCCTTGGTTTTAACTTGCTGCTCACCACTTGATTTTAAAGGACCAATTCAGAGTTTTTTTTTTATATATATATATATTTTTTCATTTTAATCTATTTAACCACCATTACATTACCATGACCGTAGGAAAGGTCTGGGTACTTACAGGTAAAGTAGTGGGTAGCTATACAGTAAGTAAAGCCAACAAGTGTGCACTTTATAATCAAGCCCAGTTCCAGATGTTGACCAGTAATTACAGGTAAAGTAGAGGGTAGTTACACAGTAGGTAAAGCCAACAAGTTTTCACTTTATAATACAGCCCGGTCCCAGATGTTGACCAGTAGTTACAGGTTAAGTGCTGGGTTGTCACAGTGAAAGTACTGGACGGTTAGACGGTAAGCAAAGACAAGTGTGATCTTAATGGCCAGGTTAATTAAAAGGTGAATTACTATGTGAGGTGTCTGTGTGTTTTAAAAAAAATAAGGATATTTTATACGTCTGCATGTCTTGTCATTATTTTGTGAAACACATACTCATCAATACAGTACAGTGTTTTAGTTCATCACTGGTCTACATTATCTGTATCCATGCTGATTCTTAAAGGAAAAGTTCGGTTCCTGCAGCTTTTACATTATTTATAGAATGAAGAACAACAATATACTCACCCAGAAGGCTTTCCTGACCCAAACGGTGCTTCGGGAGATATTTAGATCCAAAATCGAGCAGCGGACACCGATATAATGGTAGCCCGTAGGGCATAGATCGCCGCTCCTAAAAACTGCATTAATCGTCCAAAAACTCATGTTTTTCACCAATATTCCATCATGATTCGCGCCGAATGGACGGCCATTGCTGTCTGTGTCTCTCCACACAGCGCTGTGTGGCTGAACTAACCTCTAAACAGACGAGTCTGTTTGCATGCTCTTCGCGCATGCGCAGTACTCTCTGGAGCGTTGAGATCGCTTCCTCATTTCTATCAGCTCCTTATCTGTATAATCTGGCTCCAAACTGTAAGGACGTCTGTCATATTCAAAGTCCTCCTCCACAACATCTTCATCCCATAGATATTCGCCCATTTTGCACAAAACTGGAAGAAGAAAGCTGATTTGTAGCTGCCGGTCCTCCCCTGAAACAATGAGCCGCACTGCGCATGCGCGAAGAGCATGTAAACAAACTCGTTGGTTCAGCCACACAGCGCTGTGTGGAGAGACACAGACAGCAATGGCCGTCCATTCGGCGCGAATCATGATGGAATATTGGTGAAAAACATGAGTTTTTGGACGATTAATGCAGTTTTTAGGAGCGGCGATCTATGCCCTACGGGCTACCATTATATCGGTGTCCGCTGCTCGATTTTGGATCTAAATATCTCCCGAAGCACCGTTTGCATCAGGAAAGCCTTCTGGGTGAGTATATTGTTGTTCTTCATTCTATAAACAATGTAAAAGCTGCAGGAACCGAACTTTTCCTTTAACAGGAAGTGGCACATTAAGGTATGCACAGCAAAAGTGTATGTCCAGGAAAATTACACAGTCCTGATAAGTTCATGGTAAGACACGGGAAACTACACTGTAAGACTCCAGGACTTACACTGTAAGACGCGAGTGTAACTACCCCATAAATACCGCAAAATGTCATGGTACATGTGTGAGAGTCACCCCAACAGGTGAGGAAACTACACTGTAAGAGACGGGAAACTACACTGTAAGACGTGGGCTGTAATCTAAAGTGCTACCCACTTTGTCACCTGGACTAAAGCTTCTGTTCCGGGCGTCTTTATCAAACCAACGTTTCATTTTATTTTGAGTGGTGGCCATGTTTCGTTTAGCCAATTCACAGGCACGAAGAAGTTTAGAGCGGAAATTACTGACATAATCGCACAAGTTTCTCGGTTTGTCCTCATTAAGCCAGCTGCCCTGTAATAATTTTAGAGGACCCCGAACCGTGTGTGCGAACACCAGTTCAGCCGGACTAAAACCCAAAGACTCTTGAATTACCTCCCGAGCCGCAAAGAGGAGGGGGACACCTTCATCCCATTCCTTGTTTGACTCCAAACAGTAAGTGCGGAGCATTGATTTTAGCGTCTGGTGGAAGCGTTCAAGTGTGCCTTGACTTTCAGGGTGATAAGGACTTGAATAGCAGTGTGTGACATTTAGCTGTTTCATAACTTGCGCAAAAATTCGGGACATAAAGTTTGATCCCTGGTCAGTCTGCACTAATTTAGGCAATCCGAACAAGGAGAAAAATTTCACCAAGGCATTTACAACCGTTGCTGCAGTTATTTTACACATTGGGATGGCCTCAGGAAATCGGGTTGCGAGCACATAATTGTCAAAAGAAACTTATTACCGCCTTTAGTGCGTGGAAAGGGCCAACACAGTCCACAATAACTCGTTCAAAGGGTTCCCCAACCACTGGAATCGGATACAAGGGATATTGCGGATGGTCTGATTGGGTTTGCCGAAATTTGGCACAGTGACAGGTCTTACAGTGGTGTTTACATCTCGTTTCAATCCAGGCCAGAAAAAACAGCGCAAAATCCTATCATATGTTTTATTTACCCGAGGTGGCCTGCCATAGGATTATCATGTGCTAAATTAAGAACTTCTTGCGATAAGGTTTGAACGATTTGAGTTGTAGCACCCCAATCATCCTGTGCAGACGCATGAGGCGCCCACTTATGCACAAGTACACCGTCCCTCAGATAATAGCACGTGGATAATTTTTCCGATTCCAGCTTTGATACCACAGAGTCCCAGGCAGATGACAAAGACGAGTCGCGGTTTTGCTCAATAATCAGCTGTTCTCGAGACATAGAAACTTTGGAACCGAAATGATCAATTGTAGATGGCTCAGTCGTCACATTTACAGGAGCAGCTGATAAAGACGGAACGGATCCCTGCTCTTTAGCTGATAGAGCCAAATTGTCAGCTTCAGCCATAAAACTGTCTGTCAGATTTACCTCCTCGCTCCCGATCGGTAAATCAACTCTCTGCTTGGCTGACATCGCCCGGGTAACAGCACAAACCGGGAAAACCGTGGGAAACTTCTGCTCCAACTCATCAGTTTGTCCTGTAACGGGAACAGCAGTCACTTCGGGATTAAGAAGAACTTTTCCCCCTGCAAGATCATTACCCAGAATAAGGGAAACCCCATCTATTGGAAATTGTGGACTTACCCCCACTACCACACGACCTTTTACCAGATCACTGTCGAGGTGCACTACATGTAATGGAATCCCCACAAATTGCATGCCAAAACCCCGGACTAAAGCTGTTGAATTTAGCGAGGATTTTTCTGATAATGGTAGCACCTCTTCTAAAAAGACTGACTGCGAGGCTGCGCTGTCTCTCAGTATGGTTATTGGGACTTTTGGACCATCCTCAGATAAGGATACGAAGCCCTTCATAATAAAGGAGCATATACGTCAAGGTCAGTTTTAATGGAAACAGTAGGAGTTGAAGATGGCTTAAAGGTAGGAGCAGACTCTGTTTTCATTCAATTAACTGTTTTTACATCTTTCTCCTTCTTTTCCAGCGCAAAGCACTGATTGTGTGTCCAGGCTTTTTACAATAGAACCACAGTGGTCTGTTTTTAACACTTACTAACTCTTTATTGTCAGGCCTACAATCACTGGGAGAATTTTGTTGTACAGGGAAAGTTGGCGATTTTGCTGCTCTGTTTTCTGGAGACGAGTGAAACCTTCCAAAGGTATCCTTGTGCGTAAGGACATATTCATCTGCAAGAACTGCTGCCTCAGACACCGTTGATACTTTTTGTTCGTTAATATAAGTTGCAATCCTTTCAGGGAGACAGTTTTTAAATTCCTCCAGGAGAATCAAGTCCCTCAGTTTATTAAAGTCCTTAACATCTTTAGATTGATAAATAAATATTATAAATAAATAAATAAATAAATATAAATATTTATCCACGTCTTTATCACTAAATGGTGGGACCAGGCGAATACATCTATTAAGGTCAAAATCACCACTCTCGGATGATAACTCGGGGGGGGGCGAATGTCTAACTTCCAGTTCTCTGAGGCGCAGCTGTCTATCAACTTCCATTTTACGAAATTCAAATTCAAAATTTAGTTGTTTCTCTTTTACTTCTTTTTCATTATTCATTTCTTTCTCTTTTAACTCCAAACGGCGCATTTTGACTTCCAATTCCCTGAGACGAAGCAGCTCCTCTGCGCCATGCTGCGCAGCAGGCGAAGCCGGGATATTTGACAAAACCCCCTTTTCACACAAAGCAGACATTAGCTCCGATTTCAAGACTTGTTTTTTTACTTGTTTTGGAACCGATACACCATAGTGGTCTGCAATCACATATAAATGCGATTTAGTGCAACGATTAAGTAAGTCGAGACTTGGATTAGTTGTAAATTCATCGATTTTAAATTCCACAGTCAATAGCAATAATGACCAACATACAGCCAAAAAGGAGGGGGAAAACCCTCTTAAGTTAAAAAAAAATCGATTACAAAGGAGAGAGAAAAGAGAACAAAAATGTCTGGGATGGCACACACACAAATTTCTTTTTTTCAAAAATAGAAAAAAAAACCCGACTTGTCAAGGCGTCTCAAAAGAAAAATGTGCAATATATTTTAGAGCACAATTAATTTAGGCGACAATTTCCAAAAAAAAAGGAAACCCAAGGAAATGTCAGTAACCACCCACTACTGCAACAAAACAAAGCAGTTAAATATGGGAAGCAACACGGTTACTTAAAGGTTTATTAAAAAAAAAATAAAAAATTCCTACCAAAGAACTGAGGCACTAAAATATCAAAACCACAGCCCTAAACCACACTGCGTTAAAAGGTAAAATACCTACAAAAAAAACTGCAGTAGTGGAAAAACAATTTTTAGGACAAGCCCCCAAATATGTTACGGTCTCCTTACCACTGAAATAATTGGCTCGAATTTTACCACAGAGGAAGACCAAAACATATTAAAAGGACGCCACACAAAAGACAAGTTTCATCTTTTATTGAGGTATTTTAAGGTGGAGCTTAAAATAAAAAAAAAAACAAACAAACTCAATAAACCAAAAGGGGCTGGGGTTGTCGGCCAAAATGAACAAAAGAGGAGAGAATGAGAGGTCCAACCCATAAGGGGCCGCCGCACCTCTCACCTCTCCCTATACTGCCTGACCAAAAAGCTAACTAAAACAACAAAACAATCAAAGACGAAAAAACAGGACTACCGACAACCTCCAGCCCAAACTAAAACAACAAAACCCAACAACCTAATGCTGCTGAGGACATAAATGAGAGATGAAAAAAAACACAAAAGAAAACACCTGTTAATCCAGGAACCAAACCAAAAAGGAGGACCCACATGGACCTCCTGCTCCTCAATACTGTGTGTGTGCCCCAGAGAGAAAATTGCTCCTCTCTCAGCTCCCTCAAATACCCCTCCTCCTCTCCTCCTGAGTGCAGATTCCTCTCAGGTGTGCAGCAAGGGAGACTGAGGAGAAACCTGAGAGACAGAGAGAGAGCCACCTGGAGGAGAGAGAGAGATCAAGAGAGGAGCAAGAAGGGGAGATCACACGGACAGAAAAGGAGCGGATCAGGGCCGCACGTAACACACACTGTGTAGAGAACTATCAGCACTTTGATGGGCTGTGATCGCCTTGAATCTGCTGAAGCCTGGTGAATGATCCGCTCGGCTGCTCTGACAGCTTCACTGTGCAGGTGGTAGCTCTTGTCCTTTAAGGCTGCAGCTTCCGTCACAAGACTGGCATGGCAAACGTCACAGGACAGTTTCTTCAAACTCCGTCTCACAACAAACTCTGAAATTAGAGGTGAATTGATTAAAAATATAAGACCTTCATAAGCATGGGGAAACTTGAATTTGGATGTTTTAATCTGAGACAGGCCCAATCAGTTTCCCTCCAGATTCTAACTATTTGCAGTGAAGATTATTGGAAAAACAGCTATTAGTTGAATTGTACCTGCAACATACACAAGAGCATTGTCCACGAGACCATCAAAGCAGGTGGGAAGGTAGCTGTGGCCATGAACAAGAGCAGGAAAGTCAGCAAACAGGGATGGAAGATCTTCTTCTGCAGAGGACATATGTACAGCTGACAGGTCTGTAGGTATGTTGATTTAGTAGGACTGGGCAGAAGAGGACACCACTGCTGCTGGTAGGGACTCTGTTCCATCCTGTGCCGCGACGTTGTCTTTGCAGCTTGCTTTAACAACCCCACACCAGGCCATCAGCTACCGGAAGATGTACTTGAACTGGCTGGCTTTAGGGTTGTTATTCCAGCCGCCTTAAAGCAACACCAAAAAAAAAAACACAAGATAAACAAGTATATTACACAGATATTCAATATATAGCTTTATGCCTGCAAACACACATTTTTCTAAACACTCAAAATGGTTTCTATTCCAGATACTGTGTGTGTTCACAACAGCATTTTCCTAAAAATAAGAAAACAACCTGATGGACCAACAAATTGCAAGGAACAACAGCATTTTCTGACTCAAGTGTGCATTTAAAAACAGGAATCCTACCAGACGCTCTCATGGAATTAAAGAGAAGCTCAAAGTGGTCCTGGCTGAACCTGTAGGTCAGGACATGTTGCTGTCCTTCAAGCAGCTCAGGCATCACCAACATCAACGTGTCAATATTGATGGTGAAGGGCAGGATTGAGAGGAGCCTTCAAAAGCAAATATTGTATTACTATGATGATCCTGCCAACACAGGACAGATTAAGCAGAAATAAGCGGACACATAAAGCATGGGGTGAACATAATGAATGCTCCCAAAGCAGCGAGGGCAGACACTAAACCTCATTTCAAACAACTCACTTCCTTGCAATATTTGCAATGCAGAAAGAAATAAGGGAACATACCCTTACCAACCCTATACATGGCATCTATTTAAACGAACACTTTGTCATGGGGAACCGGATGTGGGAAGCTGGTCCCCAAGGGCTCACAGGTGCTTCCTTTTAGATTGCATCCAAGTTACCAATACCAGAATCGGAAATTGCTCCTATACTGCCGGAAATGCTGGTATCTTATTGGCAAGCGCTGGAGTCCAGGCACAATCCGATACCATGTAATTTATTAATTTAGTAATCTATGTACTATTCAGTAGTAAACTCTGGGTAATAATCTAAACACTAACCCATATATCTTTGTTATTGTGGGCAATGGACATCCTAAAAACGGCTATAATGTAAAATGTACCAGCATGAGACATGAGCTATTAGACCACTGGGCTAAGTTTTGCCATTCATGAATCCAATAAAGTCTGTAGTGCTTTAGGGGTTAATGTAGTTCAAAACATCATGATAGAATCATGAAGAAATACCTTCAGCAATGAAATGGGATGTGGCAGGTGAACAGGGCAAATGCAATTCAATGAACCAGGTCATGTACAGGACTACCCTTGAAAACAGTCTCTTCAAGTAATTATTATGCCTATTCGATCACCAGATCTTAATCAATTGAAAAGTGGAAAATCATGCAGAGACATAATGGATTAACAGCAGAACAATGTCAGAAGCTGGTGGATATATTTAACATAGTTATTATTATTATTATTATTATTATGTGTGTATTATGTGTTTTACAAAACATGGAATGCTTAAAAGTAGTGTTTTTACAATGCCATAGCTATTGATGTAAGATTTAAGTAATTTTGGTTATTATCAAGAAAACCATGGAAAAAATATATATATATATATATATATATATATATATATATATATATATATATATATATATATATATATATATATATATATATATATATATATATATATATAGATATATAGATTGATAAAACAAGATATATATTCCATGACTGTATATGTATATGTTTACAAGACTATGACGACAAATGCCCACTACCACTCAAGTGAGAGGAAACATACAAAAAAAAGAAAAAGAAAAAAAAGTGTGGCAAATCGGAGTCTTGTAAAAAAAAAAAAAAAAAAAAAGAAAAGTCTCTCTGGGCCTTGGTGTATTCATCACCCTGCTTCAACAGGAGGAGAACCGGAAGATCTGAAAATCAATTAGCAAAAGTGATATAGTTCATTTGTTTTCACAGTAACTATGAAGTCTAACAAACACCAAGCAATACAGAAAATATTCTGTGTATTTTTAGATTTTACCTGAGTAGCAGTCAAGCTTGACTTTCAGATCCTCGTCGATGAGCTTCTTCTCCTTTAGTTTCTCCATGAGGTTCTGAATTTGTTTGTCCCTCCATACTCTTTTCATTGCATTTCTCTTGTCCTGCTGCAGTTTCCTCATTCTTACTGAGGCTTCATCACGTTTCACCACATGGACACAGTCGTTCAGCATGATTCCTTCTGCTCTAGTAGAAGACGAGGTTGTTCTTACTGATACCTGCTAAACTAAACACAATCAAAGAAGTTTGAGAGTCTACAATGTGATGTATACACAACACATAATTTATTCCAGAACTGCAGGAAAAAACATTTACATTTTATTACATATTTACACACTGATTTAGCCATGCTATACACATTGAATTCTTCTTAGCCAATGACACACATACCCTTTGAAGATGAGCTGGGAAGTTGAAAATGGATGACACAGAAACATCTTTAAGGCCAACTGTCTGCCCTGTTCTATCAAAGTCCTCACTATTGAAGTGTTCACTGCAGAGCAGTGACATGTCAGAGGCAACAAAACGGTCCCTTCTTAGGACAAGTTCCCACTTCCTCCTCCTTTCTATGGGTTTGGGAAACCCTGAAAACATAAGAAAGGTAGTCAGATATACAAAGTGTCAACATTTTCCACTCTTCTTTGCTTTCACATCAGGATTAAAGACATAAATACCCGCCTGAAGTATTATTTCCTTTTTGTAGTTAAATGGATGCGTGCATGTGTGTGTGTGAGCAGTTATGTAATTATTCTACATTTAGGATAAAAATGAATAAAAAAGACAAATACTGGAATACAGACGCAGAATCTTGGAATATCAGACTTGCAGTCTTAAAATCTTACCAATTACACGTGATCCCACAGGAGCATATATAATCCTACGTATGCTCAATGGCTATTGGAGCATACGGAAGATGCACAAAAGTCCGGCATTGTGACTGAGGGCAGGTGGCAGAAATGGGTCAGAAGCAAGCTGGGTCGATACCGGTAGAGCAGGTTGATGTACGTAGTTGGGGGCGGGCTGCAGGTTGGGTTACCAGGGTTGAGGAGGCAGAGACAGGCCAAGAGCAGGCTAAGTTGGTTCCAGGAAAACAAGCTGGAAAAAAATGGCAGAGAGGCAGGATCATGAGGGCAGGGTAACAGGACTGTGACAAATCAACCCTTCACTATATCCTAACTCCAAAACTGCCTGTGAGTCTGTTTCTCACTGTCTGTATTTTTCACATCGAAACTCACTTTATGTTTAAAATCTCTGTTTCATGTCATGCTAATTTAGCTAACCTGCTTTGGTTTGCAAAGCTAACTAATGTAAAAGTGCTTTGAGTCATTCACTTAAGAAACACTGACAGGAGGGGTTCTTCATGTTTTTGGGACGGCGCCCCACCCTCTCTAATACACTACAGGGGAGACACTGTGAAGCATTCAACTCCGACTTGTAAACTGACCGCCCTTCTGACTGACTGCAGTCTATCTGTAAATCCCAATCCCAGTTATAATTGCACAAACATCAAAATATTGTGAAGGCTTATTAAATCATGATGAAATAATGTTTATGGTGATGAAGAATCTCTCCTGTCAGTGTTAATGTTTGTGTATTAAACGACTCAAAGCACTTTTATATTAGCAAGATTGGCATTGAAAAACACATCATAATACAAAAAATGCAGTTTGTTTTGTCTGTATTTCATTTTTCTATTTAACATTTTACAATGCCGATCCTTGTTTCAGTGTGAATGCAACTTTTTCTACAATGCCAAGCTTCCTTTTCAATACCAGATCTTACTGTCAGTGTTGTGGCTCCACGATGTTACTTATTTGTGTTTCTCTGCTGTATTTGGGTCCACAACTACCCAATCTGATGTCAAAATATTGATCACTCTTAACTTATATTGTAATACTATCTTGTAGCCTACAGGATGTGCTAGTAAGCTAGTATAACCTTCTCTGAACAAACAGTTTTCTAAAAGAAACGAGGCCTGCACAATACATCGTTTGAACATCGCCATCGCAATGTGCGCATGCGAAATAGTCACATCACGCATTCGATGTGACGATCACAAACACGCAAAACTTTTGTTTTGCTTCACAAGCTCCTGTATATCATCTACATTTATTGGGGAAATGAAGAAAAAGCAACTGAAATTGGCCCGGCCGGGCCCCACCCCAGGCCTGGCCGGGGGGGTGGGGGGGGCTCAATGACCCACATCCGGGCAAGGGAAACTTGGAGCTCATCTTCTTCTTCATCAGAGTGGTCTTTTGAGCCACACTTTTTCTGGCCCCTCCTCCAGGGCCTGTTTGCCTTGGGTGACCTTACCAGGGGAATAAAGCCCCCGACAACATAGCTCCTGAAGTCATTGGGGCACGCAAACCCTCCCACCACGATAAGGGTTTGAGGCGTTAATGTAAAAAATTTAAATAAAATAAACTAAAAAATGACAGGGGTTGCAACATGAATGTAATCCCTGTGAGACTCCCCCTCATGTTAAATCAGAACTCTATGGCCAACACAAACATGTCATAGATTTCTCATTTATTACCAAACTGTTGCACTCACAGCTTCAAACAACCAGCCTGTTTAAAATGGACCAAAATACTGAAGAAGACCACAGAGGGGACCTGAGCCTCTGGGACACCTCTGTCAGGCTGTGTCCATGACCCAACAATCCCTCTGTCCTTCTTTTGTGCATCCACAGTGTTTCAGTGGGTTCTTTCCATCTTTGATCAGAAGAATTCCCACAATGCACAGGGGCTATTTTCCCATAGCTGGGGCAGTGGTTGATAGGCTCTGGGCCATATTTGAGTGGCCCTGAATTCTGTATCTCTGGGGACCACTGCTGCCCGAGATCCCCTGCAGTTCAGCCTGGGACTGAGAGACCCAGTTTCCATGTGTGGCCACGAGGAGGCACTGCAGGAGTCTTGGTGGTGGACAGTCTGTGAACAAAGGAGAAGACCTGGACCACGTTCTCCTGGTTCTCCTTGTTCTCCTCTGTTCTTCTCTAAAGAGGAGGAGGAGGAGTCAGCAGTACTGACTACCAAAGCTCAATAGACTAGAGAAGAGCAGCAGACTGTCCACACACCCTGTGTGCATGCACACTCACACACAACATTCACACAACATTCACTCAACATTCACACAAAATCCACTCAACACACACAACATTCACGCAACATTCGCTCATTATTTATACACACACCATACACACAGTATTGACACAACATTCATTTCAACATTCTCACACTTTTCACACAACATTCACTCAAAGTTCACTCAACACACACAACATTCACTAAACATTCAAACAACATTCACAGATTAACTCAACATTCACACAACATTCACTCAACACACAACATTCACTAAACATTCAAACAACATTCACACAACATTAACTCAACATTCACACAACATTTACTAAACATTCACACAACATTCACACATTAACTCAACATTTGCTGAACATTCACACAACATTCGCACAACAGTCACACACCTTTCACTCACCATTCACACAACATTCACACATCATTTCCACAAACACATCACAAGACATCACAACATGAAATCACATGTATCTTTTTACCTTTTGTTTGGTGGGGGGATGGGGTGGAGGTTTAACATAAAGACAAAGTACACAAGAAGACATTACAAAAAGACACCAAACTTTCAAAAAATAGTTTTTTTTTTTTTTGGGGGTGTTAAGCAAAAGGTAAAAGGATATATGATCACTTCACATTATACAGAAACACATGTAACATTTAGCTTTTTGGTAAAACAGAAAGACAAAGGACACAAGAGCATGTCTCTCACTCTCTCACTATGTACATATATATACATATATATAAATACATATATACATAAAATATCTAAAATATATATATATATATATATATTATATTATATATATATATACATATATATATATATATATATATATATATAGACATAAAGACAAAGGACAAAAAACACATAGCATTATAAAAAGACACCTAACATATTTTTTTCAAACATAAAGACAAAGGACATGACCATGTCACATTACAAAACACACCTAACATTTAACATACATGTTTTTTTTCTTTTTTTTTTGAACAAAGAGACAACAGACATGAGAAAAGTTTGGTTCCTGCAGCTTTTACATTGTTTATAGAATGAGTTAGAACAATATACTCACCCAGAAGGCTTTTCTGACCCAAATAGTTCTTCGGGAGATATTTCGATCCAAAATCGAGCAGCGGACATCAATATAATGGTAGCCCATAGGGCATAGATCGCCGCTCCTAAAACTGCATTCATCGTCCAAAAACTCATGTTTTTCACCAATATTCCATCATGATCCGTTCCGGATGGTCCTCCATTACAGTCTGTGTCACTCCACACAGCGCTGTGTGGCTGTGCCGACCTCTGAACTGACGAGTTTGTTTACATGCCTCCACGCATGCGCAGTGCGGCTCATTGTTTCAGGGGAAGACGGCTGGCTACAAATCGACTTTCTTCTTCCAGTTTTGTGCAAAATGGACCAATATCTATCGGATGAAGATGTTGTGGAGGAGAACTTTGAATATGATGGGTGTCTTTACAGTTTTGAGCCAGAGTATACAGATGACGAGCTCAAACATAGGAGGAAGCGGAGGCAACGCTCCAGAGAGTACTGCGCATGCGCGGAGGCACGTTAACAAACTCGTCAGTTCAGAGGTCGGCACAGCCACACAGCGCTGTGTGGAGTGACACAGACTGTAATGGAGGACCATCCGGAACGGATCATGATGGAATATTGGTGAAAAACATGAATTTTTGGACGATGAATGCAGTTTTAGGAGCGGCGATCTATGCCCTACGGGCTACCATTATATCGATGTCCACTGCTCGATTTTGGATCGAAATATCTCCCGAAGCACTGTTTGGGTCAGGAAAGCCTTCTGGGTGAGTATATTGTTCTAACTCGTTCTATAAACAATGTAAAAGCTGCAGGAACTGAAGTTATCCTTTAACATTACAAAAACACACCTAACATTTAACATGTTTTTTTTTTTTTTTGTTTGTTTTTTTAAACAAAGAGACAACAGACATAACAACATTTAACATTACAAAAACACACCTAACATTTAACATACATGTTTTTTTGTTTTTTTCGGGGGGGGGGGTTAACATAGAGATGAAGGACATAAGAACTTATCACATTACAAAAACACAAAACTTGCTGTTTGCAGGGCGCTTCCTAGGAGGTGCTCCCTCTGGCCCCTCAGCAGGTCTCTTCCTTGACCTGGCACGCCGTTGCTCCCTTTTCATCCTCAAAGCCCTCAACTTCTCTACCCACCTGAGCCTGGGGCTCTGAACACCTGAAGTGTTCTGGACCTCAGGATTTAAAGCTGGCGCTGACAGAACAGGTGGATCATCGGCTTCTCAGATGGAGCACCCTTGGAGATCTTCTTAGGGGTGGAGGAGTCAGACTAGGAGAAGGAGTATTGTGAAGAAAAGGAAAAAGAGAAGGAAACAGCTCATCCAAGGAGGGGGGGATGGGGAGAAACAGGAGAGAGACAAGACTCAAGGGTGGAAAGAGGAGTCTCTTGAAGATTAGCAGACTGAGGAGTAGAGAACTGACCCCAGAAAGCGGAGGATGCAGTCAGAGGAGGGGAAGAAGAGTCTGATGGGGAGATACTGCAGGGAGGACCAGACTCAAGGTTTGAGGGAGGAGTCTCTTGAAGATTAGGAGACTGAGGAGGAAAGAACTGACCCAAGAAAGGGGAGGATGGAGTCAGAGGAGGGGAGGAACTGTCTAATGGGGAGATACAGCAGGGAGGACCAGACTCAAGGTTTGAGGGAGGAGTCTCTTGAAGAGTAGGAGACTGAGGAGGAAAGAACTGACCCAAGAAAGGGGAGGATGGAGTCAGAGGAGGGGAGGAACTGTCTAATGGGGAGATACAGCAGGGAGGACCAGACTCAAGGTTTGAGGGAGGAGTCTCTTGAAGAGTAGGAGACTGAGGAGGAGAGAACTGACCCAAGAAAGGGGAGGATGGAGTCAGAGGAGGGGAAGAACTGTCTAATGAGGAGATACTGCAGGGAGGACCAGACTCAAGGTTTGAGGGAGGAGTCTCTTGAAGAGTAGGAGACTGAGGAGGAGAGAACTGACCCAAGAAAGGGGAGGATGGAGTCAGAGGAGGGGAAGAACTGTCTGATGGGGAGATGTGGGAGGGAGGACCAGACTCAAGGTTTGAGGGAGGAGTCTCTTGAAGAGTAGGAGACTGAGGAGGAGAGAACTGACCCAAGAAAGAGGAGGATGGAGTCAGAGGAGGGGAAGAACAGTCTGATATGGAGATGTAGGAGGGAGGACCAGACTCAGAGGTGTTTGGAATAAACTGGGGAGGTAAAGGAGCCTGAAGAGGAGACAAGTGAACCAAGGAAGAGGGGGTAGGAATAAAAGGAGGAACAGAAAAAGGAGACTGGGGGATAAAGGAGGAAGAACAAGGCTGAAAGATACAAGGAGCCGTGCTGTAAAGAAAAGGAGCCTGAGGAGGGACAATTTAACAAAGGAAGGGTGAGGTGGAGTGAAAGGAGGAGCAGAAAACGGAGACTGGAGGAAAAAGCAGGGAGGACACGGCTGAAAGGTGGAAGGGATACAGTGAAAAAGACATGGAGCCCGAGGAGGAGGCAAGTGATCCAAGGAAGGGGCAGTTGGAATAAAAGGAGGAGCAGAAAAGGGAGACTCAGAGATAAAGGAGGAGGTAAAAAACTCAGTGCCACAGGGGGCAGCCTGAGGAGGCTGGAAAAATAGAGGAGTGGGGGGGTGGCTCAAAAAAGGGGGAGGCAGAATCAGAGGAGGGGGAGAAGGCTGAGTGGAGGGGAAGTAGACGGGTGCATGGAGTACTGGTGCCTGGTACTCCATGTCTTCCATCCTATACACTCCAAAGCAGGGTCCTTCCATGGACCCGTGGACCCTGGTGGAGCACTCACCTGCTTGATGAGGAGGGGGGCAGCTGGAGCGAGCCTGGACCCTTCTCATCTCCGTGGACCTCTGGTCACCATGTTCAAGGAGGCCGTCAGCTGGATCATGGATCTAAAGAGATAAACAAAAACAAACATTTAGAATCTGGACGTTCAAACTGAGCAGCAAATTTATCAGAGAGATTTTCTTCAAGTGTCTCACAGTCCTGAGGCTCAAACTAGAGTCAGAGTCATGTGCACACTCATATTTATCTGCAGATATTTACTGTGGAAAAGAGAAAAATCAGGAGCCTGGAGGGCCAGAGGAATGCTGTACACACAGCCGAGGGCCACACTAACTTCAAAAGAATCATTATACAACATTCATGCTAACAAAGGGAACAGGTCACTTTCTCTAAAATTCAACCCTACATTCAAATGTTTAAAATGACAGTTTCATTTTTTTAAAAAAATCTTTTTCTCTCATAATATTGACCAATCATCACTGAATGTCGTGATTTTGACTGATGTCTTCATTTTTACTTTTAATCATCAAAACTTGAAATTTTTATCACATGTCAACTCAAAGTTTTGGCTTCTATTTCTTATTTTTGACTTTTCATTTCATAATCATGACGTCAATTCTCATAATTTTGATGTTTTACTAAAATTTTGACTTTTTGTCTCCTAATTCTTATTTTATTAATGTCATATCCATGATTTATAATATCATAACCATGACTATCTTCCTTATAATTTTAAAACTTTCTGTCATAATGTGCACTTTTGCTAAATTATTTTTACTGTTTGTTATTTTGATGTTAAATCTCATAGTTTTTTTTTTTTTTATAAGTGACTTATCCCAATTTTTGTCTTTTAATTTTATCATTTCAATTTTTGTTTCATAATCAGAACCTAGAAATCCAGATTTGCTTCTCATCAGCCATGAGTTAGTTTCTGATTGTTTGGTGGTGGAAATGGGCTTCCACAGTGATGCATTCACAAAGTTATTCAAGAAACAAGTGTCAATATTCAGCTTGTTTCAGCAAATAATTGGATATATGCCAACAACCAAAGATCAACAAGGATTTTTATGTCAGGGAAGAGTCTGTCTTTTTATCCCCTTCATGTTTACAGTTTATTGATATTTAAATGAACTAAAGGGACACACTGAATGAGAGAGAGGGTGCTGTGTGCCCCATGGCAGCTCTTGCTCATCATTGCTCTAATTGCAGAGTAAAAGGTAGACATCATGTAATAACTTCTAAAAAATAATTTAAAAATGGTTTCATACGTCTTAATAAGATTTTAAAAGACAAAATCCATATTATGAATCCCAAATGCACAGAATAATGGTTGAGGCTATAAACTAAATTAAGTCTTTTTGTAAACTTTAATAGTCAGAGTTAGTACCAATAAATGAAATAAGGTTTTGAGGTCATCTAAATTAAAATATATACTCAATACTTGATGTTTGCAGCATTAAAATACGCTGCTTTAGACACTTTCTGCACTCGTCCAAAGTTATTATTAAAGTTTCCTCAACACTCTACAGTGACTTTCAACAAAAGAGCAAATTATTACAACCGAGTTTCTCTTTTTGGAGAAAACAACACTCATATGAGTGTATATATAACCTTGAAGATGTGAACAGAGTTATTTTAGTCAAAGTTACTCGACAAATATATCATTAACTTTCTACTTTTCTGTCAGAAAAGATAAACTAAAAACATTTTTCTGGTCTTTTGAAAGCATAAAACTGTTTTTAGTTTATATTTTCTGACAAGCATTCATTAATTCATGATCTAAAATACAGTAGAATTTAAAAAAAAAACTCATGGACTGATAAATTTAGCTCAAAGATGTTGTAAATGGATCTAAATAACTTAAAAATAATCGGAATACTGTATGTCACATCTCTAATACTAGCTTAAAACTGTTCGACTAAACTGTTGTTTTGGGCTCAAACGGTCGTTTTTCCCACATTTCCTGACTGTTTGGTCAAACTATTCTCACAACATTCAGGTAAAACTTGATGAATGAACCCTAAAGGTGTCATTTCAGGACATTTTAGTAAGTTTGTTGACAGCTTGGTCGTTACAGTCCACTGCCTCTGACTCTTTTTAAAACACAAAGTGCTCAATAGAATCAAATTTCTCACATTTCTCAAGCAAAGATCGACTTTGTCCATTTTTCTGCTGGTCGGTGGATGAACTTTCGCTGAAGTCACTGTTTAACTTTTTTAATGGAAAGTCACTTATCCCGTGAAAGCATAGGACCAGAGGTCATACCTGTATTGGTTCATTCTTTTATAACTTTATATTTGATAGTTTTGAAAGTATAAGCAGGAAAAACCCTAAATGATGTCAATATAAGTACAAGGGCCTTACAAATTATATGGACATTATTTTTCTTGTACAATAAATGCACAAGAGTGCAAGCAAAAATGAACAAACAGAAAAGGACTTTTGTAAAAGTTATACACCAATGCAAATCCACAAGGTGGGTAATTCCTTAAAATACAACAGAGCAAAACAGAAAATAAAGTGGAAAAAGGAGACAAGCAAATGAAACTGAACAAAGAATAACAAAAACAAACCAACAGACATAAGTGGCAACATGAATCTTCTATTAAATCTTTTTCTGGATATTTGACCTTTCTCTTCTTATTTTAACCTTCTGACACGTGTTTTTTAAAAGTATTTTTACAGTTCCATTAGTTCATTCATCTTTTTCCATCACAACTCAAAACTTTTTCTTGTCCTGTGTGTAATTCTTTCCATTTCATGTATTTTCTTTATTGATCCTGTCCATGTGTTTATTTGTGGTGAATTTGGTTTGAACCAGTTTTTCTGTTATCTGTTTAATCGCAGTTATTCTTAAGATTCTGTTCAAGTATTTATCTGATTTGAGGGACAACGTCTTTGGGGGGCACCCAAGACTAAGTTTTGGGGGCTTAAAGGTCACATTTAACTACTTTTCCCCTGCAGTAATTTCTTTTTATAATTTATTACATCATTTATTACATCATGTAATAACTTAGAAAAAAATTAAAATGATTTCATACAGCTTACTAAGATTTTAAAAGACAAAATCTATATTATGAAACCCAAATGCACAGAATAATGGTTGAGGCTATGAACTAAATCAAGTCTTTTTGTAAACTTCAATAGTCAGAGCAAGTACCAATAAATGAAATAAGGTTTAGTCAATATCTAAATTAAAATATATACTATATACTCAATGCTTGATCTTTGCAGCATTAAAATACTAAAAAAAAAAATACTAAATTAAAATACTTATTACAACCAAGTTTCTCTTTTTGGAGAAAACAACACTCATATGAGTGTGTATTACCTTGAAGATGTGAACAGAGTTATTATTTTAGTCAAAGTTACTCCACAAATATATCGTTAACTTTATATGAGCACTTTTCTGGTCATTTGAAAGCATCAAACTGTTTTTATTTTTCTGACAAACATTTATTAATTTATTATCTCAAACACAGTGAAGTTAAAAAAAATCTCATGGACTGATAAATTAAGCTCAGCTCAGCATGTTACAACAATTAGATAAAACAGTGAACAACCTTTTTACTAAACATAAAACCTGCATCTGTTGTAAATGTTTCTATATATCCTTAAAAAAACCTCTAAATACTGTATGTCACAGCTCTAATACAGACCAAAACTACAGTCAAAGCAGCTCTTTTCAGTTTCATTCTAGTCTTTAAAGGTTTTTTGTCTTAAGGTGGTAAACAGTCAATCTACTAAAGTTACACTGCAACAAGTCAAATACACTTAGACCCATTTATCATGGAACATAGAGGACTTTCTGCAGCAGAAAACCATCCAAAATGACATTTCTATCACAGTTATTAGTCCAGTAAGTGATTCATTGTTTAAAAACTGTGATGAGGATGAAGGTGTAGAAATATCTTGATATAGCCTAGCTTAAAACTGTTGGACTAACTGTTGTTTTGGGCTCAAACGGTCGTTTTTCCCACATTTCCTGACTGTTTGGTCAAACTATTCTCACAACATTCAGGTAAAACTTGATGAATGAACCCTAAAGGTGTCATTTCAGGACATTTTAGTAAGTTTGTTGACAGCTTGGTCTTTACAGTCCACTGCCTCTGACTCTTTTTAAAACACAAAGTGCTCAATAGAATCAAATTTCTCACATTTCTCAAGCAAAGATCGACTTTGTCCATTTTTCTGGTGGTCGGTGGATGAACTTTCGCTGAAGTCACTTTTAACTCTGGATTTTTGAAGAGAACAAGTTGTAAAACCGTCTAAAATCTCTCTGCAGACTCGGTTCGTGAGGGTTTGGGTGGTTGTGATTCCTCAAATGAATATTCTGTTGACATAGCAACCAACATCGAACGTCAATCACGTTCTGGCGTCTCTGACGTCATCGCGTATAAACGCTTTAAAGTTTTAATCGTTTTTAGTGTTACAGTCTGGCTTTGACTTGGAATAACTTATCAAGGCATCATATCAATGATAAGCATTCATTAATGATTAATGTTTTTAACTTGTTAATACCTGTCATTCATCTTGTTTATGTTTTAATCATTTAATGTTTTAATGCAGCTCCACATGCTTGGAATGAACTCCAAAAAGACCTGAAACTAAAAGATCTGGTGTCACTAGACACTTTCAAGTCAATGTTGAGCAACTTGGAGGTGAACACATCTGGCTGCAGATGTTTTGACTGATGCACTTTATCTTTCTCCTGTGGACAATCCGAGAAAAATAAGCTGTCTGAATTGTGACTTTGAATTTGAATTGAGATTTTTAATCTCAATGAGGTTTTCCTGGTTAAATAAAGGTTAAATAAAATAAAATAATCAAATTGAACCATCATTTTTAAAGTTCTCAGTATTTACTGTTCATCACTGTTAAAAATCTTCTTGTTTAATAAAACACAAACTTGTTGCTGCAGCGTTAACTACTGAGGCAAATGTTCAACAAGCCTGTGCCTTGTCTTTAAGTTTTCATTGCATAGCCTACTTTTTTAACAGAAGTGCTTTCAGCAGTTACAGTTGGTTGTTTTGTTCAACAAGCTCTGACACCACACTCCATCTGAAGCTTCATGTTAATGTTATATTTCAAATCATCTTTCATGTTTACTTTCTCTTTATTTATCATGAATGTGATTGAAAAAAAAAGAAATGTAAAAATTACCTTCATGTCTGGCCAAACCTTTAATACAATACTTTCATGTAGTTTTTTTATTTATCAAGAGCAAGGTATACCTACCTCTCTTTCGAATGCTCTGGTTACAGATAAAAAAAAAAAAAAAAAATCACCAAAATATTCATGCACTGGATTTCCGGCACTGTGCCGGAGGTCTTCAAGCCCTGTTACTATCAACCCCATAGTGTGTCAAAGATGTGCTCCCTGAGTAAAATCACGTCTTCTGAACCTCTCCTCTTCCACACTGTTACGGTCTCCTTACCACTGAAATAATTGGCTTCGAATTTGACCACAGAGGAAGACCAAAACATATTAAAAGGACGCCACACAAAAGACAAGTTTCATCTTTTATTGAAGTATTTTAAGGTGGAGATTAAAATAAAAAGAAACCCAAACAAACTCAATAAACCAAAAGGGGCTGGGGTTGTCGGCCAAAATGAACAAAAGAGGAGAGAATGAGAGGTCCAACCTATAAGGGGCCGCCCCATCTCTCACCTCTCCCTATAGGGCTTGACCAAAAAGCTAACTAAAACAACAAAACAATCAAAGACGAAAAAACAGGACTACCGTCAACCTCCAGCCCAAACTAAAACAACAAAACCCAACAACCTAATGCTGCTGAGGACATAAATGAGAGACGGAAAAAAACACAAAAGAAAATACCTGTTCATCCAGGAACCACATGGACCTCGTGCTCCTCAATACTGTGTGTGTGCCCCAGAGAGAAAATTGCTCCTCTCTCAGCTCCCTCAAATACCCCTCCTCCTCTCCTCCTGAGTGCAGATTCCTCTCAGGTGTGCAAGGAGACTGAGGAGAAACCTGAGAGACAGAGAGAGAGCCACCTGGAGGAGAGAGAGATCAAGAGAGGAGCAAGAAGGGGAGATCACACGGACAGAAAAGGAGCGGATCAGGGCCGCACGTAACACACACAATGTAGAGAACTATCAGCACTTTGATGGGCTGTGATCGCCTTGAATCTGCTGAAGCCTGGTGAATGATCCGCTCGGCTGCTCTGACAGCTTCACTGTGCAGGTGGTAGCTCTTGTTCTTTAAGGCTGCAGCTTCTATCACAAGACTGGCATGGCAAACGTCACAGGACAGTTTCTTCAAACTCCGTCTCACAACAAACTCTGAAATTAGAGGTGAATTGATTAAAAATATAAGACCTTCATAAGCATGGGGAAACTTGAATTTGGATGTTTTAATCTGAGACAGGCCCAATCAGTTTCCCCTCAGATTTTAACTATTGGCGGTGAAGATTATTGGAAAAACAGCTATTAGTTGAATTGTACCTGCAACATACACAAGAGCATTGTCCACGAGACCATCAACAGGTGGGAAGGTAGCTGTGGTCATGAACAAGAGCAGGAAAGTCAGGAAACAGGGATGGAAGATCTTCTTCTGCAGAGGACATATGTACAGCTGACAGGTCTGTAGGTATGTTGATTTAGTAGGACTGGGAAGAAGAGGACACCACTGCTGCTGGTAGGGACCCTGTTCCATTCTGTGCCACGACGCTGTCTTTGCAGCTTGCTTTAACAACCCCACACCAGGCCATCAGCTACCGGAAGATGTACTTGAACTGGCTGGCTTTAGGGTTGTTATTCCAGCTAAAGCAACACCAAAACAAAAAACACAAGATAAACAAGTATATTACACAGATATTCAATATATAGCTTTATGCCTGCAAACACACATTTTTCTAAACACTCAAAATGGTTTCTATTCCAGATACTGTGTGTGTTCACAACAGCATTTTCCTAAAAATAAGAAAACAACCTGATGGACCAACAAATTGCAAGGAACAATAGCATTTTCTGACTCAAGTGTGCATTTAAAAACAGGAATCCTACCAGACGCTCTCATGGAATTAAAGAGAAGCTCAAAGTGGTCCTGGCTGAACCTGTAGGTCAGGACATGTTGCTGTCCTTCAAGCAGCTCAGGCATCACCAACATCAACGTGTCAATATTGATGATGAAGGGCAGGATTGAGAGGAGCCTTCAAAAGCAAATATTGTATTACTATGATGATCCTGCCAACACAGGACAAAATTAAGCAGACATGCGAACACATAAAGCATGGGGTGAACATAATGAATGCTCCCAAAGCAGCGAGGGCAGACACTAAACCTCATTTCAAACAACTCACTTCATTGCAATATTTGCAATGCAGAAAGAAATAAGGGAACATACCCTTACCAACCCCATACATAGCATCTATTTAAACGAACACTTTGTCATGGGGAACCGGATGTGGGAAGCTGGTCCCCAAGGGCTCACAGGTGCTTCCTTTTAGATTGCATCCAAGTTACCAATACCAGAATCGGAAATTGCTCCAATACTGCCGGAAATGCTGGTATCATATCTGCAAGCCCTGGAGTCCAGGCACAATCCGATACCATGTAATTTATTAATTTAGTAATCTATGTACTATTCAGTAGTAAACTCTGGCAGTTCTTCTTCGCTGCTCTTAAAAAAGTAGCGCTGTCTGCAACCCACAGGGACCTGGAGGAATTGATCACGTGACACAAACACAACGAACACACGTATGTCTGAGCCGGTTGACGCAAGACTTGGAGCTAAACTAGCTAGCACGATCATGCTGCATCATTGCCATACTTATTCATGTTTTACAAAGGGATTAACCTGAGCCAGGCCTGACTACAATTATAATCTTATCAGAGTCATGCAGGCGTAGCATGATGGTATTTTTATAACACAGTGGTGTCGGATCGATACTCTGTATCGGCCGATACCCAGAGCACAAGTATCTGTATCGAGAAGTAAAGGTATCAGAACATCTTTCCCCTTATTCCACGCAGATGAAGCTCTACTAAGGCATGTTTAACCAACACTTTCTGGGTGTCTGGTGTTAGCGACTTGGTCAAATAATAGGAAGGTGGAGCCGTCCAATAACCCTGAAGCCTAACCAGCATAAAAACCAGAGCCTTAGCAGCAATGTTGGTCTCATTAATCCCTTCCTCAAGTCCACAAATCCAGAGGATCATATAGACATGCTTTTTGATGGTCGTTGCATCAAGCATTAGGGTGATAGATCCGTACGAGGCTTCGTCTTCCTGATCCCTTCTTTTTAGCATGTCCAACATCATTGCATTGAGACCAGGATTGGCACCCAGAGAGCTCAGCCCCCTTGGTAAAATTAAAGGGTAATAATCTAAACACTAACCCATATATCTTTGTTATTGTGGGCAATGGACATCCTAAAAACAGCTATAATATAAAAATGTACCAGCATGAGACATGAGCTATTAGACCACTAAGTTTTGCCATTCATGAAAATAAAGGCTGTAGTGCTTTAGGGGTTAATGTAGTTCAAAACATCATGATAGAATCATGAAGAAATACCTTCGCAATGAAATGGGATGTGGCAGGTGAAAACAGAGAGTCTCTCTCAAGTAATTATACGTCCTTGGATCATGCAGATGGAGAGTAATAATGAAAAAAAGCCCTTTTCATTTCCTTTCATTATTATTATTATTATTATTATGATTGCTATTATTATTATTATTATTATTATTATTATTATTTACCTTGTAAATTTTGAAATTTGTGGATTTTAAGTGAACCTGTAAAAATGCCTTTTTTCCCGTTATTTTAAAAAGAGACATAATAAGGATTAAAAAAACAATTAAATATATATATATACATATATACATATAGGCTATATATATATATATATATTAGGGATGTAACGATATTAAAATTTTGTATCACGGTTATTGTGACCAAAATTATCACGGTATTTTTGCGGTGTGCTCAAAATGTTTAAAATGTACTTCAACACAAAATTGAAATCATTAACCCCTTTAACATTGTAAGTTTAATAGTTCTTTTTAGTCTTGTTTGTCAATTAATGTGTCAAGAAATGCCCTTTGAGTACATTTTTTACCCTTCTTTCATGAGAAATAAATGAAAACAATTCTAGCAAGTATTTGACATTATTAATAAACACTTAAAACAGTGTCTCGTTCTAAAAATCATGACCTAGTTGCTCAGATTTTAACTTTAAACAGGATTCTCTTTATAAACAATTGAAAACTAACATTTAACCTATTTTACATGCACTCACAGATTTTAGTTTGCCTGCAGCATTAGTGTCCATGTTACAGCTCATCATATTAGGCCATGTCATGGCCTTTTTTTCTTTTACTAACGATAGTCCCTGTTAGCCCCCTTCATGACTCTCCTCTGGTCTCCTCCTCCTCTCCCTGGCAGATCTCCTCGATATTTTTTCCAGAGTACGATCGATTAAATCCATAAAGCACAAACTTTGACGGAAAAAGACGATCAATTTCAAAATACGGCGAAAACACGGCAAAAGAACGGCAAGAATACACTCCAAAATGATCATAATGCTGTTATTTACAACATCTAGACATTATTTAGACAGAGAATACTGACAAACCTCCTGTAATTCACTCGGGTAGCTCATTGAATCTTTTCTCCTGCTCTATCTCTCTTTCGCCCTCTCTCGCTCTCTCTCGCTCGACCTCCACGGTATGGAATCACAGGAGTGCCAATATTAAAAGGAAATACATGTGGATATAAAAACAGAATCAATAAAAGAAGTTTGGAAATAAAAACAGAATCAATAAAAGAAGTTTGGAAATAAAAACAGAATCAGTAAAAGAAGTTTGGAAATAAAAACAGAATCAGTAAAAGAGAATCAATAAAAGAAATGTGGAAACAAAACAAGAATCAATAAAAGACATTTGTAAATAAAAACAGAATTAATTAAAGACATTTGTAAATAAAAACAGAATCAATAAAAGAATCAATAATAGAAAATATATACAAACGCAGTCATATCATTGCTTTTGCTTATTCCATTTTGACATTGTCTTTTCCATTTGCCTATTGTCATTGCTTTTACCAGATGGCTCAAGCTGTCAATCAAATGACTGTGGGCGGGTCTTTCTGTCCAGGATAACTAGTAAATACCTGATCGGACGATTCCTGCTTGATAGTTAGTGTGTCTCAAATCGCATACTTCCATTCCAGTGGCGGCTGGCCAATAGAGGGCGCTAGGGCGCAGCCCCCCCAGTGGAGAGTGTGATATTAAATGTATTTACTTTATTTTGAAAAAATGAATATTACCAAAAATTACTTATCTAAATATGTAATATAACATAAATATAACATAAATATATATCCATTAAGATATAAAGTAATTAATTTTCATTAATGTAGAACAAAAGTAAGCCTTCTCGTCTCTGTCTCCGTGTCTCAGGGGCGCTGAAAATATCGCCCCTGAGACAGTGACGACTAGCCAATAAGGGAATGTTACTAGGGCAAGACAAGCGCCTATCAACGTAAATTTGGCCAATCAGCGTCGTTGAAAATAATCTCCGAAGGGCGATTCTTATTTCGCCCCTCGGGTTTATTCGGCTTGTGTCGGCCATGCCCGGAGTGACTAATCGGGAGGACCGGGACAATTTCCGGTGGGCCGGCCTGGCGCTTTGGGCCGTGAGGGCCGGTGTTAATATACATTTTTTAATATTATAATAATTTTTGGTTTGGTGTTCATTCATGGCACTGAGTGAGTATTACCTCCATGCTGTTACCGCTGTCCCTGTGGGCCGTCTCCCTCGGCAGCCTTTCTTTTTCAGAGGCATCCTGACGTAACAACACGTCCGTGCAGGCTAAAAACAATTAGCTCCACCAGTCGGAGTCTGTGAGATGCAGCGTTGCCAGACGTACGATAATTATCGTATTTGTACGATAATTTTGCCCTCTGTACGATGTACGATCAATAATTGCAAAAAAGGCTAAATGTACGATAATTTGACAGTTTCGTTCGGTTGTTACAGATCTACCCCATTCTGACGGAGTTATCTGTAAACCCTAAATGCATCTTATTTCATGTGACGTTTCCAGCCAATCATAGTTTAAGTGTCTTTCGTCTCAGAACGATTGACAGCCAATCACGGTCATAGGAGCTCAGTCAGGAGGAAGTCAGTCAAGTTAAGAGAAAAATGAGCACTGAAGGAGAAGATGAGGGTGAGCGGGAGCTGAAGTGGAGGGCTGTGGAGGAGACAAGTAAGCAGCATCAACTTCAAAAGTACAGAAAGGAATGGGAAAGTGATCCTAATTTTGCTGGATGGCTGAGAATGCCCACAAAAGTGCCTGTAGGACACTAAACAGAGTGATCAATTGTGATTTTCGCGCAACAATAAGACAGTTATTTTGATCATTATCAGTTATTTTTATTATTTTGTCAGGTGTACGATAATTTCCCCCAAAATACAATAATTTTGAGACTCTGGTACGATAATTTTATATTTCCCATCTGGCAACGCTGGTGAGATGAGCCAGATAGTAGCCGCGGTGCTGGACTGCCGACAAGATGGACAAAAAGCGCAAGGGTGGCGCGGAAAAGAGAAGAATTAAAAAGAGGAAAGCGCTTGAAAATGATGCAGCAAAATGTGCAAAATAGCGACTTTTTTAACAAAACGGGCTCGCGGTCTGAAACGAAAGAGGATGATGATGAAACTGGTAAGGGAAGGTGTTGAATAAAATGACACTTGCACCGTGTGATGACGTCACATAACTGGGGAAACTTTGTCTTGTAGCCCCTCAGAAGAGATGCAGCAGCACCAAGCAGCGGCCATGAGCCCAGCACAGGTGCAGAGTGGGCAGGTAGGATTGTTCACTGAGTGAATGTCAGAATTAATGTCAGAGTAGGGGAGAGTGGGGTAAATTGAGCCAGTGGGTAAGTTGACCCAGCCCCTGTTTCTGGGAAACAGTAAATAATTCTTGTCATGAGGCCCTAAATTCAGAAAGCCCTGATCATTTCACCCTGCCTCTGTTGAAGAGAAGCACCAAACAGTTGGTACTTTTTAACACAAAAAACTCTTTTGGTTTGTCAGAGTAAATTTACAGCATGTCTTTGAGCTTTTTTTATTAGTTCCACTTTATCCAGGTCTAAAATGGTGTAATATACATATTTGTTATTTACCAATGTATAAAACTATATGACTCATTTGGCTACGAATGAGCCTGTAGTTTGCGTCGAATCGTAGTGGGATGGTTGTTAAAAACTGAGTGTTGCACAGTACTGCCCCGCCAAGAATATTTTTCACCAGCCGCCACTGTTCCATACTCAAATACTCGACATTTTGAGTATACTGTGTCAAAATGAAAAACAGTATGCTTAGTATGCGAAAAATGAGTATGCAAAAGTACTCGGATGATGTACTCAAATCGGCCCGGATTTTGAGTATGCAGCTGTGGACACTCAACGTACTCATTTCCTCCAGCGACGATGGCAGCGGTGAGCTGTGGCTCTGCACTGACTACGGTGGATGTGACTGCGCTGTTCAAATGGAAGTTATAAACACGTGTTGTTTCCACCAAGCACCATAAGCGGTTGTCGTTTTGAGTTCATTTGTTGTGTACGTTGGTTTTTTTGTTTGTTTTGTGCCACGAATGGTCGGCTATCAGTTATGCTAACGCTAGTTGGGCTAGCAGCTGCCGGGGTCCGAGCATTACCCTGAATAATCGGGCAAATAAAAATAACCAGCGGGCTATATCCTGCACAGGGACTATATGATCAGAAGCACCACTCGGACATCTCTGTTTATTGGTGTATTTTAATTGTCGCGGCGTCCCGCGTAGCTCTTGGTTGCCTCAGTAAGCTGCACTGACACCTGTAAAACACAGGTATCGGTAAAACACCGATACCTGTGACTCTACACCGCTGTTTGTGATGTTGTTAATATGGGATTAATGTTTGCCTTCGCTGTAGAGGATACTGATGTTAGAAGTGCGGGGAGGGCTTTATTAGTCATAAATACTCGTTAGATACGGCAGCTATTAGCTACCTTTAGCTTGGTAGATAGCCTGTGAATAAAGCCAGTATCCGCTACGGAGGTTTATCTGCAGCACATCATGTCATTACTGTCATGTTTCCCCTTCGATGTCTGTAAGGTTACATGTTTTGCTCTTTCTAGGGACGGATGAGTAAACCAGGGGCCTGATAGCCTGGAGGGTTGCTGCCTGTTCACGGGGAGGCATAATGCAACAGGTACCTGCTATGAGTAAGTGAAAGCTGAGGTTATAATAAAACACTATTGTTATGGTTTGTATTTAACTTTTTGAATAACATCCTGTAGGGGGTTCATTGCAGAAAGGGGGCTGGAGGGGAAATTCACCCCAGCCCTTGTCAGTAAAAACATGGGAAAACTTTGGTTTGCTGTGATGTGATCAACAAGTGGATTCTGTATGATGTGAGTGTACAGTCATAATTACATAATTCTGTTTTTCTGTATTGTGTTGTCCTTCCTGCACAGGACCTGAAGTACCCAAAAACGGAAGATGGACCTCCACCTGGTCTTTGGGGTACCAAAAGCCCTCTCCACCACACATCTGGCTCTGGACAGGTGACCATTAAATCACACCTGGAGCTGGTTCTGGAGAGGTTGTCAGTAGGGGGTGATGAGGGCAATGGGCTGCCTGAGGCAGGGGTAGCCCCCATCACCAAGGATGCAGAAGCCCGGCTGAGGATACTTCTGCTGCAGGTAAATGGGGCTGTGCTTCAGCACCCTCGTGTTGTGTGCTGATTTGGGAAGCCCACAAAAATGTTCAGAAATTTTGTGATCACACACAGCCTGAAACTGAACTGAATACAAAAATGTCATGTGCAGGTAACATGCTGCATGCTGGGCTGGTGGCTTCACCCACACATCAATGCTGCCAACAACCCCTCTGAATGCTGCTGATCCAGCCAACCAGGTGAAACCTGCACCCAGGTGAAGACGGTCCTCCGCTGATGGTCCCTTTGGGTGCCGAGGGGAACCATCAGACCTCCAAAGGACTCCCTGGTGAGGCAAAGACTGGCCGCAGGTCACTCTCCCCATCGAAGAACATCGGCAGGAGTGTCACTGTGGCATTAAGCTTACAGTGCAGCCTGGGGTTTGGAGGCTGGGGAAATGCAGCACTAATGTCTTTGAATAAAATTAAATTAATATTAATGGTGGTGTTTTTGTTATATTCTTTGTGATACAAGTAACATGCTGATTTAACACTGATGTTTTAATTTAACCCTTTACTTCCAGCTCAGCTGCAGAATATAAGACATAAGCTATCTATATCTATATATTTCATATATATATATTCTATTTCTCTTATATATATCTATATCTATATCTATCTATCTATCTATCTCTCTATACATATATATATATATATATATATATATATATATATATATATATATATATATACATATATATACATATATATATATATATATATATATGATAAACTATATTTTGCATATTAAATCCTACAGAAATAATTTTTTTGGTTTGTTTGAAATTCTGTCTGTATCCTAAAACATCGACAGAAACAAACGTTTTTTTTTTTTTTTTTTCATTAAATATTTTTGAATATATCGACGTCTGCCAAACAGTTGAGCTTGGAGCTGGAGGTTGTGATGTCATGGGTGCAAATAATATACCTGTCGAACTACTGTAATACTTTAACTTAACTCATAATACTTTTTGCATATTAACTTATACAGAGTTATCTGTAGAGCGGGAGTGGAGAGAAGAAGAACACAGACAAAATTGACTTTTTTATTTGTCTGTTAAAGATGTATTTATTATTACAAGTTTGAGCATCTTCTCATCTCTGAATGCATCATTAAAGTGGTCACTCATTAAGCACAGACCTCTGATTAATAAAATGTATTATTGGCAGGGCTTGACGTTTAGTATTTTCCCAAGTAGCACCGGTGCTACCAAGTTGAAAAATCTAGTAGCACACAAAGATTTTTAGTAGCACGATGAAAAGTTACCAAGTAATGTGTTTTTCTTTAATACAAAGATATGCGGCCTTTCCAGACTTTCCAGCTGTTTTCTTATGCGCCATGCAGTCAAGGGCGTAGGTTTGATTTTCACATTGGTGGGGACATAAAAGTTCTCAATGAAGAATGTTCAGTTTTGATTCATCCAAAGGCTGACTCTTCATTTTTGTCTTTGTGTTCACATTAGACAGCGCGCATGAGCTATCCAGACACCGTTTGAACATACCTGTCAAGTTTTGGATTTGAAAATAAGGGAAATTTTCCAGCGCTTGCTGTGAGCTGTCCCACCAGCCCAACCAAGCTCCAGTATCCTTTACATTTTAAAACAGGAGTACAAGTAGGCCTGTCAAGATAACAAATTTTGCTGGACGATAATTGTCCAAAAAATTATTGCCGATAAACGATATTATTGTCAATATTAATTCGATTTTTTTTTTTTTTTACATTTTTTCAATGATGTAAATATAATATATGACGTAATAAAGTGAGTGCACGATATCAAAAGCAAGAAACTTTCATTTCTTAAGAATATTTAACTGTAATTGGAAGGTCAGGATATTTTAAATAAAATAAACTGAACAAAAAATATTGTAAATTTAACAAACAAAAAAGAGAAAAAAAAGCAATGAAAATGAATTGGCCTATCTTTTAGCAAAATTGCATGTAAATAAAAATAATTATACTAGTCAAAAACAATATAAAATAGACCTTGTCTCTGTAAAGAAAAAAACAAAACTCACACAACAATAAAAACTATGGCCTAAATAAAATGGAGTTTATACAGTTCTGGAATTGTTTGTGACATGTACTTTCTCCCAGTCAATTCGTACTATCTGTCAAACGTTTGTAACTGCTGGCTTTTCAGCCGTATTGAGGGGCTGCATTTCTTTTGCAATGTAGTGAACGACACTGTCTGTGAGGGCGCATCATTTTGGGCTTTTATCTATATGTTCTTTGCCGACCAAATGCCTCAGTACGTGTTGACTGTCAGGATGAAGGCTCCGCTGCACATCTTCGTCGTCACTACTTTCAAACAAATGCGACATATCAGCTCGTCGGTGTTCATGAGCTCACACCTTGTTCATTCTGTTTAAAACCAACACATTCTCACACTGGGGCAGCCGGCTTAAGAACCGTATCTTTTGTGCCATCATTCATATTAGCGTTTGTTTCCTCGTTACTCCTCAGGACGATCACTTCAGCTCTCTCCGTGTGTACGCGCGAGCTGCCCCGTCTTTACCCCAAAGATGTTTGACAGATGCTCACTCGGCTATAAATCCGCTAAATCCGCTATAGAACCAATGCACCCCGGTGTTAAGAAAGATAGACGTAGTGAGTCATCTTCTCATTCAGCCTCTTTGGTAGTAAAAGAGGAGGAAAACAAACATGCAGGTAACTGCAGGTGGCAAAATACGGTAGTTTCCCGGCCAAAACGGGAGACTTGACAGCTATGCGTTTGAATCATAAAATCACACAAAGTGACCGATGATCCCTCACTGTCCCAACGAAGCGCGTTTGTCTGCGTCTTTACGCTCACCGGCACACGGAAGAGTGCACGCCGAAAGACGGCGAGCGTTTCAGGAGGCATTTAGATCAAATGTTCACGTGCATCGGCTGCACCACGAAAAGACATTACTGACAGACAACAACGGTAACAGCCACACTTTAAATGGAAAACATCAGGCCAGAAGTCCACATCGAGTCTACATCAGACGGCGGAGAATGCATCCTCGTGCGTAAAATGTGGTCCGTGAGGGACAGCGCCAGCATAGTGGCATAATATTGGTAGGGACATGTCCTAGCTGAGGCTGCGTTCAGGAATACCACCGGCCACCGCCACAACTTACATGAAGAAAAAACACAAGAAATTTTTAGTCGCATGTGCTACCAAATGTAAATGTAAATCACAACTATAATATTTTTTAGTTTTAATAACAAAGTACCTCCTCTCTCGCACTATTATTGGTTGAGAGCACATGGTTCAGAATATACTAATGGGGGAGTTTCAGTTGACATTGTATATGTGAGCTTTACTAATTCTTACTGGTGGTTGAAAGTCCATCAGGAAGTACATAGCTGCCCTGAAGAAAAGACGCCCATGGTTTTCACTTACACCAGGCAGAACTACCTGATGGTTTTGGAAATTATCATTGTTAACGAGAAGAATGTAGTCGGGAAATTATGTATTTGCCAAGGAATAACCGAACAAGGTCATAATAATTCTGTTGTGTGTTGGTCATTTTAGAGCCCAATGCTGCTCATCACACGCCCAGCAGGTGGTGTATAGCCTTATCACCATGGATACACAGGTGTTTGTGTTAATTTTTTTCATCCACTGCCGCTCGGTTTGTGTCATGCAGCTGTTGATAATGAAAAGACTTAGCAATAACTTGTTAACGTGAAGGGGGGCTGCTGCCCGGTGTTTACGGTACGAAACACCCACCAAGCGGTCTCCAGCGGCGAGACAAATTAAAAACAGTCGCTATTACAAACAACTGGGCTCATAATCGTGATGTAAATACTTACTTTCTCGCTAGATAATATATTATTACTAGATGAATTTGTAGTTGTTACTGAATGCAGTTTTCTGTTATGGTCGGACTATTTTAATTTTCCCGGCGCTGCTTCCTGGCCGGCACGAAATGCATTCTGGGGTATTAAGTATGCATCTGTGTAAACGTCAGCAGCCGGCATACTCAGATCATCTTTGAGTATTCAGTATGCAGTATGTACTGATTGAGTAGGTAAGTAGATACACAGTATGCCATTTCGAACACAGCCATAGCTACTGCATAGCCACTGTCAAGCAAGAATCGTCTGATCAGGTATCTACTAGTTATCCTGGACAGAAAGACCCGCCCACAGTCATTTGATTGACAGCTTGAGCCATCTGGTAAAAGCAATGACAATCGGCAAATGGAAAAGACAATGTCAAAACGCACATGGAAAAGACAATGTCAAAATGGAATAAGCAAACGCAATGAAATGACTGCGTTTGTACATATATTTTTATTATTGATTCTTTTATTGATTCTCTTTTTATTTACAAATTTCTTTAATTCTGTTTTTATTTACAAATGGCTTTTATTGATTCTTGTTTTATTTCCACATTTATTTCATTGATTATCTTTTATTGATTCTGTTTTTATTTCCAAACTTCTTTTATTGATTCTGTTATTATTTCCAAACTTCTTTTATTGATTCTGTTTTTATTTCCAAACTTCTTTTTTGATTCTGTTTTTATATCCACATGTATTTCCTTCTAATATTGGCACTCCTGTGATTCCATACCACGGCTCCGTCAGTTCATTTACTCGAGGAGTTACGGAAGTTTTAACCGAAAACGTCTTTTCCTTTAGCAGCAGCTTCGTGTTTAGACAGGGTGACTGTCTTCTTACAGTTTCCCTTGGCATTCTTGTAAAATCCAAAATGTAACCAGACTTAAGAGTCCGTTTCCAGAGGGAAATCTCCGCTGTCTATAACTTCCGCTGAGGCCAAACAATGCAAACGGCGCATCCCATGGCATCCCATGAGGCCTGCTAAACTAAACACAATCAAAGAAGTTTGAGAGTCTACAATGTGATGTATACACAACACATAATTTATTCCAGAACTGCAGGAAAAACATTTACATTTTATTACATATTTATACACTTGATTTAGCCATCCTATACACATTGAATTCTTCTTAGCCAATGACACACATACCCTTTGAAGATGAGCTGGGAAGTTGAAAATGGATGACACAGAAACATCTTAAAGGCCAACTGTCTGCCCTGTTCTATCAAAGTCCTCACTATTGAAGTGTTCACTGCAGAGCAGTGACATGTCAGAGGCAACAAAACGGTCCCTTCTTAGGACAAGTTCCCACTTCCTCCTCCTTTCTATGGGTTTGGGAAACCCTGAAAACATAAGAAAGGTAGTCAGATATACAAAGTGTCAACATTTTCCACTCTTCTTTGCTTTAACATCAGGATTAAAGACATAAATACCCGCCTGAAGTATTATTTCCTTTTTGTAGTTAAATGGATGCGTGCATGTGTGTGTGTGAGCAGTTATGTAATTATTCTACATTTAGGATAAAAATGAATAAAAAAGACAAATACTGGAATATCAGACTTGCAGTCTTAAAATCTTACCAATTACACGTGATACCACAGGAGCATATATAATCCTACATATGCTCCATGGTTATTGGAGCATACGGAAAATGCACAAAAGTCCGACATTGTGACTGAGGGCAGGTGGCAGAAATGGGTCAGAAGCAAGCTGGGTCGATACCGGTAGAGCAGGCTGATGTACGTAGTTGGGGGCGGGCTGCAGGTTGGGTTACCAGGGTTGAGGAGGCAGAGACAGGCCAAGAGCAGGCTAAGTTGGTTCCAGGAAAACAAGCTGGAAAAAAATGGCAGAGAGGCAGGATCATGAGGGCAGGGTAACAGGACTGTGACAAATCAACCCTTCACTATATCCTAACTCCAAAACTGCCTGTGAGTCTGTTTCTCACTGTCTGTATTTTTCACATCGAAACTCACATTATGTTTAAAATCTCTCTGTTTCATGTCATGCTAATTTAGCTAACCTGCTTTGGTTTGCAAAGCTAACTAATGTAAAAGTGCTTTGAGTCATTCACTTAAGAAACACTGACAGGAGGGGTTCTTCATGTTTTTGGGACGGCGCCCCACCCTCTCTAATACACTACAGGGGAGACACTGTGAAGCATTCAACTCCGACTTGTACACTGACTGCCCTTCTGACTGACTGCAGTATATCTGTAAATCCCAATCCCAGTTATAATTGCACAAACATCAAAATATTGTGAAGGCTTATTAAATCATGATGAAATAATGTTTATGGTGATGAAGAATCTCTCCTGTCAGTGTTAATGTTTGTGTATTAAACGACTCAAAGCACTTTTATATTAGCAAGATTGGCATTGAAAAACACATCATAATACAAAAAATGCAGTTTGTTTTGTCTGTATTTCATTTTTCTATTTAACATTTTACAATGCCGATCCTTGTTTCAGTGTGAATGCAACTTTTTCTACAATGCCAAGCTTCTTTTTCAATACCAGATCTTACTGTCAGTGTTGTGGCTCCACGATGTTACTTTATTTGTGTTTCTCTGCTGTATTTGGGTCCACAACCACCCAATCTGATGTCAAAATATTGATCACTCTCAACTTATATTGTAATACTATCTTGTAGCCTACAGGATGTGCTAGTAAGCTAGTATAACCTTCTCTGAACAAACAGTTTTCTAAAAGAAACGAGGCCTGCACAATACATCGTTTGAACATCGCCATCGCAATGTGCGCATGCGCAATAGTCACATCACGCATTCGATGTGACTATCACAAACACGCAAAACTTTTGTTTTGCTTCACAAGCTCCTGTACATCATCTACATTTATTGGGGAAATGAAGAAAAAGCAACTGAAATTGAAACCTATTCTATTTTGTACAGAGACACGGCCTCCTGGATCCCTTTTATATACAGCAATCATCATTCACAGATGAACCCCTTAGCCTGATTAAACAGTATTATACTATGGTGTATCATTGTGAGTCAACCAAATTCTTCCCAAACAGTCACCTGGTCACCTGGTGAAAATTCTTCTATTTTTAATATCGCAATACATATCGCAATATATCGCAACCCCCCAAAAAATTGCAATGTTAGTTTTTTCCAATATCGTGCAGCCCTAAAAGAAACGCTACATTTTAAACACTTCCAGACCTCCAAAATCCTGCCCAAGCTTATAACTTTTGTAATAAACTAAACTGTTTGTAAATCCTTCAAGATTTCAGCAATAAAGAATATGTTTGGCAGATGTCTAGAGAGCAGAGCAGCAAAGCGCCCTGGTCCAATATGGCCGCCGTTGAATCATTTACTCTGTGTTCGATTGCTTGTGACCCACGTCCGGGCAAGGGAAACTTGGAGCCAATCTTCTTCTTCATCAGAGTGGTCTTTTGAGCCACACTTTTTCTGGCCCCTCCTCCAGGGCCTGTTTGCATTGGGTGACCTTACCAGGGGAATAAAGCCCCCGACAACATAGCTCCTGAAGTCATTGGGGCACGCAAACCCTCCCACCACGATAAGGGTTTGAGACGTTAATGTAAAAAATTTAAATAAAATAAACTAAAAAATGACAGGGGTTGCAACATGAATGTAATCCCTGTGAGACTCCCCCTCATGTTAAATCAGAACTCTATGGCCAACACAAACATGTCATAGATTTCTCATTTATTACCAAACTGTTGCACTCACAGCTTCAAACAACCAGCCTGTTTAAAATGGACCAAAATACTGAAGAAGACCACAGAGGGGACCTGAGCCTCTGGGACACCTCTGTCAGGCTGTGTCCATGACCCAACAATCCCTCCGTCCTTCTTTTGTGCATCCACAGTGTTTCAGTGGGTTCTTTCCATCTTTGGTCAGAAGAATTCCCACAATGCACAGGGGCTATTTTCCCATAGCTGGGGCAGTGGTTGATAGGCTCTGGGCCATATTTGAGTGGCCCTGAATTCTGTATCTCTGGGGACCACTGCTGCTCTGAGATCCCCTGCAGTTCAGCCTGGGACTGAGAGACCCAGTTTCCATGTGTGGCCACGAGGAGGCACTGCAGGAGTCTTGGTGGTGGACAGTCTGTGAACAAAGGAGAAGACCTGGACCACGTTCTCCTGGTTCTCCTTGTTCTCCTCTGTTCTTCTCTAAAGAGGACGAGGAGGAGTCAGCAGTACTGACTACCAAAGCTCTATAGACTAGAGAAGAGCAGCAGACTGTCCACACACCCTGTGTGCATGCACACTCACACACAACATTCACTCAACATTCACTCAACATTCACACAAAATCCACTCAACACACACACAACATTCACTCAACATTCACGCAACATTCGCTCATTATTTATACACACACCATACACACAGTATTGACACAACATTCATTTCAACATTCTCACACTTTTCACACAACATTCACTCAAAGTTCACTCAACACACACACAACATTCACTAAACATTCAAACAACATTCACAGATTAACTCAACATTCACACAACATTCACTCAACACACAACATTCACTAAACATTCAAACAACATTCACACAACATTAACTCAACATTCACACAACATTTACTAAACATTCAAACAACATTCACACAACATTAAAACAACATTTGCTGAACATTCACACAACATTCGCACAACAGTCACACACCTTTCACTCACCATTCACACAACATTCACACATCATTTCCACAAACACATCACAAGATATCACAGCATGAAACCACATGTATCTTTTTACCTTTTGTTTGGTGGGGGGATGGGGTGGAGGTTTAACATAAAGACAAAGTACACAAGAAGACATTACAAAAAGACACCTAACTTTCAACAAATAGTTTTTTTTTTTTTTTGGGGGTGTTAAGCAAAAGGTAAAAGGATATATGATCACTTCACATTATACAGAAACACATGTAACATTTAGCTTTTTGGTAAAACAGAAAGACAAAGGACACAAGAGCATGTCTCTCACTCTCTCACTATGTACATATATATACATATATATATACATATATACATAAAATATCTAAAATATATATATATATATATATATATTATATTATATATATATAAAAATATATATATATATATATTTTAGACATAAAGACAAAGGACAAAAAACACATAGCATTATAAAAAGACACCTAACATATTTTTTTCAAACATAAAGACAAAGGACATGACCATGTCACATTACAAAACACACCTAACATTTAACATACATGTTTTTTTTTTTTTTTTTTTTGAACAAAGAGACAACAGACATGAGAACATTTCAAGGATAACTTCGGTTCCTGCAGCTTTTACATTGTTTATAGAACGAGTTTGAACAATATACTCACCCAGAAGGCTTTCCTGACCCAAATAGTTCTTCGGGAGATATTTCGATCCAAAATCGAGCAGCAGACATCGATATAATGGTAGTCCATAGGGCATAGATCGCCGCTCCTAAAACTGCATTAATCGTCCAAAAACTCATGTTTTTCACCAATATTCCATCATGATCCGTTCCGGATGGTCCTCCATTACAGTCTGTGTCACTCCACACAGCGCTGTGTGGCTGTGCCGACCTCTGAACTGAAGAGTTTGTTTACATGCCTCCACGCATGCGCAGTGCGGCTCATTGTTTCAGGGGAAGACGGCTGGCTACAAATCGACTTTCTTCTTCCAGTTTTGTGCAAAATGGACCAATATCTATCGGATGAAGATGCTGTGGAGGAGAACTTTGAATATGATGGGTGTCTTTACAGTTTTGAGCCAGAGTATACGGATGACGAGCTCAAACATAGGAGGAAGCGGAGGCAACGCTCCAGAGAGTACTGCGCATGCGCGGAGGCAGGTTAACAAACTCGTCAGTTCAGAGGTCGGCACAGCCACACAGCGCTGTGTGGAGTGACACAGACTGTAATGGAGGACCATCCGGAACGGATCATGATGGAATATTGGTGAAAAACATGAATTTTTGGACGATGAATGCAGTTTTAGGAGCGGCGATCTATGCCCTATGGGCTACCATTATATCGATGTCCGCTGCTCGATTTTGGATCGAAATATCTCCCGAAGCACTGTTTGGGTCAGGAAAGCCTTCTGAGTGAGTATATTGTTCTAACTCGTTCTATAAACAATGTAAAAGCTGCAGGAACTGGAGTTATCCTTTAACATTACAAAAACACACCTAACATTTAACATGTTTTTTTTTTTTGTTTTGTTTTTTTAAACAAAGAGACAACAGACATAACAACATTTAACATTACAAAAACACACCTAACATTTAACATACATGTTTTTTTGTTTTTTTTGTTTTTTTTCGGGGGGAGGTGGGGGGGGGGGGGATACAGACGAAGGACATAAGAACTTATCACATTACAAAAACACAAAACTTGCTGTTTGCAGGGCGCTTCCTAGGAGGTGCTCCCTCTGGCCCCTCAGCAGGTCTCTTCCTTGACCTGGCACGCCGTTGCTCCCTTTTCATCCTCAAAGCCCTCAACTTCTCTACCCACCTGAGCCTGGGGCTTTGAACACCTGAAGTGTTCTGGACCTCAGGATTGAAAGCTGGCGCTAACAGAACAGGTGGATCATCGGCTTCCTCAGATGGAGCACCCTTGGAGATCTTCTTAGGGGGTGGAGGAGTCAGACTAGGAGGAGTATTGTGAAGAAAAGGAAAAAGAGAAGGAAACAGCTCATCCAAGGAGGGGGGGGATGGGGAGAAACAGGAGAGAGAACAAGACTCAAGGGTGGAAAGAGGAGTCTCTTGAAGATTAGGAGACTGAGGAGGAGAGAACTGACCCCAGAAAGGGGAGGATGGAGTCAGAGGAGGGGAAGAACTGTCTAATGAGGAGATACTGCAGGGAGGACCAGACTCAAGGTTTGAGGGAGGAGTCTCTTGAAGATTAGGAGACTGAGGAGGAAAGAACTGACCCAAGGAAGGGGAGGATGGAGTCAGAGGAGGGGAGGAACTGTCTAATGGGGAGATACAGCAGGGAGGACCAGACTCAAGGTTTGAGGGAGGAGTCTCTTGAAGAGTAGGAGACTGAGGAGGAGAGAACTGACCCAAGAAAGGGGAGGATGGAGTCAGAGGAGGGGAAGAACTGTCTAATGAGGAGATACTGCAGGGAGGACCAGACTCAAGGTTTGAGGGAGGAGTCTCTTGAAGAGTAGGAGACTGAGGAGGAGAGAACTGACCCAAGAAAGGAGAGGATGGAGTCAGAGGAGGGGAAGAACTGTCTGATGGGGAGATGTGGGAGGGAGGACCAGACTCAAGGTTTGAGGGAGGAGTCTCTTGAAGAGTAGGAGACTGAGGAGGAGAGAACTGACCCAAGAAAGAGGAGGATGGAGTCAGAGGAGGGGAAGAACAGTCTGATATGGAGATGTAGGAGGGAGGACCAGACTCAGAGGTGTTTGGAATAAACTGGGGAGGTAAAGGAGCCTGAAGAGGAGACAAGTGAACCAAGGAAGAGGGGGTAGGAATAAAAGGAGGAACAGAAAAGGGAGACTGGGGAATAAAGGAGGAAGAACAAGGCTGAAAGATACAAGGAGCCGTGCTGTAAAGAAAAGGAGCCTGAGGAGGGGACAAGTGAACAAAGGAAGGGTGAGGTGCAGTGAAAGGTGGAGCAGAAAAGGGAGACTGGAGGATAAAGGTGGGAGGACACGGCTGAAAGATGCAAGGGGTAGTGCGAAAAAGAAAAGGAGCCTGAGGAGGAGGCAAGTGATCCAAGGAAGGGGCAGTTGGAATAAAAGTAGGAGCAGAAAAGTGAGACTCAGAGATAAAGGAGGAGGTAAAAAACTCAGTGCCACAGGGGGCAGCCTGAGGAGGCTGGAAAAATAGAGGAGTGGGGGGGTGGCTCAAAAAAGGGGGAGGCAGAATCAGAGGAGGGAGAGAAGGCTGAGTGGAGGGGAAGTAGACGGGTGCATGGAGTACTGGAGCCTGGTACTCCATGTCTTCCATCCTATACACTCCAAAGCAGGGTCCTTCCATGGACCCGTGGACCCTGGTGGAGCACTCACCTGCTTGATGAGGAGGGGGGCAGCTGGAGCGAGCCTGGACCCTTCTCATCTCCGTGGACCTCTGGTCACCATGTTCAAGGAGGCCGTCAGCTGGATCATGGATCTATAGAGAGAAACAAAAACAAACATTTAGAATCTGGACGTTCAAACTGAGCAGCAAATTTATCAGAGAGATTTTCTTTAAGTGTCTCACAGTCCTGAGGCACAAACTAGAGTCAGAGTCATCTGCACACTCATATTTATCTGCAGATATTTACTGTGGAAAAGAGAAAAATCAGGAGCCTGGAGGGCCAGAGGAATGCTGTACACACAGCCGAGGGCCACACTAACTTCAAAAGAATCATTATACAACATTCATGCTAACAAAGGGAACAGGTCACTTTCTCTAAAATTCAACCCTACATTCAAATGTTTAAAATGACAGTTTCATTTTTTTTTTTTTAAAAATCCTTTTCTCTCATAATATTGACCAATCATCACTGAATGTCCTGATTTTGACTGATATCTTCATTTTTACTTTTAATCATCAAAACTTGAAATTTTTATCACATGTCAACTCAAAGTTTTGGCTTCTATTTCTTATTTTTGACTTTTCATTTCATAATCATGACGTCAATTCTCATAATTTGGATGTTTTACTAAAATTTTGACTTTTTGTCTCCTAATTCGTATTTTATTAATGTCATATCCATGATTTATAATATCATAATCATGACTATCTTCCTTATAATTTTAAAACTTTCTGTCATAATGTGCACTTTTGCTAAATTATTTTTACTGTTTATGTTATTTTGATGTTAAATCTCATGTTTTTTTTTTATAAGTGACATCCCAATTTTTGTCTTTTAATTTTATCATTTCAATTTTTGTTTCATAATCAGAACCTAGAAATCCAGATTTGCTTCTCATCAGCCATGAGTTAGTTTCTGATTGTTTGGTGGTGGAAATGGGCTTCCACAGTGATGCATTCACAAAGTTATTCAAGAAACAAGTGTCAATATTCAGCTTGTTTCAGCAAATAATTGGATATATGCCAACAACCAAAGATCAACAAGGATTTTTATGTCAGGGAAGAGTCTGTCTTTTTATCCCCTTCATGTTTACAGTTTATTGATATTTAAATGAACTAAAGGGACACACTGAATGAGAGAGAGGGTGCTGTGTGCCCCATGGCAGCTCTTTGCTCATCATTGCTCTAATTGCAGAGAAAAAGGTAGACATCATGTAATAACTTCTAAAAAAATCATTTAAAAATGGTTTCATACGTCTTAATAAGATTTTAAAAGACAAAATCCATATTATGAATCCCAAATGCACAGAATAATGGTTGAGGCTATAAACTAAATTAAGTCTTTTTGTAAACTTTAATAGTCAGAGTTAGTACCAATAAATGAAACTCAATGCTTGATGTTTGCAGCATTAAAATACGCTGCTTTAGACACTTTCTGCACTCGTCCAAAGTTATTATTAGAGTTTCCTCAACACTCTACAGTGTCTTTCAACAAAAGAGCAAATTATTACAACCAAGTTTCTCTTTTTGGAGAAAACAACACACATATGAGTGTATATAACCTTGAAGATGTGAACAGAGTTACTATTTTAGTCAAAGTTACTCCACAAATATATCATTAACTTTCTAAAAAAAATTTTCCGGTCATTTGAATGCATAAAACTGTTTTTAGTTTATCTTTTCTGACAAGCATTTATTAATTTATGATCTAAAATACAGTAGAGTTAAAAAAAACTCATGGACTGATAAATTTAGCTCAAAGCTGTTGTAAATGTAAATAAATATCCTAAAAAAAACTCTAAATACTGTATGTCACAGCTCTAATACAGACCAAAACTACAGTCAAAGCAGCTCTTTTCAGTTTCATTCTAGTCTTTAAAGGTTTTTTGTCTTAAGGTGGTAAACAGTCAATCTACTAAAGTTACACTGCAACAAGTCAAATACACTTAGACCCATTTATCATGGAACATAGAGGACTTTCTGCAGCAGAAAACCATCCAAAATGACATTTCTATCACAGTTATTAGTCCAGTTAGTGATTCATTGTTAAAAAACTGTGATGAGGATGAAGGTGTAGAAATATCTTGATATAGCCTAGCTTAAAACTGTTGGACTAACTGTTGTTTTGGGCTCAAACGGTCGTTTTTCCCACATTTCCTGACTGTTTGGTCAAACTATTCTCACAACATTCAGGTAAAACTTGATGAATGAACCCTAAAGGTGTCATTTCAGGACATTTTAGTAAGTTTGTTGACAGCTTGGTCTTTACAGTCCACTGCCTCAGACTCTTGTTAAAACACAAAGTGCTCAATAGAATCAAATTTCTCACTTTTCTCAAGCAAAGATCGACTTTGTCCATTTTTCTGCTGGTCGGTGGATGAACTTTCGCTGAAGTCACTTTTTAACTCTGGATTTTTGAAGAGAACAAGTTGTAAAACCGTCTGAAATCTCTCTGCAGACTCGGTTCGTGAGGGTTCGGGTGGTTGTGATTCCTCAAATGAATATTCTGTTGACATAGCAACCAACATCGAACATCAATGACGTTCTAGCGTCTCTGACGTCATCGCGTATAAACGCTTTAAAGTTTTAATCGTTTTTAGTGTTACAGTCTGGCTTTGACTTGGAGATATTCATGATTTAATAAATAACTTATCAAGGCATCATATCAATGATAAGCATTCATTAATGATTAATGTTTTTAACTTGTTAATACCTGTCATTCATCTTGTTTATGTTTTAATCATTTAATGTTTTAATGCAGCTCCACATGCTTGGAATGAACTCCAAAAAGACCTGAAACTAAAAGATCTGGTGTCACTAGACACTTTCAAGTCAATGTTGAGCAACTTGGAGGTGAACACATCTGGCTGCAGATGTTTTGACTGATGCACTTTATCTTTCTCCTGTGGACAATCCGAGCAAAATCAGCTGTCTGAATTGTGACTTCTCTTTCTTAATGTACTGAATTCTTGTTTTATGTGTTTGATGACTACATGTGTTTGTGTAAAACGGTTGAATGTGCTGCTGTCTTGTCCAGGACACTCTTGTGAGAGAGATTTTTAATCTCAATGAGGTTTTCCTGGTTAAATAAAGGTTAAATAAAATAAAATAATCGAATTGAACCATCATTTTTAAAGTTCTCAGTATTTACTGTTCATCACTGTTAAAAATCTTCTTGTTTAATAAAACACAAACTTGTTGCTGCAGCGTTAACTGAGGCAAATGTTCAACAAGCCTGTGCCTTGTCTTTAAGTTTTCATTGCATAGCCTACTTTTTTAACAGAAGTGCTTTCAGCAGTTACAGTTGGTTGTTTTGTTCAACAAGCTCTGACACCACACTCCATCTGAAGCTTCATGTTAATGTTATATTTCAAATCATCTTTCATGTTTACTTTCTCTTTAATTATTTATCATGAATGTGATTGTAAAAAAAAGAAATGTAAAAATTACCTTCATGTCTGGCCAAACCTTTAATACAATACTTTCATGTATTTTTTTATTAATCAAGAGCAAGGTATACCTACCTCTCTTTCAAATGCTCTGGTTACAGATAAAAAGAAAAAAAGAAATCACCAAAATATTCATGTCCCGGATTTCCGGCACTGTGCCGGAGGTCTTCAAGCCCTGTTACTATCAACCCCATAGTGTGTCAAAGATGTGCTCCCTGAGCAAAATCACGTCTTCTGAACCTCTCCTCTTCCACACTGTTACGGTCTCCTTACCACTGAAATAATTGGCTCGAATTTGACCACAGAGGAAGACCAAAACATATTAAAAGGACGCCACACAAAAGACAAGTTTCATCTTTTATTGAAGTATTTTAAGGTGGAGCTTAAAATAAAAAAAACACAAACAAACTCAATAAACCAAAAGGGGCTGGGGTTGTCGGCCAAAATGAACAAAAGAGGAGAGAATGAGAGGTCCAACCCATAAGGGGCCGCCGCACCTCTCACCTCTCCCTATACTGCCTGACCAAAAAGCTAAAACAACAAAACAATCAAAGACGAAAAAACAGGACTACAGTCAACCTCCAGCCCAAACTAAAACAACAAAACCCCACAACCTAATGCTGCTGAGGACATAAATGAGAGACGAAAAAAAAACACAAAAGAAAATACCTGTTAATCCAGGAACCAAACCAAAAAGGAGAAACCACATGGACCTCCTGCTCCTCAATACTGTGTGTGTGCCCCAGAGAGAAAATTGCTCCTCTCTCAGCTCCCTCAAATACCCCTCCTCCTCTCCTCCTGAGTGCAGATTCCTCTCAGGTGTGCAGCAAGGGAGACTGAGGAGAAACCTGAGAGACAGAGAGAGAGCCACCTGGAGGAGAGAGAGAGATTAAGAGAGGAGCAAGAAGGGGAGATCACACGGACAGAAAAGGAGCAGATCAGGGCCGCACGTAACACACACAATGTAGAGAACTATCAGCACTTTGATGGGCTGTGATCGCCTTGAATCTGCTGAAGCCTGGTGAATGATCCGCTGATAGCTTCACTGTGCAGGTGGTAGCTCTTGTCCTTTAAGGCTGCAGCTTCCGTCACAAGACTGGCATGGCAAACGTCACAGGACAGTTTCTTCAAACTCCGTCTCACAACAAACTCTGAAATTAGAGGTGAATTGATTAAAAATATAAGACCTTCATAAGCATGGGGAAACTTGAATTTGGATGTTTTAATCTGAGACAGGCCCAATCAGTTTCCCCTCAGATTCTAACTATTGGCGGTGAAGATTATTGGAAAAAACAGCTATGAGTTGAATTGTACCTGCAACATACACAAGAGCATTGTCCACGAGACCATCAAAGCAGGTGGGAAGGTAGCTGTGGTCATGAACAAGAGCAGGAAAGTCAGCAAACAGGGATGGAAGATCTTCTTCTGCAGAGGACATATGTAAAGCTGACAGGTCTGTAGGTATGTTGATTTAGTAGGACTGGGCAGAAGAGGACACCACTGCTGCTGGTAGGGACTCTGTTCCATCCTGTGCCACGACGTTGTCTTTGCAGCTTGCTTTAACAACCCCACACCAGGCCATCAGCTACCGGAAGATGTACTAGAACTGGCTGGCTTTAGGGTTGTTATTCCAGCCGCCTTAAAGCAACACCAAAACAAAAAACACAAGATAAACAAGTATATTACACAGATATTCAATATATAGCTTTATGGCTGCAAACACACATTTTTCTAAACACTCAAAATGGTTTCTATTCCAGATACTGTGTGTGTTCACAACAGCATTTTCCTAAAAATAAGAAAACAACCTGATGGACCAACAAATTGCAAGGAACAATAGCATTTTCTGACTCAAGTGTGCATTTAAAAACAGGAATCCTACCAGACGCTCTCATGGAATTAAAGAGAAGCTCAAAGTGGTCCTGGCTGAACCTGTAGGTCAAGACATGTTGCTGTCCTTCAAGCAGCTCAGGCATCACCAACATCAACGTGTTAATATTGATGATGAAGGGCAGGATTGAGAGGAGCCTTCAAAAGCAAATATTGTATTACTATGATGATCCTGCCAACACAGGACAAAATTAAGCAGACACGCAAACACATAAAGCATGGGGTGAACATAATGAATGCTCCCAAAGCAGCGAGGGCAGACACTAAACCTCATTTCAAACAACTCACTTCCTTGCAACATTTGCAATGCAGAAAGAAATAAGGGAACATACCCTTACCAACCCTATACATGGCATCTATTTAAACGAACACTTTGTCATGGGGAACCGGATGTGGGAAGCTGGTCCCCAAGGGCTCACAGGGGCTTCCTTTTAGATTGCATCCAAGTTACCAATACCAGAATCGGAAATTGCTCCGATACTGCCGGAAATGCTGGTATCGTATCGGCAAGCGCTGGAGTCCAGGCACAATCCGATACCATGTAATTTATTAATTTAGTAATCTATGTACTATTCAGTAGTAAACTCTGGCAGTTCTTCTTCGCTGCTCGTAAAAAAGTAGCACTGTCTGCAACCCACAGGGACCTGGAGCAATTGATCACGTGACACAGACACAACGAACACACGTATGTCAGAGCCGGTTGACGCAAGACTTGGAGCTAAACTAGCTAGCACGATCATGCTGCATCATTGCCATACTTATTCATGTTTTACAAAGGGATTAACCTGAGCCAGGCCTGACTACAATTATAATCTTATCAAAGTCATGCAGGCGTAGCATGATGGTATTTTTATAACACAGTGGTGTCGGATCGATACTCTGTATCGGCCGATACCCAGAGCACAAGTATCTGTATCGAGAAGTAAAAGGTATCAGAACATCTTTCCCCTTATTCCACGCAGATGAAGCTCTACTAAGGCATGTTTAACCAACACTTTCTGGGTGTCTGGTGTTAGCGACTTGGTCAAATAATAGGAAGGTGGAGCCGTCCAATAACCCTGAAGCCTAACCACCATAAAAACCAGAGCCTTAGCAGCAATGTTGGTCTCATTAATCCCTTCCTCAAGTCCACAAATCCAGAGGATCATATAGACATGCTTTTTGATGGTCGTTGCATCAAGCATTAGGGTGATAGATCCGTACGAGGCTTCGTCTTCCTGATCCCTTCTTTTTAGCATGTCCAACATCATTGCATTGAGACCGGGATTGGCACCCAGAGAGCTCAGCCCCCTTGGTAAAATTAAAGGGTAATAATCTAAACACTAACTCATATATCTTTGTTATTGTGGGCAATGGACATCCTAAAAACAGCTATAATATAAAAATGTACAAGCATGAGACATGAGCTATTAGACCACTAAGTTTTGCCATTCATGAAAATGAAGTCCGTAGTGCTTTAGGGGTTAATGTAGTTCAAAACAGCGTGATAGAATCATGAAGAAATACCTTCGCAATGAAATGGGATGTGGCAGGTGAAAACAGAGAGTCTCTCTCAAGTAATTATACGTCCTTGGATCATGCAGATGGAGAGTAATAGTGAAAAAAAGCCCTTTTCATTTCCTTTTATCATCAATATTATTATTATTATTATTATTATTATTATTATTATTATTATTGTTCTTTACCTTAATTTTGAAATTTGCGGATTTTAAGTGAACCTGTAAAAATGCCTTTTTTCCCATTATTTTAAAAAGAGACATAATAAGGATTAATAAAACAATTAAATATATATATATATATACATATATATATATGTATATATATATATATACATATATATACATATATTTATATATACATTTATATATACATATATATATAAATATATATATTTATGTATATATATATATATATATATATATATATATATACATATATATATATATATATCTATATATATATATATATATATATGTATATACATATATATGTATATGTACATGTTTACAAGACTATGACAACAAATTCCCACTACCACTCAAGTGAGAGGAAACATACAAAAAAAAAGAAAAAGAAAAAAAAGTGTGGCAAATCGGAACAAGAAATCTCACATTCTGCTGTGAGCGACGGAGCCGTGGACAGACACAAGAGGGGTCAGCAGAATGTGGGATTTCTTGGGTTCTTGTTTCTTTTTCTACGCTCCTAGTTATTGCAGAGTGCGCATTCCTTTGTTTGGTCATCCGCGGCTCCCGTAGGCACCCGTAAGTGTATCATAGAAATGCGAAGTAGTACTGTTTAGGCTATAAACATGTGCTAAATGATGTCGTTTCGAGTAAATGGTGGACGTTACCCGTTCAGGACACTTGGATTACAGCGCACGAGCAGTATGGAGGAATATTGCCGACTTTTTGTGGACTTTTAAGGACACTGTTCGTTCGGGTTCGTATCTAAGTCATCAACATATATGATATGATATCACATATAAATATCAGTGGACAGCGAAGATACCCCCAGATCTCCGGCTGCATCCTAGATGTTCCAAAACTACTCCACAGTGTTGTTCAGCATGAGGGTGAGTAGAAAATGAGGCCAAATCGTTGTTTGGGTGTAGTGTTCCTTTAAAAGACTCAAAGCACTTTTATATTAGCAAGATTGGCATTGAAAAACACATCATAAAACAAAAAATGCAGTTTGTTTTGTCTGTATTTCATTTTTCTATTTAACATTTTACAATGCCGATCCTTGTTTCAGTGTGAATGCAACTTTTTCTACAATGCCAAGCTTCTTTTTCAATACCAGATCTTACTGTCGGTGTTGTGGCTCCACGATGTTACTTATTTGTGTTTCTCTGCTGTATTTGGGTCCACAGCTACCCAATCTGATGTCAAAATATTGATCACTCTTAACTTATATTGTAATACTATCTTGTAGCCTACAGGATGTGCTAGTAAGCTAGTATAACCTTCTCTGAACAAACAGTTTTCTAAAAGAAACTAGGCCTGCACAATACATCGTTTGAACATCGCCATCGCAAAGTGCGCATGTGCAATAGTCACATCACGCATTCGATGTGACGATCACAAACACGCAAAACTTTTGTTTTGCTTCACAAGCTCCTGTATATCATCTACATTTATTGGGGAAATGAAGAAAAAGCAACTGAAATTGAAACCTATTCTATTTTGTACAGAGACACGGCCTCCTGGATCCCTTTTATATACAGCAATCATCATTCACAGATGAACCCCCTTAGCCTGGATTAAACAGTATTATACTATGGTGTCATTGTGAGTCAACCAAATTCTTCCCAAACAGTCACCTGGTCACCTGGTGAAAATTCTTCTATTTTTAATATCGCAATACATATCGCAATATATCGCAACCCACCCAAAAATTGCAATGTTAGTTTTTTCCAATATGGTGCAGCCCTAAAAGAAACGCTACATTTTAAACACTTCCAGACCTCCAAAATCCTGCCCAAGCTTATAACTTTTGTAATAAACTAAACTGTTTGTAAATCCTTCAAGATTTCAGCAATAAAGAATATGTTTGGGCAGATGTCTAGAGAGCAGAGCAGCAAAGCGCCCTGGTTCAATGTGGCCGCCGAGGAATCATTTACTCTGTGTTCGATTGCTTTACCCTGGATGCGGTGTGTGAATCGACAGCAGAGCTGATGCCATCGCTGATGCAACACTGACACATCCACCTGGCCGGCTTTTCTCACCCACGACTCACTGAAAGAAGTCAGGCTTAGAGGTAAGTCCGAGGATTCTCCTTCAGGTCTTCTTGGTAGACTTATATCACTGCCTAGAGCTCGTAAATAGAGAAAATAAACGTAGACACTGAGTCCGGAACGTCAGCAGAGCTAATAACGTTAGCTGCACATGGTTTGGCTGCTCGTTAGCTGAGCAGTGGCTCTGGTTCATTCATTTTCGGCCTGACGTAAAGTGTGGTGGTCAGAAAGTTAGCTTGTATCTTCTCAGAGGGTGTAAACTGTAGATATTATGAGATCTATGTGTTCTGTTGGACGGCAGCTCCAGATATAGAGCAGTTGCGGTCAGTGTAGGCTTCAGGTTTAGGTCTACGTCACCGCCTTCACAGTCTCTTGTTGTTGCTCGTGATTCACCTTAAAGACTGCTGTGCGCTTTCATCTGGCTTCCACAACCTGTCTGTGTAAATTCATATGGCATGGTTGTATGTTTTCATTTGATCTTATTTCCAGTCAATGCTTTACACCCACTGTTAAGCGTAAAACATCTGTGAAACTGCGGGTTTGATCTCACTTCCATGAAAGTATAATACCTGCATTATAATGTGTCTGTGCGCCAGTCTGGGCTTTTACCTTTGCCCTCTCACTGACATGTCCCAGGCTATAATAATATAAATAGAATATTACAAAAACTGTGAAGCTTTTTGAAGTTAATCTTTTTTCTTTTTTAAAAAACAACCTTAACACATGGTCACATAATTACAAAAACTGACATTTAAATGGTTAAAATCTTAAAATAACATCAGTGTGTGTGCTGACTGGTATAATTTTGAGTATTTTATCCTGCAAAGAAAATACTTCTGCATAAAAATAAGAGTTGCTGCTCATAATCAGCATATCCCAGACTTACAATGCAACACAAAAAATACTTTGCAAGTAGTATATTGAAATATATTTTAAATGCAAATGACAAAACTTAATGTCTTGTATTGAAACTGTCACACTGCTCCATACCTATCAAGTAAAAATACATTTAAATTCAGATACATCACAGTGTAAACCTTATCTACCAATTATTCTCGAGTCTTGATGCTTTATCATCTGTAAAGCAAAGAGAGCTGAATTAGGTTCCCTACTTTATTGTGTCTTTGCTTTGTTATGAATTTTCAATACCAAAACATATTTGTGTAATAAAGAAGGCTTTTGCATGGAGTATCTGTCCTCAGCCTTGTAACTCCACCACCAGCTAACACAGTCACAAATGAAAGTAAAACACTGGTATGCTGAACCCAGGTGAAATATTAGTGAATCGATGTTTTGGCTTAGTTCATGAAAACAAAACTCGATAAACATTGTAAGAAGAGGTTAGAAGGTCCGTATGGCTTAAAACATGTCTCTGCTCTGATAACTGCAGCATTTTAGGTTAGAATAATATGCCACAATAACATAAATATGTATATTTTTAACATACAGTACTGAAGGTAGATCCAAGAAGTTTTGCATGTGTTTGTTAAGTTCGAAGTGATGCATGAAAGTTCTATTGTGATATTGATATGTAGATGATTATTTTTATCAGCAGGCATGAACATTTTGATCTTTTTTACTGCCATCATGTCTGACAAACTTGGATATACACCCACCAGCCACTTTATAAGGTACACCTGGCCAGTTCCCTGTTGGACCCCTGCTGACTTCAAAACTGCACTGTTTCTCTATGGCAGAGACCAACAAAGTTCTGGAACATTCCTTAGTAATAAGAGTCCATATTGACATGGCAGTATGTGCCAATTTTAGCCTCACTAACAACCATGTCACATTCAAAGTCACTTAAATCCCTTTTCCTCTCCATCCTGATGTCTCTGGTTTAAATTCCGCAGGTCTTTCTGATCATGTCTGAATGCATTGAATTGCTGCAGTGTGATTGGCTGTTAAGCTGTTTTTATGAACAGGCAGTCAAACAGGTGAAATTAATGAAGTGACCGTGCATATTCCTTACCTCAGATGTAATATGAGTAGAGTTATAAATGGAATTAAATGTGTTTCTAATAAAAAGACAATAAACAATCCTGGTGCAGGAGAGACTTGTTGTTGTTGTTGTTGTTGTTGTTGTTGAGGATAATGAGTCTGGAAATATCAGCCTATCACATATGAAAAAAAAAAGAAATACCATGGATCCCTTAAAGTTAGTGACATTTTTAAATGCACTGAAATTCAAATTATGTCGACAGAGATTGCAGAGAGATGACAGTAGCTTGCTCCTCTGTTTTTAAATAAGTTGATCAAGTTTGTCAAAAGGATGGTGAAAGACATTAGCCAAGTTTTTAAAAACAAAGCAAGTCCTGAGTTTTGTGAACACATGTTTGTTGGCTGATGGCAGGAAAGAATTGAAATTAATTAGGGGTGCAAAATATTGAATTTTTGCTCATATTTTATATGCCAATATTCCAAAAAATAGTTTACACAGTTATCTATACTGATATACACAAATGACTGGAAGTATTTGTTTTAAGATTACACTTACGTCTTATTTGAATATATTTCTGACAGTAGCGGTAAAACCAAACTTCATATTCCCTTTTGAAAGCAAAAAACTTGTTTACTTAAATGCTGACAGAAAATTTACTCTATTTTGGGAGCTTGTTTTCTTGTTTGTTCGGGAAGTATCAGCAAAATATGTCTTATCTGCCAACACCATGATGATAAAATCATGTATCCTTAAAATTAATTTAACAGTGAAATCTTGCACTTGACAAAACTGAATGTTGTTTAGACCATGTACCCCTTTAATGTCAAATCTTTATTTTCCCAGTGAGATTGCTCTGCACCATGGCAGACCAGCTGAGTCCGGATGAGAAGTACCACCTCATCTCCAGGAACCTTCAGGTGGGGAAAGCACCCAAACAGACTTGTGCTCTCTAATGTTCTTCAGGGCCGTGTTCAGCGTGTTTATCCCTGCATGTGTTTATTTTGTGTGTGCTGCAGGAGGTTCTTGGAGAGGAGAAGGTGAAGCAGGTTCTTCAGGAGAGAGAGCTGAGGGTGTACTGGGGCACGGCAACCACCGGCAAACCTCACGTTGCTTACTTTGTGCCAATGTCCAAGATAGCAGACTTTCTCAAGGCTGGGTGTGAGGTAGGGAGATCTTTGAGCATCATTGTTTTGTTTGTTGTCAAGGAATCATGTTCATCTTTTTATTCTGCTTTTAAAGGTTCATTTTGCTTCTTACCTGTATTTTTAGGTCACAATATTGTTTGCAGACTTGCATGCCTACCTGGACAACATGAAGGCCCCCTGGGAGCTGCTGGAGCTCAGAGTGAAGTATTATGAGCAGGTCATTAAAGCCATGTTGGAGAGCATCGGCGTGCCTCTGGATAAACTCAAGTTTGTCAAAGGAACAGACTATCAGCTCAGCAGGTCAGTTGTGCTGACAGCGCTCAAACCTGGTACATTATTGGCCTGCAGTTACACAAATGGGTTTGACTCTTGCTGTGTTTCAGAGAGTACACTCTGGATGTGTACCGTCTGTCCTCCATGGTCACCGAGCATGATGCGAAGAAGGCTGGAGCTGAGGTCGTCAAACAAGTGGAGCATCCTCTGCTGAGTGGCCTGCTGTACCCTGGACTACAGGTAACAACACTGTCCTGAAAACGTTGTGAAAACACTGTTTAGGATTGAAGTTAGAGTCGCTCTGTTCTCTTCACAGTCCCAGTGATAAAAGAAGTTCCCATTTTTACTGTCATTACTGCAAAACCTTTTCAACTTGAACTAAATTATTATCTACAAGGAAATGAGATCTGCAGCGAGCTTAAAGGGATATGCCAACATTTTCTGTGTTTCATGTCTTGCCTCTCTTCTGTGTCCATGACAAGCAGATACACACCTTTCTTTCTATTGTGCATCCAGTAACAAGGAAGAGACGGCCAAACCTCGCCCACCGCTGCTTAGCTTAGCTCAAACACTTTGAGTCAACAGATATACAGTAGCTTGTAGAGTCGGGTATTTCCAGCAACCTGACGACATGTATCCCAACACTGAGGCCACAATAAGATACCGTAGGTATTAGGGCTGGGTATCGATTCAGATTTTCTGGATCGATTCGATTCGATATTAAGAGGTCTCAAATCGATTCGAGTCACGATTCCATTCGATATTTGTTCAGTCTGGGTTATCTCAGTAAAAATAATGCTGTAAATGACTTTTTGACCTGGTACATTATTAGAACTGTTTTTACATTTAGAACTGAACCCAAAGCAGTTACATTAATCACATATTAATGATATACAGTAATGCATATTCTGCATGTTACTTTTTTTTTGTCCAACTTGTCTTTTCTTTCATGCTTGTTAAATCTGAAATATGTCCAAACGTCAGCTTCTAAACTCTTCGGTGGTGTCCCTATAGTGCTACTCGCTTCCTCCATGTTTTTTTGACTGCTTGCAGTAACATCTCATGAGATCTTGTTCAGTGGAAAGCAGAGCTAAACATGAGACTAGCAGAGTTGATACCACAGGCTGCTTCTCGGACCATCCGATGAAGAAAAAAACTAGCCACGTTAAAAGATGGATCTTTGGATTTTATGGATCGATTATGAACCATTTAAAGGGAAAATGATTAAAATCGATTAAATTGATTTTTTTAACCCAGCCCTAGTAGGTATAGTGATACATGTAATTTGTGAACATTGACAACGTATTTAACAGAATTCCCGACAGTTTTTTGTTTTTTAGTACAAGAAGTAAAGAACATGGAAGAGTTTTAAATGATTCTACAACTTAAGAAACTTAAAATCAGGTCCTCAAAGATCACAGGCCTAAGTTTAAACTTGGAACATGTGCCTCATCGTGTAGCTTGGCATCTAATTTGAGCTCTGCTGCTGTTAACGTTAGCCAAAGTGTATTGACAACAGCTGTAAAAATATTGAGGCCGTATTAGTTCTGTAGAATCTGTATTGATGCACATATCCCTAAGGAGTGCATGACGTTATTTTACCATATCGATATTTTGAGTACAGGTCTAATAGCTAGCCTGCCTCTGCCTACAGTCATTAGATGAACTCTTCAGCATCTCCACAGTCATGTGTGCTTGTCGTGATTTTTTTTACCGCATCACATAACATTATCTTCTACTATCATTATATTATCTTCTTCTGCTCCAAAGCAGAGGCTTTGCTTCAAAGAGGTTCTTCTGCTGTGGTTTGCGCTTGATATAAAGTTTATGAATGAGACAAGTCTTATTAAAGGCTTCTTAAGTGAACAATGAGAACCAATTCGATGTTGTGAGTGAGAAGAGCTGTTCCAAAAACATTTAAGCACAACTCACAGTGGAAGTAGATCAACAAAACAGGGCCTCTGTTTAGGAGTAGAAGAAGTTCATATGGTGATACTAGAACATAAGGTAACATAACAGCAACAAATCAAGTCATAAAAAGCTGACAGGACTGTAGTTTATTTGATGACTGTGGCCAGAGGCAGGCAAAAACTTTCATTGACTCCAAGTGTTTGAGCTAAGCTAATTAGCAGTGGGTGAGCTTTGGCTGCTTCTTCCTTGTTACTGGATTCACAGGAGAAAGAAGGGTGTCAATCTGCTTTTCAGGACTCAGGAGGGATGAAAGAAAACATATAAAATGTTGGTGTATCCCTTTAAAGCTGTGGTCTATGATTTGAAACCGCAGCCTGCCCCCCCTTCCCTCACCTCTCCCCCTCCCGTGTTCCAAGATCCCGCCCCCAGCTCGTGTCGTCTCATAACGCCCCCTCGGACTGAGCTACGAGCGACTAGCATAATATATCAGCAGCAAACTCAATCAAAAACAGCTCAGCTCAACTGAAAGTATCAAACACGACAGACATCCCCCTTGTAACACACAGCAGTAGCCATTTCAATTGGACCGGGCGGTAATGCGGGCCTGGCGCCGCCAGAGCGGAGCCGAGTGTGGGGGAGGATTAATCTTTCTCAGCCTGTCCTCCCCAGCTCAGCTTACAGTGCAAACGATTAGCGGCTAACAGGCTAACCCGCTCCCCTACAAGTTATTAGCCCGTACAGGCACAAACTAACCAGAGTTATTCAGCAGACATCTCCCACTGTAGTAAACAAAGCCATTACCTGATCAACCAGGGGCGAAACGGTCGATGCTGAAGGTCTGACGGCCGGCTGAGGCTATTCGTTAGCCGTTAGCCATTAGCCCGCTAACAGGCCTCAACCCGCGGGCAGAGCTCCGTTGGGCCCCGCGGGAGAGGGAGGCGGCTTCGGTCTCGGCGCTAGGCTTTTCCGGCTCCATGATAGTTCAGTAGCTAATGCTGCTAGCTGCTCACCGGAGGTAGAGGGGAGGAGACGGGACCATGACGCACTACGCATGACGCTGCGTAGTGAGAGAGACAGGGGATTGGATGGACTCACGGACCAACTCACGGACCAATTAATAGTCACAGGTTCTTAGGCTTGATTGGTCAGCTAGTATGCAGCTTTTCAGCGGATATACTGAATGGATTTTTTTCGTTCTCTTGGTCTTTATACTGTGTAGATAGGACCATAGGACCATAACAGCCTTATAAACGGTGTTATTAATATGTACAAAGCTTCCAAATCGTAGACCATAGCTTTAAGCACAGAACAAGTACATAAGGAGACATTAGAAATGTATTTTCATACTATGATGCATTTACAGTCTGATATGTTGTGTAAAAGGTTAATAAGAACAGAGTGTTTTTTAAATTAAACATATTTTATTGAAAATTGACTAGACAAACATGCTACTGCTTTCTTTGGCTTGTTAAAATAGACATAGGCAAAACTGACCACTTTCCTGAGGTCTTAGTTAATATTCTGAGATTTGGTTTGGAAGTAATGGAAGTTGCATCTGGACAGAAGGCAGAAGAGATCACCTTGATTGTATTAGGATGTAAGACACAGTAAAAAAAATTAGCCGGGATTTTTAGTTGTGATGTAATATCAGTCTTTGATTTCTTATCAGTAATGGCCTTTTTAATGTTGAACAGTGCATACAGGTTTCAGACAACATTTTTCTTATTGCAGTGCAAACCAAAGTCTAGAAAGATTACAACAGCATGTCTCAACAGATGAATAAATTGATGTGCATGTCCTGCCTTGTCACTCATGGAAAATGAATGAAATCTGACAAAAGCAACACAAAATCAACAACAGTGAGAAAACATTGTACATGTAAGCATCACATACAGACAAGTACATAACCAAAATGCTCATGACGCAAATACAGGGCTAACCAATGCTGTCCAAACATTTTTGAAGACTGTTGACATTTTGACTTAAATGAAACCAGCAATTTTCCAGAATCTATTATCTCCCTAATTGTTATTTGATATGTTGGTTTAAAGTTCAACATATCAAACAACATCCAAACTTTTGTAGACTTTTGGTTGTCGAGGCTGCCAGCTGACATAATGCAAATAACACTTTGACACCTGTAGCTCCTGCCAACGGTTGGATTCTTTGCACAAAACTGTATTAATGTTTCTGGTTGGTTTGATCTGTTAAGATGATTTTATCTTTGTCCTCAGGCTCTGGATGAGGAGTACCTAAAGGTAGACGCCCAGTTTGGAGGAGTCGATCAAAGGAAGATCTTCACACTTGCAGAGAAGGTATCTTCCTCCTGCAACTTTTCTCTGTTATTTAACACTGAACACATTTCTTCCTGTCAGTTCCTGCCTCTTCTGTTTACAGCGATTCGTCAAAGTTTTCTTTGTCATCATGTCTTCCTTCACTCTAGACTCTATGACAAGCAGAGAGATGCCATTCTTTCAACTGTGCGTCTCGTAACAAGGAAGAGACGCATAAATGCAAATAGCCTGAAAAAAAAAAAAAGCTCACAACTTTGAATTGGTTCTCATCATTCACTTAAAATAGCTGCTCAAAAGACACAACTCATTCATGAACATCACATCTCCAGCATAAACCACCGAGGAAATAAGTCAACAAAACTAAGGGTCCATCCCAATTGTTTCCCTTAGCCCTTGTCTTATCCCTTTCCCCTTGGTTTTGGGCGATCACGTTGAGAGAAGTGGTGTCCCAGTTCTCCATAGGGCTAAGACCAAGGGCTACACAGCCCTCTAAACAAAGACCTCACTTGAAATGAAGGGGTAAGAGAATTTCAGATAATACACCACGCCAGCCGAGACGAAGCAGAGCGGAGACCGAAGGAAGCACTTAGTTATAAGTAATTATTAAATCATAACGTAAATATTGATCATGTTTTTAGTTGATGATCACATAAAAATTTCTTGTTATTAAACAAGCTAGCCTTTACAACTGTGGCTACGGTTATTGTCACATCTGCCAGCGTCACAGCCAGCGAGTGGCTCTGGGTGATGACGTAGCGGAAATAGAGCGGCGTCTCGTTTCTCAGCTGTATGTTTTCACCCCTTCACCTTTGCCCTCAACGCAGAGGGCTAAGGTAAAGGGGTAGAATTGGGATTCATCCTAAGCCTCTGTTTAGGAGTAGAAGAAGATAATAGGATGATGGTAGAAGATAACCAAACATAAAATGGTATAAAAATAAGTCACAACAAGCACAATGGACCGTTTAGAGTTGCTGAACAGTTTATCTGATGACTGTAGGCAGAGGCAGGCTAACGCTACCCTTTGACGGCCAGTTTTTGGGCTAACCTAACTAACAGTGGGCGAGCTTTGGCTTTCTCTTTCTTTTTACTACATGCACAGTGGAAGAATGGTGTCTGTCTGCCTGTCATGGACTCTGGAGTGAGGCAAGACAGGAAAACAAAGAGCATGTTGGTGAATCCCTTTAAGGTTTCAATGAAGCTAAAATCACACATAATTGATTATAATTATAATTTAATTATGCCTTTTAACCACAGTCAAACATCTATGTAGGATACAAATTTTAACTCTAGCTTTCCTTTCTGCTCCAGTATTTACCATCGCTTGGTTATGCGAAGCGTGCCCACCTGATGAACCCGATGGTCCCAGGACTGACGGGAGCCAAGATGAGCTCCTCAGAAGAAGTAAGTTACTTTAAACAAATAAGCACATAGAGCAGGATTTTAACTTAACTGCACAGAATCGCTAATAATTTAATGTTGCTGCAGGAATCAAAGATCGATCTGCTCGACTCCAAAGAAGATGTGAAGAAGAAGCTGAAGAAGGCTTTCTGTGAACCAGGAAACATCCAGAACAACGGAGTCCTCTCCTTCGTCAAACACGTCCTCTTCCCTCTGCGTGGAGGTGGGAAACATCATCTTTGACCTGCTTCTGTTTTCTTGGCTCAAATGTTTTTCCTTAATCTTTGAAAGAATACAAAATTAAGCTAAATAAAACATATTGATGTTTCAGAGTTTTGCATCAAAAGAGATCCCAAGTGGGGCGGAGACAAGGTCTACACTGTGTTTGATGAGGTGGAGAAGGACTTTGTTGAGGAGGTAATGTGTTATTTGTTTTGGAGAAGTATGTTAGACTGAAGAAAATCAATGCAGGAAAGAACGTTTCCCTTTCAGTTTGTTCCAATCATTTCTAATTTTTGACATTATCAGGTCATCCACCCAGGCGACCTGAAGGCATCGGTAGAGGCAGCGCTAAACGAACTGCTGGAGCCAATCAGGAAGAAGTTTCAGTCAGCTGAGCTCAAGAAACTCACCAACTCGGCCTATCCCAGCCAGTCAAAGACAAGTTAGTATCTTACTCATCGTTCTAAGCATTTTTCCTCTCTTAAGCCGTCCGAATTCTTTAAATCCAAACAGAGATGTGATTCATTTGTTATAAAATGACATGTTAACAAGATTAACGTCATAATGGTCATGATATGTTTACATAATTAGAAGGAGCAGTAAAGGGAGCCAAGACAGGAGGAGGTGGAGGAGGAGGTGATGATGATGAACTGGCTCCCTCCAGGCTGGACATCAGGGTGGGAAAGATCATCAGCGTGGAGAAGGTAAGGCCTTCAGAGTCATGTGATTAGGGCTGAAACGATTCCTCGGATAATCCCGATTATTCGATTACAAAATATCCTCAAGGCAAATTGTGTGCCTCGAAGCCTCGTTTAATATATAATTATACATATAAAATATATATCTGGACTACTATAAAGTGCACTGTGTTTGACACGGACGGTCATTACTGTGGCACAACGCGCCTGCTACCTCTGCTGCTGCGCGGCTTGTAAAATCATGAAGGAAGAGAAAAGAGAGGGACAGAAAGGAGAGAGTCCGCAGAAGAAATGGCAGAGAGTGTCCCAAGTGTATGGTCACTACAAGAAGGGACGAAAAGAAAACACAGTGCAGTGTGTCTGATGTCAAACGGAGTTAGCTTAGCACGTAGCTTAGCATGATAGCACGTCGTCACTGCTGCAGCACGTCAGCAGTAAACATCCGGTCTGTGCGTCAAGTCCACAGAGCGACACAACAGGATGACACTCATGATACATCAACAGAAGCAGCTAATGTGATCAATAACTGAGATATGGGCTAGTAAATAACCTACTTTGATTATGGCTCCGTGTAAAGGCTGGTTCAGAACGTAAATCAATGCGGAGGCTACTTGCCCCGAATTATGTGTATTTTGTTCACATACTTTTCACATCCAATAACTTTACATTTAATTTGATTGCAGAGAGTAGAAGAGGAAACACTGACAGTGAATAGAGGAAGCAGGTGTAGGGAATGCTTTCATATGTTATAGAAATGTACATTAGCTAGTTAAACTCTGTTCCTACATCAGCAACAGAGTTCAGTTTGTTCAGGTGGGTCATCACAGGTCAAGTTATCTAGACATTACCTGTGGTGTCCCACAAGGGTCAGTACTGGGCCCTAAGTTGTTTATTTTATATATCAATGATATATACAAAGTGTCTGACTTATTAAAATTTATTGTGTTTGCTGATGACACCAATATTTTATGTACTGGAGATAACATAGAGCAGCTGCTAGATATGGTCAAGAATGAATTGTGTAAACTGAAATGCTGGTTTGACAGAAACAAATTATCACTAAATGTTACTAAAACAAAATTTATGGTATTTGGAAATAGAAAGACAGATGGTATAATTGAGTTGGCAATTGATGACATACTTATTGATAGAGTCTATGAAAGTAAGTTCTTGGGTATTCTGGTTGACCATAAGCTGTGCTGGAAACCATACATAAAATATTTGTGCTCCAAAATATCAAGAAGTATTGGAATAATCAGCAAAACAAAATATTTACTGCCACAAAAATCACTACGTACCCTCTACTGCTCCATGATCCTGCCATACCTCTACTACTGTGCTGAAGTCTGGGGTAACACATATAAGACCAATCTACAAAGGATCTGCACGTTACAAAAAAGAGTTATACGGATCATAAATCATGCTGGATACAGAGATCACACTAACGCTCTGTTTTTACAATTAAAACTGCTAAAATTTTATGACATAGTTAATCTGATGACAGCTCAAGTGCTATATAAAGCATTGCACAATAATCTACCCGGTAATTTACAAAAAAAATTCAAAACCAGAGAGGGGGGCTATAATCTAAGGGGTGAACATAATTTCATTTTTCCAATCATTCACTCAACTCTTAAAAGTTTGTGCATTTCAGTGTGTGGAGTCAAACTCTGGAACAGACTGGATGTCACTTTAAAAATGTGCAGTAACATGCAAATATTTAAATTACACTATAAAAAAGTACTACTAAACTCATATAGGTAATTTATAACATGGCCTTGGACCAAAACTCTGATAACTATTAAAATATGTAAGTAATTATAGTCAGTAACTTAAAATGTAGTTTAGAACAGATACTACGGGGAATTTTATAGCATTATGAGATGGATGTTTATGAATACTGTTGACATTTAAAATGGTTTGATTACATAAACACTGTATAAACAATATGTGGATTTCTATTATATGAACATATAATGTATATAATGAGTTCTCTGAAGTGCTTACTTATATTGAGGATGTTTTGTTTGTTGTCGTGGTGATTATTATGAAGAAGGGGGTTACTATTACCCATGAATTCACATTGTTTCCGTGAATAAGGACAGCGGGTTTTGAGATATAATTTAGTATTGTATCTGATTTGTAGTGAAGGGGCAGGACTAGATTGGCTTTTTTGCTTCTTTCTGTTCCTTCTCAAACTGGTTGCTGTGCATGTGTTTGCATTCACATGCTTAATTTGTTAATATACTGTGGCAGTACAGTTTGGTTTACATATTAATTGTTGGATTTGGTTGTTGTTGTTTGTTATTTCTTTATTTCCTTTTGTTTTCTGTTTTTTAAGTTTGAGATAAATAAATAAATAAAATTAAATAAATAAATAAATAAAAATTATCTTAGTATCTAAGTATGATATTATTTGGTCCTAGAAATAAAGTAAGCAAAATAAGATCATCAATATGGTACAGTAGTAAAGACAATAATTCAGCAAAAAGAGATAAGCATGAATACAAATAAAATAAAAATAATCAAACTTAAAAAAAAAATACTGAAAAAAGCAAGATATGGCCCAGAGTAAAAACAAAAGTATAGATTTTGATTTTGAGATCCCATTTATGCTCAGAATGTTCAAAATAAGAAAAATAAGTTGTTAATTTAAGTGACCTGGCTTTTCTGTTTTGTGTGTCACTAATAATAATAATGTGTAGTGATTCAATGAAAACAAAAAATAGCAGTGAGCGCAATGTAACTGTTATCCGATTACTCAATTAATCGCCAAAATATTTGATAGAGTAATCGATTACAAAAAGGATCGATAGCTGCAGCCCTCATGTGATTGGTTTCTACTTTAGCTACTGGAAGGGCTGAAAATAACATTCAGATTGAATCAACCCATAAGGAAGACTGATATGGTTTCAGTATTTGTAGATTCTTTTTAGCTTTACCTCCTTGATATGAATATTCATTTTTTTCTATCATCAGTCCAACAGAAAATAAAAACAGCATGCCTCCTGCGTCTCCTTCTGCTCTTTCTTTGTATGTCTGGCTGATGAAGATGCCGGCGTTGTAGCTGCAGTGCCAAATACATCAGCTGTGTGGCTTACATTGACATTCAGTATCTGTTTTTAGTGTCAGATCACATCATACAGATTGTAAATACACAGCAGGCAGAGGCTGATACTGAAGTTTCAAAACAAGTAGAAAATGCTGTGAATGAAGAATCTGTTCGAGTCAAATGATGATTTAGAATCAAACTGTAACCCTCAGAATTGAATAGAACTGTGAGATTTCAGAAGATTTACAGCAGGAACAGTCACCATAAAGCTGTAGGATAAGTCACAGCAGTGTATGAGGAGCAGTTTGTTGTTGTGGAGGTTTTCCAGAGGGAAATAAAGGTCATAAGGTGGCACACTCTGTTCTACTTTCATTGGAAAACATTGATTTGGTCTGTACAAGTAAATATGTTCATCACAGCAAAGAGGATCTGCATGACCAGTGCCACAGGCTGCAGAGCTACACACTCAGATTTAATATCAGGCCTGCAATAATCTTCCTTTATTTTTTAAGTTGTGAAGCTCATGGTTGATTTTTGGTCAGATTTCATTTCAAGCCTTGGTCATAATTTTCAGGGTCGCATTTGAGACATTAAATGTCCATTAAATGTCAAATCTGACATCAGGTTGGCCGTCGTCTGTATTCAGTCATGCTTGATTTTAGGTTTTATTTATTGATCAAAGTTGAATTTGCTAAAGTTCAATGGTTGTTTTGAAGGAATGCACCAACCCATGAAACATCACCTAACTCTGTGTCACTCAATAATGCACATTGGCCCCGTTTACATGGGTAGTTTTCCTCAATCTGCTTAAAATCAATCAGATTAAGTGAATCTGATTCGATCTGTATACATGAACTTTGAGGAAAGAGATCCACGTTCAATCCGCGTTTGCATGGCCCCAGCTGAATCCGATTTTTTTTTTTTTTTTTTTGACATGCGCAGAAGGTCACTCTGCCACTACCTGCAAATGTGCAAGAGAAGAAGAGGTGCACTTCCTATTTACTTCTAGAAAGATGGATCCAGCTCATGTTTTGTTGGGGTTTCTATCAAAAAGTTTGTTTCCTCCACCGTCCAGTTCTTCTGTTTGTTCACCATGTTTGTTTGGGCACGCTCTGTGTATGTCACTACGTGCCTCTTACGTAATATGGAGCACCTGCACAGACCGAACAGTCCTCTCTATCAACCCAATCCACTCCACTCAGCTGTTTACATGAAGCATGGAGCAGATTGTCAATCGGCGTAGACTACCTCTTACAATCCGATCCGGGTGAATCAGTTTGGCTAAGGTGTTTACATGAGACATTTCTAATCTGATTGTAAATAGAATTTTTGACTCATGTAAACGGGGCCATTGTGCCAGTGCTAAAGACATCTCTGTCCCTTTGGGTTTGTGTAGCATCCAGATGCTGACTCGCTGTACCTTGAGAAGATTGACGTGGGAGAGCCGGAGCCGAGGACTGTAGTGAGCGGACTGGTGGCCTACATTTCACAAGAGGACTTACAGGACAGGATGGTGCTGCTTTTATGTAACCTGAAACCACAGAAGATGAGGGGGATTGAGTCTCAAGCCATGCTGCTGTGTGCCTCCATGTGAGTGTCAGTCTTCAAAAAAGCCGGTGTAGCTCAGCTTCATTGTTGTTTCTGGTTTACGATATATCTGATTGTTTGTTAGTGAGGGAGATCCAAGAAGGGTGGAGCCTCTGGACCCTCCAGAGGGGTCATCACCAGGAGAGCGAGTGTTTGCAGATGGATACGAGAACGGCACACCAGACGACAGACTCAACCCAAAGAAGAAAGTGTGGGAGAAACTACAGGTAATTAAAGTTTAGATTTGCAGTTGTACCATCACCTTTAATTCAAATGCAGTGTTCATCCAACATCCACCCAGTCCTCATTGGTCAGTCGGTCAACCTTTAACCATTTTCTTGTCATAGATTTTTACTTGCTGTCAGGAGAATACTAAAAAAGTTTCCTGTGATTGATATTCCAACTCTGATGTTGTATATCACCTATATAGGAAAAATTTTAATTAAAGCTTGAAGTGCAGTAGTTCAGATGTTATTTTTCCCAGCACCCACTACCACTTCCTCTATGAGGCATTGTAAACCAAACATTTAAAATGTCAAGCCACTCTGGTTCACATTTAGAAAAATATGGTGGTTTGGGTCTGAGATGGAATAAAACAAACAGAAATGAAAGTCATGTTCAAAAAGAGCCTCATTACTGAGGACATGCATTCACACGTTTCATTTTACTTCACTCGGGAAAATTTTGGTTTTTTTATCTGAATAGAAAAAGAAGCACAGTCTCACAAGAAAACAAACCTTTTTCACCCTTAAGTTGCAAGACAAACAAGTTAACATCCTAAGACAACAATCGTTATCTATCTACCTGGCAAAACACTTAAATGGTTGCCTACTTCAGTGTTCCATACTCCTTAGTCTTGTCACCACTTTTCTTTTGTTTAAAAACATATTTGCAGCCTCTACCATTATTTCTCCCATCACCAGTTTAGGGCTTTTATTTTTTTTTAAAGTAACTAGAGAGCACTTGGAGAGCACAAACATCCAGCATGGTAGCTCATTTATTGCTGTTACATCTATAAGCAATAGTTCCATGATAAAGTTACCGTCATAATGTGATTCACTGACCCTGGAAACACACACCTACCACCAGAATCATGCTAATATCATTATCAGACAATTATTGAGCAAAATCAATCGTTCACTTCAGTTATCTGGCTCGCGCCCAACATTTAATCATTGTTAAATGGGGTCATTACCAACATCTCCTGAAAATTTCAGCACAATCTATCAAGTAGTTTTGTGTCTTCTTGTGAACAAACAAACAAACAGATAAACATACACTGGCAAAAACACAACATCTTTGGCGGAGGTAGCTGTGACTGTTGGTTCTGCAGCTGGCCCCTCTGAGAAGTGTTAAACATATTCATAAGTCATAATAATAACAATAAAGGTCAGAAACTGAAACTTAAAAAATATATATTATTCTGACTAAATAAACTTGAAAATTGGTCTTGTATTAAAACAGTGTTTAAATGGTTTTCATTGATAGAATGTAATAATAAAATCTATAATACAGTTGGCCAAAAACAGCTACAGCTCTGTTTTTTCAACCCCAATAGCCAGCACTTCACCTTTATTCTAAGATGATTGCTTAGGACTTTTCCAGTTGGTACTATGCTTTAAAGGGGGCAGCTAAAATTTATATCTAAATTTCAAAGCTTTAACAGTTGGAGAGTTAGCTAAGACACAACTTTCATTAGTCACAGAAAAACCTGTTGTCTGGGTTAGCTGTGTTTCACTCCATTACCGTTGTGCCCAAGTTACTTTTTTGAAATTTCAGTGTTGAGCCTTACAAGCATATTCACTTCACTTTGTCCACTAACATTAGTTGCTAGCAGAGTTGCAGGACAGTCGCATAACCGTGTGTCAGCATACTCTGTGACGGCAAGCCAACGAAGCAGGACCCCCTGGCTGGTCTGCTCCACTAACAAGGCAAACTTACTATTAGACAATTAGCAGTTAGCCTTACGCCTAATGCTAGTTTAAGTGTTTCTCACGTCATGATCTGCTACACTTACCGCTGTCTTACTTTCTCCTTTCTTCTTTCTTCACTCTCTTTTCTCGCTCCCTGACACATAGCTCCTCTTCACTTTGCATGGTTGACTTTCTCATTACTTTTACACTCTTCAGTAAAGTTAGCGGATGTAGCAGCGCGACAGGGATGTCATGGGGCCCCTTAAGGGAGGTGTCCGTAAAAGATGTCTCTGCAGTTTGACCACAGGTTGTCTGATGGGATTAAAATGGGGCAGGTCAGTGCAGTTGCTACATTGTAAGACATTACTGTTGAGTAAAATTTGTCAGCTCTTGGGGGCCTCCTAGTGGTCCAGGCCCCTAAGCAGCTCTGCCTGCCTTCTCTGTTGACAAGCTCCGCCTCTCCTGCGGGGCATACTTCCTGATCCCTGCTGAGATGAACAAGCATGAACAACCAGTCAGAGCATTACCCCGTGGTTGCCCAGATGTCATCCTGATACTATCAGGATGTCATGAGTGAACAGAGCTACAGGCAGTACAGTGAATGTGGAGCTCCAGCTGTGCCGTGCTCTCCTTTGCTTCTGCAACATCGTAACGCAGCAGAAGGAAACATGAAGTGTTCAGCTAATGCAAAATCAGTGATTGTCTGACTTTGGAGCTTTGATTCAACAATGTTTCAGAGATGCTTTGAAAAGTAAATAACTGAAAATATTTTGGCTCAGTCTTTATTGGAATTCATGTGTGAAAACAGCTTCGATAGATAACCTTTAAACTTGTTTCCTCAGGTGGACTTGAAGATTTCAGACGAGTGTGTGGCTCAGTGGAAGGACAGCCGACTGATGACTAAACTGGGACAGATCACATGTAAAACACTTAAAGGAGGAAACATCAGTTAGATCACCACTGAAGCTGCTGCCGGCCACATAACATCAACATCACCCTCGCATCACCGTGTGGTTGAACTCCACCTGGATGTCTTTCTGAAGAATGATGGGACAACAATGCCAAACCTCTCCGACATTTGTGACGGCTTGCTTAATTCTCTCACCTTGCATTCAGTACTTCAGTTGAATAAATATCCTGTTTTACAAAAATGATAAATTTAATTAACACGTGATCCATGTAAGATGTCCAAGCACACCTAAATGTAAAGATAAAAGTTTCTGCTAAAGAGATGTGTACCTCCATTATAAAGGTTAATGTTCTGAATGTTGTAGCTCTTGTCTTGTTCCTGGAAGACTCTCAGGTGACTTAAAGGGACTCTGCGTGTCATTACTCTTCCAGGTTCACGTCACTCTGTGCCGACTGCCTTAATGGTTAATGTCAGGTCAGAGGTCAATCTGTAAACCTAACAAACATGACTAAGCGTAATGGACGTCACATGTTATAAAAGCCATTTTGCCATGCAACAAGACAGGTGAATTTTAAGGATGTGTTGTACAGAAAGTAATATCTGGAAATGACCATCACGAAGTCAAAAAATGTTTAATCACTAAAATGAAATAAAAGCTGCCTGTACTCTGTGGTCTGCAGTAACTACGTGTACTTGTGTTTGTGTGAAGCTCGGATGGGCAGTTAAAGGTGTAGTCAGCGATCTTCTAATCTTCTAATCTACTGCAGTATTTGTCCAAATCACCGTATTTCTCCTCTCCATCCACAAGATGTCACCACTGACAGCATGTTGAAAAAAAAGTCCGGTTTCAATACACAGCCTTGGCTCTGAATTTCAGCAGGTAAATACTGTGGCTGGGGCCGAGTTACCAAAACAGGGTACACCCCCCCACATCCAGGGGGCGATCATACTCATGCTCAGATCAGACAGAGGGGGGAGGGGGAGTCGTAGGATGTGTAGCGTGCGCAGTTAGCGTAAGAGAGAGATACAGTAGGTGCAGTAGCAATGGCTGAAAAACAGCCGTAAAGAAAAAAGGTCAGAGGAGCAGAAAGTGAAAAAGAAGGGCTATGACCATGAAAGAGCAAAGACCTGGGTCACCATTGTTGTTGCTTTTTGACGGTAGAGGGAACTCCGCAAATTTAAAGACCTGAAAAAGGAGGTGGATGCCACCATCTTTCTGCTGGATAGGTAAGCAACATTAGCTTTGTTGTGCTTCACATAACAGTAACAGCCGTCAGGCATTCATCTTATTGTCTAATCTGCCAGAATGTACTGTTGTTGTGATGTAATCAATAATGGCATTCAAGTTGTCTGACGAGTCGGGGTTACCTTAGCTACGTTGGTCAGCTATGCAGTTGCTACGGCCGTTTCCATGACGATGCACGTCCATCAGCTTTCGGGGGTGGAGCCAGGGGTGAGGTATGAAGGGAGAGGCGGGCCTAAATTCGTTTATCAACAACCTCTCCACTCGTTTTCTCCCACATCGCTGACTACACCTTTAAGGACCAGAGAGTCTTTTTTTCTGACTGCCAGAGCATCAGTTAATTTAATAGAAATTTTAGAGTTGTTGAAATAATTTTTGTCATTATGACATTTAAAAATTGAAAGTTTTTATCAGAATTACACCTACATTTATATTTTTAGTCCACGTAAATATCAATGCCTTATTTAATGAGTGTTACACTGGTGTAGATGAATAAACTTAATGAACATGGTATCTCTACTTCTTTAATATGTTGACTTTTCCATTTTTTTAAAATGCAAATTGTAATGGTTCATACAGAAAGTTTCTTTTTTAAAAAATCACATATCCCTTCTACCACCTTCGAGAAAACTTCTTTATTCCTCCTTATGAGCACAAAATGGTCCAGAGCTTTATTCTTTTGTCTTGATTATTTGTAATCCCCTTTTGCCATTGTGCATTGTGGCTTTTTTTGATTAATATGTTGTTCCGAAAAAGCAAAACAACAAAATATGGTGATTCCACCAGTCCCTGGTAATAAACACAAATATAGAATGTTTAATAACTTTATCAGACCACCGTGTGTTAAGTTTTTGTAATGTTTAATATACCAGTATGAAGAAGCTCTTTAACAGAAATAATATTTATAATGCAAAAAAAAAAACATATTATGGTTCCTCATGACTTTTCATAATTAATCTTTTACAAAACTCTGAAAGGACATTATTATTTTATGAACAAAATGTTAAATTATAGTTATTTTCTTGCATTCCTAAATATAAACTGAGTTTTAAGTGGCTATATGCTATGCTTAATTTCTGACTGCTCAGTGAAGCCCAGTCAGTCGGTTCAGATTTGGGTATAAAAAGGTGAATTTGAACTTCCTCATTCATGTTCAAAATGTATACCCAGTGACAAAAACCTTTTCAGTTTTAAACAAGTGTTTGAAAGATTTCTAAAATGTAAAGTACATTTATAAAAGGACGAGTGGACGTGCGACAAAGAGCCGATCACAGTTTCAATAACATGCTGCCCACAGAATTCTGTACGATGAGCTGCTGACTGCTCAGTTCTTTGACAAAATTAACTACCACTTTGTGTTTTTGTTTCATTCATTTGTTCTCAATTAAATGACTGTTTAATCATTTAAATATTAACCCTTTACATGCCAGTTGTGGGAGGCATGGTGGTGCAGCAGGTAGTGCACGTGCCTCACAGAAAGAGGGTACCCAGTTTGATTACCGGGTCGGACTTCTGTGTGAGGTTGGCATGTTCTTCCCGTGCATACGTGGGTATTCTCTGGGCACTCCTGCTTCCTCCCACAGACCAAAAACATTCTGATTAGGTTCATGGGTGACTCTAAATTGCCCAAAGGTGTGAGCGTGAATGGTTGTCAGTCTCTCTATGTGGCCCTGCGATTGACTGGTAACCGGCATATACTGAAACATTTTATACAAAATATAAGATAATACACTTATTGTAATTTTATCCCTGTCTGAAGACAGTGTTAACACGGATGTTGGTATATTTGTTTTATTTTTTTTCTCTTATGTAACAACAAATATAAGAAAAATTACCAAGGTTTATTTCCTCTGTAGGTTTATTTCAACTCCTTTTTATCAGATTGTCCTTTGTTCCAAAAAGTACGGTCAAAGGGGGGTCATCTGTCTCTTTTTTATTGATAAAGAACAGTATTGCAATTACTCTAAAAGAACAAAACTTAAGAGAAGAGTGCCCATCTCTATTCAAATAACACAGCAAAATGGACAAAGGATTCAAATGACCAAAAAGGGAACATTTTATTTTATTATATTATGATTTAATGCAATTTCAGAAACATAAACCTGTGATCCATGATTATTATGATTTCTTTTTATTCATTTGGTATTTATTCCAAGAGTCATGCTCAGATTGAAATATAGAGTCTATGATTACTACTATTACATCTGCCAAGGAGGTTGTGTTTTCACCAGAGTGGGTCTGTTAGGTTGTTTGTCTGTTAGCAAGATAGCGCAAAAACTTCTGAATAGATTTACATGAAAATGTAACCAGAGGTGTGGTTTGGTCTAAGGAAGAAGCATCACATTTTGGTGGGGATCTGCATATTTGTCTGCGTGCAATAATTTCCAAAATCATCTGCAGATCACATAACTTAACATTGGGCTTTGTTTTAAAATATCATATCTCTGATTTCACCTGATGGATTTGCTTTAAAATGTACAGGATAATATATAAGTCTATCATCAGGGTAAATTTCATCTGGATCCCATCAAGATTGACGTCATAAAAAACGAAGTTTATAACAGCAAATCCTGTTCATTTATCCTCAGCTGCAGTGAGGGTTTCACCCCCTTTACGTCATTATGGGAATTTTAGTTTATTTGAAAACTGACATCAGTGTTTTTAAAGCCTTTATTACTACATTTCCCAGCTTCCTTTGCAATGCCAGTAGAGGAGTTCTCCACATGGACAGACATGAGCGGACACTCGGCCGGCCAATCGGAGCGCATAGTGATCCAGGATTGTATTTTTACAGAGGTTATGGAAAAGCCACTGCCGTAACTGAGATGCTTGGTGGAGGTCTGTGCTCTTCAAGTGCTTATTGTTTTTACTTACACGACCTCCTGAATTTTGAAAACTGGACTTGAGGGCTTCATGTTGTTCGTCATTCACACTGAGCCTCTTTGTGGCACCACTTGTGAAAAAAACACAGAAAAAACAAGATTCTTAATACACTTACATTTTATTTTAAAGAAGTAATAACTGTACATAATTCTTTATAATAATCAAGATATCGATTTTTGACCCAATACAAAGAGTCAGTAAATTCACTCTGATGATTCTGCTGGGGTAAAACATTTTGTGCAAAAAGTCATGAGCTTGATTTTCCACCATTGAGGGTTCGGGTCAAAGAGTTTGATACAGAGCTGTTTTAAACGAAACACTGCTCTCCCTCCAAGTCTGATCCAGTGTATCAAACCATCCAGGGCTTGTTTTCACACCCATGGCCCTAAAAGTGTTTTCAGAATGAATGGATTGTTGATTTGGTTGGAAAAGTTGAGTTACAGTGCTACAAGAGTGAGTACACGTTAATAAAGTGATACCTGTGTCCTAAAAGAGCTCCATCACTCTACTTGAATAAATCTTATTAAACAATCACCGTTACCTGATGCCCCTGTGGATGAGTCTGTGTGTGAACAATGGGTCATCTTAGGTGTAACAAAAGTGCCTCTGTCCCATCAAATAGGGCATCTCCCATCTGTGTCCATATGCAGCATTGTTTATATAAAACACTGTACCAGAGCCGTCTCCTTATCCACACAGTGAAAAGCAGGTCTGAACTAGAGTGTGCAGATTAGTTTCAGTCAGATCTTGATTATGAAATGGTGGTTTAATCCTCATAGAAAGTATTCATTATATTACAACAGGGGAAAAGAGTGACCAGATGATCTTTGTACACAAACACCGATGAGACAGATTTCTGCTGAGCTGCAGTACTCCCCTCTGCCTCTGGGAGGCGACATCACTCCAGACAAATATTTACAGTTCAGCTGTTGTACACCCTGACATCCTGAGGGGCGTTGATAGGTGAACTATAGCTTAGAAAAATACTCCAGAATAAAGCTTTCATTAGAAACTCAGAGCATATCTCTTATTTTTGCATAAATATGAAGGAAGGCCGTGAGAGGCTAAGGCTTTTGGAGAAGACTAAACACGCAGCACTCTGATTGTTCACATCTTGCTCTCAGTCTCTGCTGTGGGTTGTCCTTCACTTGCTCGCAGTCTCTGCTTTTTCCTCTGGCTCTAGTCTCCGTCAGCCACCTCCAGGCTCTCTCAAAACAGTGTTTCAATTGTGTCTGCTGTCACTCTTGTAGCTGAAGGAGGAAGACAAGAGGAGGTTAGACGTTAATGAACATAATACAGTTACAGGAACACATGTAATGGGTATTCTGTCTTAATCAAATTTAGTCACAGAGACATGATCATGAGCTTTGGGTTAAGGATGATTGGAGGACATGCTGGCACATTGAGAGCTGCAGGGAGGTCAGCAGCATTTCTACTGAGTCTGTTTTCACTGGATGAAAGCTTGAGCATGCACTTTTCTTTTTTTGGAATGGAAGGCAAAAAATGTGTTTTTTCAGGCAATATAACTGCTTGGTTGTTCAAGATAATGGTAATGATAAAATTTGCATTTTGCTTTTTCATGACAACAGGGAGGCTATTTTGATACATGCAGTGACTAATGAATGAACCACACACTCCAGGTTCACGAGGGGCGGAAAGACAGAGTTAGTGCACACCTTTAAAGTCATAACTTGGGACTTTTTAAAGACACCTTTAAAGGATAAGTTTGGTTTCTACAGCTTTCACCTTGTTTATAGAATGAAGTAGAACAATATACTCACCCAGAAGGCTTTTCTGATCCAAACAGTGCTTCAGGAGAAATTTAAATCCAAAATCGAGCGGCGGACATCCGTATAATGGTAGCACACTGGGCATGTATAGCGCCGCTCCTAAAACTGCATTAATCGTCCAAAAACTCATTAGTTTCACCAATATTCCATCATGGTCCACTCGGGCTACTCCTCCACGACAGTCTGGGGTCGCTCCACCCATGTTTTTGTGACTGTGCTGACCTCTGAACTGAAGACTTTCTTTACGGCTGCCGCTCATGTGCAGTACGGTTTCGACCTTTCAATGAGCTCCTCATCCATAAACTCTGGATCGAAACTGTAAGGACACCCATCATATTCAAAGTTCTCGTCCACAACATCTTCATCCGATAGATATTCGTCCATTTTGCACAAAACTGGAAGAAGAAAGTTGTTGAGTAGTCCGTGGTCACCCCTGAAACAATGAGTCATACTGCACATGCGTGGAGGCAAACGTAAACAAAATTTTCAGTTCAGAGGTCAGCACAGTCACAAAAACATGTCTGGAGCGACACAGACTGTCGTGGAGGAGTAGCCCGAGCGGACCATGATGAAATATTGGTGAAACTAATGAGTTTTTGGACGATTAATGCAGTTTTAGGAGCGGCGCTATACATGCCCCGTGTGCTACCATTATACGGATGTCGGCCGCTCGATTTTGGATCTAAATATCTCCCAAAGTACTGTTTGGATCAGGAAAGCCTTCTGGGTGAGTATATTGATCTACTTTATTCTATAAACAATGTGAAAGCTGTAGAAACCAAACTTATCCTTAAAGACCAAATCTAGAAAAGTGTTTTCAGCCACCATAATTTAATAACTTCTCCCTATATAGTTTAAGCTGGAGCCAGATTCCCTTGAACCTGCATCTCCATCTTTCTTGTTATTTTTTATGTACCTTGTGGTGTGTGGATACAAACAGTTACCCTGTGCTCATAAGCCACAGTAAACACCATTCCAACACTAAGGCTTCTCACAGGAAAAGAGCTTTTATGGATTTCGATTTTAACACTCTTATTCAAGAGTTTACAGACTTTTTAGGATCTGCTGGAACCTTGGGATGAGTTGAGCAATACCGCACTCAAGTAAATGTATCGTAACTTAAAAAATATTACACACAAAAGTAAAACTAATCCTCTATGACCCTACTCAAGTAAATCTAAGACGTGGTTCATTTTTAGTGTGATTTTTGGAAAAAGTGACAGCCCTGTTGACAAAACAACCAATTTAAAAAGTTGGGCAGAAAAATGTGTCCTTCTCTCTCTGTTATGGCTGTTGTTGCTTTTAAAAAACAAGACGTCAAAAACAGGTCGATTCGTCTTTTGAGGAGGTTTACGACTCACTGAGTCATAAGCACACGCGGAGATCTATTACAATTCAAAAAAGTTTGAGATTTATTTACATAAACAAAAATAAAGTATTGTCCGTGGTTTACTTTCTAGGCAAAAATATCGTTATTTAGTGGTTGATAAAACTGTCTCACTCCTCACTACTTCAACACAAAAGGCAGAGCCCCCAGAACAGCTGATTGCTCTCCCTTATCATGGGAGTGGGACGGCTCAGCAAGGAGGATGCAGGTGAGCAGTTAATAATCATCAAAATTAGCAATATGATTTAAATAATTTATATCATCATCATCATTTAAATAATAATTTGATGTATCATCAATTAATAGAAATAGGCTCCAACACTCTCCTTGCTTCCCAGAATCGAGATATCGCTTGTTGAAAAATGCCAATACTCATCAAAAAAAGTTTGGAAATGTTATTTCTTTTGATTTCTCCCCTTTGATAAAAAACCCCAACTGATTTTAGATTCCATATCATTGGAAAATCTAATAAATCATTTTTACTAAGAGGTACAACTGGTAAGGATCATGCATTTGTAAAATGAGCAATAAAGCTTAACGTGTGCATAAGGCCCTACATTAATGTGCCAAAAATCTTCCCCTGGCAGGAAGCCTACAGTTTGTTGGTGAAGTAAGGGTGAGGAGCCTGTCCTCCTGAGGTTTTGTCTTCATTTCATGGTCTGTCTTTGACTTTACTAGTGTTGTGTTTGGAAAAGGTACAGGGGCTTACTACCGAATAATGCTGCCACTCTACATACCAGAACACCAGCTTCTTGTTGCAGGTAATTTTGGTGAGTTTGTGTGGGGCACAACACACACATTTAGCTGCTGTTTATTCTACAAATACACAATGCTGACAAGTTTACCTTGCTTTGAAGGTGACTCATCAGCCTTTACAACAATATTAAATACAAAACCAATTGGTATTGTTAAAGGGGAGAAATAATCAGGCAAAATACAATTTCCAAACTTGTTTTGAGGTTTTTAGATTAACAGTTTGCCCTTTTAATTGATGTTTAAGGCATAATTGCAAATGTATTTCTTTCTCTTAAAACAAATGTGAATTCCAAAATCTGATCAACCCTTGAGTCCATCCTGCTTCTGTCCAAGATCTGTCCAGGATCAGTTCTGTTTGAGTCTGAATAGTTGATTCAGCATCAGATATTTTGAAAGCAAAATTGGTAATTACAATTTTGGTTCAATTTGGTTTCATTGTGGCACTGGTTGATTGAAAGCTTCTTTTAGTTTAGCTTCTCTTTTTTATTTTGATCATAGTTCTCAGATGCTATTTGAAATGTAACCGAATGCAGCACTTCCCCTGGATCAGTCCTGTTTTAGCTTGAAGAACTGATTCAGTACAAGTATTTTGAAACTAAACTCAGCAAACCTTATCAAAGTTTAATTTTGCTTCATTGCAACACTGGTTAACAGAAAGCTTCTATTAGTTTAGCTTCTCTTTTTATTTTGCTCATATTTCTCAGATGCCATTTCAAATGTTACCAAATGCAACTCTCCCCAGATATTACTCTGGTGAATATTTAAGTACTGATTGTAAAAATGATTTTAAAAAGTATCAAACAGGTTCACCAAAAGTTTCTCTATTGATGGGAGTAACTGTCTTTGTTTTCTTTCCAACCCTCACCGCACACGCACACACACTGATGAGGCCCTGGGTCAAATATGATGTCAGAAAATCATGCTGTCAAATAGAAATCCAGATCTTACTTGTCTCAGGGTGTGTTATTCCACTCACATTCTGTACTCCTATGGTTCCGTTTCCTCCAACACTGAAGTCCACCTTCGCTGAACAAACAGGAAGACTCTGTGAGGGGCAGGTGGCTCCATGTGCTGGTTTTCTTGCTACGGGTGGAGGAACTTTGTCCGATTTTATCCCACCGTTGGAGAAGGTGACAGTCTTTGACTGATCAGTCATCTGCATCAGCTCTGCTGCTAAGCTCTGCTTCAAACTTGCCTGAGCTTGAGGGGTGGTGGCTGCTGCAGGCTCTATGATCACCTTTTTTGTGCTCCTGGAGAAGATAAAGCTGGCGGTATTGGCTGTGGACTTGTGCATGTCGTATCCGTCTGGGGATTTCTGTGAGAGGGCGCTATGCTCACTAGCAAAGCTGTAGGGAGGCGACCTCACTCCAAGTCGAGATGGAAGAACATCCCTTGGGGACATAGCAGCAGTTTTCATACGTATGGCTTCCTGTAGGCGCAGAGAGGGAGTGTTGGGTGACACAGAAGGAGCTTTAACAGTCTTAGGGGGTGATTTTAGAGACAGAGACTTGCGGATGGGCTTCTGTGGAATGTTTTGAGAACCTGGAGTTAAGCCTGTGCTGTTCTCAAGAGGGGGGACTCCCTGGTTTGTTTTGTCCTCTGATGGAGCTTTCACCGCATCCTCAGTCATGTTGACTGACCTGAGACGAACCATCTGAAGCAAAGATGGAGTTACGAGGGGTATGTTAGCATCCTCTTTGGGGATGGGTGCACTTTTATGGCGGGTTAGAAGCTCCTTGCTCCTGGTGTCTCGATTTGCAACACTGGGCTGTCTTCTGAAATTAACACCATGGGAAAAATTCTCTGCTGGTAATGGTGGTGCAAGTGGAACAGAAACTAGAGTTTGGGTGCTGACTGGAGGATCCAGCGGAGACTGATTTTCTGTTTTTGAAACGTCTTGATTTAAGAGACTGCTTGCAGAAAGTAAGGCATGGACTGACTCCGGGGTCTCTACTGTTGTAACTGGTTGTAAGGTAGGTAAGTCTACTGGTGGAGCTGGTTGGTCTTTGTCTGGAGCTGGCACAACATCTGGCTCATTACAGATGATGGCTTTTGAAACCTGCACATCCACCCCTGGTTTGGTGTCTGAAATTTCTTTAGAAACAACAGGAGGCACATTTGGAGTCTGCTCATGCTCTGAAGTCTCAGCTTTCACATCCTCCATCGTGTCTCCCGTTTTCATTGAGGGTCTCTTTGTGAGATCTACGTCTGTTACACAGCTATCCATCACTTTTGGCACACTCTCCGACACATCGGGTGGAGGAGGAGGAGGGAAGTCGGCCTCCTCGCCTCCATCAAACACAGAGTCCCCTTCCATTGGGGGTGGAGGTGGTGGCCAGGAAGACTCCGTGACGAGGTTCTCCTCCTGTACCTTCTCCAAATCTTCTGGTGGTGAAGATACTGATGATGTAGGGGTTTTTCTTGAAAGAGGGGGCGTTGGGTGGTATGCTGGGGGAGGGGTTGGTGGTGGTGAGGTCTTACTGAATTTTGGGGCCTCAACAGAGAGTGTCTGCATGGTTGGAAGCTCTCTGTTGTTCTCTTTAGTCTTATCCATTGTAATTTCATCAGATGACAGAGCTGTACTGTTCTTCACAGGTAGATCAGCCTCTGGTGTGGAACTGCTGCTAATCTGACTCGGTTGTGTGTTCACCAAGGGCTCCTTTGACACCGTATCCTCTCTGTGTATCGTTGGTTTCTTCATGACAGGAGGGGGCTCTTTCTTTGGAGTTGTCTCTTGTCTCTCAGGAGGCTTAACATCTTGGCTACTGTCCTCCTGTTTCTGAGTGTCTACAAGTGCCTCTGTTTTATCTTGAAGGACTGGATGTTCTGTGGCTTTCAGCTCCTTCTGAACAATGTTTGGATCTGTCTCTATCAAAGTTTCTGTCTTTACATCATCCTCTGACACTCCCATGACAGGCGATTGTTTTTCATCTAATACTTGGATCTCACAGCTGGATTCAGTCTGAGTTCCTGCTTGCTTAACTGCACTGTCCCGTGTCTCTGCTGGTTTTTGGCTCCCTTTGCTAACATTCGGGCAAGACCCACACAAGAGCTCAAAGGAGCGTCTGTTGTGGACCCATATCTCTGGAGGAGGAGGGCATGGTGCCTTTACTTTTGGAGGTGGTGGGATGCTTAACAGCTCTCTTACTTCAGCTCCCAAATTTGCAGAACTGCTTTTAGGAGTAGGCTCTTTTATAGGAACATTAGGGGAAGTTTCCTGTGGAGGCGGGCTGGGGCTACAGGCTGAAACATGACCATTGACAGTCTCAGATGTGCCTGATGAGAGAGAGGTAAGAGAAGGTGAAGGAGAAGCTGCTGAGGACGAGGCCCGAGACACTGACCTGTCTGGTTTGACTGGTGGCTTCTTCTGCTTTTCAGGGGAGGTTGGGGTGATCCCTTTTGGGGAAAGGGTTGGTGTGCCGCTCTGACTTGAGTAGCCACTGGAAGGGGACATGGTGCGTTCAAATTTACCCCCTTCAGAGGGAGTTTTCTGTGGGGACGAGTTGGTGCAATCTGACTTGTGCTCTGCTGACTTTTCTGAAACTTTTGAAGAGGTCTGTTTGGGGATCAGGGGGCTGGTAGAAGCATCCTGGGTGAGGGTGCCAGCTGAGTTTGATGTGGGAACTGGGATCTTGGTGGCACCTGCAGCCACACCATCTAGTGCTGCTGTATTTTCTGCATCATTTGCCATTTTTCCAGACACAGATTCATTCAGGTCCTTGCTCTCAACCAACACTCTGGAGTTGCTCCTGATCTTGTTGCCGTGTAAAGAGTTAGTCCTCCTTGGTGGTGCAGGTGGCTGCTTGGTCTTCATTACAGACAGACTTCTTGTAACATTATGTCTGTTCTTTCCATCATCCACAGATACCACCAACCCTGAAGTACCAGACTCACATCCTTGACTGATTAAAGCATTCTCACTTTTACTGCTGCTCACGCTTACAGAGCTGTGAAGGCCAGTAGAGTCACTGCCCCCACCTGAAGGCTCTGTTTGGATTTCTTGCCCATTTGGAGTCACTCTCTGCGAGCTGGCACTGTGTGTGCTACCCTTAGATGACACAGGAGAGGAGTGCATAGTAATGGTATTTGGAGACTGAAGTTCACTCCAGTTTGACCCTGAATCTGATTTGGGCAGAAGATTGGAGTTGTGAGAATTGTCTGCCTGGGAACCATCCCCGTCCAATCTTCTGGATAAAGAAGGGCTGACTGAAAAGTCCATTGATGCCAGGCTGCTTTTGCTCACAGTGCGGACACTCCCACCATGGTTTATGCTGCTGCCGTGTGTCCGGCTGCTGCTGCGGTCGATCTCTATGACTTCAACTGAGGCTGGCAAGACTGCATTTGGGATGATTGTGGACAGGTAGGTGGCCTGAGGGGATATAGACATCACAGGGCCCTACGGAGAAAAGGGAGAAACTGGATTATTACAACATAGAGAGCAGTAGCTTGTTGCATTTAGATTATGAGGACAATTCATCTCAAATGGCAATTCAGCCAAACAGTCCAGCAGACCATACATACTTTTGAACAAATAGAGGTCAAGAAAAAACTTGATGCAGAACAATAAACAGTACATAGCCAGGGGTGCTCTTTTCATGTTGGCATCCTTTTGTGGCTTAGAAATAACAAGCATAATCTTAAAAAGCATACATATGTAGTGAGGGAGAGCAATGGATGAACAATTGAGTAAAATTGCGACAAATAAATATGAAGATAGATGAACTCCAACAAGATTTATTGTATTACACTTCACGTCTACGTCAGTGAATGTATGATAGGTCCACCAATGTAATGATTTCAACATAAACCAGAATCAATTCTGACTAAGCACAAGAACAGTCACTCAGGAAATGAATAAACTTAAGTCCACATTAAATATTATTTTGAGATTAGGTAGATTATAACTAGTTCTGTCTTTGCTCTGTTGCTCCAGCAGCATTGGGCTCATCTTAATTGATAGAGTGAACTTAAAAAGAAAGCAAAAACACTAGCAGAAATGTCACTCTTATTGACCAGAGTCCTCAGTTCTAAAAGAAGTAAAACCGACAGAGAGAGATAGTGGATCTCTGTTTAAAATGTGGACAATAACGAGGAAGGGGAGGAAGTAACAGGAGGATGATTTGGTGACAGGACAAACAGCAGGCATATGCGGTACATGGCAGGCAGGCAGCACAAAATGCTAATGATATACAGAAACAGAAATCGAGCAGGTTCTGTTTACGTTCTCACCGGCTTTTCATGCGTTGTTATCTGTTCTCATGGTAATGATACAAAAAGGTCACAATTATCTTGACTGTGTTATCTATAACACTCATGACTTCTCTGTCTTTGAAAATAAAAGGGCATATCTGAGGAAATGTCTGATTTCTACATAAAAAAACAAAGCAAAACAGAATCAGTTTATTTAATCAGATGTTACATCCTGTACTTATAGTTTAAGGCCTTTGCACAGCAGAGGCATTTTTTCATGCACATTATTGCATATCATTTTATTTTTTTCAAAACTTAAGTCAGTCAATCTAGCTTTTGCATCAGTGAAGCAATTTTGTCTGGTGAAACTGCTGTTTTTAATTTGTCAAACCATTAAAATTTTTCAAACATTTCACGCATTGTAAGCCCACATTGACACTGAAAGCACTCCTTGCTGGCATGTACAACACAGTAAAAATGATCAACATGGCAGCCCACTGACTTTGAGTTTGTTTTTGTAGCACTCTGCTCTGTTTGACATAAGTAAAATAATACAAGGATAATCCATAAAAAAGCCTGAGTGGAAGAAAGGAGTGTGATGATGGTGTGCAAACTCAAGCCTCTACCATTGTGAGCAGCTGATCCTGATGCAACACTGGTACAGTTTTATGCTTTAAGCAAAACAAATGAACTCATCAAGTTTTCTCCTGTACTGAACCTGATGTGCATTTAGTTTTGATTTGAGTCAGATGAGCACTGGGTCTGTTTTGACTTCAACATCTTGATTTTTTTAATGTGCCATTTGCTCTTAAATACCTTAGAGTGCTAGGTCCTAAACTAAGTTGTCAATCTTACCTGGGGTTCCTGGAGAAAGCTAAGCATTGTTGAAGAAGAAAAGGTGAGAGAGGTGGTCATGCCGGGCACTGCAAGAGACTTGGGTCTGACATTTGAGGTGGGACAAAGATAAGAGCCAAAGTACTGGCTGAGGGGCTGCTGGTCTTGATTCATTGCCTGGAGGTGCTTTGTCAGCAGCTGTTCATCTCTGGATACAGCCTGCTTTGGATGGGAGAAAGAATCTTACTATATCACATATAAGTTATAAAAGTATTAAGTAAAACATTCCTTATCTGTTGTCTCCATTAAAAATACATTTTTACCTCCAGTTCTGAAAGATGGACCCTTGCTCCCTCTCTTTTTGTGACAGGGGTCCCTCCATCAACAGTAGGTATGATCAAAACAGTTGATTGGCTGTTTCTGACCTGGCCATCATGGTTAAGAGGCTCAGAGGGAACAAGTTGTTGGAAGGTTGATGTTCTTTGCAAAGCTGTAGAGAAGGAAGATCACTGTAACTACCATGTTTTTCACAGTGACACTTGGGGCTCTAATTTCGTAGACCAGGCGCAAGCGCAGGTGCGCCAGCCCTGCGCCGGCCTTTGCCGCGCGGACAGGGTGTGACCTGCGCACTTTGCAAGTTTCCTGCAGTGCCAAGAGAGGTGCAGTCAAGGCGCAGAGGGCCTCAGAGGAGTGCGTCCACGCCCATGTCTCTGCCTCTCCGCACAAATGTCAGAGGAGGAGGAGAATAGATGTGAGTGGGATTAACACAGCCGATCGCTGTCTTCACCAATCAAATGACCGCCTCTCCTCGCCTTTAAATGCGCTGCGGCCGAGGCGCAGCGTCTGATTGGTCTGAATTATCCCCACCACCGCAGAAACAGTGTGCTGGAAAGACCCAGCAGTGGAGACGGTCAGAGCCGCTGTCCCTTCAGCAGGAGAAAGGACAGCAGGGCGCGTCACCATGTGGGCCAGCTCCCGGGACAGATGTAATCTGTTCCTTTGTCATTATAGGAGTAAAAAAAAATAAGAGACAGTTTCACACCTGCTGGCTTATCCATTCATAATACTTGTGATCCACCTGCACTCCTGGTTTGTCATCGCCAAATAGCAGAGCCTTTAGTGATATACTGTATGTTCTCCTGGTGTCTCCTCCTCATCCTCCTTACAATAATGTACTCCATCTTTTTAGATCACGTTAAAAATAAAGACTAAAATAGAGGAATATGGGAAATCACGGGTAAATCCTGAGTGACAGACATTTATTTTCTCTCCTTTTTCTTCATCTTTTTTCTCCCTCTTTTCTTTGAATTTAATGAAATGAGAGAAGCCAGATATATACTCAGTATCAGATGTTAAGGCTGTTTATTGTTGACTTGTAAGATGTGCATCAAACTTTCAGCTGCTGCCAGGTTAAGTTTCTATTATGACAAACGGCTTTAATCCGACATCAGATGTGACGGGACAATTAATATAGATACAAATGTCTATCTGCTGGTTCAGACGGTTACATTAAATAGTGATTGCTGTGATTGTTTATTGCATTAAAATGTGCCTGACACCCTGGAAACCTGCCTCTGAGGCGTGCGCACATGTGCGCTTGTCACCAAATTACAGCTGCGGAGGGTGCGCTCCGCCCTGCGCCGAAGATAGACCAGGTTGGAGCTGGCGAGCTTTCAGCGCACCTTCCGCACATTTTTTTGGCACAAAAATGTCATTGCGCCACTCGAATCTGTTGACACCTTCCCCTGGTGCGCCGTCACCTCCCCTTGGTGCGCCGTCACACCCATCTCTGCGCAGGCGGTCTACCAAATTGTCAAACTGGCAGCGCACGGCGGTGCGCCGGACGAAATTAACACTGCGCGGGGTGCGCCAGGCTTGCGCCCCCTGCGCTGCGCCACGAAATTAGAGCCCTTGATGTCTAAAGGATTAGAGAGTTAATAGAGTAGACATACCAAGTTCTTTCTGGACCTGGTTGGGAATACCCATGATGGTTGTTCTCCTGCTCCTTTTCTTGCTCCTATCCAATCTTTTGACTGGATTCAGAGGTTTGAATGTAGATCCTGAGTAAAGAAGACAAGCGGTCTTATTTAGATTGATACGAGAACAAAATTTAGCTTTTCAGACCAATTGTTAATAGAATATATCTGATATCATACAGTTTATCTGAGCAAATCAATCTAGATTGAGGCATCCCAAACAACATCCATGTGCAGTTTAAGATACCTGATATCTCACATTTTTTTAACACGTTGAAGCATGTCCACACAAAGCATTAAGGACAATCACTTAGTATCTGGATACCAATAACTGATTTTGAATCATTGCTTAAGCATGGTAGTTTCCCATTTAAGATGTATTGATGCAGAAACCTAAAAGGTTTCCAACTCAACTCGGACCATATATTCGACGAATGCAGACACTAAGGCCCCATCCACACGAAGGTCTGAACGCATACGTTTTTTTGCTGAATCTGCGAATTATCCATACGAAGATGGCGTTTTGGGGGTCTGTAAATGATCATTTTTGAAGCAAGGTTCCAGAGTGGAAAGATTGTGACATGCCGTATACATAGCTCCGTGATTACTGGTTCCCCGCAAGTTTTCAGATACGCTTACGTCATAGTGTCATATCTTCATTGACATGCATGCGCCACACGCAGCAATGACAACAACAATGGTGGCATATGGTGTGGCATATGTGCTGATGAAGCTAGTGACCCTACTATTCCTGCTGCAGCAAAATCTCCTTCTTCTCAATCACCACTGAGTTGAACAAACAATTATTGAGGACACATTATGCATCCCATCACCATCACCATCACATCATGCTTCCCGGCATGGTCTCTGTTTACAATCTCTGTTTACAACTTTTGCCGCAAGTGCGCATGCCCACTGTTTTATTTGTCCGTTTCCTTGTTTCCGTCATATCATTACAGCGCCCCTAGAGGTCTGGCATGTGTTTTACAGCGTTTCAATGCGTATCAAGTGCATTCATGTAGACGCACACATTTTCTGAGACGCCTTCGTCTTGATGACGATCGTTTTGGAAACTGTTAAGCATTTTGTCTTCGTGTGGACGGGGCCTAAAGCTGTGCATTCTGTCATCAAGAGGTAAATGAGAGGAGGGATGGTATTTTCCAGAATTACTTGAAATATAAAGACAACAGTGGAAATGTGCCTAACACAGTCAAATTCACTTTGAATAAGGTACTCCATAGTGATAAAGCAATAAAGTTTGTGATAAAATCCAACATGATACACACTGTCTGGCATGTGAGAAGTTTGAGCTAAGGAATTTATGTACATAACATCATTATAATAAAGAAAACGTAAAAAGATAGCTTTATCAGCCTCAGAGTTTTTCTGTAATAAAACCTCTGTAAAAGTTTAGGCCTCTTAGTGACGTAAAGAATGTGCTCATTGAAGGACAAGTTTTCATCAAGCAATAATCTTAAGTATTTAAATAAAACTTCATAAACTCCAAAATATAAAACAGTTGAAGATCACAAAAAAGCTCAACAGGAAAAGTGACCCTGGTTACCTGCTGTCAGTGCCCCAAGTACCAAAACTTTACAGCTCTAGGTCACATACCTGCCATAAGCTTAAAAGAACCCAGTTAGCCTGCTCTGGTACCCTCTGATACAGCAGACCAGGGCTTAAGTGTGGTCCAGTTTGTAACAGATGAAAGTGAAAAAGAGAGAGCGACTGCACGGGAGGCAAGACAAATACATCTGACAAACCCAATTACTGTTCTGTCATGAGAAATGAACAGTTACACAGTAAATGTACTTTTACTGCAACAAAAGTACAAAGTGTAATGACTTAATAATAATAATAATACCAATACATTTTATTTTCAAAGTACCTTTTGTGCCATCCAAGGATGCTGCAAACTTGATAACTTCAAGACAGAAATGAACACTGGCATAAATACCTACTAAGTATTTTAGGGAATTTGTTTCCCCAAAAGCTTTTTAAAAATGGATGCACATACACTCCCACACAGACACACACCACAACACTGTCTACCTTCCAGCTGTGTTATGCAGAGGCAGCCACTGTGCTCTCTTCATATCCTCAGAACTTTTGAGTAACCTGAAAAAAAGCCTCAGTTTTGTGCCAGTGTGTGTCTGCATGTGTGAGTTTTCATCATTTTTGCTCCTTTGATATCAAACCCGAGCTGCAGAGGCTCCGAGCAGCTGGGAATGAGACGTGCATGCTTAAACAGCACTGAACTGCAAGCCTTTGTAAAGCAGTGAATTTCATAAAAACCTGAACTGGCACACTGACAATAGTATGCTGATGAGCTCCTACCTTCTCCAAGCAAAGGAGATGCATATGCTCCCTCTCTAAATATACAGGCAGGCCTGTATGGTGCTTACCTTGGCGGGTGAGCACAGGCCTTGTTGACACAGAGGTGACTGTGGTATCAGTACTCCCTGCGGTGGATCTTGACTCTGGAGAGAAGACTCTGTCCTTGGAGCTGATATCCTGCTCCGGACGCACCGTATCTGTAGACTGCAGCAGAAACCCCCCCACATCCACACAGAACCACACAACAGTATTAAGTTAGGCTTCAGCTTTAGTGTGGAGGCAGTCAGGGTAAAGTGATCCTAAAGCTTTTGGGATACTTACAGCAATGCTCTCACTGTCTGGAAAGTTGACGCCATTCTTGTGTTCTGTGAAAAGCAAACATGACGTGGATTGAAACACTGTCTATGATTAATGATTCAATTATTAATGTGAGACTTTTAAAATGATAATAACTTGATTATTTTATAATGCTTTTTCTGGTTTAACCCTTTCATGCATGAATTATAAAATTACAATGAAATTCTTTTTAAAAAATGTTTGTTTTTACTTTTAAAATTAAATTTAAATTCAGGTAAATTTTTCAATGTTGTATTTTGAGAGAGTTATGTATCTGTTCAACACAGTCTGCACCATGCATCATTTGTATTTATAGATATTTAGTGAAGTTAACAAAGTTCTACAAAAATAAGTCTTTGACAGAAATTTGTTTTGAGTAAATCAAATAAAAAGCAAATTTTTCAGTATATGATTTATTGCTGTTTAGTCAAGGTGTTCACTCGTAAATTACACCAGAATTTAAAATAAAAAAAATGCAAAATTCTGTGAAATTTGATACAGGCATATTACCCAATTTGCCCTTCATCTGCTATTTTGGATTTATGATGCAATAAAATAATATGGTAATATTTTAAGGAAACTTAAGACAATGGTTTGGGAATTTACCACCTGGTCGTTGGACATACTGCAACCTAAAAGGAATAAAATGTATTCCAAATATCTATCTACTTTAGTAACACCATGCATGAAAGGGCTAATTCCATAGTTTAATATTTGATACACCAAAAGAATCACAGCTGTGATGGAAAAAGGTAGAAACTCATCTTTTCACACAGACTTTAACATGCAGGATTAAGGAGGGTGACGTGTCTTACCTTCTTGCTGTAGTATTTTAAGACCCTCCTGTGCTTCTGTGTGCAGGTCCTCCAGGTACTGTGGCCTGCTGCCCTCGATGAAAACATTCTCCTGATAGTGCTGAGAGGTCGTGTAGTGGACGGTCAGTCTCTTCTGGTCCTCATTAGTTTTTGGGCCAGCTGTTGGGATGGTTGGAAAAAAGGACAGAGAAAGAACAATTTAATGGGCTTTTTAGTTATTTTCATAATTAATATTAAATCAGGCTTGAATGTAATCAATCATTTTTCCAATTAAAAAAAATTGTAAATAATTATCTCAGGGGTGCTGGTTTGGTGGCGTGGTTAGCAAACAGGCACGCCCCATTTAAAGTATGTACTTCTGTTGGCCCGTGTTCGAATCCAGCCTGTGATCAGTTTGCAGAGTGTCTTCCCCTACTCTTCCCCCGTTTCCCAAGCCTATCCACTGTCATTCTCCCCAATCACTAAAGGCACAAAATGCCCAAAAGTACATTAAAAAAGGATTATCTCAAACTATAATAGTACAACACTTTAAATACAAAATACTATTTAAGAAAAAAGACAACATCACAAATGTATACACAACTGCAAAAGGTAATTATTCTATTCTAAAGCTTTTTTGTATCTAAATGTATTAATGTGTATTAATGATATGTATTAATGATACATATACAGAAGCTTTGCACTAAAATGCCCATGCATTTAGCCTCGAGCTACTGATACTACAGACAAACTGTAAATATGAAACTGTTGAGATAAAGAGTATTAAAGACAGTGATTCAGTAATAGCAAGGGTAAAAATAACTGAATGAAAAGTTATAAGCAGACTCCTCACAGTGAGGGACAAGAAGACACGGTTTGGAAAGCATGAAATATAGTCATAGTCTTCAAGTGAGTGACCTTTTAAGAATTCCAGTCTTTGTAAAACTAAGTCTGAGACCAAATCTTTCTAAACATTGTAAACATTTGTTGACAAACTGAAGAGAGTGTCAGACTATTAGAGTAGCAGACTACCATTACCAGGTGCCAGTAACACAAAAGTTAAATCGCTTTTGGCTGCATCCTAGACTCGTGCTGACTCATGAAGCCAGATGCAAGGTCGTACGAAACTTTGTGACTGATGAGTAAAAATTTAAGATTCAGCTTTTAAAAGGGAAGTTGAGCAAGTGGTGTACTTTGTTTTTGCCAGTGATTTCCACTTATTTTGCACATTTAAGTGTTTCTTCACATACATGCCATTATCTCTAACAGCACAGACATCAACAGGTCGATAAGCAGACTCAACAGGTGTCTGTCGGCCAATTCATTTATCAGCTTTTCAGTGAATCCTCTCCACCTGCACCTGGTGTGACGCTGCACGCTTCTCAAATCTCCTCAGCCGAGCAGTTGGGTGAGCAGACGTCCCAGCCTGAACCAGCAGTCTAAGCAGCACATTAGACTGGTCTATTGCTCGCTTAATCCCTTGAAGTATCTCTCAACCTCCTGAGTCCATAGGAGATTAGATTATCTGGATTGTCCACGTTTAAAGATGCCACTTTGACCCCCTGAAGGGTGACCTCCTGCATGGGAACTGGTTGTGAACCCTTGATAAATTCCCTATCATAAAAATACTGAAGAGAAAATTAAGAAAATTAAACCAAACACTGGCTTATCAAGTCCAATGGAATACCAGTTTTGGTTCCCTTGTTCTTAACTGCTGTGTGAAAGCATAAGCAGTACAGATGATTGGAAAGACTTTCTGAATACTACACCTGCAATATGTTCCAATAAAATTGGGACAGGGGCAAAAACAGTTGGGAAAGTTATTTAATGCTCAAAGCACACGTGGCAGATTCTACAGCTAAGACAGGTGATAGTGCCGTGATTAGATATAACAGAAGCACCCACTGAAGGCTCATTAATTCACAAACAACCATAAAAAGAGAGTTACCACTTGGGGAAGGAACTGTGTGGGCAAATAGTCCAACAGCTTAAGAATAATGTTTCTAAATATTCACTTTTGATGATAATATTGTGTATGCATGGATTGTGAAGATCAGGGCTCGTGCCAATATGATGTTAAAGAAATACAGTTAAGCTGAGGCCAGTGTTTATGTTTACTAATTGGAGTAATTCTCACACAATACCAATATTTCCTCTCATGATCAACAAAAACAGATCAGTTTTTTAGCAGGAAATGTCTTCTACCCTTTTCAGAAAACATTGACGTGCCAGATGTCAGCATTAAATTAGTATGAGACAGATAAACACCTACAACTTATGTCTGTCCAAAGCACATTCATTTGTTGATGCATAATGTTTGCAAAAGGGTCTGGTTTCGGCCCACTGCAGTGCTTAACCTGATATGCATACCCACATATCATAAAAAGGTCTGTAAATAAATCCCTGCAAGGGCAAGGTCTAATATCAACATTAAATCAAACTGCACTGCTTTGATAATCAGTTTTACTCTGTGATGGATTTTATGACAACAATTAAGAAAAAATACATACTCTGATAATACTGCATGTCACAACATGATAAGTGTTAATCAAGACTAAACCATGCAAAGAAAAAGCCTGACATCAACAACATCCAGAACTGCTGCCTTCCTCTCTGGGCAGGGGCCAGTTTGGAATTGTCTGATCTAGAGTAGAAAAGTGCGCTGTGATGGGATAAGTCCAATGTTAAAACTAAAGAAATGTTGGCTGCTGAGTCCACAGGACTAAAAAGAAAAAGGACCATCCGACACAAAGTTTAAAAGCCAGGAACTGTGATGTCCATCAGTGCCCATGGCATAGGTTACTTGCACAACTGTAACGGCAAAATCAACAGTGGGAGGTACATACAGATTTTGAAGCAACATCTTCATCTTTAACAGGAATGTCCTTACTTAAATCAGCAGGACAACACCAGACCACATTCTGTATGTTACAACAGCTCGATTCACATCAGAAGAGTGTTGGTACTTGACTTCCCTGCATGCAGTCCAGATCTGTCTCCCACTTAAATCAACACAGTATGAAATAGGGGTGTCACGATCTGTTATTGTTATTGGATATCGGTCCAATCGGTTAGATGCTTGTTATGAATAATGTGAAAGAAACTTATTAACAGTTCTGTTGGTGTCTTCAGTCCTAAGATGCTAACAGTGTTGTAAGAGTGTTGCAGTGACAAACATGCTTCTGTCCCAACTTTTCCTTCAGTGTAAATACAACCCTACAAAGCAGCATCCAGATTATAAATCAAAGTTCTCAGTAAAAAAGGAAACTTTCATTGAAGATCTGAGGTATTCCAATGCAATCAAAAATCTTTATTTAACAGCCTTTTCCATGGTGAAGAGGTGTAAATACTAAGATTTGAAGCAGCAGTGTGAATGGGGCTTGTGTGCAAACTTCAACAGCAATTGTTTAGATTAGCAGTTTTAATTATAGTGTCTTGTTTTTGTGATGTCTCTAACAGTATGTTAGTTTTAAGGATTTGTAAATCACAGTATTCCGAAAGGTCAAAGTAATCCAAGCATCCTTCAGATAAATTAGTGTTACTCCAGTGATGAGGAAGATGTGCTTTTCGCTGCTGTTTTTGATTCAACAGTAGAAACATGTTGCAAACAACTATAGCTAAAGCTGATGTGGATTTTGAACATTAACTTATTTTTGTACCTTACATTTTGCTGGTCGTATTGTAGAACTTAAAAAAATAATTTAATTCACAATGGAAGATTCAAAGTCTCACTGCAATTATGTGGATTCACTTTTGGATTTTATTATAATGCAATATACAGCATAAGATACCAAACTGCCTGTTTCCTCTGTATCATTTAACTTTAAGAGTTATGTAAGATTTATTGTCTGCTGTAAGTAAATCAAAGGTCACTTGAGGTGTCCACTTTCCCTCTTTTGTACCTGCAAACACTGAGGCTCTCAGTCTCACCTGGTTAGGTAACCCTGAGTGACTCTGAATGTACATGCTGTAGATGTTTGTGAGAGAAGCAGACACTCCCACCCCTATCCTCCTCCATTCACACAGGTACCAGATACAATACCCTCTCCATGCAACGGTGAGAAATCCCAGAGTGGTGGGAACCTTTGATTTTATCATCTATTCTTAACAGCAGGGGCTAAAAAGAGTTTGTAACATCAAACTGCATATTTCCACTTTTACTGAGCTGGGCTATAACATGGCTATCCATACAACTAAAGCATCAGAACAATAAACTATTTATGAAGCAGTGGTTTGTGTTTTAGTCTGTCATTGCAGACTGTTTTAACCAACAGAAAATCCTCACTACATGGGTATCAAACTCTGACACCCATGTAGCTGTACATTAATCAATCACTCAGCATGTAGCTGTTTCTCAGTTAGCCCAGTGTATCATACTGAAGGCTCTGCTATGAACATCAGGTAAGGCACACCTGAAAGGAGCTGGTGATCATTACAAAGCTCAGGAAGAGAGACTGCTTCCTTCAGACAGTTTCAAGGCAAATAAACCTTTTGTTTCACACACACAAAGCCACTTTGGTGTAAATCTTTACAAACTATGCGTGACCATACCCATCCAAACTTTAAATTGAACATGTTAGCTTGACGCTAAACACAAGTAGATATTAACCAGGGTGTAACCTCTGTTATTTCTCCTAAACATTGACATTTCTCAGTCTTTAACTGTAGTCCCCCATTCACACTTGAAAAAAATCCTGAAATTATTCTGACTTTACCGAAGAGAGATGTACTTGTGATTGTAACCAGGTTTTCACCAAGACTTCACCCAGGTGTTTTCTTTGCACCCCCTTAACATGATTCTACTAAAAGAGTTGAATTTTAGGGGCATTATGACAGTAATAATCCAAGTGTACTGAATATAGCAAAAAAAAAAAACAGAAGTTGGATTAAGAGTGACTAAAAGCCCTTTTCCACTAGCACGCCTTGGCCTGACTCTACTCGGCCCTACTCGATTTGCAGCGTGTTTCCACTAGCCTGGTACCTCCTAAAACAAGCTAGTTTTAGTACCTACTCCGCTCTGGTTCCAAGCGAGCTGAGTCGATACAAAAAGATGACATCACTGACCGCCGGCTACTGATTGGTCAGACAATTCCATCATCAATGAGCCATAAGCGCAACGGCCTAGCATGCTAGCGGTAGCTACCATTAGCTTACCCTCATACGTCTTTTCTTTGCAGCTTGATTGCTCTCGTCCTCGGCTTGTTATAAAACTCTCCTGTGCTTCTCAAGGGGTATTTCTTCTTGCCACCTGCAGCCTTCTCCTGCTTTCCTTTTTTACTCGGTTTGTGACAAAAAGCCACAGATTGTTGTGTGGCGCTCAAAATGACGTCACCGCAGTGCCGCTCAGCTGTTTACAGCGACACTGCACCCCGTTGGGCAGGCGACTAGAGTAAATGGAAAAGCAGGAGTAGAGTAGAGCCGGGTAGATTCGAGTAGAGTAGAGTAGGGCTAATGGAAAAGGGCCATTATTGTGTTAAAAGTACTTTGAGGGTCAGATGAGTGAACCCCACCCCCCAAAAATGCTTAGCTCCATTTACCACCGACTAATATGTGGTTGTCTTTGCTCTGTCTACATGTTTCAACTATGACAAAGTATTCTCAAAATGATGCCAGACCCCTGGTGGATGTTTTAGGTCCATTTAAACGATCGTTGAAAGTCAGTTAAGCCTTTTATCTCATTAGACAGGACCCCCATATTGCCCTAATGCTAAGTCTTGCATGCCAGAGTGTCTACATGCGAGCCCGTGAGTTACCACCCCAATGAATCTGTAGTCATCACATCATTCAACTGAACTAAAACTTTTTGAAAAACACTACACAGCACCTCCGCAGTGTGCTCTAGACCTTTGAGTATATGATGTATAGCAAAGCATCAACATGACACAAACAGCTCAGAGTGAAGTCAAAGCATTACCGTCACATACATCAGCAGTCACTTCTGCCAGCAGCTTTAAGTCAAAGTGTATCCTCCATGTGACTCAGCACTCACCCTTCTTTTTGAAGACAGACAGCAGAGAGTGGATGCTCTTCCTGAAGTACACAACCATGCCTACACCAACGCCATAGCAGAACTAAAGGATATCAAAATAGGGTCCAACAAGTCCTCTCCCTGTCAGACGTATTTAACTCCGGTATGTTTGATAAATAGATCCAGAAGTCCCTGAAATCCTGACAGCAGTTTTCCTGAAAGCAGCTGTAGATGGCCTGTTGACAGAGTGAGAGGCTCTCTCCTCTGAGTGACTCGAGAAGGACAAGTGCACAAAGAGATCTGCCTCCAGCCGAGCAGCCTGTCCCAGCTGCCTTATCCCCAAGTCTGATACCTTCCTCCCTCCCCCCTCTGCCCTCTCCCTCTTCTGTTCTCTGTCGTCCATGCCGGCTTTCTTCATTGCAATTCGGGCTCTTTTGTCACACAAGCAAAACGGCTGTCAAAGTTTGGCTCTCAAGAGACATCCACCCACATTTGCCTCAATGCAGACAGACACGTGTGATTGTGCATTAGCATAAACAAAAAAATCCATTCATTTAATTTTACTAACAAAAGAGGTGAAAATGTGAAGCTGTCAAAGTAAAATGTGCCAAACCCAAAAAATCCAACAAATGGTACTGATTGGCTGTTTTACAATTTGTGAAGTCCCTTTAAATAACAACATGACCTTTGTAATATCATTTAATTTTGTTTTACAGGTTATTATTGAGTTTTGCATTGTTACAATACAAATCATACCCCTGAGCAGAGGTCATTCGGGACTGTTACCTTTAAGTTAGAGATTTATGCTCTAATAGTTTAACGCCGCAAACAAGGTTTTAAAAAAAATGTATCAGATTATACCAGCTTCATATTAGAGCGGGCTTATGTGTACAGCTTTTGAGATATTTCAGCATATTTGAGAGAAAGGTTAAGAACATCTGGTCTGTGTGAACAGAGTTTATGTTGTTGTGAATTTAAGAAAATAAAAACGAAAAGAAAGTACAAGGCTAAAATTGTTTGCAATTAAAAAACAAGAACAGTAAATGGTTAAATCACTGACAGTTATTTTTTTAATTCTTACTCCAAATTGGGTATTGTTTTATTAATTTAATGTTTTAGGGAATTATTTCTAACAGGAATGTGGAACTTTGGTGGCTAAAAGCACAACAATAATGTTATTCTTAGTTTACAAGAACCAAATTTTCACAAGTTAATGATCAAAAATACATGAAAAATATTTGTAAAACTTTATAAGCTAACTCAGAACTTACCTTTATATTCTTGCTTTAAATCAACTTTGGCTGTAATTAATGTAATTCCAGCTATTACCTCTGCCAAGGAGTTCATTTATTGCCAACATTTGCCTTTTCTTTAGTCTATTTCTCTGTTAGCAGGATGACTAAATACATTATGAATGAATTTTGTTAAAATTTTAAGGGAAGGTTGGTTATGGCACACAAGAAAAGAAGTTCAAAAAGTTTGGTAGGGATTCAAGCCAGGTCCAAATTTAGGAATTTTCTGAAGGATTTCATAACAATCTGATAACTTGGCTAAGATCGTCAGAAATGCCTTGGTGGCTGTTTGTGCTAAAAGAATGCTTCTACTAAACTTTTCCATTAAACATGTGAAAGTTATCATTTTACTGAATCATATGTTTAAGCTGTGTTTGTTTGATTGTCCTCAACAATTTTTTTATTTATTTGTCTTACTCTATATATTTTGTGAATAAATACTTTTAGTGTAAAATCTCTTTGTGTTTTATCATCCCACTCTTGTTTTTATTTGTTCGTGGTTTAAATAATATAATCTATTGTCTTTGATTATTTTATCTTAATTCCTTATTTGTTGTTTTATCCCTAAAATTAGGCTTTTTAACATAATTAACAGTGTTTTCTGAGTATGAGTTCATGATGGTCGGTTTCCCACTCCCACAGTTCTGTTTGCTTTTTGCTTTGGTCAAAAATGGACTTGTTTGTTCTAATTGTCTTGATTTACATTTGTGTTGCAAAAACTTTTTATCTTTTTCTTCTTTAGGTACAGTACTTTGCGTTACATATGTTGTTTGAACAGTTTTATACAAATAAAATCAGACTGATTTTAAATGAACAAAACAACAAATATCTGAAATCGGTCATAATTCTTTATCTTTGGTTTTGTGCTCAAAACCAAAGAGTAAAGCTAGATTTGTTGAGGTAAAAATAGAGTTAAATCAAATTAAATGTAAATTTTCAATTAATTGTTCTCAACTATGAGATCAATCAACAAAATCTTGGTAATGATTGGATTCCTAAAATTCATTTTACTTATCCAAATGGATTAAAATGCCTAAAACCCCACAGCATATTGTGTCTAAAAAATTTTTAGCGATGAAATAAGTTGTTGTTATGTTGTTATGTATTTTACCTGTGTATATGGAGATAAATCAGACTGAAATACCTCATGGCAAATCTGTTCCATCTTCATCTTTGCACGTTTGGAAATAAGAATCTGACGTGCAGGCCTCTCAGAGTGAAGAAGAGGGCTGCAGCTGGCCCTGGACCACTTGTTTCCCACCCCTAATTCAGTGGATCCATTAGAACAGTGGTTCTTATCAAAGCTTTGTTGATCCCAAAGTCATTTTTCATCCTTCATCTATACTGCTTGTCTCCTTTGGGACTGCAGGGGGCTGAAGTCTATCCCAGCTAACTATAAGCGACAGGTGGGGTGTCAAGCCAAACACAGAGACAACCTAACACAGTGATGGGCAACTATCAATACCAAAAGAGCCACATTCATTTCTTTTTCAGTGCCAAAGGGCCGCACTGTTGCATATTGTTGGGACCCCTCAAAAAAGAAAAATATATAAATAAAAAAAAATAGCAAAGAAAAAGTTTAACAAAGGATTTTACCAACACTTGACTATTCTAACACGATTACAAATTCATGATCTACTGAGCATGGCACATACTGGTAACTCAAGCTAAATTAAGCTTCTCTTTAATGCAATAAAAGAATGAATGTTTACTAGTATTTAAAGCACAAATATTTTACCATTACTATTGTTCGCAAGTATGGTATTTACCAATACTATAAATTATATTTTTATGCCTTATAAAACATTTTTAGAGGTACAATCATAGCAAAGTAAGAACTTTAATTACTTGTCAAAAAAACAAAAACAAAAGCAATGTAACATTAATAAACTTATTTTATCACTGATCCTAATTTATGCATTGCGTGGTGCATCATATTTAGCAACTGTTATTTTGTTTCTTAACATTTCCAGTTTGTTTTGTTATTTTTGGGAAATGCTTGGTGGGCCGCATTGACTGAGGTAAAGGGCCACATATGGCCCCTGGGCCGCCAGTTGCCCACTCTTGACCTAACATTTACTCACACACTGATATAAAAGAGGCACTAACTATCACAGCTTCACCTAAGGAGCATGTTTTTGGTTTGTAGGAGAAAGCTACCCATGCACTCACAGGGGGAACATGCAAACTCTACACAGATGAACCAGCAACTCACTTTCTGCGAGGCAAAACTTACAGACCAGACTAGCTTGCTGCACCGGAGGCCTTCCTTCTTCTGTTTACTGCTTTCAGTTCCAATCACAGCTGTAATAAAAGCTCAAACAGTGCTATAATCTTTGATATACTTTAGGGTTAGTTAATTGTATCTGTCATTGCCCTCCCCCTAATGAAAGCCTTCAGCATATGAATCTGTCTGGTGCTCTGTCTCATTATCTTTGTACCACAGGGGCTAAATTTGACAGTTAAGGTTGTGTCTCCATAGTAAGAAGCTAAATAATCATTATGACGCTCAATAGGCTCTTGCCCTCATCTCTATCACTACTTCATAACCCCCTCTGGCATACTTCTTATGGTTTCTCTGCCTTTTCCTCCTGTCTGCCCCTGTGCCTTATAGCCACAGAGGTCTTGATTGTGTTATTTATAGCTGACACAGTGTGTGATGAGTTTCTGCTAGCCTGCTAATGTTTCCTGACAAACTGCAGAGGGTATGAAATACAACACGGCTGAGACAGTAAAAAAAAAAACTTCTGAAAAAGCTGACCCTCTGCTGCACAAACAAGCTGTGCTCAGGATTATTTCCCTGCCAAAGAAGCAGCACTTTGGTGCTCTTGTCCTCTGAATGGGTGTTTATTCCTGATAAAGTGGACCAGCAGGTGGCTACAGCTGGCTGCTGCACCGGCACCAGCTGGAGGGACATGCTGTAGGCTAACACAATTAACTTCACTCCGTACACGTCATCCCTCCTCACCAACCCATGTCTCCTGATGCTTGGACACAGGTGATGATGCAAAAATTGTCTTCTGGACAGAAGTCTTTCAAGGGGGGACTCTGTTCCCTAAGGGTGCTGGTTCAACCTGAGGTTACACGGTGCCTGGAGCATTGTGGGGATTTAAGGGGACAAGCTTTAAACATTGAAGGAATGCCAGAGGATTAACTCTGCCAGTGTCTTCACCTTGCCCTTCCTCACACCTGACTTGTGTTTTCTCTGTATCAGCCTCATAATCTTTCTCAGTCTTTGGATTTAAATGCTTGACACCTTTCATTACATTATTTTTCTCTAATATACCCAGCAGAAGGATGGAATTGATATAATTTCAAGTGTGGACATTAGGCTGTAATATTTCTCTGCCATCAATGTCAAACACAAGGCAGTCCTATACTAACTAGAAAGCACCCAGAGACAAAGGTAGTTCACACTGCTGTTGAAAACCCACACCTAGAACTCAGAATTATGTTGATACCTTTTTTAGTCCCAGTTTACACAACAAAGTTGTCACCAGAAATGGAAAGGTTTTTGCTTTGCGTTGTCAAAAGTGCTCCAGGCTCACACAGAAACACAAACAACTGAAAACACTGTAGTGTGCATGACAGGCCAGTAGATGGCAATGTGAAAAAGTGATGTTACAACACACATGTGCTTTCTGCTGAAGACACACTTTTCATAAACATAAATGGTGAGTAGACGCACAGGACGAAGAAGTTTCTTGTCTGGACAACAAATCTGTCTGGACATTTTTGTCTGAATAACAAACTGAGTACAGAAAACAGCCCACATGCTGCTAGGTAGACGGCTGAAGACGTTATTGTTGTTGTTGTTGCTGTCTTTATGTGAAAGAGTACTGCACATGCGCCTCACGCCTACGTTTTCTTTGGAAACGCTGATTCCTGTTTCCTGTTTGGTGAAAACATAACCTCTTTGGTGGAGGCCTATATCCACAAAAAAAAAACCCAAAATATTTCTAATCAGTTTCTATCTTTTCTTTTTAATTGCAGTAAACATCCTAAAATGAAACATTTTTCAGTTTCAAGTTTTGCTAAAAAGTTGCAGTCCTTCTTATCAATTCACTCATTTATTCCAGATTCATACTAATTTGTGCAAAACAGCTGACAAATAAACATTAAAACTACTTTGTTCTGGAGAGATGTGGGCTCATAAATCTGAAACACTCCTTTACTTCAAACATAATCCCCATCACACCCGGTCTCTTAAATACAGACCTTTACAAAGTGCCAATTTTGGGCGTCTTTGGTCCAGCCTTATCACCCCCCTGTTGTTAACCAGAACCCCTCATATCAATATTCATTAGAAGGCCTAAAGAGACACCATCTGGTCATGGGGGAGAGGCCAGAGGGGAGAGAGGGGGCTTCAAACAGCTCTGATTCACTGCACACAGCAGACCATTCCACCACACCAGCAACAAAACACAAAGCATTACAAAAGAGGAGAGTAGCATATGCTAACTTCATGCTAATGTGGGTTTTTCAAACCCTCAAGCTTTATGACAAAACAATGACAATGACGCATGGTATATTCAACCACATGAATCTACATTCAATCATTCTCAATCAAGTTCAGTGGCATTTTGAGTCCATCTCAGATGTTTTACAGCCTTTCTCTGTTTGTTAAAATATTGTAAATCACACATGGGCTGTTCCAGCAGCCTGTTAGACAAGCAGACTTTGGACAGCCAAGAAAAACTAGCTTGTTGAGACGTCAAAGGCTTAAAGAAACAATCGCTGGTGAGCTCTGCGTTCACCTTCAAAATGATGATGTGGTATGTTGTGGTTCAGAAGAACAGCAAACAATCGAGAGCAGGGACATTATGTAGCTGATCAAGCTCCAAATTTTTTGACCAGGATGTTTGTTTATCCACTGGGATTACAAGGACTTCAATGTCTTAAAGTTTTTAGGTGGTGCGTGACAAGTATTTTTAACAGGAGGTGACAAACACACATAAAGATGAATAAAAAAAAAATTAACAGCTGATTCCTCTGTGTCTGACTGGATGTGATGAGAGTAAGCATCAGCAACAAAATCAGCTTGATTTCAGCAAGACCATCCTTAAAGCTATGGTCTTCGATTTGGAAGCTTGGTACATCTTAATAACACCGTTTATAAGGCCGTTATAGTCCTACGGTCCGATCTACGCAATATAAAGACCACAAAGAATGAAAAAAATCCATTCAGTATATAGGGGAGACAGGGGATTGGTCCGTGAGTCCATCCAATCCCCTGTCTCCCCTGCTCCGCACCGTCCCGCCCTGGTCCCACTTCCTCCTCACTACCTCCCTCATGTACCTGTAAGCAGCTAGCTGCACAGCTACTGAAGCGTCATGGAGTCGGAGAAGACCTGCACTGAAACCGGGAGGCCGCTTCTGTTACCCTCCACATCGAAGGGAAGGAAACGTAAAAGTTTGGAGGAAAAGGCTGAAGTAAGGAAGAAATATAAGCAATACAGGTCCCAACAGACTCAGCATTGATGAATTGTACGACTGGTGGTAAAAGCTGCAGAATGATTTGGGACTGAAAACTGACGCTGAGACAACCGAATTTCTGTTTAACAGGTAATAACTTTGTTTACTACAGTGGGAGATGTCTGCTGAATAACTCTGGTTAGTCTGTGCCTATACTGGGTAATGACTGAGCGTTGTTGGTCGGAGCGGGTAGGCTCTGTCAATAGATTTTAGCATAAGTTAGCCACTGTCACCTTTGGTCCTCAGTCTTGACTGTGGGATGGTCAGAAGAGCCTTGGCTGAGGACCTCAGGTTACGACCGGACACATATGGATTGACCGGATCAGAAATGTACTTGGGTGCAAGACCAGAGTGTGCTTTAACAGTAAACAATAAAATCTTAAAATCGATTCAAAGATGTACAGAAAGCCAATGGAGGGAAGCTAAAACAGGAGTGATGTGGCCTCTTTTTTTCATTCTGATGAAGAGTTGGGCTGCTGTAACCTGAGCAGACTCTGTTATGAAGACGTGTATAAAGAAATGCAGTAGTCCAACAGAGAGGAGATCAAAAACATGGATAACATAACATAACTTAACAAAACAAATTGAAAATAAAAATAAAAAAAATAAATAAAAAAATAAAAAACATATTTCATTTTATTTTCCGTGTTTGAAAATTTGACCCTCCTCTGTTTTCAATGGTATGAGCCTTTGTTGTTGGAGGCCGCGGAAATCAGAATCAGACAATTTACTCATGGAATAGTGCAAGAAGTCTATCAAACCATGAGGATATAAAGTAAAAAAATAACAGACGGATCATACAGTATGTCATTTACTATATTATATATATCTCGTACATCGACGAAGATGCTTAATTGTATTGGAACCCTCCTGTGGTCCACTTTGGTAATAAAAATGTATACAAACAAGGAATATATGACATACCATCAACATCATATCATCACTTGTGTCACTCTGCAGATGTTTCTAACCCTTTTTTTTTTTACATGTTGAAGATATGGCTGCACTCATAATATCCACACAGGTTATATAAATGTTGTCCTTTCACTTGCAGCATGGTAGATTATTTGACCCACATTGAATACTATGTTGATGAGCATTTGTGTTTACCACAAGTCAGTACAAAGCACCACACAGCCTCTTCCACCTATAGAAAATGAGAACTTGATGTACCGTTTACAAGGGTAAACACAGGGCACGATTAAATATTTGATGAATACATTGTGGACAGTGAGCAGGCGCAGCATTGTGACATTTAACACTCACATGCAGTTGGGTTTTGGTGTTAGAGGCTAGAAGAAAGACAGGATGAGTGGAATGCTGAAACAACATCTGAAAGTGGTTTTAAATATTTAATATTTACATTAGAAACAGGACCTGTCCTTTTGAAGGGCCACATTTTGTGTGTCATTAATACAATCTTGGATAGGTCTGCCAAATCAGAAGTTATAATCTTTTCTGCTTGTTATAGACCATATTCTATACATTTAAAAAAAAAAATTGCAAGAATCTTTCCATTTAATATTTAGCCAACGATAAGACAGCCCTTGGTGCACCTAGAACATACTAGCCTAAGCCAAAATATTGTCATGTATATTTTTTTTCCTTCAGATCCAGATCCAGAATTCTTTAACAAAGTTGTTACTCAATATTCACTTGAGGAAATAAACACTTTTAAAGTACAGTGGTATAATTATATGTTTTGATGATAAAGAGAGCAGACTGTGTTTTTGTGCTTTCAGACCATTTATAGGAAATCAAACTACACTGAATATTTAGTGTCCAGTCATTCTTTATTTTCTGTTTTTGTGGTCTTATTTAGAGATTTTAATCCAAATGAAAATGTATATAGTGAATGTGACTCTAAGAATGTGCTGTGTCATTGACTATGGATAAGGGAAAGACCACATATTTCTCTTATCAGAGTGAAAGTTGAGTCCATGTATTCCTCTTCCTTTTTACAACCCATCTGTTATCATGTCCCCTTCTTATTTGTTTTTTAAACTGTATGACCATGGAAGGAAAACTTCCATTTTAGGTGTAAAACCATAGTCAGAAATCATGAAAAAATAACAAATGAGCAAGAAAAATCCATTTTCTCCTAATCATTTAAAGATTCATATATATTAGATTTTGCTCTAGGTAGGGAATGGGTGTCACATGCAAGGCTTTATTATAAGGATGCTCTTGACATACTACAACCCTCATTGTCGCTAAAAATTTGATCTAATGACAGTTTCCCAAAAACAAATTTCAAAGGATTTTGTTTGTCTAAAAATCTTCCCAGATATTGTACTTTGGCATACCTGTGTTACATTTCTGTTCAGTAAAAGCCATTTTCATGTTCATCCTTGTGTGCTTTTTCTGATCATTCTGTGCTCCAGTGTTTACTGTGGCTACACAGACACTGTTGACCATGTTCAATCTACTGATCTGACTGTGGGTAAAAAACATAATAATGAAGAGTGTTATCCTCTTTTAAAGAAAGAGGAATATTCCCTCATGACATCGGTAATGGCACAATTTGTACAAACGGACTGTATAATCATACATTTTCTCAAAGGAAAAGCAGCAAAAGAGGAAGAAAGGGGGTTTGGATTTTCTTGCTATGAACTCATATTTGGTATACAATCATTAATCCTTTAGCTTCCTGCTCAACTGTTTGGCAGAGGTCACTATATTCAAGAATATTAAATAAAACACAGCACGTCATTTCCGTTTCTGTCAGAATTTTGGGAAACAAACCAGCCGAACTAATGATTTCTTTGTGTGGGATTTAAATGTTTAAAAAGCTAAAAAGCTATTTTTACTGTTATTACCATCATTATTATTTTATATACTTAACCAGTTACTGATAAGATGATTTATTTTTAAAAACTGTTATTTATCAACATATTTGTGTGTGTTTTTCAAACTGAATATCGTCTAGTTTAAGTAACTTTTTATGGATATTTTATTTACAAACATTTATGCCTTTTCTTCACGATATTGTCCCAAATATTTGAGCATATTTATATCATCATCTAATCAACTGTTAGCTTTTTAAACCTTTAAACTCCACATCAAGTAAATAAATGTTTTTGGTCTGTTTGTTTGTTTGTGTTCTTTGAAAATGTAAACAGAATCAAATAATGATTTGGTTGTTCTGTTTTTTTTGAACATTACATTTTCCTGTTTTTATTGATGACCTCTGCCAAACAGTTGACCCGGTAGTTCACGGGTTAAGGAGTGTATTTAATGTGAAATGTAACATTATAGGTTGGCCAGCTGCCTGATTGTCCCCGGTCTATAATGGTATATCTGCGGTTTACCTTCTATACCTTATATTAATTATTTGATATGCGTTTGTGATCAGGCTGATTTTTATAAACTTCAACAGGACTTGGAGATGATCTTAGACGTGTTTCCTAATGGTACAAGCTTCCTGTGATTCAAATTGTGGTACTAATGTGTAAACTTGGTGTAACACCCCTTTAAACCAAGACTAATGAGGCTAATTTATAGCTGGCTATTCCTCAGGATAACTTAACCCACCACACCTACTCAGTAGAGAAATTAAATATGACATAACTTCCCTGAGTCATTCACAAAATAGTCAGGCCTTGTTAATAAAAGAGGGATAGATCACTTTTACCAGAACAGACACAGACTTCATCTCTCTGCGATAAGATCACTTAGACAAGGTGCCATACATCAAACCTGTCATTTCTCTGCACAGCCCTCCACCACTAGAGAGTGCTGCACCAGCTCTGACGGCAGGATAAGATGAGACTGCAAAAACAACAGGTCATCCAATCATGACGTTCACCGTAGAGCCAGCTAGACGTAAATTATGACTCCCAGCAGACTGACCAAGCCCAAACTCTGACACTGGGAGACACTCACTTCATGGAAAACAAGATCCAGTGACCACATGGTGAGCATTAGGTCATCTAACGTCCTCATTTGACCCTTTCACTTGTTGCACAGGGGGAGAGGATCCAAACAGAGGAGCAGAGAGAAAGAAGAAGCCCATCTGCTATTGTCAGAACGTCAACATCAGTATCAGGTGATGAGGAGGAACACTGTTTCCACTTCATGCCCGGGGTTTGAAAACCTGTGTCTGCAGACTGAGGGGGCTGCGGTTCAGTGTGTGCATGCTTTAATCATGAAGACTAACGTATGAGGGTGGTGAGGTCAGATCTACAGACAAAGTAAGAGGATAAAACATGGTCAGGCAGGGGCAGTGTTTCCTGGAAGATTTCAGACACACCTGCAAAGACTAACACAACACAGCTGTGGAAGATGTGAGGACAACAAGTGCATGTCTACTAGAGCTTTCCCATCCGTTGTTGGGACATGGTTTGACAGGGAACTGACCACAAAAAATGAGCACAACAGTGTTAAGCAAAAGATATGTGAATAAAAACAAAGTCCTTTTCTAGCTCCCTCTGGATGTTTGTAAAATCAAACATCTAGGTTAAGATGAAAATATTTTAAGGCTCTGAGGCTTTAAATAACCCTGTAGCCTACAACAAAAAAGTGAATTTTTCTGGGATTTCCTTCTGATGGTGAATTATGCACATTTTATGCTCCAGTATTTCAAGAGACTTTATATAAAATATTGATGCTGCAACCACAACGCCCCCCAGGGTTAGAACTAGCACTTTGAAACCTCAACTTTCTCATTTTGACAGTCTCATCTCTGAAATATATGAAGGAGAGAAAGGATGATGCTGCTTCTTCTTTGTGCTGTTTGACTGGCAGCCATGGCAAAAACATGCCAATCACCTCTCAACCTGAATTCATACCAAAAAATGCAACATATTTCATAAAATAAGTATTATACTACAATGAAGACACCTTTCGAGAGGTCATATCATGCTTTGAGTTTTGTATGCACTTAAGTAGATTTTCCATGCCTCCCTCTGGTGATAGAAGACTTCTACACACAAGACAAACATTTAGAACTTCTCCCTCTCCTTTCTGCATGAACACCAAACCATAAAGGTCCACTATTTTGCTTATTTTCTGCAGTTTAACATGGATCCTTCATGTCTTCATGAAACGTTACCAACATACTTCGGGCCAAAAGCTCATGAATAAAGCACAACTACTTACTTTTCCACGCTCACATAACCCCTCTGTTCAGAGCGGCTGGTTTTGCGGGCGGTTGCCTTTATGTGCTAATGAGCCAAAGCATAGTTGCGGCCAACATTGTAACATACAGGGACTTAACAATAGTCCTGCAGCGAAGCAGAGTGCACTGCAGCTCCAGCTATGCACTGCTTACAGTCACACATATAAACTGCAAGGTCATGCCGGTTACTAGAAATACAGTGAAGTTTGTTTCCCCGAAAACATCACAAACTAGCGCATAATGTAATAACCTTGGCCTAGTCACTGTAGTGGGACACAGTCGCAACTTAGCCTACCTTCTAGGCTCACATAGCAAAAATGGAGAGGTAATGGGGCGGGTGAAGACTGATAATCTTCAGCCGACTGCTGAACTTCTCTTAATGTTAAATGCTCATACATTAAAGTATATCCTTCAGACTTCAAACAAGAAACATGAACATTGACGAGCATGTTGTGCAGTTACGTCTGGTTCACTTCACTCTGCTGTTAGCATTAGCTCATAGCAATGAGCAAAATAAATACTACACAGCTTTAAAATACTCACATTTCTATCATCAGGCTTGGCGATGAATTGTTGGCAATGAGCCCAGATCCAGGAAAAGTCTAGCTGTCAGTCCTGTGTTGAACTGACTGAAATTGAAGAAGCAGTTGGCCTTCTGACTGTAGCTAGAATATTCCTTTTAAAGTAAAATTAATCCATTGGGCCCTTTGGTCCTCTGAGGCTGGTAGCCTATATATGAAGATATATGTGGCTCTTTACAGCCAACAACCGAGCAGTGATAGGTTTTGGGTCAAGACATGCTGTATGCTGATCTCTGTATGTGAACTTCATTTAGCCAGAAAAGCTTGGTTGAGATTAAAAGTCTCATTTCCAAGGGTGTCCTGGCCAAGACAGGCAGCAGCACATTTACAAAGTTACAGACAAAAAAAACAAACAAATACAGACACAAATACATACATATGAATCAATAAAGTCAAAGTCACAGAGCAGCAAGTTTATCAGTCAAAGCATCTACAGCCTGCTTCATTTTCCAATGCCTTTAACCTGCACCTAAAAAGATTTAAAGAGACCAGCTCTCCAAGACACAGTTTTTCTTGTAGCAGATTCCAGTCTGCAGCAGCAGCATATCTGAAACTCCTTTTACTCCCGAAAGTAAAAACTCCCGAAAGTTTTTCAAGACAAACTTTCGGGACAGAGAGCAAAAGTAGATTTTGTGACAGTCACAGATCGAAGGCCGAAGCTTGTAGAACTTCTCAGGTGAACATAGTTACTGAAGTATGATGGAAGCAGGCCCAGCATAGCCTGTAAATCAAGATGTGCCAATGATTCAGCCTATGGATGGTAAAGAGGGCCACCCAGCTCGCTCATACAGAGTACAATGATGAGTTAAAGGCTTAAGATTAGTAATGAACCTTAGAGCTCCATGATAAACAGTATCCGAAGATTTCAGGTATTGAGAAGATGCATGCCGACATAAAACATCACCACAGTCAGAGGCAAAAAGAAGCAGCAAAAAGATGCTTTTTTGCAGTAAAAGATAAACAAGATTTTTTCTGAAGTAAAAGCCCAGCCACAACCTTAGCTTCTTTATAAGCTGCTCAATTTGAAGCTTAAAAGACAGAGAACTATTGATCACAAACCCAAAGTATTTACAGGAAGATACAGACAACAGCAATGGCGGCACTTTGGGGACATTCAGGTAGAGGCAGGCTTATGCAAATAAAATACATGTTATGGGACTCAACAGCTCGCCAATACCATGAATGTGCATTTATGTAGCCTACTAAATCCAGGTTTACTGGATGGTTACTGTACAGTTTAAATACCCCAAAATGTGTTAAAAAAGCCTTCAAAAAGTGATTTTTGCATTCGATGTTTGCTTTAAATATCGAGCAATTGGTGTGTGCACCATGTCTTGTTATTCTCATAAGGGCTGTTTTATAATCTAATAGCCACATTATGGTTGCTATTTGTACACTATATGTTGACTGAAATCAAATATAACAACCATATTGTTCACTTCAGGACAGGTTTGCATTTCCCCTTCGTATCAGCAGATACACAGAGATGTCCTGCAGAGCCGTTTCTGTCTGCTGACCACAACAATCCACTGCAAGTCTCTTGTTATACAGAGGTAATGAAACTGCCAGAGTACAGGAAGAGAGGGTTAAAATGTGACCAGCAATAAACCTCAGACTGCCCCTACACAAAAGCACACACACAAACACACACGCAAGTACACACAGGTGTCATTATTCAGGCCATTGCTGCTCCCCTGATTTGTATTCTGGCCGCTGTGCTGGACTTGAGTTATGAGCTGGACCACATTGACTGGTGTAGCATTAACCAGAGGGGGTGAGGAAAGCTAACCTCCAAACACATATCTGGAGGAATTTTTCATGTACCTTGTTATGATGATATCTCGCGTTGCACCATCTGTTCTGAGAATTAAACATAAGCTGTGTGATAAAGGCTGTTTGTTGCTAAATCTGATGGAGCTGATAGTGGTGGAGGGTGGATAAAAACAAAGCACACAGCATGCGCCCCAAGCTGTAAAGAGACCCTGGAGACGATGTGAAGATGACAGCAGGAGATGTGGAGAAGGAGAGGTGGAGGCTGAGGGAAGGTGAGGAAGGATGCTGAGGAAATAGGAGGAGGAAGAAAGAGTAGAGGGTAGGAGGAGGACATAAATCACAGAGAACAGTATCTGTCACGAGCCATGAACCATCTGCATTTCTGAGTCCCTTTGGGCAGCTTTGCAGAGAAGGTGGGAAAGGAGTGGGTTAAAAAGAGACCGAAGAAGGCTCAGAAAGGAAAAACAGAAAGACAAGAAAATATCTAAAATGGTTTTCAGCTTGTGGAGATAAATTGTGTAGATATTTGTATAGCTCCTGCTCTGGCTAGATGATCTATTTATGATATGAATGCATAGATCTGTAGTGCATTAAACTCCAAGAGTGCAACTGTGCCTGAGATAATTAAGTACAGCACAAAAATGGTTTGATTTAAAAACCCCAAATCCAATGAAGTTGGGATGTTGTGCAAAATGTACAAACCCAAAACCAGTGAAGTTGACACGTTGTGTAAATCGTAAATAAAAATAGAATACAATGATTTACAAATGTCTTTCAACCTTTATTCAATTGAATTCACAGCAAAGACAAGATACTTAACGTTCGAACTGGTAAACTCTGTTATTTTTTGCAAATATTAGCTCATTTGGAATTTGATGCATGCAACATTTTTCAAAAAAGCTGGCACAAGTGGCAAAAAAGAATGAGAAAGTTGAAGAATGCTCATCAAACACTTATTTGGAACATCCCACAGGTGAACATGCTAATTGGGAACAGGTGGATGCCATGATTGGGTATAAAAGCAGCTTCCCTGAAATGCTCAGTCATTCACAAACAAAGATGGGGCGAGGTTCACCACTTTGTGAACAAATGCGTGAGCAAATTGTCCAACAGTTTAAGAACAACATTTCTCAACCAGCTATTGCAAGGAATTTAGGGATTTCATCATCTACGGTCCGTAATATCATCAAAAGGTTCAGAGAATCTGGAGAAGTTACTGCACGTAAGCAGCAAGGCCGAAAACCAACATCGATTGTCCGTGACCTTCGATCCCTCAGGCGGTACTGCATCAGAAACCGGCATCACTGTGTAAAGGATATCACCACATGGGCTCAGGAACACTTCAGAAAACCACTGTCAGTAACTACAGTTCGTCTACATCTGTAAGTGTAAAACTCTACTATGCAAAGCCAAAGCCATTCATTAACAACACCCAGAAACACCACCGGCTTCGCTGGGCCTGAGCTCATCTAAGATGGACTGATGCAAAGTGGAAAAGTGTTCTGTGGTCTGACCAGTCCACATTTCAAATTGTTTTTGGAAACTGTAGTCGTCGTGTCCTCCGGACCAAAGAGGAAAAGAACCATCCGGACTGTTATAGGGGCAAAGTTCAAAAGCCAGCATCTGTGATGGTATGGGGGTGTATTAGTGCCCAAGGCATGGGTAACTTACACACCCGTGAAGGCACCATTAATGCTGAAAGGTACATACAGGTTTTGGAGCAACATATGTTGCCATCCAAGCAACGTCTTTTTCATGGACGCCCCTGCTTATTTCAGCAAGACAATGCCAAGCCACATTCTGCACGTGTTACAACAGCGTGGCTTCGTAGTAAAAGAGTGCAGGTACTAGACTGGCCTGCCTGTAGTCCAGACCTGTCCCCCATTGAAAATGTGCGGCGCATAATGAAGCGTAAAATACAACAATGGAGACCCCGGACTGTTGAACAACTTAAGCTGTACATCAAGCAAGAATGGGAAAGAATTCCACCCAAAATCTTCAAAAATTGGTCTCCTCAGTTCCCAAACGTTTACTGAGTGTTGTTAAAAGGAAAGGCGATGTAACACAGTGGTAAAAATGCCTCTGTACCAACTTTTTTGCAATGTGTTGCTGCCATTAAATTCTAAATTGGTGATTATTTGCAAAAGAAAATAAAGTTTCTCAGTTCAAACATTAAGTATCTTGTCTATGCAGTGTATTCAACTGAATATAAGTTGAAAAGGATTTGCAAATCATTGTATTCTGTTTTTATTTACGATTTACACAATGTGTCTACTTCACTGGTTTTGAGTTTGCAAATAAAAACTGGATTTATTAATTATCTTCAAATCGTTCATGCCTTCTATTCACAGTTGAATACACTAAAAAGACAAGATATATATTATTCAAACAGAAAATAAACTTGGTTTTTATGTGGGGCAAATAGTTATGCATTTTTATATTGATATCCTGCAACACATTCTAAAAAGACAAGATGGGACAATAAAACAAAAGAAATGAAAAGCTGTGAAATACTTAAAAACCCCCACCAGTTTTCAACATTCTACAGGTGGACAGGTTAATTGTAAACAGATAAGCTTCCTGATTGAGTATAAAAGGAGCATCCCTGAAAGACTCAATTGTTAGTAAGGATGTGTTGAAGTTTCCAGAGAAATATATTTGCATGTAAGCAGCAAGGCCAACAACCAGCACTAAAAGCCTGTGACCTCCAATCTCTAAAACAGCACTGCATAAAAAAGGCTCTTACCATGTGGGCTCAAGAAATGTTTAGAAAACCACTGTCAGTCAATGCAGTTTACCACTACATTTTCTACCATACAACGTTAGAGCAGATATCAACACTCAGGAACTTAGCTGGCCTCTTTGGGTCTGTGCTCATCTGAGATCGACTAATGAAAATATTCAATTGAATATAGATCATAAAGACAATATCTCAACTTTACTGAAATTAGAGTTTGTAGGTTAACTAAAATGTTGCCTTCATTTTCTACCATATCTGGTAGTTTTCATTCCCCAGCTCTGGTTCTGTAGATCATGTATCTATTTTATAAATGTCAGTGTAAGGCAAACACATATTTAACAAGCAACATCTTAGAGCTCCAGAGAGAGTTTTTAACAAAATGAATAAATACTGAGGCTTCTCTTTGAACAAAAACATGTCAAACAAAACTACCAGCACACAGACATGCTTATTCTCTTTTAAACTGCTGTTGAATGGTTAGGTGTCAAAGGAATGACTGCAGCATGCTGCCTTACACGCTTTTGCATTTGGCAGGATAAGTTTTTAAAAGACAGCATTAATCCCTGTACAAGTCAATAGGAATGAGAATTAATGAGATTTTGTTGATTTTAATGCCAGTGTTGGTTCTACTCATGGATTCTGTTCTTTTTGGTTCCCTTGTTGATTTTCAGTATGAAAAAATGTCTTTCTACATAGGTTTTTAACAGCAACAGCGTTAAACAGAAGGCCCTTCTGATGCTGTGCTTCATAGAGGAATGCTTTCAGATGTTGGTAGCTTGTCAGCCCTTCCTTGAAATCACAGACAGTTACACTGGACACTGTGCAATTAGAGTCATTTTGCATTCAACTGAGTCACAGTTTTGTCCACTTCTGTTTTCTGTCAGCCATGATTATATGCCTCCATATCTGGCACACCAGATGGACCATACAAAATATTTCACTCGTCTATCTGGGAAAGAGCCCCTAGTAAGTGTTTGGGGAGGGCTGAACCTTTACAGAAACATGTCTGGCAGGTTATTGGACACTCTTTCCATTAATTGACATTTGTCACATGCCAGTTAGATAATGTTGTAGACAGGAGTTACTGCGCTTTGTTAAGAAAACTCTTGCCAAAACATGTAAGAAGTGGAGCAAAATTGTCCTTACTATAGAGAGGTTTATAGTGGTGCCATTTGTTGGAGGTTATGTTATCGCCGGCGTCTCTTTGTTTGTTTGTTTGTGTCTCTGTTATCAACATAACTCGGATTTTGATGAAATTTTCAAGAAATGTCCGGATTGGGGCAAGGAACAAATGATTCGATTTTGGGAGTGATACGGATCACCCTCAGGATCCGCCATGCCGAAAAATGTGATTTTTGTGAATAACTACTGAACTAAAATAGATATCATTTTAAATTCAATTGCTGTTTGTTTTCATGGCCTAAAGAAATAAAAGGTAGGACTAATATTTATGGTAAAAATCACAATATGGGAGAGGACTGAGGTGCTGGCGGAGGTCTGCGCTCGTTTTATATGTAATAAAGAAATGTGGTCGCAAAGTGATAAAACTGTAACTGAACCTGTTTGCATCTATGCTTATCCCTGTAGATGCAGTCACTTCCTGTTGTTATCTTGCTCATAGCTCGTTCCTTTTCTTGCTCTAAAGGACTCTGAATGGATGGTACCACTTTGGGCCACCCACAATCACTGTAGACCAAAGCTTGGCAGGATTGACATTGAAGAGGGCCCAACTTCTGTGCAAGGTTAATGCCCCCGCTCCAGCCAGTCATAATCACAGGGGAGGTCATCGAAGGGCTGCAGACCTTTAAGTGCTTTGGTGTGGCCCTTGATAACAAGCTGGACTGGTCTATGCACACAGATGCTCTACTGGAAGGGGTAAGGATGGCTCCTCTTCCTTGGGAGGCTCAGGTCTTTTATGTATGAAGTAAAATGCTGAATACATCAGTGTTTGAGCAGTGTTGTGTTCTATGCTGCAGTCTGCTGGAGTGGAAACATGACTGACAGGAACACAAGGGGGATGGACAGGCTGGTGAAGAAGGTTGGCTCTGTGCTAGGCAGGAGTTTGGACTCACTGGGTCTGTGCACAGCAAAGTGCAGGCCATTCTAGACAATCATGCCCTTCCCCCCACATCATCCTGGAGGGACAAGGAAGAAGCAGCAGTGGGAGACTCTACCTTATGCGCTGCAGGAGTGAGAGGTTCAGGAGGTACTGGTACTGGATACCTGAATTTCCATGAGGGGATTACTGAAGTATTCATCTGTCCATCTGTCTTTATCATTGACTCCCCTGTTGTTGTTTCTGCTGACTGCCTCGACAAAGAGTTTGGCATCCTTGATTTTCAGGACGTGCAGAACAAAGTGAAAGGAACTGATAAGGGAGTTGGTAACTCCCTAATTTCCACATAATCTGTCTGCACAGCAGTCCATGTGTGCCACACATTTAGCAAAAAAATCCCCCCTCAATCATTGTTTCCACAGTCTGTGCCTAACTCCATCCGCAGTACGGACCAGCAGTGCTCTTCCATGCTGGATCTCTCAAAATATGCAGCTAGTCTATTTTCATCGAGTTGCGTAGCTCCACATCAAACCCCGCCATGCAAACAGAGCCAACACATGGAAACAAGTGCTGAGAATTTCTGTGTCATTTTAAAATACAGTAAAATAGTGGAATCAATGCTGATGCCAAATCAGCAAATCAAAGTCAGGCAGTAATTAAACCCTGTTGTTTACATGCTCCTCCTGTTATCTCCTAAACCCACCATCACCTCTTGAACTTTTGTTCTTTTTTTTATTTTCATGATCTCATGTTTGTAGCTTGTAGGCCTGCACTCTGCTGCATAGTGCTTTAAATATGCTCTCAGGGGGTGAGGATGTGACGCCACAGGCATACTACGTGAAAATAGAGACTAACTGTATGAATTCCTTTAGCTCTTATCAATTCTCGTTTTTTATTCCCATCTATGAGCTATAAAAGGCAAACAGATAAAAATAAACTAATTGATCAAAAGGGGGCAACAAAATTGTCATAAACCAAAAGTTTTTCACAGGAGCTTTAAAATACCTCAATGTCACACTTGTAAAGACAAAATTTAAGAACTACTCTAATCAACCAGCTGAGGCCACACTTACATGAGGCAATCTGTTTTATGCCCAATTGTCCTTAAATCCCAAGACATATATTGGTCGACTATTTTAAATGGTCAAGCTTGATGTACAAATCTGTTCTTCACTTGAATGACATGAGACCAGTGACAAAAAAATGGTACAAAAATAAAGTTAAAAAGCTAAACTGACTTAAGTTTCACATCAATGAGTTTTGTCAAAGCACAAAAATATTCACTTCCATGCAAAGTTTCATGTCACCATACTTAGTATTTGAGCCATACAAGAAGCTGAAACAACACTTCCTAAATATTTAAATATTTTGAACTTCCAAGCAGAAGTTTTTTCTGTAGCTTGCAGTGAGGGGCAGCAGGATCATTTCAGGGGTGAGACTGGGTAAAATGTCCTGTTGTTTGCATTCACAAATGCTGCTCAAGGGGGTAAATTTAGGGAAAATTCAGGGTTTTTCTGCAAGTGTGAATAGATTTGTGACTCAAAGAAGCTAATACTACATTTTCACTGGTCCCTTCAATGTCTAATGTCACATATCAGTGCAAATTGCTTAGTAGTTGTTGTACTATGACACAGATTAATAAAGGGCTACTTTTGCTAAGGCCAAGTACATTTATTTCAATCAAAGTCTTTAATTATTTTCTCTTCAGCTCGGTACACTGTAACCTGATGCAACAGACAGCCTGTTCACATTCAGGCTCATGTGATGACAGCTCATACAATATGACTGTAAAGAAAAAAACAAAAGGTGATTGAATAATGTCCCTCACATTCATACAGGCCAGTCACAGGCCTACAGTCATTTCAATTAACTCACACTCATAGCTTCTGCCTCTTTGTCACTGGAGCATGCTGAGAAGTCCAGTCATTTTCTGAGTGGAAACTCATGTTTCAGCGAGAAACTTTGCAAGATGTTTGCAGCCTGATGATTAAAACTGGGATTTGGCATAATCCAGCCTCTCTTCAAGGTTAAGTTCACTGTTTAATTCTGATGTATAAATCTGTGTATACATACTGTATGTTGGCTGTGTACAAAGGGAGGACAGCCATGCTTTGGCTCTGCACAGTTTGGTTAACTGTGCCTCATGTGAGTGTTTCATGTAGCTATCACTACAATGCCAAAAAGACCACGCGACGTCTTCTCTAACTCTGACTCATGTCCTCTGCAGAGATCTACTCTATGCTGCTGTATGCTGGCTCAGGCTATACCCATATACTGGATGTTGTTACCATTTCAGGACTTTTTAGCTACATAAGTTGACTTTTAAAGCCAGTCTGAGGCAGATGCAATATTAGAACTGTCATACTAGACTTTTGGCCAACCTTGTAATATGAAATATGTTCGGCTGGGGCATTATAGACCCCTGGACCAACAACAACACGCCCACCAAAACACAAGATTGGCCACTTAGAGGCCCCTGATTTAAGATTCGGACTTTCAGCTCTCTTGGGGCCTCTATGGTCATTGAGTGTAACTGCACTGTAACCATAGTGAAACAAAGTGCTTCACACCAATGTGCATTTGCTAACATACAGAGGGAGGAGAAGTAAGCTAACAGGACATCCCAAGAGAAAATATAACTGTGTGGACTGACAAGGTACACTCTGATCGTGTTTCTTTTCAAATACATCATCATGTACTTACAAGTCAAACAATTACAGGGCAAAATCAGCATTGGTCGGACATCCCTCCTCATTTTTTAAGCTCACACTACCGAGTGAATGCCAGGCCAAAGTTTAGTCCTACCCAGGCATTTAGCTTATTACTCTTCTGCTTTCTTTTTATCACCTCCTATGAAAAAACTTTACTTTTCTTCAGTTTTTTTGTGCATATTTACTTTAAACTAAATTCTGTTGATCAACTCTGTTTTAAAAATTAAAAAACTGTTTTATATTCTCCTTTTCTCAACATTTAGCTTTCACAGTGAGGGGGAAGTGATATATGCTGTAAAGCAGTCAAAGCAGTAAAAATTTGTAGTTTTTTAGTGTGGAAGTGTTCCCACCATCCACATGGAAATTACACAGTACCAGTGAAGGTAATACAGACCCCTCAGACCATGACAGAGCTGACATTCAACCTGTTGTAAGGTGATGTATCATCACAATGACTCTAAAAATGTTATATTAAAGGAAAAGTTCGGTTCCTGCAGCTTTTACATTGTTTATAGAATGAAGAACAACAACATACTCACCAAGAAGGCTCTCCTGATCCAAACAGTGCTTCAGGAGATATTTAGATCCAAAATCGAGCAGCGGACACCAATATAATGGTAGCCCGTCGGGCATAGATCGCCGCTCCTAAAAACTGCATTAATCGTCCAAAAACTCACATTTTTCACCAATATTCCATCATGATCCGTTCCGGATGGTCCGCCATTGCAGTCTGTGTCACTCCACACAGCGCTGTGTGACTGTACTAACCTCTGAACCGACGAGTTTGTTTACGTGCCCTTCGCGCATGCGCAGTACTCTCTGGAGCGTTGCCTTCGCTTCCTCCTTTCTATGAGCTCCTTATCTGTATACTCTGGGTCGAAACTGTAAGGACGTCCATCATATTCAAAGTTCTCCTCCACAACATCTTCATCCGATAAATATTCGTCCATTTTGCACAAAACTGGAAGAAGAAAGTCGATTTGTAGCCAGCCGTCTTCCCCGGAAAAAATGAGCTGCACTGCGCATGCGCGGAGGCATGTAAACAAACTCATCAGTTCAGAGGTCGGCACAGCCACACAGCGCTGTGTGGAGTGACACAGACTGTAATGGAGGACCATCCGGAACGGATCATGATGGAATATTGGTGAAAAACATGAGTTTTTGGACGATTAATGCAGTTTTAGGAGCGGCGATCTATGCCCAACGGGCTACCATTATATCGATGTCCGCTGCTCGATTTTGGATCGAAATATCTCCCGAAGCACTGTTTGGGTCAGGAGAGCCTACTGGGTGAGTATATTGTTGTTCTTCATTCTATAAACAATGTAAAAGCTGCAGGAACAGAACTTTTCCTTTAAGGTGGAAAAAACAACATAGTGTTGGTTTAATGTAGAAACTTGTTTCATTGACATTATTTAAAGATGGATGAGTTGTATTAGAATTCAGTGTTCATTTTGACAGCACATTTTAATTTTGTTTTAGTTTAAGTCTCTAAAATATCTTGTAATTTTAGTCATAATTTGGTCATCTAAATTTTTTTAAAGTTTAGTCTAGTTTTAGTTGATGAAATTTCACAGCATTTTAACAAAATCTACAGTAAATGTAGTCAACTAAAATGTGTAAAGTAAAGGTTAGGCCATTTTTTGAATGTTTCCTTGAATTCTAAATTCATGTTTAAGCCTTGGATCCCACCACCATGAAGCTAAGGCCACTGTGATTGGATGTCCCTTTTAACTCATCCAACCTTTCCACACAACCAAATTAGAAGTGATTGGATAGATTCCAAACTTGTCTCTGACAAAATTAGGCCTGATTGGATTTGGTCTCTGTAAAACATTTAGTCTGGTTTTTGATTTGTCGATGAAATTTCAGTTACTTCAGTTTTAGCTTTTGTTGTTGTGCTCTTGCTTTCATTAGTTACTGTCTAACTTTCGTCAGGGGACAAAGGCTGTTGACAAAAACTATGATGAAAATAATTAGTCAACGAAATGAACACTGCCAGTATTCAATTCTTTACAACGATACTGACTTAAAAAAAATAAGGCTAAAGGATTCAACCATGACCTCTTCTACCCTGTCACACTGAAATAATTTTTTTACTTTATGGTTTCTGCTCGGTAGACGCGACCTGAGGTGAACAACAAAACAAAAGCATGAAGTCATTGGTGTTTTCTTGTTCTTCAAGACTCTGTTTTGCTTCTTGTTTGAACTTCACAGCATTTTTTGCAAGCGACTTCAAAGCCCAGCAAATGCAATTACATATCTGACTGCATTAAGATGCGGCTGATCCACTGTTTCCTATGTTCAACTTTACCTTTATAACAAGATGAAAAATTGATTTGTTGCCAATTTGTGTTGGAGTTAGTGGAGGAGTACTTTGATTGACCCTGAAAATTAAAGGCTGCAGACTCAAAGGCCTCCAGACAAAGCCACCCAGAGAGCAGACAGACTGAGTACAGGGACACAGGATACAGCAAAATCATCCTCCTGAGGTTACGTTTGATGATTCAGATGCTGAGTCACACAGGCTGACATCAGTAACAAACTCAACATTGTAAATAATAAAAACTTTGAACACGTATGTACTAAATAAGGCTAAGCTGCTCAAGTTAGATCCCCTTTTTCCAGTAAAAACAAATTTAACTCTGAAAATAAAATCTTAAGGGCACATAATTGAGGCTGCCAGTTTTGTAACTTCTTTTTTGGGAAGTTTGGTCAAAGGACGTCCCACAATGAAGTCTTTAAGAAACACAACAGCTGGAAACAGAGAAAAGTCCAGGTGTTGCAGGTTATTCGAGGCTCTTATGGTGAATGGTCTCATTAAGATTGACTGATGACCAAATGAGAGACATGCCGCTTTCTCACAGACTCATCTATGAGCGTGGCAGGACAGGACAGGCCCAGCGGCCCCCAGCCCTTTAACCTCTGTGACCTGAAGCCTCCCTGAGTGTCGTTTGAGGACTCAATCAGCTGAACTAAACTGGGACGAACATTTTAACACGCCAGGCAAACAATGCATATAGAGTGAAATTTCCTTATTTTGTGTTACTTCACTTTTACAACTATTTACAGTGTGGTTAAAAGTTTGTTGAAAGGCAAATTCATCATTTGGAAATTCATTGTTAGCACACATCAGGATTATGGATGGAAAATACAGAACCTTTGTGAAACTGTTACCAACGCTTCAAATACCTAACAAACCAGGTCACAACACAGAAGTCAATGCGACAGTTTGGTATCATTCTCTTAATGTCAGACCCAATGATGCAGGACCCTCTTTAGCTGTCTAATATAACCTGATAGCTAATACTAAATACTAAAAAAGCACTTGGAAGGCGCTGAGCTCCGATAACCAGCTCAGATACGGCAGTGGCTTTTCAACAAAACCCTGTAAAAGATACAATTCTGGATCACCACGTGCTCTGATTGGACAGCCGGTTCTCCGCTCATGTCTATCCTTATGGAAAAGTCCTCCTCTGGCATTGCAAGGCAAGCTGGGAAATGTAGTGACGCTTGAAAAACACTGATGTCAGTTTTCCAATAAACAATTCCCATAATGACATAAAGGGAGCAGAATCCTCCAGCAGGTGAGGAGAAACTAATGGAGCTCATTGCCATAATAATCTTCAGTGTTTTTAAGGATGTCAATCTGGATCAGTTCCAGATGAAATTTACTTTGATGACAGAGTTTTATTATATGTAGTGGAGCTTTAAGCAGAATTTCGGGAGCAGGACCACACCTCAACCATGCCTCTTCATGTGTTCCTATAAATTCTAACTGACCATTTCCCTCTTGTGTTTCGCACACTCGACGCACCCCTCCCTCCCTCCCCTTTCTTAAAACTTCTTTCTTCCCTCTTTCCTCAGGGCCTTATAGAGGGGGTTCGTCGTACCCGGGAGCTAATTCCCCATGAAGTTTTCCCAAACCGTAATCCACTTCAAGTATCTACTATGTTGCTTGTTATCCTGTACGCAATAAATAATTGTCAAATTCATCCTGTTGATGGTGTGGTCCTTACTCGTGAATTGTCCTGTAAATTTTGAATCCATCAAGTGATGTCAGAGATATTTTTTTTTAAATACGGCCCCATGTTAGTTTGGGGATTTTTTGAAAATTTGGAAACTTTTTGCATCCAGACAAATATGCGAATCAGCACCAAAATGTGATGGCTTCTTGGACCAAACCACACCTTTTGGTCAAATTGTCAGGGAAATCCATCCAGTAGTTTTTACGTAATCTCGCTAACAAACAAACAGACAGACCCTGGCAAAAACATAACCTCCTAGGGTAATAACACTACAAGTAATGGACGCATTATCACTTACAATGCTTTATTTATTCTTAAATATACTGAATTAAGGAACCATTCAGAAAATGCCGCGGTTCAAAAAATATAGATAATATCCTGTGCACAGACACTCAGAGCTGTTTTGCTGAAAGGAACATCAATTTTAAAAGAGGGTATGCAGTATATGTGTGTGCGTGGCTGCTCGGTGGTATCACCTGTTTGCATAATGACTTTTGATTTTGGTTAACAAACAGCATTCAGAGTGTCACAGGTTGTACTGCATTCCAAGTTGGGGTAAAATTAGCTGATCTTTGTGTTTATATAAATTGTGCCAATCTCCACCCGCCAACCACAAAAAGTCACAAATGTAATTGTTTATCCAGCAAAGAAAATTTCTCCTTCATGTGCACATCTACAAGCCAGGATCACATCTTTTTTGTCTTCCAAAAAGTTTTTCCTCAGAGTAATAATTTCAAAGTTTATATAAAAGTGAAATAACTTTTAATAAGTAAAATTGAGTCCACCCCATTTCAGAATACTGTACAACTTTGCTTTCTGGATAAATGCGTAAGGATTTACAGCAAGAGGTCACACACCCGTCTTCGCATAAAAGGAGCCGTTTGCCAATCACAGTACTGTTTAAAACAATGGCTGAGACTAATGGCCCTTTTTCACTAGCACGCCTTGGCCCTACTCTACTCGGCTCTACTCGATTTGAGGCGTGTTTCCACTAGCCTGGTACCTCCTAAAACAAGCTAGTTTTAGTACCTACTCCACTCTGGTTCTAAGCGAGCTGAGCCGATACTAAAAGATGACGTCACCGACTGCCGGCTACTGATTGGTCAGACAATGTCGTCATCGATGAGTCATGAGTGCGACGACCTAGCATGCTAGCAGTAGCTACCATTAGCTTACTCTCATACGTCTTTTCTTTGCAGCTCGATTGCTCTCGTCCTCGGCTTCATTCTGTTGTATAGCTTCCAAAACTCTCCTGTGCTTCTCAAGGGGTATTTCTTCTTGCCACCTGCAGCCTTCTTCTGCTTTCCTTTTTTACTCGGTTTGTGACAAAAAGCCACAGATTGTTGTGTCGCGCTCAAAATGATGTCCTCGCAGAGCCGCTCTCTGTTTACAGCCACACTGCACCCCGTTGGGCAGGCGACTGGGGCTAATGGAAAAGCGGCACAAAGTGAGTAGAGTAGAGCTGGGTAAAGTCGGGTAGAGTCGAGTAGAGTCGAGTAGAGTGAAGTAGGGCCAGTGGAAAAGGGCCATAAGAGACAGGAGAGGACAATCACTGTCAAAAGACTAAAGCAATTCTTTCTGTTGAAGATTATTGCCTTTATTAAATATTTAAGGTTGAAAACTTTTATGTTGTTGCTTTAGTTATTTTAAGCTTAAGGGTTATATTGCCCCATCAAGTAATCAAAAATCCTTTCCCCAACTGGACACAGAGGCAAATAAACAAAAAACGACAAGATCATTTTCTCTCTGTTGTCACAGATCCATGAGAAAAACATTATCACTGTGAAACTTCCACTGAGATGAAGCATCTTTATCATAAGAAAAACTTGTTACTCAACAATCAGCTGCTCAAATTCTAACCTCTTTGCCCTTTCCCTGATTGTCAGCATGGCACAAAATCCAAATGTCACAGTCTGGTTTTTCTCAAAATGTATGTCTGCATTTGACTTTTATTCAATCAAAATGTCATCAGCGTTTCATTTCCTCTTCTCCCAGACACAGAGATGGTAAAGATTTCTGCACATGGACTTTTGAGGGAGACAAATGTCCCTTGTTCTTTTCTGGACACTGACTGTGTGCACTTTCTGTTCACTGCCAAGAGAGAGTTTGGGTGCTTCTGCAGCCAGCCTCAAGAGGACACCAGAGGAACTGCAGTCTTATTATTTGCTGACACACTTGGATACAGCGTCTGTTTAGCTGTGGGAAAATGAAGCTTTACGTCCAGAATGATGTGACAACAAAAATCCTTTTCATCATATCTTGTCTTGCTCATGAAAAGGGAGGAGAAAGAAAAGTAAAACTGAGCCGTGAGCTCGAAGGGTAGACAGACAACTTTAACTTCATTTGACGGCGTGTCATCCGAATCACACTGAACACATTAGGTTTGAACAGATACACTCTGTTGTCGACACACCACGCATGATGTAACACACACATAAGTGCACAGACGGTGTGTATTTCTCCAGTTGTCAGCAAAAAGGTCCCACAATGTGTGTGTGAATGTACACTGAGATCTACTCAGAAAGAGTTTGCTGTGTGCTTGTGTTCATTTGTGTTTGCTCTTCCTGCCAACAGAAAACATCTTAATTTGCAAATTGTGAGCTTTTATTAAGCCCCCCAAAACACACTCCCCCTTGTTACTCTTCCTCTCTGAAATCCCATTATGCATGGCCAATGAGCTAAGCTTCTTTTTTGGTAAACAAGTCAAAACCATTTGACTGGACTGGTTTGAAAACACTTGTAAATCTGCGTGAAAAGAGGACAGCTTGTTTGAATAAACCTGCTGCCAAATGCTGAGGTACAAAAGGTGTCTGAAGCTGGCACTCACACCATCTGCTTGGCACTGATTCTTGGCTTTGCTGTGAAACCTCTTTACCAAACACTAAAATGACATAACTGAAGTGGCCGAGGTTAATTATCAATGGAGCCTTTTAAATACATAAACTGGCATTAATGCAAATATTTACATATAGATCATATAATTCAAAGAGAGGAGTCAAGTTCATAACAAACAGTTCCACTAAAAAGTTGGACTTGAACAATATTAAGCACAAATACTACAAGCATGTAATCGGGCAAAGACAGACAAAGGAAACTAATACAAAACTCTCAGCTTTTTGTACATTTTATCTGAATTAATTGTTTCTATTATATCTTTGTTGTTGTAAAATGCAGTTAAATTGATTCTTATTCTCAAAATCAGTTTCTGACTGGAGTATTTTTTATTGAGGAACAGATGTAAAACAAGAAAAACACTTTCTTACTCTTGCAAAAATGAAACCATTGATTTTTAAATGCACCCATTCAGTGCTGAGAAGGTGCATATATATTGTATATTTGTGTAATGTGCTGATATTCCAGTCAATATATGGCCAATATTTGTTACTAATATATCAGCTGTAAAATTCTGCAAAATTTTTAAAGTTGACTGATACCCCTATTAACATGTTAAGGCTGATGTTGGCTGATAGTGATAGCAAACTGATAATATCATGCATCTGAAAACAAAGAAATGAAAACAAACCAAACCAGAAGAAATGGTGAGCCAAAACAAATGTTTAGATGTAAAATAAGTCTTATTAAAAATCAAAATTCAATGTTAAAACATTCTAAAGGATTCAGGGCAGTTGTGTAATTAAAGAGTAACATGAATGTTTTCTCCAGTAGAATGTCATAAATTAATCAAACTCTTCAAAGCTACTTTTGCTTTCTGCATCCAACCCTTTTAGTAGTAAATAAATCAATGTCATAAAGTCATAAACTCCTAATCATTCTTATTTTGATAAGAGTCATTATTGATTAAACTGATTTAACAAGTCAACGTTACTTGGCTTGGTCTGTACTGAGTGATCACCCAGTGTGTACACTTTCACTGCTTTATTGTCCCTACCATCAAAATCCTACCAGACACTGGTTCCAGAATGACCTTGCCATATCAAAATTAAGCCCTTAATTAATTCAGCTCCAACAGATTTAGGCTCACAGTTTTTTTCCATCTACAAAGAGTCAAAGTCAAGAATCAACAGCCTAGCTTACCACAACTTTTAGTTAATAAGATGTATTTTTCTTTAAATTGTGATACAGTGCTGTTACACTGCAGTGCTGATATTAAAACAGTCATAAAAACTTTATTATTGTTTACAGCTTTAGTGCAAATGCATTCTTGAAAGGTTGCCAAACAGCCATGCAATTTAGGGCCACTAATGTACCAAAGTCACATCTCAAATATAAAAGATCAACTCTTGGTTTGTTTTTCTTACTAAAAAGTAGTTTGTTGCCTTTTGCATCCATCCATGTTGAATTTACTATAAACATATAAATGCAGTAGTCTAAGGCCCCATCCATACGAAGCCAAACCAAGGTCTAGACACATAAGTTTTTTGCCAAATCTGTGTATCATCCATATGAAGACGGCGTTTTGGGGGTCTGTAAATGATCATTTTTGAAAACAGGTTTCAGAGTGGAAAGATTTTGAAATGCCGTATACGCAGCTCCGTGATTACTGGCTCTCTGCAAGTTTTCAGATACGCTTATGTCATAGTTTCATATCTTCATTGACACGCATGTGCCACACGCAGCAACAACAATGCCAGCGTACGTGAAGCATATGTGCTGATGAAGCTACCCCACTATCCCTGTTACAGCAAAATGTCCTTCTTCTCAATCACCACCGAGTTGAACAAACAATTATTGAGGACACATTACTCCACTTTATGATCACTTTATCACAATCTCTGTTTACAACTTTTGCCGCAAGGGCACATGCCCACTGTTTTTTCGTCTGTTTCCGTTTGTTTCCGTCATATCGTTACAGCGCCCCTTGAGGTCTGGCATGTGTTTTACAGTGTTTTGAAGCGTATCGAGTGCATTCATGTGGACACACACATTTTTTGAGAGGCCTTCGTCTTTATGACGATCGTTTTTGAAACTGTTCAGCGTTTTGTCTTCGTGTGGATGGGGCCGAAGAAATACTTAACCTGACAGAATAGATAGATACTTCAATATATACAATAAATAACATATTTCATTGGTCCATCTGTGTAACAGCACAGTGTTTGGATGGCAGACTCTTTCAAAGTATATCCAGCAGCAGGTGATTGGATGATCGTTCTGTCAGTCACATTCATGACTGGTCAATAATCATGTAGCAAGCAGGTAGTCATAGTATTTTTTTTATTTTTCTATGTTGTATTCTCATAATCTATGCCATCAAAGCTTTTCAAATGAGGATTGACGGGTAGATGTTTTTAAAATGTATATATAATGTGCAGCATTGTCATGTTCTTCATGTTATCTCACAAATGCAAATAAGTATTACATACCGTAAAATACCAAATAATGGCTGGGGCGTTTATTTGTTTCAATCTTTGAGCAGACCAGGCGACTATTTGGAACAGGCGTTTAATTCCTTTCCCATAAAAATCTTGCTTTGCAAAAAATGAAAATATATGGTAAATATAATCAAATTATTTATCACACCAGTATGAATATCACCCTTACAGAAGATTACAGTACTGTTGTTATACTCCTGTCTTCTTCTTTCAACTCAGCACTCTCTAAACACTCTTAAAACTGGTAAGGAACTACCTTACCAGTTTTAAGTAGTTAAGTTAAGGTCTTACTTCTGTTTTTTTGCTGCACTGGAGATAAGCAGCAATGTACCGCTAACTGACGTGTCCAGCCTCCTGTCATTAAGGGCAAATAACCTGCAGTGTCAGCGGCAACGTCTTCTTTTTTGGATTTGTGGAGCCCTGGTGTGTAAGACTGCACTGTCAGCTGTGAGCTCAGCATTCGCATGCGTGTTCTGTAACTTCGACTGTAGCTCGTATGCTGCGCCGAATAAATTACACCGGGTGTTTCTTTAGAATGGGCGCCTATATGTCAAAATGTACTGCTGCACTCGGTGTTTATTTGGAAACTGGCGATTAATTGGTACTCAGCGTTTACTTGGTATTTTACTGTAAGTCAACTTAACTTTATCAGAAGTTTACTTTAATCTTGTGATAATCAGAAGCTAAAAAAGCTATTGCAATAATCAAAGAAAAAAAAACTAGTGTTCTAACACTGCTATACAGGACTGAGTAACAACTGGTTAGATGATCAGACTGTAAAAACATTTTTTTTTTAAGGAAAGACCAATTACAATGTGTTACATCATCATGCAACATGGATGCATTAGTTGATTTTTCTGGTGGGCGCAGGACCCTGAGCAGATCCTACAGCATGAGCACATCTGGTACCCATTTCATTTGGACTCTACCATGAACAGTCTGGATTGCAGTGGAGAAATTAGGTTTTCTCCTCATTGTGCTGGCTGTGTAGACAGCACACTGATGTTGTTGCTAAATAAACATGAATTATTATATGATGATGGAGATTTGTGTCTGTCTTTCAGTCAGGTCAGCTGAACCCCTTACAGTGAATAAGTTTTATCCATTATGATGTCAAAACTGACTAACACACACAAACAAGTCATATATTTTAGTACCAGAAGTTGCACTTCAAGAGTGACTGAAAAGTTCACAAAGGACATGGCTGATTCAGTGAACCTGATTTTGGCTCAGTCATTCAAATGAAGCACACGGAATTAAATTATCATAACAAACCATTTGTATCTATCAGTAGAAAACTTTTGGATGACCTGTTCAAGACCTTTAATAAACTTCTAACTTAATTTTGTGGTCCGATCTTTGTTTCAAGTTGCTTTCTCCTGCATCAGCCTGGCAGGACGTGCTGAGTTAAGAATGTCACAAGATTCAGATTACAGATTGAAAACAGTGATGTTAGAGCATGAAGCCAAAGATAAGCAGCGGGAGATGACTTTATTCCTGTTTTTAGATGATACATGTCGAATCCAAGCCACAACTAGAGCTCACACAATGACCTTTAAGCAGCGAGGTCGCACACAGGTCTCTATGTTTGTGTGTGTGTGCTGATTATTAGTAAGATCTGATAGCTTGATTCAATTTAGAGAGCAATGCAGGAAAATAGTGAACAGATTTCCACACACCAAGTCATCAGAAACTGGAGACAGTGAGGGCTTTAAGTGTTGCCGTTTCTGGTTCCTCAACCTAATTTTAAGCTAGCTGGTATGTTCAGACGAAAAAATAAAATGGTTTGGAACTTGTAAGGTTGGTTTGCAAGCTGAACCAAAAAAGTTGGTTCCTGTTTGAGAACCACGACATTATCGGTGGGCATGTCTTATTCTGTTTTGGTCAAATGAGCAGGAAGTCAGGACACAGAGGAACACACACACAACTTTTCATACCAGATACATCTTCTATGTCTCCTCATTATCAGCAGTTGTGTGCCTGATTGCTTGATGAAAACAAAAACCTTGCAAAAAGCAACAATCGCTTTTAGAATATCGATGTGATCCACCGTTTACTGGTCAGTTGTTTACTTCTGCCTAAGTAACACAGAATAACGCCCTCCCACTTTTGTTCCTCTAAAGGTGCTACTTGTACTACCTCAGTGATCACTCTCCATGCAAAGTCATTGTACAGCCGCGATGGGGCGGGGCTAACCCTCCTGCGATGCGTTTGCCGCATACAAGATGACCACTTCACTCGTCGGGCGATATCAAAGTAAAAAAAAAAGTTGATCTTTTCAGGCAATGTAGTGTGTGGCTGTGCAGCAACAGCCAATCAGCGGTGTGTGCATGTGTGGCAGTACAGACAGTTATTCATCTGACTACAGAGTAACAATCCATGTCCATGTGGGAAACATTAGTCAGTGTGTACATTAGTTCCGCCTAGACGGACCACAGAAAACTCACAGATGATGCTGCTGCAGGGCATCAGCTGCAGTGTTTTGTGTTTGATAAGTGAGGGAAAAGGATACAGCTGGAATAATGTCTACTTATACATCCTATAATATGATATTATCGCGGTGAAACTTGAGCGGACATGACGTTACCGAGCGACAGCCGACAGCAACGGTGACCAAAATGAGGTATTTATGGACACGCGACAATACTTCAGTGGGCGATACGATTTTGACCACAGAGTAGCTTGCGGTGTGAACGCAGCTTTAGGCTGTAATGAACACACGCTGGTTCGCTGGAAAGCACCAGAGTTCATGAAACTGGTCCAGAACCAGAGCCGTGTTGGTGTGAAAGCCTTCACTGAGATGTCTGATTCACTGAAGCTTCCTGGTTTGGTTCAGACACTAGGTTGATCATGTTTATAAGAACTTTTTATCGCACTTAAAAAATGCTCATTGCAATGATACAACCAATGATGACACATAGACATATCTCTTTGTTGCCTCTTTGTTGCCTTGGATAACACTGAAAATTCCCCCTCTCCTAACACAGCTGCATGCTAATGGCTATGCCGCTTTTTAAAGAAATGTACTCAAGAAACTCTGTTTTCTACTTCGTGGAGCTGATGATGTCACAGCTACACAGCCTCCACCTACATGTGTGCTTTCTGCTGTCAAAGGTAGGTGCCATGACATTTCTGAAAGTCCACTTTGCAACTTCTTACTCTTTTAGTGGCAGAATAATGAAATTTAACCTCTACATTGCCATTAGATCATTAGCAATGTTTTCAAAACCATAAATGTGACTTTTATACAAGAAAGTCCCATCAACAACAAAAAAAAGAATACACTGTGAAGCAAATGTGTTGTGAAAACAGCTTTGACTCAGAAACACCATTCCTGAGAAGACTAGTCAGACTTTCTTCTTTGCAGAAGGTGTTGTCAAAGTTCATATCAGAAGCCCCACCCATCCTTAATTAGATTGGTTGGTGAGGGAGAAGAAGGAAAAGCCATCTGATGGCAAGATTGTTTTTGTGCCTTGGGCGAGGATCATGAAGCAGCTAAGTGTTACAGTGTTTATGCCTCTTATATGTCATCACTGGGTAATTACTTTTCTTTCAGCTCAGTGTTTGGTCTACAGTGCACACATCCATTAACTTGTTGATCATTACTTATTGATGTGAAGAGTTTGCTGATAAGTTTTTACAAGGAACATTACTGTTAAAGCAGCTCATAAAATCTAAAACATATGTTGAGTTATTTGTTGTATCATTATTAAATAATAAAAAAATACCGTAAAACAAAATTGAAAATGAAATAAAATCTATAAAGATATCTATAAAAGCAAACTAAGACTTGTCTTGACTAGTCTTTGTGAAATGTTTAGAGATAATATCTCATCTTTTTGTGAGACAAAAGGGTTAATAATAAAACTTTAATAGCATAAATTTGTCCAGTCCGCTCACTTTGTCAGTGTCACCTTACTTTTTGGAAGTAACACTCTTAGTTTGCCGTTGTTGAAAACAAGCCAAGAACAATTTGTTAGCTAGCATTGGCTTACATGTGGGAGGATTATTTTGCCACCAGCTAAGCTCCAGCCACATAAGAAAGGCACACAACACAAAGAGGATGTGCACACTGTAGCTGTGCAAATTATTGGGACCATGGGAAAACACACAAGTTTTAAAGTTAATGACAACATTTACTTTGTTAATCATGAATGAAATTAATTAATGAACTGTGACAGAAGTTAACCTTACTGTTAATGGGTAAACAATTAAGGAGGGTGGATTATTGGAATGATCGTGCCCACTCCTGATCTTCACCAACTACAGAGGAGTATTCAGGGTCCTGACTATCTATTATTGGTTCTTTGAAGACCTTATAAACCAGAAAACTTAAATAACTGGGAAGATGCTACATGATTCAGGTTGGAGAAGAACTGCAGTGAGATTTAAGCCCCATTCACACTGCTATTTCAAAGCATAAAACTTCACCCCTGTGATGCATCAGCCTCCTCTCTGACAGAGAATGGAGCATCAAGCTGAGCTCTCATCTGTCTGCCTCCAGAGGTGGTATCAGGTGATTGGTGAGAGGCGGAGACGCACACTCCATCATATTAACGGGATCATGCTAATGTCTCAAGATGTAATGATAATGTTTTTTTTTTTTGTGGTGATTGTGACCGTTTATTTAAAACTGTCTGAGTGGAAAAGTTGCCAAGTGATTGTTCCCCCGTCCCCTTGCAAAAGGGTTGTTGTCCTAAATACAGAAGGTGGAGGTTCAAGTCCAGCTTGCAGCCCCTTCCCCATATATAATTCCTCCAACTCTCCCAGCTCCAAGTGCTGTCCTGTTTATCAAGTCGATGCATGAAAACCTGAAAATAAATCTGTTGAAAATGTCACCAAGTGGAGCCTTAAGCAAGACAAGAGCTAAAGAGAAAAGTAATAAGAGTTTTAATGCTCTACTGCCTCAGGTAGTAATTATAGTTCCTTTAATAAGTAATTAGCCCAACACTGGACCTTACCATGGCTGAAATAACATGGTTTCTTTCAAGTGGCAGCTTTAGTTAAATTTGGGTTGAGTTGTTAAACAGTAAACTTACAAATACACTCCATAAAGGCCTTATTTTGCATGAACTTCTTGAGAGACTTTAGGAGCATTTTCCATTTTCTTCAGTCTTAAGTGCCATGAAGATGCCGTCTATGCTAAACCAAGGCCTCAAGTATGTTAACTAACAAAAATTGCATGTTGCTAAAAATGTTTGCACTACAAATGTCCTTTTGCTTGAGAGCATAACAGGACAAGGCAGAGGGTGGAGGGAAACACCTCTATTTCCCTGGAAATCTTTTGTAGTTTAGTGGTGCAGCACGCCAGAGTGTGATGTTACAGGTAAAAATAGATCAAGTCAATTAAACAAGTATGATCGAAGATCGACAGCAGTGCTATTTAGGCAATGTCACCACAAGGCAGTGGGGAGTGGTGAGTGATGGAATTTGCCACTGGCTCGAAACAAGTCATGGATTTTTTTAAGCATCATCAGAAATTGGAAAACTGAGGATGGAGTGTAAATGTTGACGGGGTAAATAAAAAAGAGAGGTACTGGTCAAAGAAAGAAACCATTCTCCTTGCTGTTGCAGGAAATCCTGATGTAACAAGAACTGATGCCTTGTGATTATGCAGCTGTGAGGTGAACTACTGAAAAGTTTAAGTACAAATGCTGGTGAAACAGAAGCCCAGGAGTGTTTTTGTAGCAGTCTGACCAATAGAAAACCTATTTCCCAATTGTGTGGGAGCATTTTGAAAATAGATTGGAGGTCATCTTGAACTTGACCTTGTTCTAAAGTTGCAAGATAATGTTTTGATGCACCTTTGGGACTTGTGCTCAGAAGGGAAAGATGAACATTCGGTCACATTTCCTTGACCTTTGATTTAAAACGAATCAACAGTTTAGCCCTGAGTGGAAATTTGTAAAATATAGGGATGTAATGAAATGGTCAACTCACGAAACGATATGAAATATGTAACAGGGCTCCCGATACGAAATACTCACAATACAAAATAAAGATTATAGAAAATCCCCAACAGTAGGAAGTTGTGCAAAAATCTCATTTTCTTTATTTTCTTCCTAATGCAGACATACAAAAATATTGCTGCATCAGTAAAAAATAAACGCTCTTTAGAAACAAAATTGTATTTTTTCCCCTTATTTAGACTACAGTGCAAATACAAACATAAAATCTCAATAAAAAGTGCTTTGTTGTTGTAACAATCAGGATAACTACATTCTTGAATGAAAAGGAAAACAAATAGCAGTCCTCAGAGCTGCAGTTTAGACCTATAAATGTCTGAACTGTGAACTATAATATTTAGCCTATAACAGTGCATATACTTCTGATCTTCAAGTATGATCAAATTCTGTTAACTCAACAGTAGATGCAAAAATTAAATATTGTTTTTTACGCAGACCAACACAAACATACAGTTGCTGCCTGTCTCCAGTTCAAAGTAGTTGGTAGTTGTAATCGCCGCAGTATAGGCCTACGGCGAATTGTAGCGGCATATTTTGCACACGGTTGTTGTTTTGTCCGCAGTCTTCTCACCGTTCTCTCGTCTTTTACATGGGAAGCCAAAACAGGTCCACACAACCGATTTATTTGACGAAGCATCAGCTAATTCCTCCACTTCGTCTTCCTCCATATTGAAGCGAGTGTGTTGCTACGGTAGGCGAGGAGGGTAAAAAATCACCAGTTTCTGTGATGCACACCCATTTGCGTTTTTGATTTTGTGCGTCTTCGAATTGTACTTTGCCATTTTTTTTTTCGCGAAATTTCGTGGCACGAAATTTCGATACTCCCCTCGTAAAATGGTCTATAAAAATTTTTCATATTGTTCCTGAGATATCTGTTCACAATGTGATGTGAACATGAGACTAAATGATCTGAATTTTAACCTATGACCATCAAAGCCTCGATTGGATCAGGCATCTTGGCTCTCATACCCTCTGACCCACATCAGTCAGGAGAGACCATGGATGTATTATAAGAACTGGATAGCGTGGCTCCGCCTTCCACCACGTAACGCATTTGAAGCCAGAATATCCCTCGTCAGGGCGCCGCTATTGTGCAACCAGTAGAGAATCTGGACCATATTTGGACGCAGCTGTCGCAGGAGTGGTGAGGATGGACAAGCTGCGGACACAATCATTTTTCTGAAAACTATGTCATTTTTAAACTCTAATAACTAATAAAAAAAAAAACTTTTCAGAAAAAAGAGGACTTGGAAAACACGCAGCCCAATAATACTTTAATGTCACCACAGCATACGGATGGGAGAAATATTTCTACGAGGTGTAATATTTTTTTGAATTCACTTCGGCCCGTCCAGATGAATGGGGGAGACGGAGATTTGACCTATACTGCAGTCAGTCACCAGGGGGAGCAGTTTTAGTGGCGGCTTCAATTTTAGCCTAGCATCATGGTGTCCATGTTTTTTACAGTCTATGGGAGAGACCAGGATCTCATTGTCTTTGGCTGCTTCTTGTAAGAGAGAAGTGTTGTAATCTGTGTGGATGCTTGTTTGGGCAACACAATCTTCTTTAATATGATAAAGTGCAGAGTTTAAAGAAATGCACTCTTAACATTCTTGATGTATCTCAGTAAGCATCAGGAATGAAAAATTCACCAAACATCAGTCCATCCTTGTGTCAGAGTGGACATTTGCTTTCAAAAAAGACCAAAAGGATGGCTGTGATTGCATTTTCAACTAGCCATAAATATTAGGGCCTCATAACATACAACCTAAACCCATTATGGCCATAAAAATGTAATCAGTTCATTCTTGAGTCAGAGTAGACATCAGTGCTTAAATTAAATTCTTTAAAGAATTACTGAGATATTGCATTAACAATAAAAACAACCCAAAAGTACACAACAAAATCTGCACACACACATTAACACTATCAGAGTTATCGTTAACATTTCATCAGTATCTAGAGAGAGAGAGAGTTGGTGCTTAAACTTTCATAAAGAGTACATGTTGAATTTTTCTTGAGTAAAATAGTTTGATTTTGTATCAATTAACAGTCTGTGTTTTCATCAGCACTACTAAGAGTTGAGTTTTTTATGTACTTAAGTGGCAACTCTATATTAAAGAATAAGTTCGGTTTCTGCAGCTTTCAGATTGTTTATAGAATGAAGTAGAACAATATACTCACCCAGAAGGCTTTCCTGATCCAAACAGTGCTTCAGGAGATATTTAGATCCAAAATCGAGCAGCGGACATCGATATAATGGTAGCACGCTGGGCATGTATAGCGCCGCTCCTAAAACTGCATTAATCGTCCAAAAATCATTAGTTTCACCAATATTTCATCATGGTCCGCTCACGCTACTCCTCCAGGACAGTCTGTGTCGCTCCAGACATGTTTTTTGTGACTGTGCTGACCTCTGAACTGAAGATTTGTTTACATTTGCCTCTGCGCCTGCGCAGTACGGCTCATTGTTTCAGGCTACACAACGACTTTCTTCTTCCAGTTTTGTGCAAATGGATGAATATCTATCGGATGAAGATGTTGTGGAGGAGAACTTTGAATATGATGGGTGTTCTTACAGTTTCGAGCCAGAGTTTACAGATGAGGAGCTCATCGAAAGGAGGACGCGGAGGCAAAGAGAAGAACAGCTGGCCAGAGAGCAGTCTTCAGTTCAGAGGTCAGCACAGTCACAAAAACATGTCTGGAGCGACACAGACTGTCGTGGAGGAGTAACCCGAGCAGACCATGATGAAATATCGGTGAAACTAATGAGTTTTTGTACGATTAATGCAGTTTTAGAAGCGGGGCTATACATGCCCCGTGTGCTACCATTATACGGATGTCCGCCGCTCGATTTTGGATCTAAATATCTCCTGAAGCACTGTTTGCATCAGGAAAGCCTTCTGGGTGAGTATATTGTTCTACTTCATTCTATAAACAATGTGAAAGCTGTAGAAACCAAACTTATCCTTTAATTCCCCTTTAATGCAGAATTAAACTTAAATCCTCTCTAAAAAGGTTAAAAATGGCCTTGTTAACACCTAAATCTTAATGAAAATGACTGTTCTGAATTAAACTTAATTCAGAGCCAGGTGGCTGGTTCATTCTGACTTTAAATCAGAATTGAGTAACTCCTGAGTCATGTATAAAATCAGTCCCCCTTTGAATTAATTGTGTCACGGAAATTTTACTTGTTATGGGTCTTCCATGTTTTTGAAATGAAAAGTGGGAACTGGAGTTTGTTTTCTTCAGGTAGATATAAATACGTCATCACATCCTCCTCCTGTCCAATCAGAACCATTCCCAACCTCCAGACCTTAGCAGAATTGAATAAAGGCGAATAAACGAGTTTTCCATGCAAACCTCTATTTGGAATTACTATTCCCAAAATCATGTAACCGTGACCATGGATTGGTTATCTGAGTTTGTGAATGTAGCAAAACTCTGGGGTTTCTACACTTGAAGCTGACAGATGTTAAAGTTATGGTTTGTGCATTTAGAAATAAAAGTTATCCTTTTTGACATCTGTATCGAGGTGGAAATTTTTCAATTCGATTGAAACCTACCCTCTTCACCTAATCATTTTGGGCAGCCACAAAGACTAAAAACATTACAAGCTGAAATCCATTTGTTCATTTGTGTTAGGGATCTGCGTTCCTGTATGAAAAGCGTAGGGCGGCGGTTACATGCACAGAGTCGCAGCCCTGGGAGAGGAGGTGGGGGGAGGCGTAGAAGGGCAAGATAACAGAGACAAAACCTCTTCTCCTCCTTATCCAGCTGTACGTTGCCTAAGCTCTCTCCAGGGGGTCAGCAGCACACAGTAAATGGGATCTTCAAAGGAGGACCAAAAAGGGAGCGTCTTAGCCCCCGTCACAGAAATCAAAAGGCTTAGGCGAGTCTTAGCCAACAGGATAATGGAATATGGAGTGTAACACCCAACACACGACAGCTGTAATGAAAATGGCAGCAAAATCAGCTTCCACCTTTGTTCTCACATTATGTTCCGCCTTTTACAACATGCTCTGTAAGTCTTCTCCACCTTCTCACGTTTCCCCTCTCAGTCAACAGTTTTTACATAATAGTCCAAAACTGTACTGTCCCTAAATTAAAAAGATGAGCTGTTAGTTTTACCAGTATGCCCATATCTCTCTCATTCTAACGCTGGAAGATAAATAACCATGAAATAATCCAAAGTCAAGCAGATAACATAAAGGGGAGGAGGTAGAAGCAGGAAAAGATAAAAGGTAGAGGATGTGCTTATCAACAGTGAGCTCTACATTTTAATGTTTAAGGTTTTTTATTGGATGGACCACACCGACCGTTTCTCATCTGTTTAGAGACAAATCAAGTCAGACAGTCCTGTGAGAGCCAGCTGAGGTTCTCCCTGCAGAGTGGACGGATATGAAACATCTGGAGACCAATCAGCAGCTGGTTTACAGAAACTGAACAAAAAGTCCAAAAGGGCCAAAGATGGCTGGATGACTGTGCAGTGTCTCAAAGACTGTGTGCAGGTTGTATACATCTGACTAATGACCTATAGATGCTAGGGCTGGGTATTGATTCGGATTTTCTGGATCGATTCGATTCGATATTACAAGGTCTCAAATTGACTCGATTCATGATTCAATTCAATATTTATTCAATCTGGGATATCTTAGTTAAAATAGTGCTGTAAATTTAAAAAGTGACCTTTTGACCTGGTACATCATTAAAATTGTTTTAACATGAAGAACTAAACCCAAAGCAGCTACATTAATCATATTTTAATGACATGCATTCATGCATATTCTGCATATTATTTGTTTTTGTCCAACTCGTATTTTCCTTTGTACTTGTTAAATCTAAAATACTGTACATCCAAACATCAGCTTTTAAACTTGCCAGTGGTGCCCATGTAGTGTTTCCACCGTGTTTGTTTGCAGTAACATCTCATGAGATCTTGTTCAGTAGAAACCAACGCAAACGCTGATCACATGAGACTAGCAGGGTTGATACCACAGGCTGCTTCTCTGCACATCCAAAGAAGAAAAAACTACCCAAGTTAAAAGATCGATATTTGGATTTTATGGATCGATTATGAACCAGTTAAAGGAAAATCGATTTAAATCAATTAAATCGATTTTTTAAACCCAGCCCTAATAGATGCACTAGACTTCCTTACTATATGTAATCTGCAACAGCTATTGTCCTCCTGCTCATACCACTCAGGGTCGGGGAAATTCATTAATGTTGATGCCCTCATCAGTTTCTCTAAACAATCAGAGTCCTTTAAAATAAGATAATATATTCCTTTATTAGTCCCATAAGGGGGAATTCCAAAATTATAGCAGCAGGTTACAGGAGAAATATAAAAAAGAAACTTACAAATAAAAAATTAAGTATTGAAAATAAAAATAAAACAAAAACAAGATTAAAATAAAAAAATAGATATTAAGTGGTATTTGCAATTGTTATAAACATGTTTGGTATTTTACAGATGGGTAATACACCACTTACACCACCACCATCAACACTGTTTTGTTGTTTCGAAAACATTGTCATGTTAGAATACAATATCTGTTCATAGAATTTTTTCATTGCTTTGAAAGTAACACTTCAACACCTTATTAAATTAGCCAATGACTTTACACTTCTTTTGCATTAGAGCTGGGCGGTCAGTAAAAGAAATTCTACCACAAAATAATTTTTAACCAGTGCCACACAAACAGTCTGAAGCTTTTAGTTATTAGGAAAGCTGTTGGATGTATAGTGTTGTCTGTGTTCACAATGTAGAAGATCATATTTTCCTTTAACTTGGGTTCACATGTTTGATTTTGATGGCTGCTATAGAATATGTTCACAATCCATACAGTTAAAAAAAACTTCTAGTTTTCATATACGAAGTGTCGCTGATACATCAGTGTTCTCATTCTGTCTGAGATGCTCTGCTGGAGCTCCTGTCGCTTCAACCACCCCTGTCCTATATGGGCCCAGCAAATGGACTAAATAAACTTGATATTATATAGAACTTTTCTAGTCTTTTGACTGCTCACAGCAGCTTTAAACCACAGGTTACACGTACCCATTCACACTCATTCGCTCTCATATTCATAGTTTCTATGATAGATATACATCAGTATCAATGGGCACATTCATGCCCTTTCATGCCCCTGGAGCAGCAGTGGGAGGAACTTGGGTTTCAGTGTCTTGCCCAAGGACACATCTCCACGTGTCTCCTGGAGCTGGGTTCGAACCTGCAACCTCCCGATTACTGATCAAAAGCACAATCAAACACCGACGCTCCAATCCACCAATGCCCAGTCCACTGTGATTGGTTGAATGATCTACTTGTCATAACTGGTCAGTTCAACACTTCTAGATGTTGTATTCTTAACAACTATTCATTAATACCACCACCTCTGATCTGCACTAACCTTGCCAATCCAAGTCAGTGGGCTTAAAGTGTCATTGAAAACAATAGCAGGATAAACAATGGCAGATCTTTATGGGTGCCAAGTGAATGAGCAAATTGTGAATTGAGCAGCCGCTGGCACTGTAAACAGGGGGTGAGAGAGGGGTCATGATGCCAAGGGCTTTTTGTCTTGTGCATAGAAAAAGACCTACATGTATTCTCTTTTCTGCAAATGTTTGGTCTCTCTGTCGGTGACCCTCAAAGTCTAAGTGCTGATGTAAATAAACATGGTTTGACTTGGTACAGAGCCGTAGCTGAAAACACTAACGGTCTGTACACTTGCCTTTAGGGCTGAACGATATTAGGAAAAGGTCGAATTGCGATTTTTCTGGCAGATATTGCAATTCACGATTTTTTTTCAAATCAAACTTCAGTGCAAAATTCACTTTGTTTACAGTTCAGACAACAGTAAGGAAATAAATGATGAAAAACACTTTTTTCACAATACTTGACATAACAGATCCTGAGTCAGTCAGGAGTGCTGCAAAAAATTGCTGCTTTGGCGATCACAAAATTGCACTGTCTAAAATTGCAATTACGATCTGAAAACGATAAATCTTTCAGCCCTACTTGCCTTTATCAATAGCATGTAAAACTCTGTCTTTGACTTAAATGAGACATCAAACAAGTTCTTCTTTCATAAAAGCCCTATTTCATCATTTATTAAGCTTTCATTTTTAAAGCTTTTATTTTAAACCACTAAACCTAAAAAATTACATGTTTCAGGAGCAGCTTCACCCTACACAGAAAGAAAGAAACAAAGAACACATTTAGTTACAACTCTTAGGCCAGGCCAGTATTAACAGATTTTAAAATGAAAAGCATTTATACATATTTTATTTTTATCCAGTGGAGCTTGTCACATCATAGGGAGGGTCTCACCATGGCTGCTTTCAATACTGGAAAATGACCACAACTGTGGCAAAAAGGGCAAGACCCATCCTGCACAAAGTCTCAATAGTAGAGATGATAAATATTGATCAACTTTGGTTTTTATGAAGATGGTCCTGTTGGAGCTGAAGTTATGATGAATTTTCCGACACACTGGGAAGCAAAAAGGAAACATTTTAATTTTGGAGCCATGCAGGCAATGTCTGAATAATAAACCCTGTAAAATGTCTTGAGCTGTTAGCATACACATGAACGCATCCCCTTCTGATACATTCCCTTGGAAGCTGTAACAAAGCTCAGCTATGATGACGGCTTTGCTTTTTTAATCTGCATCAAACAAAGCCTGCACTCTGCTGTCCCATGTGTATTGTTACAGATAGCATGCCATAGTTACTGGAGGCAAAAAGAGGCTCGATGTGTACACAACAACGCCTTCATCACACACACATAAACAGCAGTGTTGTGTCTTACCACTCCCCCATTTACACAGACTTCAGGAGAAAGACGTGAAGACAGCTCTGTCTCTATCTTTCTTTAAGCTTAGCAGCAAAAAGACAACATAACCCCAAACAGTCTCAGTTTATTTTAAACAAAACAACATTATGGATTCATTTAGTGACAAACCTGTCTTGAAAAATATTGTGTAAAATGGTAATGTTGGAACTGAACGGTTACACTTGACTTGATATTAGAATTACCAAAATAGGTTAGGACAGCTTTAAAATCATCCTGCTTAACTCAGTCGTGACCAAGAACATTCAGCCTTGTGTTGTTCTTCTTTAGAGCCCTTAATATGGTCTCTGCACAGTTACTGCTGATTAATCCATTGATTAATTGTGATGGTACTTTCATAAATATTCAGATTAGACTTTTTCTTCAGTTTTTTTTTTCAAACTTTCTGTGACAAACTTGAGGCCCCCTCTTTTTGGGATAATTACTGGGACAAGCTTCTGGCCATGCCAAGTTTCCTTTAAGTGTGTCATGATAAAAATTGTGACCTTATATTCACGACTTTCAGATGGTAAATGTGTGTTTTATGTGTCTGCAAGATCGCCTCAACATACCCTTGTCATAATGTGTAAGAAGTTTTCCCCCTGTCTAAGAAAGTGGTGATTATGAAAATGCACTTCCCAGATTTCACCTTATGAACCAACGTAACAATTTTAACCCATCACCGATATCAAAGAATATTCATGTAAGATTAATGGCAGCATGTACAGGTTTAAAGCACACATGCATTAAAGCAGCATGAGAGCTGTGGAGCGTGTTTTCATCTAAAGGTGCTTACACACCACACGCTACTTGTACTACCTTGGCGATGACTCTCCATACAAAGCCAATGGACAGCCATGATGGGGCGGGGCTAACCCTCCCGCGATGCGTTTGCACCGTACAAAACGACCACTTCACTCGTCGCGCGATGTCACAGTTAAAAAAAAGTTGAGCTTTTCAGGCAATGTCGTGTGTGGCTGTGCGGCAACAGCCAATCAGCAGGTGTGTGCACGCGTGACGGTGCCCTCGGCAGACATTTATTCATCCGGACTTCAGAACAATCCATGTCCGTGTGTGAAACATTAGTCAGTGAGGACATTAGTTCCGCCTAGACGGACCGCGGGAAACTCACAGATACTGCTGCAGGGCATCGGCTGCAGTGTTTTGTGGTTGATAAGTGAATGAAAAGGATACAGCTGGAATAATGTCTGCTTATACATCCTATTATATGATATATGATATGATGGCGGTGAAACTCAAGCGGACGTGACGTCACCGAGCGACAGCCGATGGCAACAGTGACCAAAATGTGGTATTACTGGACACGCGACGATACGTCAGTGGGTGACGTGATTTTGGTAGCTGGGTCGCTTGCGGTGTGAACGCAGCATTACACTAACTAAAGAGGGCAGGGGCTTGACAAAAGGTCATAGTGACAATTTGCATCAACCCTATTATTTTAATTAAAGTGTTTGGAATCTCTTTTGTGGACTCTTTGGATAAGGATATTCACAATCACATTAGAGAACTGTTTTGTAGCCCTGTCTCTAATTTCATTTATTTTATTTTTTTTCCAATATTTAATGACAGAGAAACATTTTTTTTTAACCTCAAACGGTTTCCTTAGTCACAGAAATTGGACCCACACTCCCCGGAAATAACTTTAGAAAACATGTCAACTAAAATGATTAAAGAGATGATTTTTTGTCATACTTACTTTGGACAGATAACGATACCCCCTTAGAATTAGCTTGTCTATGACTGAAACTAATTAAGAGTGTGACAAAAACAAACACACCCTTGAATGACCTTGACTAAAAATAAAGAAACCCAGGGCTTCCATGTGTGACATCCAGTTGCTTTCCTGTCTGTTAGGTGTTGTATATCCCAACATAAATAGTCTCTCAGGTGATACGAAGGACACAGGCAGGGTTTTTTGGTGTGAAATATTTCCAGAACCACACATGACACATATTTCAGTAGCAGAGAGTAAGGATCCAGCCCCTGATTTCATCCTCTGCATGTTTCATCAGCCTGCTACACAGAGGAGCAGCTTCACTGCAGCACAGAGGCACCGTCTGCTGTGTGCCGGCTGCAAGTACTGAAGCTTTAATCCATTAGCTGTGGTTTACAGGTATATAAATGTAACTCTGAGGATTATTGCACCAGTATAGACGCACATAAACACACGTGCAAAGTTAAGGGACAATATAATACAACCAGGGTTTGGAGATTGAGTTTCAGGACTTATTTAGTGACGTCATGCCATAAATCAATATTTTCCTGTCCAATGGTTTGCAGTTTCAGACCTCAGACATCCATTTACTTGGATGTGCTGAATGATTCAATATTGCTGGAGAGTAATTCAAATACATGTGCAAATGTAGAGCACTCATTTCATTCATATGAGTAGGTTTAAATTGTTTTGTTCTTTTCATTTTAGTCTTATTTTTGCCCTTATTTTCTTTAAAGATGTAAAGTAAAAAAATATATGCAAAGAAAGGAATTACCAGAGAAAGTATCTTACTCCTCCCAACTTGGAAAAAATATTGCATAATTACTTATTTACCTGCATAACATACACTTAAGGCTTGAGGGTCTATTGTATGCCTTGTGTAAAGTGGTTTTGTATGCAGCACAGATGTCCCTCTTATTTTCCACTTTAAGCCTTTTTCTTTGCTACATACTTGTGTTTTAGCAGCAGTGATTGTGAAAGGACATGCAGTCCTGTTTTTGTATGTGGTGTCTTTGTTTTAAATCGAGGAGTAGGGGGGTACTAAACTTGTGTATTCCTATCGTAAGGATGCAGAATGTAACTGCACCTTAGATCACCTAAAACCTGCTCTGAAGGCTAAGCTCTGTGGCGCAGTGTGGTGCTTGAGGATGCATTACAAAGATAGGTATGCATCTGTGAGATCACAACACACTTCCACTGAGCCTGCTAAACTGAATGGATAACACATAGAGTTGAATCTTAGTGTTAGGGCTGAATGACACCAGATAAACTGGCACTAGGATTTTCAAAACATTTAATAGATTGTACATTCAGTCAGAATATACTGTCATGCACAAACATGAGGTGCTTCTGATAGCTGGTAAACACTCAGTGAAACCTGCCTTGCTCATCTTTTCTCTGTGAATGTGATGACTGCACAACCTGCAGCCTGAATGTGCATATGTGCATATGTACAGGCTTTAAGTACAGAGGTCAGCCCGCTGTCTACTGATACTGACATCAGAAAGACCTGAACTGACTTAGAACTTAAAAAAAACCCACAATATTATGTGATGTGACCATTGTCAAAACCGACATTAGAATCAGGGTGGTTAAAAACATGTGGTGTTTCAATGCATATTCTGACTAATTAGATTAGGTGTTGATGAGTAAAAGGACTGAACAATCATGTGCACTCACAAGCATCTATTACCAGGGGTGGACAGTAACAGAGAAGAGGGTGTCTGTACTATAATTAAGCTCAACTATGATAATTGAGTTTTTTTAGTTTTTTTCTTTTTGTGAAAACGTATGACTTTTACTGCACTGCATTTGAAAGACAAATATTGTACCTTTAACTTCACTACATTTCTAAGAAGGGTCTCGTTACTTGTTTCTTTTAAGTGTAGCTCTAAAGTGAGCTGGGGAAATCTCTTTTCTTTTCTAAAATGAGATCTGCGTGTGATTTTTCAAATGATGATGCCGTACCTGTACCTCGCGTAGGCTCACGTTCAACCTGAAAGAGCTTGTCAAGGTAAGATTAGTCACAGACATATTGCCATTTTTGTTTTTTTCTATTGGCTTTGCAGCATATTTTACAAGCTTTTTCAAGCATATTCTACAAGCTATTTTATACCCTCTATAAACAGTCAATGAATTCAGTAGGCTGTTTCAGTCATTAGGTTCTGTAAATTCAGTGTGGAAACTAACATGTTGACTTTAAAATGAAAATGTACTTTTCAGTACTTAAGTATTTTTAAAAGCAGGTACTCCAGTACTTTCACTTCAGTAAAATTCTGACTTAACAACTTTCACCTGTGTTGGAGTAATATTTGAAGAGGAGTATCTATACTTTCACTTCAGTAATAGAGTTCAGTACTTTGTCCACTACTGTATATTACATACCCAAATACACATAGCAGCACACTGACTCGAGTGCTTTTGTGCATCAGGAATTGGATTTATGGATCAATATTGGGCATAGCCATGACAGCCTCTAATTATGATACTGACCGAGGGTAATAAAGCTGGTAAGAGATCATTAGAGAATATAGCCAAAAGTTTTAGCAGAGACAAAAAGGTTTTACACCTCTATTAGGAGTTGGGATTAAGCTACGATCAGTTGATGAGGATACTATTTGTGCCATTCAGAACATGTACTTCAATCACTTTTGGTTTTGGGAATATCTCAGTGAAATATAATTGGCTTTGCACTCACACTATGCATCATCCAGATGACAAATTATAGACTGACAGACCAAACACAGCTCTCAAACAACAACTTTAAGACCATCAAAATGTATGTCAATGGTACATATTTCAGGTCCAGACTTTTCTGTGCTATTTCCCTGAGAATGCACTCTGTCTTTGCTTCTGCTGACTGATGTGATTTTATTTTTATTTATTTTTTGGTCTGTGGTAGTTACTGTGGAAAAAGCAATAAAAATCACCTGAAAAAAAAAAAACTCCAACCGTTTTTGATAGGATGTGTCTGGGTGTTGGATGGGTGCTCATGCATAAGGAAATTGGCTGGAATGAAGGAATGCATTCACACCCCAAGTTCTGAATAAACTCGCCATCAATGAGGCGACGCATGAGGAAGTGAGTGCAGGAGAGCAGAAGACACCCACATCTGTGTCGACCACCCTGACAGAGAATGAAATCAAGATGTGTTTATATGCTTGAATTCATTTTTCAGAAGTCTATCTAATTTGTCCACTCACACTAACACAGACACCAATGCAATATGTGCTAAAGAGCCAAGTCTCATTCAGCAGTCAGATAACACAAACTTCAATGCTGTAAACTAACACAGTTCAGAGAGGTCACTCGTAACCACAGAAACCAGAAGCATCAAGGACCAATTCAGGCTACGCTGGTAAAAACAAGGACACGTTTACAGCTTGATAGAAATAAAACTACCTAGAACTGAACATTTTCAGCACAGTTTACAATATACAAAATGAAAGTTTGGGTGCTAGAAAAATTGAGTTACTAGAAAAATGATTGTCTCTCAACAGACGATCTTTCCCTTATTTATTGATTGTTTTTTACTGTTTTGCTTCAACTAATGTTAATCATTTTTCATGCTAATGACACAAGCAAATGGGGGCATTGGATGCTAACACAAACAACTTTCACTAATAACCAAACAACATTATAATGCAGTGGACAAAATATTTAAGGAAATAAAACATCCTCGTTTATGACAAATGCTGATAAATACAAGCTTGTAGAAAGCAGCTTTAAAAGGAGCTGGAAGATATATCTATGTCTATAGCAACTCTAACCATAGTTTTGTCATACACTGACTCAGTATTCTGGCTTTAAACTCTTTTTTGGTAATTATTATAATTCAAAGCAGGGACAAATTATTTAATTGCAGAGTAACATTAACTTAATTTACTTGGTAAATGGACTTGAACTTGCAGAGTGTTTTATTTGTATGACTACCAAAGAGATTTTTACACTTTCCATTCACACCACACAGAAATGATGAGTTAACATACATCAGAATTACCTAATCACTTCTGCGCTCTTTCATATTCATTTACATTGGCAAATTTGATATCCAATGTCTTAATAAAGAACATGTTCACATGTGACAGTAGGAGCTAGAATGTGAGCCCCAAACATCTGATTTAAAGACAACAAACTCTACCACAGATGAACCGTCACTCAAACAATTCAACAATATATATGAAATAGAAAAAGAAACATTAAAAGCAGCCTTAAACGACTGTGGATACAATTTTGACTGACTGTAGTAAAAGTACTACAGCACAAGTGGTAAAACAAAACTTTTTCACTTCACTTTTGGTTCATTATAATAAAAGAAAATTGATATAGAAAGAAGTATCGTCATAACACCAACAGGTTTTGAGATACATAGTTGTGTGATAGGGATGCAGTGTAAATGTCTTACAATGCAAGTCCTTTAGCAATAATAGTCTGCCATTTAAATCACTAAATAACTCCTGCCAACATTACTGAACTCAGCATGTTGTAAAGATCAGCAGGGAGGATCTAAAAGTAACTTACTAAGATGGAGCAAAATCCAACAGAGACAAATTCAGACATCAGTCCTTTAAAAACATAGGCACATTGAGGGTGCATGAGATATGGCAAGCTTTCCAGTTAAATATCCTTAAAAAATGGTTTAGGGTTTTTGAAGTTGGGTTGAGGAACCTGGTAACTGCCTCAACATAAGACAAGGTGACAGAGATCTGCTCTGCATTCATGCAGTAAGAGCAGTTACAGAACACAGGGCTTTATCTTGCAGTAGGTGGGCCACTTAGCTCTGCATAATGTAAAGAAAACATGCTACAAAAACAGCGCAGGGTGATATATATCATATCAATTAGAGTGAAAAATTGCCCAATTGTTTTTTTTCCTCCTGCAAATTCTGCAACCTGTAGCTGGCTGGCAAACTGCTAAAAAGTTCACATTGACTGTGACATGTAGCAAAGTAGTGCCCAGATGAATAAAATAAGGATAAAAAGAGGATAATGTGCAATTCAGTGAGTTTGATTATTTATTTACGACATAAAACCAAGACTATTCACAAACTGACTATTTCACAGCCTGAGTGGCTGTTTTAAGTTTAGTGTAGTGCCATTTTTGAACACATGACCCTTCTTTAAGTACCCTCAAGATAAACAGGAAAATGTAAGCACAATAAAAATATGAAGCCTTATTTCTCTGTGACACTGTAAAACTAAATATCTTTGCAGATAAAGAAAGCTATAGCCGTTGAGCATGTGCTAGCACCACTTTTGGAGCTAGCAGCTGCAGGCAAACCTGAGCTGAAAGGGAAGGTAGGGATGCTAACAGACGTCTCCACAACACTGTGCCACCGCTTCAAGTGAGTTATCAGATTAGTCGTACTGCCTGTGTATTTTACAGCAGTATATTTTATTATTATTATTACAAGCAGTGTATTAAGCAGTGTATTTTATCATTTTATGTGTATTTCACAACATTTCGCAAATTGCATCAGTCTTGTCAAGTCATCCGTCTCTCTTGTAGAATTTGTGGCATTGCCAAACTTTTGGTTTAAAACTCAGTGAAGGATAAATTTGCTCAGTGTCCAGCATGTTTATCTTACTCCTCACGCTCCTCTGACTACAAGTAGTTATCTGCATGTCTGTTGCTTACATGGGTCGAATAAATTCTGCACTCAAAATGGGTTGGTAACACTTATTAATAAATTTAGAATACAAATCATGTATTAAATGGATCAGATAGTGTTTATAACATTATTAAGTAATTGATTCATCTTGATATGCTTTCAAAATTGCATCAACTCTCAATTGCTCTACTAGTGCACTCGTATCATGCACACGCAAGACAACGTATCAATTCAGATTGGTTAATCGTATCATCCCCAGTATACACGCAGAGCTAATGCGGTGCACCTCGTACAACCCCACTTCAGAAACCACTGACTATCTCTGTGTCAAGCTCAACTAAACTTTGATTGTTTAATCCTATTGCTTGAACTGCAGTCATATCTGGATCTTTGGCAGCAAAGTGTTCTTCACCATAAAGGAATTAAAATTAAAAGTCTGTTTGCAAAAAATCTTTTACAATTAATATTCTTTTGCCTCTGGCACCTGTATCCTGCAAATGTTAGCAAGGTAACAGGTCCAAAACAATAACACAAAAAGCTTATGAATGCTGCAATGTGCTAAAAGACTGACAAAAAAATCAACTTCCTTTTCCCGAATGACTTCTACTTTAGACCCAGAGTTGATATACAAGTTTTCAGGAACTTAAACATCAACACTGTGCACGCAAAAGAGTGACATCATGAAGTATTTGATGAACAATAGTAAGTAAAAATAGTCCTCGATGGGAACAGAAAACAGAGATGAGACAAGGCAACACCTGAGAGAAAGAAAACATCAACAGCCGTCTTGTGAAAGATAAATCTCAGAGGCAGAGCATTATCTGACAATCTGTCTGTGTCAGGGAGAGCTTGTGTTAAACCTGTTTGTCAGGTGGTTTTTGTTGCTTCAGGGGCTGGTAACAGAGACAAGGATCAGTGCAGGACATTCTAAGCTCTGTTTTCCGATGCAGGTATAGTGGTCTGGCAGCAACACCTCACAGGAATAAAAAATAATCCCCTCTTATATCAACAGGGAGTCGCACGCACACACACTGTTGGACTGAGCTACGTGGGGGTTCAGGAGCAACTTTGCAAAGTCAGAGTTGCTCTTCAATTAAAGCCTCCGTCAACCTACTCACCTGTCAGAGGGAGAGAAAAATCACCAGAACAAAAACACTTTTTGCCCACACACAGCCCTCTTCTGCACACATGAGCAATAACCAGGAAGCCTTGAAGCTGACTAAGGTTAGGTCAGCATGAGAATATTGTCACTCTGCACCTAAAAAGCTTACTGTAGAAACCAAATTACACAGATGACCAAGCAACCAACAGCATGGACAGCAAACTACTTCAAGTCAACACTTTAAAGCCGCTTACATATCAATGAAAAGTCTGAAACTTCAGATAAGAAGCTGCTTTTTTAAAGGACATGAAGCTAAAAATCTTGACATCTACGCATCCTTTCTAGTCATCCTCATTCCTCTTACCTGTTTTCGTTTTGTCTTGTCGTCCAAACAGCCACAAGCCCTTCGTTTTTTCTCTTTTAGGACTGACAGATGGGGATCTTGAGAAGTTCCCCTCAGTTTGGACCTTCTTCTTCTTCTGGATGCTGTTCCCCATCTTGGGGCAGTCCTGATGCCCCCAAGGAGAGACTTACATCTCGTTCTTCCCGAGTATTACATATGCATTTCCTCTTCTCTTCTTCTAAGACCTTCCCACAGTGCCTTGCTTGCCTGCATGGAATACACCCTGAGTCAAAGTCAATAACCTGTAATCCTTGTGGTCAAGTTATTCCTGCTGATTCAGTCCTGCCGACACACCAACCAGCGCACAGTGTTTGGGAGTCGAAGACCCACTGACACAATTCCTCTCAAGCTGAAACACACCCTTGCTCAATGAGACTCCAAGCACATATAGGTCCAGGACAGGAAAATAAATAATGAACACTCAAATGAGTCCCATTCTCCAAGATGACATCCTGACAATCATTTACATCCAGCTGTTGGAGATACGGCAGCATCCAGTACTGAGAAGCTCACTACCAAATGTGTGTGTGTGACTCTGTGTGCAAGTGCCCCTCCTACTTTCTCCCTCTGTGAGCGAAGAGCTCTGTAGCCGAGCATTCACACAGCTGAGCACTGCTGAAGAGTAAAACACACAAACAGACATGCACATTAATCACCGTCCCATAGATCCCCATGCTGATTCACACACCTTTTCACACGTCAGGTAGCACTCTCATTGTACCCTTATATCCCTTTAAAGCAGACACACATTAGCTCCTTTATAGCAAACCATGGAAATCAGAGCTGACAGATTCTGTCAACACATTATAGTGAGAGGGAAACAGATTCCTCAACAGTAGGGATTCTCAACTGGTGGGTCATGGAGCCAAAAGTGGGTCATGGAGCTGCACTCATTTATTAGTGTGTTACTCTGTACCTAGAGGATAAAAATAGGTGGGTGTGCATCAGAATTGGACCTGCAAGCGTATATTTTATTTCACTGGAATTTGCCCTGATAATGAGCTGGTATGCAGGAATGCACATCAGCATCGGTTCATCATCAGCATTGGCTGATACTGGTACTTTTTTAAACACTGGCCATCACCAATTAATGTAGGGTAAACATATGAAGAGCTCTTTTCCAAAACGCTTTAAATCCATTTTCATTTAGACAAAAAGGACTTTATTTACCCAGACCTACCATTGGGTTGGCTGGGGAACTGAACTTTGAAATATAGTTTAAACGGGGATATATAGCTTTCTGACATTAAATACTGATACTGTATTTACTGACTGCTACTGACTGAAGTAGTACAATCGGTATACAAAAGAATAGCACTGAGTAATATATATTTTTTAAATTTTGACTTTTATAGCATTTTGAAAAGAACTCTTCATATATGTGTCTCAGATGCTTATCAGTTTGTCGGACCCATACTGTTGCTATCTGACACACCCAACTGCTAATTTAATAAGACTTTCTTTACAGGGCAGTAAAAATAACCTGTTGGACTAATTGTGATCTGTTTCCATAAGCCCCCTCGGACTGAGCTACGAGCGACTAGCATAATATGTCGGCAGCAAACTCAATCAAAAACAGCTCAGCTCAACTGAAAGTATCAAACACGACAGACATCCCCCTTGTAACACACAGCAGTAGCCATTTCAATTGGACCGGTGGCAATGCGGGTCTAGCGCCGCCAGAGCGGAGCCGACTGTGGGGGAGGATTTATCTTTCTCGGCCTGTCCTCCCAGCTCAGCTTACAATGCTAACGATTAGCGGCTAACAGGCTAACCCGCTCCTCTACAAGTCATTAGCCAGGCCAGGCACAGACTAACCAGAGTTATTCAGCAGACATCTCCCACTGTAGTAAACAAAGCCATTACCTGATCAACCAGGGGCGAAACGGCCGATGCTGAAGGTCTGACGGCCGGCTGAGGCCATTCGTTAGCTGTTAGCCCGCTAACAGGCCTCGACCCGCGGGCAGAGCTCCGTTGGGCCCCGCGGGAGAGGGAAGCGGCTTCCCGGTTTCGGCGCGAGGCTTCTCCGGCTCCATGATAGTTCAGTAGCTAACGCTGCTAGCTGCTCACCGGAGGTAGAGGGGAGGAGGTGGGACCATGACGCACTACGCATGACGCTGCGTAGTGAGGGAGACAGGGGATTGGATGGACTCACGGACCAATTGAACCTTACAGGCTTCTAGGCTTGATTGGTCAGCTAGTATGCAGCTTTTCAGCGGATATACTGAATGGATTTTTTTCGTTCTTTTTGGTCTTTATACTGTGTAGATAGGACCATAGGACCATAACAGCCTTATAAACGGTGTTATTAAAATGTACAAAGCTTCCAAATCGTAGACCATAGCTTTAAGTGGTATGAAAATGGGAGGGTGCTATTCCGTGTTACTCAGGTGGAAGTAAACAACTGACCGGCAAAATGGTGAATCGCATCGACATTCTTGGAGCGTTTGTTGCTTTACATAAGGTTTTTGTTTTCATCCAGCAGTCAAGCACATGAGGACTGTTGATGTACGGCGAGGGCATCTGGTATGTAAAAAGCATGTGTGTGCTTCTCAACTTCTTGCTCATTTTATCAACACAGAATAAGACATGCCCAGCAATGATGAGACTATTTGCAAGCTGAAACCAACTTATTTTGGTTCCAGCAAAGAACCAAGAATGTATAGTTATAATCAAAAATGTGGAAAATATGTTTAAAATTGCCTTGTTTTTCTTTGCTAGTTTTATCAAGATTCTCTGGTCATTTCCCAAAATCCCTGAAGATCAGTTAAAAAGTCATTAAAATGTGCTTTTTCTCCTACTGTTTCTGATATGATGCATTTCTTGAACATACTCTTATAGGTTCAAACTGTAAAATCCCCTTTCCAATAAATATTTGGAAAATGTTTGATATTTGGACTGTTATTATTAATTTAGGATGTGATAATGGGTCCTAAAGCTAGAACAGTTGAAAAGGCTGCTCTACAGTGTATAGAAAACAGTTAAATATCAGTGACATTTCCCTTCTGGAATAAGAAAATAAAGAGAAAACAAATTGCTTGAAACAATAAGGTGATGCTAAATTATTCAAGTGATCTTCAAAGGTGGTACCCTCACATTGGGCTTCCTCATGACCACCCCACATAAGCTTATGTGGACATTGTGACATAGATAAACAGAAGAAAGAACAGGATATGTTTAAGTCTATGGGTCGGACAGATTCAAGCCCCTTCCTCATTTCTTTCCTTTAAGTGATGAGAACATTCCAGCTATGCTTGGAGGAAACACAGAGGTTGAGCCAATGAGTGAGTCACAGAAACAGGGATGATGGGAGCTGTCGGTGAATCAAGCTTTCTTGTATTTCCAAGAGCAACGGCAGTGTAACCATAAACTGAAGAAAATATTGGGATAAGTCTGAATGATGTAATAGTTTGGTTAGGAAAGGTTGGGTGGCTTTTCATGCATGAATTATCAAATTGGAAATGAATACATTTTGAAAATGTTTGTTTTGCACAGGTCTTCACGTTGCTAACATTTAGGAGACATGTTACACACTCTGAAAAGTACATAATTATTGAAAAAAAAACAAAAGCAACATGGGATAAAGAGTGTGCCTCAATTACGTTCTGTCATACCTCTCTTTCAAAGGTCCTATCTGTGCCACCTTTCCACATCTATTAAGTTAGTGAAAGGACAATGATAAGATTGTTTTAACCAAAACCTACAAATAAATATTTATTCATAAGTTTTATTAAGCTAACACATAAAAATAGTGTATATACCCCTCCAAACACAAATTATAACTAATCTTCTGACCTCCATCCTGTCTTAAAAAAACATAAAAACTTAAGATTCAAGACTTAAATAGCAACATTAAAGTCTTAAAGATGCTATGAGGAGTTTCTAAGTAATTACAAAAAAGTCTCACTTTTAGATTTATGCCTGATCGAAATACACACTTTAAGAGGAGTTTTATAGCATCTAAATAGGTTATCTATAAATGCTATTCCTTAGCCTTCCGATCAGGTCGGACAGGGCTGGACTGGCCTGGATACTCAACTTTGGGAACAAGACAATTAAAACTAGAGCAAATTTATGTTATTCGGACACGTCTTAGAGCACCAGGCTGTAAGTAGCCATATATAGCCGGCTACAACTACGATACTAAGTTTTCCGAAAATTGCTTGTTGTCACACTTCAAAAACTAGAAAGAGATACACTACCTTGTCGCTTTGCATCATGTAAGTTGTTGAAAAAAGAAGTTATAAAGCAATGCAGAGTTCTGAGGAAGGTCTGAGCTGCTATTATTAGCATCACAACAAACGCACGCTTTGGCTTGGGTCACGTCTTTGCAACAGTCGCCGCGCGTGCTCATGGGTAGCAGAGTCTTTATGGCGCCGGAAATAGATTCTCCTCATGGCACCTTTAAGTCAGAATTCAGTGCTCTAAGCCTTTTGTTAAGCAGCCATCGCTGGTTTTAACAGAAATCCCAACCCTGACATTGAAAGCAGCCACAGTGCAGAATTTTGTATTGGCATATGAGGGGGATCAAAAATCCAGGGGCCATGGCTCAACGTGGCCATGCTACCCTTTAGGGACGCGCCCCACTATTTAAGAAAAACGGTACTGAAGGAAAAAAAAAATCTGACTTCATCAATTTAGAGAAATGTTCCAATTTGTCTGTAACTTTTGTAAAAGAAAACAATTGATGCCCAGTCTTTGGTATAAAGGACTCTTATTTGCACAGTGGCATGTCAGGAAGTGCACATGCCCACAGCAAAAAGGTCACTGGCCTGTGGATCGCTGGTTCAATCTCCAGCTGGGCAGGGCCTGTGTGGTGTTTGTATGTTCTTCGATTGCCCTTAGGTGAAGATGAGTGTGTGAATGGTTGTCTCTCTATGTGGCCCTGTGATTGGCTGGTGATTGCTTCATGGTATACCCCACCTCTCACCCAATGTCAGCTGGGATAGGTTCATGCTAACCTGACAAGCCAGGTGGACAGCTCCATATATCTGTCACAGAAATATTTCACTTGTCCATCTGGGTAGGAGCCCTTTGAATTTGTTTTCAGGGGCAGAACGTTAAAAAAACACAAGCTTTTGATTGGACAATCGTTCTGCTCGTCACATTCATCACAGACCAATCCACATCAAGCAGGGTTGCCTCCTATAATGTAGCATACATAGTGGCTAATGGCTAACAACAGTTAACAACAGTTCATGGATGTTAGCCATAGCAGCTAACTTAGTCGCTAACAGCTAACAACAGTTAATGACCGTTAGCCACTAACTTAGCTGCTAACAGCTAACGGCCTTTTACTATCATACACAGATGATTCATTTAACACTTATATGTGACATGAACCTCGTCAAAGACAATCCCGACAAGTAAACTTCTGAGGAGGGCAGATTTTGCCAAGTTTCACTTACTAGCCATGAGGTTTACTACAAAATAAATTTATTTATTAAAGAAATGGAGTTACATATATTTTGTCAGACCATTTTTCATAGAAAATTGTCAAGATACAGTCTTCATCACCCTGCCCTTTATGAGATAACATTGGTAAGAATGTGATGTTAATAAATAAGAGTGCAGTGAAACAGTTAAACTAAAAAAGACTCCATCACATCAGCTGTCACTCCTCTTTTTCCCGCCTTCCTCCCATCTACCTCTCAGTGGAACACCTCTTGAATACCCTGATGACTTGACAAGGTATAACACTGACGATGCCACGACCCCGGCGGAAAGTCTGATATTACTCAAACGCTGTCACGCCGCTGACGGAGCTCTCGGATCGATGACAGTCATTCAGGAAAATGAGGTCAGAGAGAGGAATCATCATGAAGCGTGCTGCTCATATCACATGAAACTGAGATTACTTGCAGGAACAAAATGGAGGGAGAGGAAGACAGTGCTATGATGAGGACACCAGAAAGAGAAACCACACACTCCTTATTACGGTCACTGTGATCACGTGTCCCCCCCCTCTCGTCTCTCTGATGGGAGATAAAAAGCCTCCCATAAAATGTGGATTTACAGACTGGGGGAGTTAAGAGTAGAATTTACTACTCCTGTGTTTTCTAGAAGAAGAATTTTGCTGGAGGGTTCATGAGAAATCCCAGATAAGAATGATTTCAATATGTTCTGCAAATTCACTCCGCAGAGAGACAGAGGGATGTGGGTATGAGGGGTGATACCACTGCAGCCTCCTGTCAAGCACTGTAAAATGATCTGCAATAAAGCCCTCAAAGAGAGATGCTGCCTCTTAATGCAGCTACAGGACCACACCCTGTCCATTTGCTCTGTTAGAGTCCTCTGAGCTCATTTGTCATAGAGCTATCAGAGACCACTTAGTGTGTGTGGGTGAGCGTTGGATCCTCAGTACCCTGCCTTCACCTTTGAGCTGCATTGCTACGTGCCACACATGCCCCAGATACATTCAAATATGGAGTGTGATCAAAGTGTGTGACACAGTCAGGAGAAATGTTTGGATGTGACAGCTGTGGGAATCTCAAAGAGAGCGTAGCGACATGGTGAGCGTGGATGTGAGCGAGAACATGAAAGGACGCTGGTGTGGAGGAATGCTGCTGTCAGGGAGGAGTCGTCAGGGAAGGTGTTTGTGGGGGTGACCATCACCAGGCCCCTGAGACAGAGTAGGAGCTACCTTTAGGATGCTTCATGTGTTTTTGTTATTGAGTGCTGTGCTAAGACGGGAGGTCTTGTATGAAAATGTTGCATAATTAAATCGACTGACAGCCCTTATAGATTGACCTACTTAGAATTGATGGTGTCTATTTTTTTACAGTAGACTTTTTTTAGTTTCTTTTTCATACCAAGTGGACCTGGCAACATCTGCCCGCCACTTCCATCTTGTGGCAAGACACTGCTACCACAGTGACGGCACTAAAAATATACAGTGACATTGATGCACAGACCCCTTATGCTTGACTTTTTACAAGTATTACTAAAATGTTTTAGAAACTGAGCCCCAAAATTGAACGAACAAGTACAATCTCTTGGAAAGAAAGGGAGAAAAGATGTGCCAGTGCATATAAGAAACAACAATGCTGCCTGCAGCTTTTTCTGGCCCACACACCAAAACAGCATGAGGACTCTTTGTAAATTATTGATGCTTAACCAAAAAATGCTAATTTGGTTTCATTTTAAAAAAAGCTAAGACTAACCAAATGTGCACAAATCTCATAAGTGTTGGTGATGTATAAGTGGTTAAGTTTAAAAAATATAAACAACAATCCCAATTTCACATGAATGCAGTTTCAGATGGCAGGTTTTAACTATCTTTCTTTTTCCATTGACAACAGAAAGCATAATTCATATTCACCTATTTGCATCCCTGTTGCCTGATCAGTCAAAATAAGACAACATATAAGATAACACCTTTTAACACAAGCCCTGAGCTCTAAACTTTCTTATCTAAAATGTTCTGGTAAGTCATTTTTAACATGTTATCTATTCATGTGATCAGCTCTATTACACATATTCATTAATGTGTAACAGGGGTGTGTATTCACAAGATTCTGGAAATAAGATATTTGTAGTGATTTATGGATTATGACATATCACAATGTATTGTGATAATTTGAAAATGCAATGCATCAGAATGTTTTTTCCATAAATAAGTCTTTTATTTTCTTTTGATCTGGTTTGCACTGAGAGCCCACGATATTGCATGTTCATAAAACAGAGTTTACCTGTGTTTACATAAATCATGGACCCTGCAATATTTATGAGCTTTTTTGTGTGTAGGGATGGGCATTGAAATCCGATTCCATTTAGGAATCCATATTAACTCCTTCAAAGAATCAGCAATATTAGTCTTGTCAAATCTTTCCGCTCAGAGGTGGTCATGATTTAAAAGAATTCAAAAACCATGGTATACAGGGGGCAAAATATGGCACAATTTTCATTAAAAGGATACCCACTGCATAACGTTCAGTATGTGGAGACACGAGCTGCAGACGATCCATCTAAGCAGCATGGCGCACCAGGAGAGTGATGTTTTTCACATTGTTGACACTGAAAACCCAAAGTGGGCCCACCTCTACCCCGAAGAAAATCAGCAGGAATCAATAAGGGCAATTTTAAAGGAATCTGACTGATCAGCAAATTTGTTCAAAGTAATGGTAACAGTAAAACCATCAGTTCTCATAATTACGTGTATGTAACAGGGAGTTGGAGGGTCAAGTGGCTGAATGTCTGCTGCTAACAAAAAACAAGACAAATGTCCCAAATTTCAACAAATTATCGAAAAATACCGCATCACTTAATTTCGGTCAAAACATTGAAACAGTAAACAACATGCATATATATGTGTGTATCCAAACGTGAGGAGTTTTATGCTCTATTGTGAAGTGTCTTGAGATAACACTTGTTATGAATTGATGCTATACAAATCAAGATTGATGATTCTAAAGTAACTATTTGCACTTTGGTTCTTTTCCTTTTTCTCCTTGCTTATTTATTATCTCACATTTTGTGCTTTACTGTACTCTTGACATCATTGTAAATGACAGCATGCTCTCAATAACATCTCAAGAATAAGAAACAGGTTGAATGAATAAATGAATAATCTGCAGACTGAATTTAAGCTGCCAAACTTCTCTCAGTCCTCCTCAGACGAGCTTCCATCGGAGTCTCCAATCCTTCCGGTTCTCCATACACCCAGCCAGCTCTGCGGAGCTTTCAGCTCCTGCATCCCTCTTCATGACGTCCACATATGTTAGCGCGGGACGTCCTCGCAATCGATGCCCACGCGTTGGTTCCCACAGGAACAGCCCGCTGGCCGGGAGCTCCCGATGTCTGTGGCAGTGGCCGGCCAGCCTCGTCCTCCTAGCTGCTACCTTCTCGCTGAGCCTCGGCAGTTGCCCGTACAAGTCCTTGTTGGAAATGTGGATGTTCTGGTCCACATTCAGAACAGCTTGAAGCATTCTGGTGTGGCACCCATCCCATCCAGGGACTTCTGCAGGGTGGGTGTCAGGGTCCAGCTTTCACAGCAATACAGGAGGACAGACTCAACAGTGGCGTGGAATAGACCCAGCTTTATGTGTCAAGGGAGATTTGAGCACCACAGTCTTGACATACCGTTCAGGGCCCTCCATGCTAGTGCCTTCCTGAGCTTAAGGTCCTGTTCTGTGGAGTTTACCCAGGAACCCAAGTACTTGAAGTCATTGACCTCTCGCAGAGCGTTGCCGTCTGATGTTTTCATAGGCAGATGGTCCATGTGGATGCTAAAGGTCATTACCTCAGTCTTCTTTGCGTTTAGTCTGAGACCAACCTTAGCGCATTCCACCTCCACTCTGTTCAGGAGTTCCTGTGCCTGCTCCAAGCAGTCAGGTATCAGGCAGATGTCGTCAGCGTAGTCTAGGTCTGCCAGGGATACAGCAGGGCTTCTGCTGGACCTCCTTGGTGTAATTGTGAAGCCAACCCGTTGATGGCTGTCCTGAGCGCATAGTCCAGAGTTATAATAAAGAAGAAGGGGGCAAGAGTGTCCCCCTGCTGTACCCCTGCAAGGATTTCAAACTCCTCGCTGATGCCATCTGGGGTTACCACCTTGGCTCTTGTGCCCTTGTACATGGCCTCTATGGCTCGGAGTAGATTCAGGGGGACCCCGTAGGCCTTGAGGATTTTCAGCATAATGCCTCTGTCTATTGAATCAAATGCCTTTTTGAAGTCAATGAAACACAGCACTGCTGTCAAGTTGTTCTTCAAACTTGGTGTCTCGAAACAAAGTCATTTAGTACATTTTTCGAGCCTAAACAGTGCTATAGCATTCCGCAGTGCACGCCCACGCTACGCTTCCCCTGCACTACGAAGCTGTCTGGATTGGTCTGACGCTGCTTACGAGTGCAGCACTGCGGAAGGCTCTAAAAATGTACTAAATGACTTTGTTTCAATTAATTATGGACGCTACCTTCAGGACACTTGGATTACAGCGGACGAGCAGTATGAAGGAAAATAGGCACGTTTTTGTGGACTTTTATGGACCTTTTTCTTCGGGCTCCGTTGTCCCCTGTTAGATGGACGTTTGTTGACAGCGAAAATCACCCTGGACCCCTGGCTGCATTTGAGACATCAAAAAAGTGCTCCAGAGTGTTGCTCAGCATGAGAGTGAGTAGAAAATGAGGCCAAAGTGTTGTTTGGGTGTAGTGTTCCTTTAAATCTGTGGTGAAAACGTTGGAAGCCAGACTTTCTGAATGTCATTGTTTTAATTTATAACTTACTGTAAATTGTTTCCTCACTTTGAGGCTGTTTTATGAAGCTGTGTCTTGCTGACATTGTTGTTCAGGTCTCCCTTGTAAGCGAGATTTGCTGATCTAAATGGGACAAACCTGGTTAAATAAAATAAAATAAAAAGACATTTACCTTCACCTAGTTTTTCCAAAACTGAACCAATATCCTTGAGTAAGAGTGGAAAGAAAATTCTGCAAAGTAATCCTGAGATATTGCAATGACAAGTAAGAGATGGACTCAAGGTCTGATGACAGTTCCTCCTTTAGTCAGAGTGGACATTTGACCAAAGTGTGAGGATGGTAAGCTTTTGAGATATTGCCCTCACAGGAATCGCTGACATCAATGAGGAACCACAAACATAGTGCGTAGTGCTGAAAACAGAAAAACACTTATTTCTTTCTGTCACTGGTGTGGGAATACATGTGAAAGGCTGCATAAAACTGCTGAACAGTTCTTGAGGGAAAACTGCACTGTGCTCAAAATAGATATGTTTGAGCTCATGGAGGCAGAAAAAAATCCCCTCAGATGGATCAAAAATCTGTGTGGTATGCAGTAAAAATACAAAGTAAACATTACAATATATAAAGACACTGGTCAGTGTTAAAATATTTTATTCAGCACTGCTGTCAGGACATATACGGCCCTAAATGCCGTTACTGAAATCTATCTGAATTCCTCAGTTACTCTGTCATCGTCTGGTCTATCCTCAGAGGAGGACACACAGCTGGATCAGGTAAACACTCCTCAACAGGTGCATCTCTTACATTAAGTTATGTAATAGGAGCCACACACACACACACACAACACAATCGCACACTCTGTCCCAGAGGTAAATCAGTTGCATATCCCGGAGTATACAGACTCCCTCCCAGTCATCCCCACATGGATGTCTCCCAGCTGCTCCACTTACCACATCAAACACACTCCATATCCTCTAAAACAAACCATTAGCTTGCATGACATAAACAAAAACCATTTGCATTCTGCAAGTAAGTAAGGTAAACCTGACCCTTTGTTTGAGCAGTGCATGTTAGTGCAACACTGTTGTTTGAGGGATTCACCGAGTATGTGCATGAAAATAATCTGTTACATAATGTTCTGTAATGCTCAGACATACACTACATTGCCAAAAGTATTCCCCTTAACCATTCAAATAATCAGAATCAGGTGTTCCAGTCACTTCCATGGCCACAGGTGTATGAAATAAAGCACTTGGGCATGCAGACTGTGTTTACTGTGACAGGATGCCACCTGTGCAACAAATCCAGTCATGAAATGTCCTCGCTCCTAAATATTCCAGAGTCAACTGTCATCTGTGTTATAAGAACGTGGACGTGTTTGGGAACGACGGCAACTCAGCCACGAAGTGGTAGGCCACGTAAACTGACGGAGCGGGGTCAGCGGATGCTGAGGCGCATAGTGTGAAGAGGTCGCCAACTTTCTGCAGAGTCAATTGCTACAGATCTCCAAACTTCATGTGGCCTTCGGATTAGCTCAAGAACTGTACAGAGAGCTTCATGGATGGGTTTCCATGGCCGAGCAGCTGCATCCAAGCTTCACATCACCAAGCGCAATGCAAAACTTCAGTGCAGTGGTGTAAAGCACGCCGCCACTGGACTCTAGAGCAGTGGAGATGCGTTCTCTGGATTGACAAATCATGCTTCTCCATCTGGCAATCTGATGGATGAGTCTGGGTTTGGAGGTTGCCAGGAGAACGATACTTGTGGGACTACATTGTGCCAAGTGTTAAGTTTGGTGGAGAGGGGATTATGGTGTGGGGATGTTTTTCAGGAGCTGGGCTTGGGCCCTTAGTTCCAGTCAAAGGAACTCTGAATGCTTCAGCACACCAAGACATTTTGGACAATTCCATGCTCCCAACTTTGTGGGAACAGTTTGGAGCTGGCCCCTTCCTCTTCCAACATGACTGTACACCAGAGCACAAAGCAGGTCCATAAAGACATGGATGACAGAGTCTGGTGTGGATGAACTTGACTGGCCTGCAGAGTCCTGATCTCAACCCGACAGAACACCTTTGGGATGAATTAGAGCAGAGACTGAGAGCCAGGCCTTCTCGTCCAACATCAGTGTGTGACCTCACAAATGCTCTTCTGGAAGAACGGTCAAAAATTCCCATAAACACTCCTAAACCTTGTGGACAGCCTTCACAGAAGAGTTGAAGCTGTTATAGCTGCAAAGGGTGGACCAATATCATATTGAACCCTATGGATTAGGAATGGGATGTCACTTAAGTTCATATGTGAGTCAAGGCTGGTGAGCGAATACTTTTGTAAATATAGTGTATGAAGTAAAGCTGGGTGGTATGAAACAAAAGTCATTAAACAACAGATTTTAGTTTAATGCCAATTCACAATTCATATTTTGTCTTTTTACCTGTGGAAACATGACACAATAAGAGAATGATAAGCTGTGATTTGATTCTAATAAAAAATGATACAAACACATATTTACAACCACATGTTAAAAACTAATTTCTGAACACCTAATAACGGACAGTTTATTTTCTTATTTCTACAAAGTGTAGACAAAGTCCTACACATCACCTACATTGTAGGCAAATAATCAGCAATGTTTCCATTAATAGAGATCTTTCACATTATTAATTCCTGTATACCTCAAATAAAAAACATGTTGCTATATTTTTTTGTTTTTGTCTTAACCAAAAGAGAAAGGCTTTCTAAATAAATATACTGGTAAAATATCAAGAAAATGTCTGAGAAAATGTTAGGTTGCATTTTTGACATACATCTAACTTTATGCTTTGTGTTTTATGACAGTTTTAGGAAGTGACTGTCCTGATCAGCCTTAGGATAATATCATTCTTAAAGCATCCTGTCATTGTCATCCTTTAAAAGTTTGAGAGGGAAAAACCATCATTAAGTGTAGAATCCTGACCTAAAACAGCTTATTTTACAGTTAACATGATTTGTCAGGACTGCGTGCATGCTGCTATCATTGTGATTGTGAAAAGGCCGATGAAAAGTAATATTGTTGCCCAGGAATTGGCAGGACTTGGTGTTTATATATAAATATATTTTGAAGAAGATTTTGAAGAATTGTATTCCCAGGGGCTTTAAGAGAGTGAACACCACAGGATAATCAGGTAAAACAATCTAACAGATCACCAGACAATCAGGTCATTGACAACTTTGGTAAGAAGTGAGAAATCAGGCCTTTTATTACCTCGGCCAAGGAGTTATCTGTTTGCTGGGGTCTGTTTGTTTGTCGGTATGTTTGTTTGTCTTTTAGCAAGATTATGCAAAACTACTGGATGGGATAACATTAAAATTTTCCTAGAGGTGTAGTTAGGTCCCAGGAAGAAGTCATTCCATTTTGGTAAAAAACAAACAAACAAACAAACAAACAAAAACACTGAAGTTTATTAAATCCAATGCATGTGCGGCATTATGGGAATTTTAGTTTATTTGCAAACTGACATCAAGTTTTTCAAGCCAATGTGACTATATTTCCCAGCTTCCCTTGCAATACCAGGGGAGGTGTTCTCCACGCTGCTCCATCTGCTGTCTCTGCTATGCCAGTCAGCACTGAAAGCATGCACAGTTCTAAACACAGACACAGCAAAGAGGAGGAATAAATTCCAGATGGAGCTTCTTAATCACTCGAAATAAGGTTGCTGATAATGTCAAGACAGACATAGTCTGTCATAGCAGAAGTTTAAGACAACACCAACATCCGTATAAACAGCAGCAAATTGGTTCAGTCAACAAGTTACAAGACCAACTACTATAGGTCACTCATTGGATGATATTTATATAAAAAATAATCACACTTCTTGCAGATTGATATTTTTCATTCCCCAATGTGCGTATAAAAAAATAGGACTATAATATTGGGAGAAAATCACAATTTGGTGGAAATGGGCTGCTTGTCGGAGGTCTGGAGTGCTTTTCTAGTCTTTTAATGAGTTCACTGTTTCAAGCAAGGTCCTCTTTTTTTGTCTGCATCAATGTTGTGAAAAGACTGCATATGATTCCAAAATAAACTCTATCGATAAACAATATTAATAAACAATTACATATAAACAGTATCTAATTTAAAAACAAACTGAAACTGTATAGACCTTTATTTCCAAAAATTGGAACTATTTCCCACCCCTAATGAGAATGTAAGGAGAGTGGAGTCCCCTTCTTGGTCCACTCCTCTTTCCTAATCCCTGTTTCACCTCTCCTCTGCATGCTTTTCTTTAACATATATTTGTACACTGAACTTGAAGGACAATTTATATTACTCTCCCACAACATGGCCAGACCCTATTGTTGCCTCACAGTTCTGCTTCTGCCACAGTGCTCTCCATCCAAGGCTGTTTCCACAGGTAGCATTTACACTGAGGAATAAGGGCTAAAGGTATCTGCTTACCCAGGTAAAATAACTTTGTTCATCAGAGTGTGTGTTAGAGGAGAAAGCTGTCTGCAGGGACAAAATGAGGTTGCATTAAACTTTCACACTCCTCCCTCGCTGCCTCTCTTTACCCTCCACATGCCTCCATCCTGTCAGACTACATTAAAGCAGTGCTGAGTTGTGGCCTGTAATAGAGCTAAGGCTGTATGCAATGTTCTCAGTGTAATGAGATGTTTGCTCTTCAATTACTCTGCTGGCTCTGTAATCTGTGTTATATAGTACGAATCTACACACCCACTGTGTTTTTATGAAGTGGCTCCAGCTCACACACATGCAAAAGCAAAAGTAGACAAAGAACACAGGGATCTTGTGCCAACACTTCTTATGTAATAAAAAGCGAACCAATGCTGTTATGTAGGTCTGGGCAATAGATTTAGTTTGTAAGATAAATGAATGTATTTTCATTCAAATGAGGAGTAGGGTAAGGAAATTCAGAGCCCTCTGTGATTGAAAACAGTGTTATGCGTTTTGGTGGCCGGGCCTGCTTGTTAGTCAAGACAGCACAGATCTCCTTGATATTTGAGGTTTCATACACTCCAGGAATGAGCGTTACAGAATAAGTTAACACAGAAAATAGTTGTAGAATAGAAGGATTAAAGATTTGAGCCATTGCTGTATGCTTTTCTAAGGCACTGCTTATAGGCCTTATGATATGATTTTGCAGTACTTAAGTCCTGTTTCGATTTTATGAATTCTAAATATTTAAGACATGCAAAGTATTACATTCTTAACACTTGACTTAACCTTTAATCGTCTGCATTTACTGCTGAAAAAAAATGAGCTCTATAAAATTCCATAAGAAAACTATCTCAGTATATACAGCCCGCTCTGCTGTGCTCAGCCTGTCTTCACTTTTTAGTTTCACCACTCTGATGAGTTTTAGTGCTGCTGTTGTTGAAGTAAAACAGAGTTGGCGCAAACAAAGCCCTGGTTTTCCACACCATGGTGAGGCCTTGAGTCTTTGCATATAAAGCTGGTGATAGATTGAGATATCTTCTCAGATCACTCAGAACTGGGGTTAGGGTTATCAGAGTGGTTGCCTTAGTATTAAATGAGTATGAGCCTTATATCCACTCTGTTTTACTCTCATTCGTTACTCCTTGCAAACCCTAAGTAAATCCTGTCTGTTCTGCTCCTATCACAGTCCAAAATTAGTCCACACAATAGATCTTAATGCCGACAGTCCTTCCTTTCGTTTGTTGTCTAACGTCTAACTCCTTCACACAATACATTTATTTGTCTGACATCATCATGTGGATTAAAAAGGTAATTCATTATATTTATTTTCAACCAAAAGCCTTATTAAATGTTGAATCATTATAACATTGTGACAATAGAGTCTTGTGCTTTTTTCCCTTGATCTCTACCACGCAATCATCAAAATTAAATAAATGACCCCAATTTGGGCAAAATATTACTTTTATATGAGTTAAAACATCTGACAGTACTTTTCCTTTTGTCAATCAGATTATATTTTGAAATATTTGTCTGGATGAGGAATTACTGTTTATTTACTAATTACTGCACTTAAGCTTATTTAATGAGCATTTCTGAATTTGATTTTATATAATTTATTGTATTTCTAAAGCGAACATATGCAATATAAAACACAAATGTTTTCATTTGACACTGAAAACAGAGTTAACCTGAAACCGATTTACAGTTCACGCTTCCCTTGACAGGTTACAAAAATATACCAACAAAAACAGCAGAACAAAATGCACTGTATCCTGTGATGAATGATCGAAAATCACAGGCAAACTCCTGCACTCCATAACTCTTTAACTCCCACAAAAAATAGCCATGAAAATGTATTTTTTGACAAACTGGGGCACTAATGCAACTATTCATTTTTTTTACAATTTAAGTAATATATTTTATTGATTTTATGGGAGTTTATAGTTAAAAAATGATTCCATTGTAAAAGTTGAAAGAGGACAAAAGTCCAGTAAATGTCCTGTTTTTGAAAAAATTTTTTTTTAACTTTTTGGATGTCATATTCATTTCATATTAGCCATTGTTGTTGTTGTTGTTGTTGTTGTTTTAGTAGCAGTTTTATTATAACTCCAGATTATTCTATCTGAGAAATTCCCCTCTTTGATGAGAAATTAATAGACATCTTTGGCTTTTTGATTTTACATTAGCTCTTTTGGTTGGCTTTAAACACCCAGCTCAACTTTTTGGTTGAGCATATTTTGTATTATTATTTTAATTTTGATGTAAATACCTTTTTAAATTGTATAAGTTACTTTAATCTGTTGAGGACGGTATCTAGTACCATCATACAATGATAATGTCATCTTACCTCTAAAAATTTTTGTTAGAATGAGAGACTTTTACATTTAGAAATGGAGGGAGATTCAAAAATCTTTTACCTTAAACAAAAGGAACAACTTTTTTTCTAGCATCACGTTTATCCCCCATGAAATGTAGATGGTCTAATCAGGTTTATGAAGTTTGATGCATTTATGAATAAGATACAGTGACTCAAAATTTGGTCTACCAAGCAGATGCTCTGGGAGTTAAAGGGTTAAAAGCTCAAATACATTGGCAACAACTGGAAAATAAGTTATCTTATTTCCATGATTTCCATAATAACCTAAATGTTGCCAACACATTTGTATAATCAAGACAGGGCTCTCTTTCTGTTATTGGTTACAATACGACAGAACATCAAGTTTCAAACATTCATTTATTCAGATATCAAAAACTATATTGACATGTCTCTGTTTTGTGCAATTAAGATAGCGTGACGGAGATCATATGTAATTTCTGATCATAACCTAAAAGCTGTGTCAATCAGGTATCACTGTTGTTTATTTCTAATGATAATTCAGTTTAATGTAATTCTTTTTGTATCGCCACAACCATTTGCCACATTTTTTTAATGTATTTTTTGGGCATTTTGTGCCTTTATTGATAGGAGAGAGACAGTGGATAGGCTTGTGAAAGGGGGAGAGAGAGTAGGGGAAGACACTCTGCAAACTGGTCACAGGTGGGACCCGAACCTGGACCGGCAGAAGCACGTACACGGGGTGCTAACCACTACGCCAAACCAGCACCCCAATTTGCCACATTTTTACAGGGAAACACACATGTTGTGATCTATCGTCTATCATCTTTCAGCCATAAATAGAAGGATGACATTATTGGTCTTTATTCCCCAGATTAACCAACACATCACAAACACATTACCTCATACATGTCATTACAATGCCTTCACACACTGACGCACATGTGGAATCCCGGGGATTGTGCAAAGTGAGCTCACCGCTCATCCAGCCGGCAGCTGAGGATGCGCTGCAGTGGACAAAGCAGGTAGTTGCGGGAGCTCTGTGCGCCCTTGTGTGTTTAAGTGTGCGTGTAGATGAGTGTGTGTTAAGGTGATGTAATGTGTGCTGATGCTGGGTTGGCGCCGCCCTAAGCCTAGCAATATGCTGCTGACACACAAACACAGAGATCCTCTCTGATACAGCAGGGCAGTGCTCGGTCACACACCCTCAGACAGCTCTGTGGGCATCCACACACATCTGTAAACACGCTGATTACACAATCATATGGCAAAGCACTCATGACAGTGCTAAATCAGATGTGTTAGACGCAGGAAAACACATCAAAACAGTGATAGTAAAGAGAAAGATGGGTAAATCTGAGAGACAAATGTGTGTGTTTGTGTTTGAGTGGTGTGCTGAGTAGTTACTCTAATTAAAAAAGCATTGAGAGAGTCCTCCCTAAGAGTCCTCTCAAGGCTGAATGGGGCTTTGTGATATGTTGTAATCTCTACCCTCCATCACATAACTCAAGGCCCAATCTGGCATCCAGGCTGCCACGCATGCTCACATGCACACCCAAAGAGCTTGAAACACATACACACACCATAACACACAAACTGCTGTGATATACAAACCGCTGTGATACACGGCTCCCAAGAATTCAGCACATCAAAGAGTGTTTTTCTACGTTCATAGGAGAGGAATGTTGGTGAATTACTGGCAGTCGTCAGTGCTGGACTGCATGCAGAGCTTCAAAATCAGGGAGGAGTATATCAGAAACAGTGGGATGACACGGTCGATGTAGACCCATGAACAAAGACACATTATGTTAAAGCTAAGACACAGCTAAAGGATCAAGAAGTGCTGGGGAGAGAAAAGGAGGAGGGGAACAGTGTCTGATTGTTTTCTTTGGATGATGTCGGGCTAGGGCCTGTGTTGGGGGTTAAAATGTTACAGTATTGTGAAAATGTTTTGAATAATCACAGTTTAGCATCTAATAAACTATTAAAAATACTGCAAAAACACTGCAGTGCAGAGAATTATTCCATACGTATTTAAGGTCAAATGATATATTAACATTGTGATATGACGATATTTTTCCACCATTTTTTTTGATATCACTTAGTACTGCTCATGCGACCTAAAGCACAACATGCTGACAATTCTAAGTCATTAAAGGTGCTATGAGGAGAATCTATTTCCAGCGACATAAAGGGCTCTAATTTCGTGGCGCAGCGCAGGGGGCGCAAGCCTGGCCAACCCCGCGCAGTGTTAATTTCGTCTGGCGCACCGCCGTGCGCTGCAAATTTGACAATTTGGTAGACCGTCTTCGCAGAGATGGGTGTGACGGTGCACCAAGGGGAGGTGATGGCGCACCAGGGGGAGGTGTCGGCAAATTCATGTTGGCGCAGTGACAATTTCGTGCCAAAAACAGTGCAGAAAGTGCGCTGAAAGCTCGCCAGCTGCAACCTGGTCTAACCTCGGCGCAGGGCGGAGCGCACCCTCCGCAGCTGTAATTTGGTGACAAGCGCACATGTGCGCACGCCTCAGAGGCAGTTTTCCAAAGTGTCAGGCACATTTTAATGCAATAAACAATCACAGCAATCACTATATAATGTAACCGTCTAAACCAGCATATATATTTGTATCTATATTAACCTACCCGTCACATCTGATGTTGGATTAAAGCCGTTTGTCATAATGGAAACTTAACCTGACGGTAGCTGGAAGTTTGATGCACATCTTACAAGTCATCAATAAACAGCCTTAACATCTGATACTGAGTAAATATCTGGCTTCTATCATTTCATTAAATTCAAAGAAAAAAAGGGGAAAAAAGACGAAGAAAAAGGAGAGAAAATAAATGTATGTCACTCAGGATTTACCTGTTATTTCCCATATTTCTCTATTTTAGTCTTTATTTTTAACGTGCTCTAAAAAGATGGAGAGCATTATTGCAAGGAGGATGAGGAGGAGACACCGGGAGAGTATACAGTATATCACCAAAGGCTCTGCTATTTGGCGATGACAAACCAGGAGTGCAGGTGGATCACAAGCATTATGAATGGATAAGCCAGCTGTGGTGTAACTGTCTCTTATTTTTTTTACTCCTATTAATGACAAAGGAACAGATTACATCTGTCCCGGGAGCTGGCCCACACGGTGACGCGCCCCGCTGTCCCTTCAGCAGGGTCTTTCCAGCACACTGTTTCCGCGGTGGCGGGGATAATATTCAGACCAATCAGACGCTGCGCCTCAGCCACAGCGCATTTAAAGGCGAGGAGAGGCGCTCATTTGATTGGTGAAGACAGCGATCGGCTGTGGTAATCCCACTCACGTCTATTCTCCTCCTATTCTGATATTTGCGCGGAGAGGCAGAGACGTGGGCGTGGACGCGCAACCTCTGCCCCCCTGTGCGCCATGAGTGCGCCTCACTTGGCACTGCAGGAAACTTGCAAAGTGCGCAGGTCACACCCAGTCCGCGCGGCGAAGGCCGGCGCAGGCAGGTGCGCCTGCGCTTGCGCCTGGTCTACGAAATTAGAGCCCAAAGACTCTGCTACCCATGAGCATGCGCGGCAACTGTCGTACAGATGTGACCCAAGCCAAAGCGTGCGTTTGTTGTGATGCTAATGAAAGCAGCCTGGACCTTCCTCAGAACTCTGCATTGCTTTACAACTTATTTTTTCAACAACTTACAGGATGCAAAGCGACGAGGTAATGTATCTCTTTCTAGTTACGTAGCGGTAGTTTTTGATGTGTGACAACAAGCAATTTTTGGAAAACTTAGTATGGTAGTTTTGTAGCCAGCTGTATATCGCTTCTTACAGCCTGGTGCTCTAAGACGTGTCTGAATAATATAAATTTGCTGTTTTAATTGTCTTGTTACTGAAGTTGAGCATCCAGGCCAGTCCAGCCCTGTCTGACCCGACCGCGAAGCTAAGGAATAGCATTTATAGATAACCTATTTTGATGCTATAAAACTCATCCTAAAGTGTGTATTTGGATCAGGCATATATCTAAAAGTGAGACTTTTTTGTAATTACTTAGAAACTCCTCATAGCATCTTTAAATGGAAATTTAACTACTTGTGTCTTTATTTTTAGGACTAATACTCAATAAAAGTCTGTTTGATATCACTGTAACCTGTAAGAGAATTGATGCCCTGAGTTACATACAGTATGTTGTAGGAAATGTGCTATATAAATAAAGTTTGATTGATTGATCACTGTGTGTGTGCAGAGTCTGTGTGCCCCCTGCATGTTGAAGCTGGTCACAAACATGAGACAAGAGCTCAGGTACAAGAGGCACATTTTGGGTGTGTGCTACCCTTTAGCAGCAGTATCTTGTCCTACTGCATGTCAATTGATAGGATATACTGTCGACAGCATGAGATGTAATTGTGTATTTGAAAGCCATAGGTACACAATGGTGTGTGCGAGGGTCAAGATAAGCTTAAAACCCTGTTTGCACGATACGGCCAATAATGTAGAGTTTTTATTGCATTGTTGCCTTTCGTTTACACAAGAACAGTGTCATTAGTGTCTAAATCCACAAACTTTTCAAACCAGGGTCCAGAGTGAGAAGTTTTGAAAACATTTTTGGATCAATATCTGCGTAAACTGGCACAGTAAACATGCACAGTACTCTTACAGATAAGGGTTGAGCACATCCCAGGAACAGCAACAAAAGCCCCGGCCCTCTACCAAGCGACATGTGTGCTGCTTACTGTGCTCAGTTTGTTTTCCAGACAAAAAACTTCTGTCTTCTTGCATCCAAGTTTGTCTTCACCACAAAACATGCGCATGTTGTAAAATTGCTGTTTCACTACAAACCTACATCACAACTACTGGCCTAGCATGCACGCTAAAGCATTTTCAGTCATTCTCTCATCTCCATCTGAATGCAAAGTGCTTTTGAAAATGCAAAGGACAAGCCTTTCAATTTTTGCCAACAATGTTCATGTGTAAATTGGGCTTAAAGGAGACACATCATGCTTGTTTCTCCTTTTCACGATGCCGGACTAGATGCCTGTAAAGCATTTCTGCCCTCAGTACAAGTCATTTAGTTCCTTCATTGCCCCACAATTGCGTTCTCAAAATCCTCATTTTAGGCCATTATCAAGCTCTCGTTGAAACACGAGGATCTCAGGCTGACCTACAGTTACCTTGCAACGTCACAGCCCTTTGTGCTCTGATTGGTCAGTTCTATCGGGGGTAGAGCCAGCCTGTCCTTCTTCTTCTACTGTATTTTCCGGCAGGCTCAAAGCAGCGACCGCGTATTGAGTCTCCCTACAGGCCAGAGCTGGTAATGAGTGAGTGTGAGCTAGGGAGCTATATACTGCTGCTGGATGTGTTCCTCGGTGACGGTTTTGTGGCTAACGGACATCACAGAGCAGGAAATGTTTTATCAGATTACTCCAATAAAAAGAAAGGTACCTCGTGTCGTCATGACGATTTAAATCTCGTGGACATCTCGCAATGACCTATTTTCAGAGGCATCAAATCTCGTTCTAGGATACCAGAAAAAATACAATATCTCATTTTTTGAAATTAAGGGGGTGTAAGGTCTTGTTTTCAAATTTATTATATTATATGTAAGTATTAAATCATGCATCAGCATGATATGTCTCCTTTAAATAGTGAACTGTCATTTTACTTCAAGCTACTGTCATGATGATTACAAACGGTGAATGGACAAAATGCTGTTTTTGTACAGCAGGTCTCATTGATTCCTTTTCACTTATCAGCTCTTAAATTCACTCACTGATGCTTGAAGTTTCTTTTAACCAATGACGCAGTCGGAGCAACTTTAGGTAGATGGTCTTGCCCAAGGACACATCAGCATGTGACAGCCAGAACTGGGCTCACACCCTTGTCATCAGACTGATGTCGGAGCAGATTTTTTTAATGGGGCACTTTCATGTCTGTAGTTTGACAGACCTGGTTTGGTTATACTTGCTTTGTTTTTTATACACTGCACTTGGTCAGGAAGACTAATGCAAGACAAATTCCATTTAAGCTTCCTACCTGCCACTAGTTGGTGCTATAGCTGCAGTCTTTGATCCTGATACCTGGCTTATTGTTGCACAGTGTCCTGGAAATACACAACTGGCTTCAAGCAACAACAATGGTCAGCTAACAGCAGCATGGCAGTTCTTTAAGTCATAAAACAAAGATAAAGGTGCATTGCAGCTTGACTGGATTAAGCCATATTTAGGACAGACTTGAAGATGTTGCTAAGAGGACCAGAGGCTGTCAGTGCACTGGAAACATTAGCAGCTGTCTCTTGATACAGTATCAATCTGCTTGACTGTATCAACGACACTTTCAATGAACAGTCATCTTGTTTGGTGTTGTTGTATTTAGCTGCTGTGAAAGCTTTCACACCACCCCAAAAAAGTTTAACTTTCCAAAAATGTGAACCGATCTGGTCTGGCCCTTACGTACTAAGTTTATTAAAATTAAAACTATATTCATCTTGTGTATATTCATTTTAAAACACAAATTAATAATGAGGTAATAGCACAGAAAGTAAAACACTGCAATGTAATTTCTCACTTTAGCAACATCCAGACCTACCAGGTATTACATTTTTTCCGTACTTTTGACATTTATCAGGTAATCTCAAGTGGAAGAAATGTTATGATGATTTGTTATTTTTTTTTAATGCTTTTAACAGTGATAAATACCGGTAAGTCTGATGCATAAATGAGAAAAAAAGATTATATTTGTCCTTCTTGGGAGACATTTTTGGGGACTGCATTTGAAAGAAATTTTACTGAAGAGCTCAGACACTAAAAGCTGGAAACTTCCATTTACAGAGGAACCTTATAACAGAGTGTGAAATGATGATCAGACACATGTTTGGGAAATGTTTAAAATGGCTATAGGATGTGAAGTCAGCTCTATAAAGGCACCATTAACAACACCACACAGCACAGTCTTTGTCTGAGTCTTTTTGTCTTGTTATTGTGGAAAATTAGTGAAACAAGAAATATTAAAACATGACAAAGAAGAGGAGGGTGTGTGCATATAGTGGTGATATAAGACAGGGTCGTAGGTGTAATGGGCTTGCAGTTGTGAAACTGTCTTTTTCCTGATTTCTTTGTTTTATCAGGCTGTTTAAATCACCCAGCAGGTTTTGGCAAAACAAACCAAACCAGGATAGATAAATAAGCATTACGTAGTGATGAGAAAACGACATTACTTCACATTCTCTTTATGTCACAATGTGCCAAAGAAAAAACAAAACATGCACACATACACGTGTTTGTAGTTACTGTTTGTACCTCCTGCAAACCACAATGATGTAACAATGAACTGTCTGGTCATTTATTCTTTAGTGTGGAGCTCTTTGGGGACATACCTTTATGTGCTTGTAATAAGACATTCTCCCCAAAATAAAACTCTTAACTGATTTATAGTTTTCACATGACTTTACACACAGAACCACCCTCTGGGGGACAAGACATGCCTCTCTACTGCAGTGGCATAGAGAAGTAGTTGGCTTTTGCTGCAATGTACTGCAATCCATCTCTTTTTAGCTATACTTTTCAACAAAGACAGCTGTTTTTTACTCAAATACAAGAGGTGTTAAGAAGTATTTTCTCAGATTAAAGTTAGAATAAGTCAGTCTCAGGTGGTTCTCACACAGGTTAGCCGCTTTGCTTTGACTGAGCTGGAAAAAAATGAAACAAATTTGAATATTTCCTTTGAATGGTTTCATGGTCACACTTCTACACCAACGAGTTTAAATTTTGTTCAGGCAAAAAAGTGACATACTAAAAATTATACAATGAATTCTTATTGTGCTTATTAACATTTCACATTTTACACAACCATTCATTTAATGTTTCTTGTGGCATAACAAACTGAAATGTGCATTCGTTGTAGACCCAGCTTAAGAATGGACAAGGATAGGACCTAAAATCAGTGTATTAGCAACACTGGCAAAGTTTCTCATAATAGCTTTTCTTTTCCACAACAAAGTGATATCATTGGATGAAGCTGTCAGCAACAAATTCTTATTGATAATTTTAAAAATAGCTGATTTAGTTTTGGTCACTTCAACTAGCATTATGTAGTTTACCAACCTAATATAATATTTCTAGATTCATTGTGATGGGATGTAACCTTACAATAGGTATAATGACACCTCTGTCATGGTTTGAGGGGTCTATATCATTTTTACTGGCACCGTGTAACTTTGATGTGGATGGTAGGAACACTTCCACACTAAAAAAACTACATATTTTTACTGTTTTGACTGGTTAACGGTACATGTCACTTCGCCCTCAAGGCGGAGGCTGAGCGTTGGAAAAGGTGAATACAAAGCAGGTCTTGAATTTTTAAAACAGATTTAGTTTGAAGTACACATGCACTTATTTTCCTAATGGAAATAAAGACCTGTGGCTCACACTCCTGCATAGTGAGTGGCGGTAATGCTCCTCTGACACTGGGTGCCACCCACCGTAAACAAGAAGAAGGAAGCTAAATCTAGAGTTGTTATCATGGTGGAAGTGGTGAAAGCCCCAAAGAAAAGGCAAGTTTTATCAGAGGAGACAAAAAAGAGAAAGCGGGACAGTAACAAGTTAAATGCCTAAAGGGATAAACATTCACTCGCTGGCATGAGCTGAAAGATGAGGAGAGACGTCCGATTGATGCCAATTTTGTCCTGTAATTGTTGAATTTGTAGTTCATGTTGATTTATTCAAAAAGAAACATGATCAGACTGTACCTTATCAGTCCACATGGTTTATTTAGCTCTCGGGACATCCCGTTGGCTTGCTTCGCCTCCCTCTGTATGTCAACAAATGCATGTTGATGTACGACAGTGCAATTACACTACATGACCACAGAGTTCCCTAAAGAGATGGAATCTTATATAGTGGGGCTTTAATGAAAACAAACAATAGCACAATGCAACAGCTAGAGCAACAAGATTTACACAGTTTAACCTGTCATTTAAAGTCATTGACACATTTGTGACATAAAAATGTATATGAAGGTATATCTGTCTGTCTGTGTAGGTTTTATGCCACTGAGGTTGGAGGGGCATCTAATATCTGCAAATAATCCTGCCCAGACTTTTGTACTCACTTAGTTGTAGCTCTACATTTTTATTGTTTTGCAAGAGATTTTTAAAGTCTTCAAAAACATTGATGCCAAAAATACAATTCCCACACATTCTTACCATCAGCCTATGACCACATCCTCTGCTGGGAAAAATATACAATCCACAACTTGATAATCTTGGTTTTAAAATAAAGTCCCTGACTGTTACCCATCCAGTTTTCATGGATCCCCTAGGATAGCACAATGTGAGGCATAACAAAGGACTATGGATGTTCATTTTAGATGGAACAAGCACAAAAACCACTAAAAACCAACAAGAAATCTCTGTCACACTCTGAATCTGAATTTCCTAAACTTTTTGGATTGTTACTATGGTAACACAAACACACACATGCCCACGCTCATACACAATGACAAAAGAGAAAGGGATGGCTTTAGAGGTGAAACAAAAACAGGAAATGGGAACTGAGGGTAATCTCTCTGCTGCCGACCAAGCAAACGCATCAGTAAATAGAAAGAGGGGTCAGGCCCTCTGTGGTGTGTGTGTTTCCACTTTACCAACTTTAAATGTCCAGACCAATGCCCTAATGATAATAACAGCTCATAGTGCCCTTCTAGATCTCAAAGTTGACTTGTTTCTCAAAAATAATTGTGTAACTACCTTTAAGACAGACAAAATAACACAGGACTATCTATCAAAGATCCCCAACAACCACAACTGAACAAGGAAAAGCTCTCCAGAACTTTAAAACACCACTGAGAGAGACGGAAACAACAAATACACCCACTCTGAGAGCAAGTGTTGGAAGACAGAAGGACAATGGTTCAGATATATCTTGGGATAAATTATTATTTAACTTTACTCTATTTCTATTTTACACATATTCTTGTGTTTTTATTTTGTTAAAGCTCTATTCACAGAATTTTGAGATTACAGTGAACTTTCAGAACAATACAGAAAGTTAACGGCTGTAAGATGCATCATCTTGCAAAAAAATTTTGATTTCTGAAGTTCCATGGGTAAAACCTTATTTGGCATCTGAATCTGAAATCTTTGTTACAAACATTGCAAACAGTTATCTGCCTAAACATTAGTTGGAAATGTGTTTGTCCGTGTTAAGAAAGTCATAGTGTCTGAAAATATTATGCTGGAGTTGAAGATAATTGAACAAACAGTTGAAGAAACAGTTGAATGAACTGGCACATTCATAAAAAATCTATTTACATATAGAAATTAAAGACGAATGTTTCAAACTGGTCAAGCCAAAAAACTACACTCTGGTCCGCCCACCTCTACAGAGCTTTTTCTAAGTAAAACTGCGCTCCACATGGTGTATTTCAGTAAACCACTTTTCGAGTTGATTGGTGAACTTCACATATTTAATTAAAGAGAAGTGTTTATAAACTGGCAACACTGTTCCACGACTCTCAGTAAGCCACATGCCAAGTATTCTGGTAGCTGGTAGGAAACTGTCTCCACATTCAAAGCACATGTTTGCAATGGAGGATTAGGACCAAGTAAAACAGAAAAAAGGTTGTTAAAAAGAAGTGAAGTAATGAGAGGTAAGTTGAAAAGTTACGAGAACAAAGTCGAAAAGTGATGAAAATGATCTCATAAAAAAGAGGATTATCTCGTAAAAAGGCTATTTGTCAAAACTTTAGATCAATATGAGCATACCTTAATCAAGAGGACACTCATTTCATCCTCTTTGTGTAGATGGCTGCTCTTCTGGTACAAACTTTCAGAATAAAGCATGTTTTCCAGCTTAATTTAAACAGATTTATGACTTTATTCTCATAGCTTAATGAGATTATTCTCGTACCTTTTAAACTTAATTCTACTTTTTTTAAACACACCTTTTTTTGATGTGGCCCTAATCCTCCATTGTGTGGAAACATTTGCTACATTTATTCATAACCATAGACTGTAAAAAACATGGATGCCATGTCGCTGGGCTTGAATTGAAGTCGCCACAAAAACTGCTCCCTCTGGTGACTGGCTGCAGTATAGGTCAACTCTCCGTCTCCTCCATTCATCTGAACGGGTCGTAGTGAAACCTCAAAAAGTTATTACACCTCGTAGAAATATTTCTCCCATCCGTATGCTGTGGTGATATGGAAGTATTATTGGGCTGCATTTTTTCCAAGTCCTCTTTTTTCTGAAAAGTTTCTTTTTCATCAGTTATTAGAGTTTAAAAATAACTGCGGTTTATGGCAGTTTCACAATGATTGTGTACGATGTATGCTGCAGAGTTTTGCGACCGTTTACAACAGCTGCGTCCAGATATGGTCCAGGTTCTCTACTGGCTGCACAATGGCGGCGCCCTGACGGGGGATATTTTGGCTTCAAAACCGTTACATGGTAGAAGGCGGAGCCACGCTATCCAGTTCTTATAATACATCCATGTTCATAACATTAAAAAAGTCTACTGATAAGAAGTCTCAAGTCAAAAAGTTGGTGTGGACTTGAATGTACGTCGTAGTGCATCCAGCAAGAGGTGTACATGGGCTTTAAAATCAGAGGAGTGAAGCCCCCAACCAAAGACCTGATATATTGGTGCCAAAAATCAACATCAACTTAATAGTACCATTTGATTACATTCAGAGACATTAGGATAACACTTCCTTATCAAGCACCCTTAAAAGATATACTGTAGTTAAATGTGTTATAATTGTTTTAATTAATATATGTCACCTAAATTTTGTCTACCTCAAGGCTGATAAAGCTTCTCAACTACCCTAAAATCAGCCAAACACCCCTTTGGCCGTAGTTTTGACGCCGTAGGTGATGACTCAGGCACATCACTAAAATTAATTTGCCTTAAAAACTTTTAATATCTCCAAAAGTTCACCAGCTGTTGCTAAGTCTGCCTGTTTGTTTGGTGTTGGACATCTTGTTTGAGTTTTTCTTAGAAAATTGCTGCCTGCTGTTGGAAAGCAACAATGAGGTTCAGAAAAATGATGAGAACGATCCATCTGTAGAGACTGGGGGTCCCTTTAGCCCAACTCTATAATCAAAGGAAGAGAGAGTGCTAAAAGAAATCACATAATGATATGAGGGCTTCCAATATGAGCAACAAGAAGAAATTTCTAATATGTCAACATACTGATTGGAGCAGTGGTTATATTATTAATAATGTGCCTTTTTTTAAAAACAGACTTCAAATATGCTGTCAATTTTGTAAATATGAAAGTATATTTGAGTAAATATTTCCCAGAATAACGCTTTTCCATTTCTGGTGACACTTTACTCTTCACCAAAACAAAATGTAGAGTTTGATGGTCATATTATCCAAATGTTGCATTTTGTTAAGCATTGTAGAGGCATATTTCTTTAGTAAATGTGTGACTTGGGCTTATCTTAATATTTTATGGTAAATGCATATGTGACTATAAGTATATAATAGGGATGTAACAAAATGGTCAACTCACGAAACGATACGAAATACGAAACAGGGCTCCAGATACGAAATACTCACAATACAAAATAAAGATTATAGAACATCCCCAACAGTATGAAGTTGTGAAAAAATCTCATTTTCTTTATTTTCTTCCTGATGCAGACATACAAAAAATATTGCTGCATCAGTACAAAATAAATGCACTTTGAAAAAAACAACAAAATTGTAGTTTTTTCCCTTATTTAGACTACAGTGCAAATACAAACATAAAATCTCAATAAAAAGTGCTTTGTTGTTGTAACAATCAGGATAAGTACATTCTTGAATGAAAAGGAAAACAAATAGTCCTCAGAGCTGCAGTTTAGACCTATAAATGTCTGAACTGTTAACTATAATATTTAACCTATAACAGTGCATATACTTCTGATCTTCAAGTATGATCAAATTCTGTCAACTCAACAGTAGATGCAAAAATCAAATATTGTTTTTTATGCAGACTTACACAAACATACAGCTGCTGCCTGTCTCCATTTCAAAGTTGTTGGTAGTTGGTAGTTGTACTCGCCGCAGAATATGGAGAACTGTAGTCGCATATGTTGCACACGGTTGTTGTTTTGTCCGCTATCTTCTCACTGTTCTAAAACATGTCCACACAACTGATTTATTTGACGAAGAAGCTTCAGTTAATTCCTCGATTCGTCTTCCTCCATATTGAAGCGAGTGTTTTACTACGGTAGGCAAGGAGGATAAAAAATCACCAGTCTCAGTCTTCGCGTTTTTTATTTTGTGCGTCTTTATATTTTATTTCGTCATTTTTTGTTTCGCGGCACAAAATTTCTTTACACCCCGAGTTTATAATGTATTCAATATGTAAATGGACTTAGTAAATGATCTTGAGTGTGTATTTTAGTGCTTTATTGTCTTTCTGACACCCTATCAGATGCACCAAAGTTATTTTTTATGCTACACCTCATTATTCGCAAACACATTCATGTACAACCCAATTACATGCCACTGACAGTGCAGTGGGAACAACTTGGAGTTAAGAGTCTTGCCCAATGACACATCAACATGTGCCAGAGCTGAGCCCAATCTCTTAACTCTTCTACTCATGACTGATAAAGCAACCTCCCAGTCTGAGACACCCCATGAGTATGTATGAAGGTATGAGCCTTGACCCTTCGTAACTTTTTCCTCTGCTTGCACTTTGTGTAGAAATGAGATTGTTTTTTAACTTCATGTGAAGCTCACTGGGTCATGTTGTGTATCAAATGAGCATTATGAACACAGTTTAACATGACTGGACCAGCTGTCATCTGGAAGGAATCATCAAATCTCCAAAATCACAAAGACTTTCTCTTCTCACCTTTTGCAGGTTCATGATTCTGAGATCCCATTTTGGCATCCGTCACTCCAATAACAGCCCGATTCAACCCGTTTCCAATACTCTTCTTCTTTCTGCTCCCTTTAAACCAACTAAAGGCATGTCCCAGGGAGCTTCCCGACTTCTTCTGCCCGCGCTGAATCCTTGCCTCCCGGGCTAAAATCTCACTGATCTCCTTTGGCACCAAGTCCCCTGTAGACCTCCTCCGGGACATCCTGGAGGTTGGTCCTGGGAGTGTGGGCCTGTACCAGTGTGTTAACCTTTGGGGACCGAGTCACAGGATTTGAAATCTTGTTGCCCTCCAGAATCTGATGTACCCCTCTGTCCCCCTTCAGCCTTGGTCAGTGCCTGTTTTTGGGGTCTGTAACCACCTGAGACAACAATGAGATCAGCAGGATGAGAGGCATGGAGGGTGAGATGGAAAGTTAGAAGCCAAAATAAAAGCCCGTGGGAGGACATGGTTGCATAAAGGAACAAGAAAAACTTAATTAGAAAGTGAGAGATTAACTAGAACATGAAAATTCACACGGGACACTAAGAAAACAAAAAGGATTAAAACCCGAAAATGAGAAAGTCAAAGAGAAGAAACTCTTTCTCTAACAATGTGCCGAGAGAATTCTCTCTCTGTCCTACTTAAGTTTCCCTACACTCCTCTTTCTCTGCTTTCCTAATTTCTGTTGTCCCCTTTTTATGTACATTAAGACAAAAAAGGCCTCTGAGTAAGACCTCTGCAATGTCTGTATTCCAGAGTGTGCATGCATTTATGACATGTGGTTCACATCAGCAGAATAGAGTGTACGGCTGAGTTACAGAAAAGAAAGCTTGATTCAATAAAACTCACCGCAGCACAACAAAAACACACTTTCTATTTCACAACAGCACAGTTTGCTTCCTCTATATGTGCTGTCATGTTAGCAGATCATGCAAATAGTCAACAAGAACATAAACTTACTGCGCAGCGTGCTGTCCTCTCCTCCGCTCCCCTCTTTTCTCTCAGCCTGAGAACAGCTTTGCAGAGCATGTATGTGTGTGTGTGTGTGTGTGTGTGTGTGTGTTCATCAGAGTGAATGAAGCTCCATGGTCTCAGAGTCCCACCCTCTGTTTGAGAGCCAGCCTCTCCTACTACTTCTCACAGTGTTATAAGGGTAAGCCGCATCATTCCAGCTGCAGTAGCTCCAGCTTAGAAGAAGTTAATATTTAGAATGTTTGGTTCGGTCATGAGTCCTTCTCCTGGCTTTCCTTTTGTCCGAAATCTCAGCCTCCTTTCCGAGGATCAGGTGCAGTCTTCCCATTATCCTTCAGGAAAGAAAACCCTGCAACAGGAGGTATCATTGCAGCTAAAAAGAAGGGAAAAGAAACAGGACTTAAAAAGAAATTATAGATGACTTCACATATAAAAACATGCTAAAACAAGAAGGATACCTGAACAAAGTGTAAAGGAATGAAGGAAATGTCTCAGCTGAAGTCTAGTGTTGGAAAAGTGGTCTGGCAGAGGTGAAAAGGTTCTGCTACTTCTCTGCAGGGGGAGTGGCTCTTTCCTGTCACTGTGCAGCCAGGTGGAAACCTGAAACCTCTAGTTAGCATGACAAACAACCACAGCGAGTCACAAGGGGTCAGTTACACCTGAGTCTCGTCCATTTGTCCTCATCTTCAACATACAAGCCCCCTAATCTCTAAAGTGTGCTTCAAGTTGCATAATAGTAGAGCTGAGGCAAGGTGACATCACTGTATACATGTGTGGGTGGGTGGGCTTGGGGTAGACTTGGATGTGGGCGGAGAGCACATGTGTCTTGTGGGACAGGATCATCTGGTTTGATGTGGAGGAGACGCACTGGAGTAAAGATGGAGAACCATGAGGAGAACCAGTGGAGGAGGAGGGGGAAACGGACGAAGAAGCAACTGACAAGAGTGCACAATGAACGTGTTGGTTAACTTTATTTGTTGTTTTTGTTGAGTTCGAGCAGGGGTGGGCAACTGTAATTACCGAGAGGGCCACATAAAACCATTTTTCCCAGCCTGAGGGCCACATTGTTACAATTTTCAGAAACTCTCAATGATGAAAAAGAATTTTGGATGAACAACAAATGAGAATATAAATTTGTCATAAAATTAGAATACCAATATTCATATAATACAACATAAATACAAGTTAATATGCATAATCAAATTAACTTAATACAGAATTCAAACTAATTTAGCTAATATACATGGAATTAAAGCCAATGAAGCAATAAAATGATGTTTTTCAAATTTTTAAAGCTCAAAAATTTGCTGCTGCCATTTTTTATATATAATATTGAGCAGTACTTGATATGATGTTAAAGGCTTCATGAAAGAGATTTAGACACTACAAGAGCAAAGTAAGGTTGTTAATAACTTACATAAGATTATATAGAACTATTTCTATTGGATGTCAGGGTTTTCTTCATTTTTACAGCTGCTGGTTTTTGGGAATGAATGGCGGGCCACATTTAGTGATGATGAGGGCCGCATTTAGCCCCACTTGCCCACCCCTGTGTTAGAGTGACATCTTGACCAGGGGAGGGCAACTGGAGGCCCAGGGCCACATGCAACTCCTCGCTATTCTTTATGTGGCCGTCAAGTCAATGTCAAATGATCAAAAGATTGTTAAAACAAATAAATAAATAACAAGAAGACTGGATGTTTTTCTCTTTTTGTGTGGAAATACAAAAGACCATAGGATTGTTTGTTAATGCTTAATGCTTAGAGGAGTTTTCAAATAATATTACATCCATTTGTTCTCTTTAAAAGTTTTTAAAAATATGTACAAATCAAGAATTTTCATGGAAATAGACACCATGATAGAATTTGTGATATGTTTGTTTATGTCATTTTGCTAACTGAATATAAAATTACTTTGTGCTTTTTGTTGTTGCCTTTTATAAATTCTGAAAAGCTTTACATTTAGCAGTCAGCATAGAGCCACAATGTCCTGAGGAGCAACATAAGGCTTTTTTTTAATTTATGGCTGAATTTAAACATTTTATAAATTATAAAACTTACTTTTTCAAGAAATACACCTTTTTTAAAGTAAGACTTTTGTTTCTTTTTATATTTTAAAAGAAATTAAATGTAGGGTCCCATCTGCTGAGCCTGTGTTATGGAAATTTAAAATATTATTATGCTAAATATTATGACTATTATAATAATTTATCAATAATAATAATAATAATAATAATGATAATAATAATAATAATAATAAAAAAGACCATTATTATTATTATTGAATGAAGTTTCAATTAAAAAAAAAAAAAAATGTTTTCTGAAAACCTAACTCTATCAAAGTATTAATACCTTTGCAATTCACCTGAAGAATAATGAAACTACAAGAGAACTTAAGATTATTTCATACTAACATGATCTTTCCAGCTGCCCAACAGATTCCTGGTTAAACTGATCTGCATTTGGATGACGTAAGAGTAAAATAGATATACGATTTTGTAATTTCAAAGTGAAAAATATTACCGAAGGAATGCTCCGTCATATTCACAAGATACTTTATGTCCAATCTTCTGACTGTAAGCTGCAGGTCACCGTCTTCTTTTAGCTCCTGAGATAAGACAGCTGAATTACCTGTCTGATGGGATTCCTGGGCTATTTCTGGCCCATGTCCTCAGGATATCACTGTCAGTCTGAAACTGAGGCTTTGCATTAATGTGCTGAATCCATCATTGTATCATACATCCTCAGATCCAGCTGCCTATGGACACGGGGATCTGTAATGACTGTAGTCAGCTAAGAGTGGTTTGAGCATGTGGAGTCAGTTTGCTTTATGCACTAAATAATCTGTTGATTAAGTCAATGAGTTTGATTTTATTTGTTTCCATTAAAATGTAATGAAAGTTCAATTAGTTCTCCATCTTAGAAGTGTGACCTGCTCCAAAGTTTCAAGAGAGCGATGACTCAGGATTGTGTGTGTGATGAACACTTTCTGTACACATGTGGTCGGGGAATCCACATTCAAAGTGTGCACTGGTGTGCTGGGAGGGGTTCAAGTGAGTCATAGTTTAGTTCACTCATGCCTAACAGATTGAAATGTTTAACTGTTTCCATGGTAATGCAAAACAGTGACTCTTTATGTCTGCAAGGGAGAAGTACAGTCTGTGTGTATTCAGGAAGAGGTACAAAATCATTAAGGACTGTGAGCTGAATGAGGAATGTATCACTAATGCTCCCTTACTTCTCTTCTCTGTCATTTTCAAACTTCCCTTTTCTGTTTTGTTGTTGCAGCATTTTCCATTGCCTGAAAATCATAAGGTATTGTTTTGTCTCTGGAGCATATTGGTATGTGATAATTGGGAATGTATCTGGAAAATATTCTGATGACAGGCTTGTAAATAATCAAACAACAGGCTCTCCTGTAATTACATAAATATGTGTATTTGGCATGTTACGCTGAACTAATGTCTGGTTTTGATTCATGTGTCAGCTGAAAATCACAGTCTTTCAGGTGTCCTGCTCTGGTAGGCTGGACTTGCATGATTGAGATGACCATGTCTCAAGAGTTTACAACATAAAAGGTCAAAGAAAACAAACATCTCTGAGGTTGAAACCTGAGTAAAAGAGAGCTGGTGAATACACACAACATTTTAATTTGTACCATGGGCCCTCATAGCAATCACTCCCATCCTCAGTCACGTTCCCTAACTTACAGCTATGTTTTGCACAAACTACAAAATCCTCCTCATCACTTCTAAATCCCTCCCTGCCGTTGGTCCTCAGTAGCTCTCTGACCATCTCCGCCCTTACACACTGTACTTGAACCATCCTCAGACACTGGCCTGGGGCTTCATTTATAAAACATCGAGTGGGATCCATACTAAGAGTAAACATGTGCCCAAAAGCTGAAAATGGCATGCACCAAAAAAAAAAAAAAAAGATTTTTAAAGCCGTGCACGTGCACACTTGCAAGCACTTTTCCCTTTATAAAGCACAGTCCACTTGAAAAGTTGCACAGGTTGATTGACCTCACACCCTGCCCTCTACACACCCACGTTACCATGCATGGTCAATGCAAAAGACCTCATGGATGTTTTTGCATCGCCAGCCTGCAGTCTTTTCTGACACAGCGTCGGTGGCGCAGTTGGATAGTGCGCTTGGTCAGTGATCGGGAGGTTGCACATGGCGATGTGTCCTTGGGCAAGACGCTTAACCCCAAGTTACTCCCACTGCTGCGTCAGTGGTGTGTAAATGGGCATGAAAGGGCGTGAATGTGCTAGAAATACTAATGGATAACTGACACAGAAACTCTGAACCATTAGTGAGTGAATGTGAGTGCGAATGGGTAAGTGTGACCTGTGGTGTAAAGCAGCTCTGAGTAGTCAAAGACTAGAAAAGCGCTATATAAGCTATATAAGCTTTACACTCGGAGCTCTTATAACAGCCTGAGTGCAGACTGTCATTTGTGCCAATTACATTTGGGAAAATGGATGTTGCTACCAACTGCCACAGTGTGAGGAACCCTGATGTATTGACGGGTCATGTTTATAATGCTATCCAAAAAAGGCTGGTATTTAGGCAGAAAATGTAACATTATACATTATTAATCATATCAAACACACACCTGGCGGTTTATTCCTGCTAGAAGGAGCCGGTTGCCAGAAACCTCTGAGTTTGTCAGCACCTATATACACATTGCACAGTCCTGGTTTTGTTTAACACCAGGACCAGTTGAGCGCATTGATCCAAGAGCACTGCTCTGGGGAATCTAAATTAGCTTATTAGTCAGTCTTAATTATGGGCCTGGAAATCTTCATGAAAAACTCTCTCTCCATCCTGATCCACTGTCTGTGTGATCTTCAAGCTCATCCATTGTGCAGCATTACGCACGATTGTCATGGCACTGTTTATATTCTTACTCAGTGATTAGACAGTCTGTTACACACCTTGTCACAGCCAATACTAAACAGTCAGTGCTGTCCACCGCTCTGTACCATTTGAAGATGAATTATAATATATGAACACTGCACACAGCAGTAAGTGAACACATCTATAAAACTGCAGACTCGGGTGTTTATGATTACACAAGTCTGGAAGTCTGATATGTGATGAGAATAAATGATGAATCTGGCTTCACTTCACCGACTAACCAACCAGTTTCCCACGTCTCCAAAATGTTCGGACGCCAGCATCAAAGTTCACGTACCGGTGTGCACATTTTCCCGCCAAGTTTATTTTATAAATCACAACCTTTGCTTGGGAAGTGACTTACGCCACTTTCAAGCCCCGTTTTGTGTGTAAGCTAGCTTTATAAACGAGGCCCCTGCTCTCTTCTCAACAGACCCTGCATGAAGACTCTTTAAGGAGAAAGAGGCAGGAGTTCAGACAACAGCAAGGCAACAGCAAACATCTACACAATGGCTAGTTGAACAGTGAGTGGCATGAATGCCGCCTGCTGTAGGAGCAGTGTGATCTGACTGTCAGTGACTTATGAGCTGGCTCATATTATGAATTCTGCTCCTGCCAGTCCAACACATCATCTGATAGGCCAGTATCAAATGTGATTCAATCAAGTCGGTCAATCCTTATTTGTATAGCGCCAATTTATAACAAGTGTTATCTCAAGACACTTTACAATAGAGCATAAAACTCTTCATATTATGGATACACATAGATATGTAGATACAAACAGTATATACATATAAAATACACATGTGCATATATACACATACATCCAACACTAAACAAGAATCCAGAAGCCAAACAGGAATCCCTCCATCATGGCGGTAAGAAAAAACCTGTTTAGCAGCAGGAAGTCTTGTGGATCCCAGTCTCATGATGAACAGCAAATCCACACGATGCTGTGTTGGGTGTGTGGACGAAGGAAGGGAGGTAAGAGGAGACAAGTGGACTAAAGTAAGAACTAAAGTTAGTGACAGATCTATAGACCTGCCTTTGCCATATTTGTATCTGCTGAATATAAATTTATTAGAGGTTAGCCCCATGAGATTCAACATCTCGTTTCCAGGAGTAGTGATTGACAGCTCAGTTGTCCAATCACCTGTGTGATAAGTTTCTGAAAAGTTCTTCTTTCCTCCAACCCTTTCTTTGGCTGGTACCCAGATAGTAAAGCTGGTTGTTTTAATCATTTAATAGGTTTTATTGTTGTTGTTGCATTAGGTTTTAAATTAAAAAAAAAACTGTCTCCTGAAGTTAAAACTCTCACATGTACATGTTCTGTACACAATATACTAAACTGTCCTTGAACTTGTTTAAAAATTCTTGAAACACCATCTGTTCACCACAGAGTACAAACTTTTGCTAAACTTTTCTACACCTTACCAGAAATTTTGAACACTTGTTATGTTATGCATCGTTCTGTGTAGAGTTTTTAGGCATCCTTGAGTGAAAGGTGTTTTATAAATCTAGGCTATTATAATTAATGGCAGTAGTAATGGTAGTCATTGTGCAGCCTGATTATCTGAGACTTAGTAGTGTCTCAAGTGGGGTTCACACAAAAAGATTATGGGTCTGTTTTTGTCCTGACTTTCCCTCTTCTTGATGAAGGATGGTTAATGCCCGATTATGTTCTGTTTTATAAGGTTATCCTATAAGACTATAGGATAAGTGTTAAGAGTGAATTTGTCCTGATAATCATAATTTATGACCAAAAATCTTCATGTGTGTTGGGAAAGCCGATGACTCCCGAGTCATGACTCTATGAATTGTGACCTGCAACATAGCCAATCAAGAAGCGAGCTGACTGAGGAACAAGGAAGCAGGCGTGAATAAAACAAGCACAGCATACATGAAACATAAACATAAAGTTCGGAAGACCTTAGAAACAGAGAACCAGCTCGCGTATTCACGCTGTCTCCAGGGATTTTCCACAGTCAAATAGTTCCAATACCACTATCATTCCCTCTTCTCCTATGTCCTCTCCCATGTTGCGTGTTGTTTTTTCTGGTTGTTGCCATGCATAACAAATATGGTTGTTGCTATGCTTCTTCTTGTTTGTTTTTGTAAGATCACATTTGATCAAGCGATATTTCTGTCTGAGTACTAGATTCTAGATCAGTGGTGGGACAGAATGGTTATGTGTGTGGTGTGCTATGCTGAGATTATTGGAGCACACCACAAACAGTACAATCAAAACTGTTTGATAGTAATCTCAGATTCAGAAATCCTTTTGTGTGTAGCCCACTTAACTGGAATGAAGAGGTTTACTATAATGACTGCTATATGTCTGACCATGTCCCTCACCCATGTTAAGATTAATAAAGGCCAAATTCTGAGTAGAAATGACCACACATCATTTTCTCTGTCTTGTGTACATTTGACAAATAAGGGCCAATGAGATCACAGATGTGCAAGTGTTTTGTAAATAACTGTCCTATGATTGGGGCAATCTTAGTACAGTTTCAACTTAAACATACGGATGAAGAAAATAAGAACATGATTTGTAAATGTTGAGTCATCAGTAACAACATCTTTATGAATTATAGTACAGGGACTGCAAAACTGCGCTGAATATCGTGGATTAAAGAAAGACAAGAAATTCAAAGGTCATCAGAAAATTGGTCAAGCAACTGGTGCAAAGATAGGTGAAGCATCGGACTCTCAGTGTGACAAGAAATTGTAACAGCAACACAGACGATAGCTAATGACATTTTTGTATGTGTGTGTTTGTGTGTGCTGAATGTAACTGAAGGTTGGCTGCAGACAGGAAATCCATTCTACCGGCTGGGATAAGCCCTGCTCTCTCCGACCAGCATTATCATTCCCGACCTGCTTTTGTCCTGCAGCAGACACATTCTTTCTGCACCGACTGCTTCTCTCTGTTCTTTTCTCCAACAAAGGCATACTACACTAAAACTACAACAAAAACATTAAAACAGGTTGCACTTATTCCACAACCGCCTCTTCAACATCTGTCTGTGTGTGTAAACCTTTATTGGAACATTTCTAAATACCAGGGGGTTATTAAACAGTAAAAAAGAGCAAAACTCTCCAAACTTACATTCCAGAGTCGACTATTTATAACACTAACCAACAGAGAGCATGGGAGGGGTGGACAGGGAGGTGGGAGAAAGGGGAATGAGGACAGGGAAAGAATCATTGCTAGTAATAACAGTTTTATAGTGGAGAGGGAGAGGTTCCAGGTTGATACTCAGCTGTGAAACACAGAGGGGATTCCTCTGTGCAACAGAGACCGCTTTGTCTCACTGGGCTGCAACTACAATTGCCGTTGCACTGCTGACACCGAGCTCTGGAAGAAAAAAAGGTTTCTGAGGAGGAAGGGAGAAAAGTATACTGCAATAATTTAACTCGCATGAACAAGAAATAAAAGTACCATTTGGAAAAAAAATCATACCTCAAATACAACATATTCAAGAAGAAGGAGAAAAAACTTCAAAGATTTTTATGTTCAGATTATTTTTATTAAACTATCCAGACTGTCGAAGCGTTGATTGACCAAAAGTCTGCATAGTTCTTTGTTGCAACTTGAAGAAATCTTTTGTCTTAAATGCTGAAGGAGCATGTTTGTGATAAAGTTTGGATTCCACAGCTAGTAAAGTAAATGAAGATTAAATTAATGTATGAAATGAAAAGAAGATACAAGGGTTGCAGTGACCTTTATGCTCTAAAAACTAATCAGTTCACCCTAACCCAAGTGTTAGTTTGTACCTTGTATGAGTTAAAACCCTACATGCATTCTTGAAATTTGGTGCCAGCAGGACTTGAGGTCACACTGACCATTACCTTTAACATCTAAAATGTTATTATCATTTATTCTTAAGTCAGAGTCATCCAAGCACATTTTGGCAAAAGAGACCTCAGGGTCATGGCCTTGTCAATCCTGTCCAGCTCTGGTCACCCACTGTTGGAGGAGCTCATTTCTCTTCTGTCAGGATGGAGATACAAGGTACATATGGCACATACAAACAGTGCATATTTTCCTTTGTGCCACGAGCAGTTATTGGATAGTTCTTAATTGCACTGCCCAGGGGGTGCAACCTATTTAAATCCTTGTTGACAGCAGGTTCCACCCACATCCTCACTTCTCTTACACTCTTTTAAACTCTTGAGTTCCTCTTTTTTTACTTCAGTGGGGCTGTTCTGTCAGGTTTGTTTATCCTGCAATGCTGTTTTGTGTCAGTGTTTGTTTATTAGTCTGTAATCGTTGGATGTGCTGTCACTGCAGAAAAAAATTCCCCTGGAGGAATAATAAAACCTCCGAACTGAGCTGAACTGGGACCTACGATTTACAAAATCTTATCAGGTCATCCCAGAGTCATTGTGGACATTAAAGGAGACATATCATGCTGATGCATGATTTAATACTTAGCTACATCTAATATAATAAATTTGAAAACAAGACCTTGCACCCCCTTAATTTTCAAAAAATGAAATATTGTATTTTTTCTGATATCCTAGAACGAGATTTGATGCCTCTGAAAATAGGTAATTGCGAGATGACCGCGAGATTTAAATCGTCATGACAACACAAGGTACATTTCTTTTTATTGGAGTAATCTGATAAAACACTTCCTCCCCTGTGATGTCTGTTAGCCACAAAACCGTCACCGAGGAACACATTAGTCCAGCAGCAGTATATAGCTCCCTAAGTTCACACTCACTAGCTCTGGCCTGTAGGGGGACTCAATACGCGGTCACTGCTTTGAGCCTGCTGGAAAATACAGCAGAAGAAGAAGGACAGGCTGGCTCTACCCCCGATAGAACTGACCAATCAGAGCACAAAGGGCTGTGACGTTGCGAGGTTACTGTAGGTCAGCGTGAGATCCGAGCGTTTCAACTAGAGCTTGATAATGGGCTAAAATGAGGATTTTGAGAACGCTATTGTGGGGCAATAAAGGAACTAAATGACTTGTACTGAGGGCAGAAATGCTTTACAGGCATCCTAGTCTGGCATAGTAAAAAAGAGAAACAAGCATGATATGTCTCCTTTAATGTAGGACAATCACTCTGAAGAAAGTGTTCTCAAGAATGTAAGCCGAAAAGCTTTTACAAGCTATGATTAAAAGTAAGCTTCTGTAACTTTTGAGCTTTGATTTGACCTTTGAAATTGAATACATTGAGTTAGAATTGACATCAGCACCATGTGCTATAGTTCTCACAAGCAAGAAATGACACTATGATCTTGAGGAAAATCAAGGAGGAAAATCACATGGAGCGATATGTGGAGCATGGAGTCCAACAGGCTAAGCTTGTTGAAACGCAAGGATGCAGTATGGGCTGCCAAGTGACCACGTGGTGCCACCGTGCGCCACACACCCGGGACTGATCACCCTGTGGTGGGCCAACCTCGGTAGAGGGTGTCTTGTTGTAAGAGGCCGAAACACCCAATGGGGGGCAGTTTGGGGCAAACAACTGATGATGTGGCGTGCTGGTGGCACCACATGATCAGTGCCAAATCCCACCCGAGAGTAGAGGACATCTCCAACGACGTTCAACTGACGTGCTGAATATCAGGGATATTTAACAACTAGTCCTATTAAGAAGTCTTTGACCCATGACTTCCAAAATCTAGTCTGTTCATCTTAAGATCCAGTCAGACATGTGGTCAAAGTTTGAAGAAAATTCTTTAAAGAACTCTTCGTGTAGAGTTTTCACAAGGCCTAGACCTTTGCACCTGAACATGTACTAACATATGGGCATTATCTTTTGAGCAAACAGCACAGACAAACAGACATGGAGGGAAATCAAGCTAGATTTTATAAAAGGGATTTTATTGATGAAAATTATTAAAACACAAAATGTTGTCATGTCATTTCTCAAGTCTTATTTTTCTTCCTGTAACCCCCTAGAATTTATGATCAAAAGGCTAAAAAGATGTAAATTTAAAAAGAAACAGAAGTTTTTGGCTCACCATCAAGGAACTGTTTAAAAACTTCCTACCTAAATGGATTTAAATAATGTTGGAAAGTTTTCCTTAAACCAACATAAAAAACTATCTTGAGACATCTTAAGGAACTCATATTTTCCCTTAACTTTAGTATATATCTTAATTTTAGTTGACTGCTAGAGTATGTTCACAGTTAATACTAGAAAAGCATACAGAGAGCGCAGACCTCCGCCAGCACCAAAGTCCTCTCCCATATTGTGATTTTGACCTTAATTATTAGTCCTACCTTTATTTCATGTAAATATTTAGATTCCTTGACCATGAAAACATACCATTAGCAATTGGATTCATAATGATATCTATTTTAGTTCAGTAGTTACTCACAAAAATCACATTTTTCATCATGGCGGATCCAGAAGGTGATCTGGATCAACACCAAAATTGAATCATTTCTTCCTTTTCCCATGCTGAACATTTCCTGAAAATGTCATCAAAATCCATCCATAACTTTTTGAGTTATTTTGTTCACAGACAGACAAACAGACTCTCCCGAAAACATAACCTCCTTGGCGGAGGTAAATATTCACAAAAAACCCTGTAGTTTGACAGAATCTGGACCTAAGAATCTAAATCTGTCTTAGACACTTTGTTTAAGCTCCTGTCTCACAGAGGTCCTCATCCTCAAGTGGGCTCTGATTGGTTGACCAGCCTCCTTTTACGTAATTGGTCAGTCCAGTGCTGCATGGGGCCATGCTGTAAATGACTCTGTATCCATTTTACGGTCTGTAGACAAATTGTTTAGATATTATGGCTTACAATACCATAAATGTTTGGATATTTTTTAGCAGTTCTGTTGTTGAAGCAGAAAGAACTCCCAGCAGGTAGTGCACTTGCCAGACAGCAAGAAGGTTGCTGGGTTTGCATGCTGTCCCTGTACATGCTCAGGTTTTCATGGGATACTCTGGCTTCCTGCCACAGAACAAAATCAAGCCCATAAGGTTAACTGAGAGCTTTGAACTGCCATCAGTTAACCTTGTAAATGGTAATTGTCTCTCTATGTGGCCCTGTGATTGTAGTGATCTCCACCAATGTCAATGTTTAACATAAACAGCCTAGCTGGTAGATGAATGAATGAGGATTTTTGAATCAATACGTAACCTTTGTAAAAAAAAAATGTATGTTACTACCCACAGGTTATTTTGTAGTTGTTTATTGCTCTTAAAAGGGAAGGGTTGTTTTTCCTGCTGAAAATACATTTTAAATATAGTGAAGGTAACCTCTGCTGGATGTGCCTAATTCAATGTCTGTCGTTGAGTAGGTCTATCTTGCAAAGTTTCAAACAAGGACAAAATTGCATTTTCAAGTCATCTGTCAAACCAACACAACACTTATAATCTGTTTGTAAGTATGATCATACATTCCAAAATACCTGTATTCTTGTTCAGAGATACTTTTTCAGCCAAAAATAAATTCAAAAATGATCTTGGATTACAGTAGATAACATACAATCTGTCTTGTTTTACCTTATATTAAAGGAGTTCATCAAATGAAAATAGCCCACTACACCCCAGACAACCCTGTCCAGACATGTCGTTGCCTCTGCTGGACTGTGAATGGCTGTCCTCACCACATTCCATTAACCTTGCTCTGATGAAGGCACGAAAAAGACCGGATTGTAAATGTTTGAGGGCTGTCCGATGTCCTGAATGTGGGCGTAAGGAAATATGTTTGAATAATATCAGTCATGATGTTAAGTATGACGAGGGCAGACAGGAAATAGAAACCATGGGACAAACGTGCTGTAAATGAGGGGTTGTCTGCAGTCTGCTTTTTAGTGCCTGAGAGGGAGGCAGACAACAGAAGGTTATGGGAGGGTTATTTTCTGACTGTCTGATAGCTGTACAATACAACAGAGCATGTCCTTTTGTAAGTGGAGCTCATATCATAACTGCTCTACTCAGTCAATATAAATGTGAGGGAAGATGTTTGATGTAGTGATGGAAGAACTTGAAAAGTCAGCTCTAATGTTAATCATCATTGTTTCTTTCTACCTGACACAGAGGCGAGGTGGAGGGATGGATTTTCTTGTGTGTAACCCTGCCATAGATCAGCTTGGTGACCCCTAAGTCATCCATCAACCTTTATTAGCCTTTTGGACGTTTGCTTCTGCATGAACACGTCAAAGCCTGCCCGTTGATGCTCTTTCCTTAAGCTGACATGACCCTTTCTGGACATGCACACAGAGACATGCATTAGAAAGGGTACAAGTACAGTAACGTATGGTCCATGACCACCTACACTGGTGCCTATGTTATTTCTGTAGGAGTTAAAATAATGAAACACAGTCTGAGAAAATATACAAAGCCCCCGTGTTTGATATTCTGAGTAAGAATGTCTGATTATTGAAGGACAAGTTTTTACAAACTGTAAAAGCCAGTTACTATTCAGACTCACAAAACTGAGTTAACCATACTCAGATAAAGGATTTCTAAAATGTAAAAGAAAAGCTTTATTTCTAGATTGTTTTATGCATTTTAATCCACATCAGAATTAGACAAAATATCTCTTTCCAAGGAATTATATTTTAGCTTTATCTTCCTGATGTTATTGCGATTGTCAACCTGGAATTTCTGGCAACCAACTACTAGGGGTGGGAATCGCCAATGGCCCCGCCGTATGTTGTCACATTTCGATTGTATTGCATTTCTTAAAGTTAGGGTTGGTATTTTGGGAAACTAGCATGAATTTGAATGTAGCATCTCCTCAGGGCTCTGCCTAGCCCCTCCCACCCCTCCTCCAAAATGGCCCCCCACTCACATGCACACGCGCTGCTGATTCACAACCAGAAGATTGATTCAACTCTAAACTGGCCCCCAGAACATTTTTGTATTACACTACACCACGTCATGTCTCAGTCAGCAGTAAGAAAACACTGAAACATGATCATAGTAAAGTTTAAAAAACAAATTAACATGTACAGTTAGTTAGTGCTCACAGCCCGATGTTGATCGGGGTATAGGTAGTTCCTCTGCTGTTCTCCACATAGCTGTCACGTCTCCCGTTTTGGCCATGAAACTATCATATTTTATGTATTCCATCCTCTTTTCTCCTGTAAATCTCCCGTTTGACGATATAATAATAAAAACATTCCTCTGCCTCTCCAAACTGAACTCTGTCTCTAGCCTGAATGGGGCGGTAAAGCTCCAAAATGATGGATGCCAACCGCCGTAAAACCGAAGAAGAAAAAGTCTCATGAGAACGTCCACCTGCCGTAGCCTGGGTGGCAGCTGTCGCGAGATTAGAGCAGCAGAACAAACCAAGAAAAACAATGTTTATTTTACATTTCTTGAACACCTGTCTTAAAATGTGAGGGATACTGGAGCTTGGTTGGGGTTGTGGGACGGCTCACGGCAGGCTTCCTTTATTTTCAAAGACAAAACTTGACAGGTTAGCATTCTCCAGTGGAGTCTGATCCCTCTCAGCTCGGCGACACGCACTGTGCACGCCGGCAAAATGTACGTGCAGGAGGTGGGCAGAATGGCAACGGGATTTGATTGGTTTAAAAATGCGGCCTCCAAAGGTTTTATGGTTGGTGTTTTCCCTGTTTTACTCCTGCTGTAGATAGCGGATATTTTTGGCTCAATTTTAAGAACACATTATGAATTGATTTCCATAACCAGTATTACAATAAGTGTGTCTAAATCAGATTACCAATCCTAGCTTTAATATCCAATCCACTTTGTAGCACCATTTTAAATACACAATGTTACCAAAGTTCTGTATAATAATAAATAAAATAAAAACTTAAATAAAAACAATAAAAAAATCCAAACAGGAATCACCCAACACTCATGCTGGTGGGAGCTGTTTTGGCATGGAGAGGAGGAGGGTGACTCATTCCATAATCTAGAGGCAACTGCTGAAAAAGTGTGGTTGCTCTTAGGCTACGTCTACACGGACACTCTCTGACTTACTTCCTTTTCGTATTCAAAGTTGATCTGCATTTAGACAGAGAAGCTGGAGACAAAAGAAACCGCATGCCGGTTCAGTAGATGGCGGTGTAGGTTTGCAGAGAATACATATACACGTGCAAAGAAGAAAAACTTTTCACAAACAATAGTGGCTAGTTGACGCACAAAGCCGCAGGTCTTTCTTTTCTGACCAATAAATCAGTTTGAACAACAAATCTGACTGGATAGTTTTTTTCAGAATAACAAACCGAGCACAGTAAGCACACACATTACTCAGTAGACAGCCAAAGCTGTTGTTGTTCCTTGTGTGTGCGCGCAGCCTTCATGTGAAAGAGTACTGCATCGCGTGACGTCAGCATTTCACCCTGTAACACTCCGATACAGGTTTACACTGCACTTCATGAAGACCGTGTTGAAAACTCTCCATTATGGGGCCTGGTTTTAAAAGTTTGCTGATTTAAGCACTCCAGGTACCGTTCCCATGTAAACAGGAGGTCGAAACGCAATGAAAACGTATCAGATTTGACTGTTTTAGGCCTTGTGTAAACGGGCCCTTAGTTTTCAGCCATGTTTTCTGGATGACAAGATGCAGCTGATCAATGGACCTCAATGACCCTACGGGGGAGGGGGCATAAACATAATCCTTAATATTTCACATTATCCGGGATGCTCATGTGTAGGCAGTAAATGTATCCTGCTCTGCTGAGCTCAGCCTCTCTTCAGCTTTTGGCTTCACTGCTTGGGCTGTGTTCAACAAAAGCCCTTGTTTTTGTCACATATTATCCATCAACTTTGACTCCATCATGGCTTCAGTGTCTAAGCTGCAAGTAACTAAAAGGCCATGAACCATCAGCAATGTACATTTTCTTCTAATGCGAGAGGATGATTATCTGTGGTTATTAGGATTTCCTTAGAGAATCAGGAACACTTCTCTTAATTCACTGGGCAATATAAAGTTGTTTTGCTTACTATCATGCTTTTGTCTTGAGATATTTCTTTTAATTTCAACTAAAACAAATATGTAACATAATAAATCAGTGTAGTAAAATGTGGATTACAAAATCCAGTTTCCAAAGTTAAAATGCCTCCTGTTGTGATACATGTTACTTTTAAAGTAAGAGCAACACAGAACTGGTTATGGGAGAGGATAACTGCAGATTGTAAAACATGACAAGAAATACTTTGCAGCAGGAATTCCTGAGAGGGTGTGGTTGCTGCTGGGTTGTTTGGGACTGGACAGGCCGCAAGTTTCCATCCATCCATCCCTATTTTTTCCTTTCTCTCATTCTTTGTCTCCACCTCTCTCCATTTGCAGATAAATTATCAGCCTGCTTTAACTCTCTCTGGGGGGTCTTTTAAATGAGGCACTGACGCCGTGAACAGGAAACCTGAGGTGAACTATGTTGGATCTCTAATAATGAAAAAACAGAGTTGGCTCTCACACAACATTTAATTAGGGAGCTGGAAACAGAGTGGTGTTTTCTCTGGTGAAAGCATTTCTGAAAACAACTGGGCGTAAGAACAAAGATGTGTATCCTAAGTCTAAGGCCTTTAAGCCAGCACAAGGACTTAAATAACTTTTAAAACTTGTTCAAAGCTGGGTTGTTTACCTCAAACTAGCATTTGAAGAGTGCTATGAACAGAAAACAGAAGATTGCAGCCCCTTCCAAGAGTGCACGTTTGTGAACAAGCAAAATTTAGACAGATTCTAAACACACACTTTCAAGTAACTCATGGCATAAACACAATGACTTTATGTCTCAGATTTAATAGGAAGGGCTCAGAGCAAAACTCAGGGGGGCCTTTTTAGCCCTATTTGGGCTTTAATGATACCTGATAGTGTGACAAGTTTCACGAGGAAGAGCAGGAGGAGACTCTCAAGGAATCTAAATAAAATAAAGGGAATGCTACAAAATATAAACACATTTATTTTAATGAAACAGTGTTTGTGTACTTTATAGATATGTCCTTAGCTAGATTCAAGTGAGGTCCAGGATATCAAATGGGACAAGACAACTATCTAGAGACGTGGTATGAGCTCTGTGTGGCTGTACTGTCAACTGACGAGAGTCATTTTAATAAGTTTTAGATGTTTGTGTTTGTCATTCATATACTTATAATCTGCATTAGTAACTGAGGCTTATGTCAATATTATTGCATTTTCAAGAGTTTGTGCCAGTTTGCTCTTGCTTTTGCACATACAGTTCTATTTCTATTCATTTCCTGTTCTTTAATATTACAATGGTTGTACATATACATTCAATAAAAGCATGTGTAGAAAGACCACGTTCTGTTCCTTTTCTGTTAGCCATTGTAGGTAAGTGTAAAACGTTTCATATTCTGTATTCTGGCATGCATAAGTACATCCTGAAATATCAATTTTAGGCTTGGTATATAATAGTAGGCCTATGTGTATATTCTCCTTTGGCTTCTTACATTTTTTAAAACTTTTTGTTTTATATTATTGTTATTATTATTATTACTATTATTAAATTTATTATTAACTTTATTTACTTGATTTATTTATTTACATTTTTGTTTTATTATTATCAGTAGTAGTGTAATTATTATTATTATTATTATTATTATTATTATCATTATTCTCTTTTCTTATCTATCTTTTTATCCTTCTGGTTATTTTAAGTATCAGTATGCATTATTATTATATTATCACTATATATTACCATGACAGAAAGGAGAAAAAATTACTATCATTACCATTTTTTAACATAACCGTGTTTACTCAACTCTTTTTAATTTATCTTTCTGTTTTGTTCTGTTTCCTTGACCCTCACACCAACACAGCATCGTGTGGATTTGCTGTTCATCATGAGACTGGGATCCACATTCAAGATTTCCTGCTGCTTAACAGAGGGTTTTTTCTTCCCGCCATGATGGAGGGATTCATGATTGGCTATATGGACTCATGTTGGGTGTTGGATGTATATATTTGTATATATTTGTATATGTGTATTTTATATGTATATGTGTATCTATGCATATATGTGTATCCATAAAATGAAGAGCTTTATGCTCTATTTTAAAGTGTCTTGGGATAACACTTGTTATGAATTGGCGCTTTACAAATAAAGATTGATTGATTGGTGGATTTTGTTTTATTTTACTTATCATTATTATTATTGCTATTACTATATTTTTTAATTTATTTATTATGACTTTAAAATAATGGTTTTATTATTTCTTTTCCATTGATTTACTTTTATTTTTTTTGTTTTACTTTTATTTTTTTAACTTTTCTTTTACTTTTACATTTTTTTCTACTTGTTATTCTGCATTCTTATTCAGAATAAGTCAAACATATAATTCTGAATTTAACTATCTGGAATTTGATTTTTGTATACCATCTTCAAACAAACTGTCTTTCATGTGAAATAAGCATTCACCAGCAGCCCTGCAAAGCAAACTCTCTGCAGTGTTTTTTATGATTATTATTTTTATTTACTGAGGAGCTTCTCTCCCCTCTCTCTTTGTATACCATGCAGGAGATATGTCCTAATAATGATGTGCGTGCGATGCAGCTAAACATCAGAATAACCATGACACACATTTGCTGTATCTTGTTCGCAATTCAGATCATAAAGTCTCTTAGTGCACTTTTTTCACATTAATAAAAAAAAGACATTTCTATTTGTATCTACTTATTCATCAAGAGTCTGTGTACAATGACAACAATTTTCTGAATTAAAAACAAAAAAATGGCCACACATTATTCAGTAAGCATTGGATTTCCATCTGTAGTCAAATAAAGTGATGGGAAAGTCATTTAAAAAACCTTTAACGGAGAACAGGACAGTATCATTTTGCTCAGCTCAGTAATAAGACGCTGTCTTTTGGCTTTTCTATCAGTTCATAATTTGGTATCATTTTGCTTTTGGTGCTCATCAAACTACAACACAAATGGGGGGAGGGGAAGAAAACCCGGGTTTCGTCTCTTGGCTCTTGAAACTGACTAGCTCAAAGTTAAAATGTCACTTCCACATTGAACATCGGGTGGACTTGGCTTGATTCAATACTGTCGTACTCATAACCAAACCTTACACAAGAGTTTCACCGAGGTCTACTGGTGTATGGCCAACGATTCTCATATGAAAAATATTCCAAGATGTCTTCACTGTTGACATTATTTTTACCATTCATCAATTCTGTCAGGTGTTGCAATCATACTTTCACTCTCCCTGCTATATGGGTGATCTCATCTCATTTTGCTTTTGTTCCTTGATATCATCAGTTTTCATCTGCAGTGCCCTTCATGGGATATGATTCTGTCTATGCAATAGTGATGAAAGGGATAAAGTTACCAACTGTGTTTGTAAGAGATTGCTACAGTGCAAAAACCTGTGCTTTGTTCAACACTCACCTGGGCTCTTTTCTAAACACTGAGAAATCTGAGATAAAGTGATGCAACAAATGTTCAGAGTGCACTGCTCTGGTTCATTAAAAATAGAATTTTCTATGAGTTAGAAGAGCAGGCTGAGGGCTGTGGGAACAAACTATAGTTTCCTGTGTCTGTTAGAGGGCAAGCTTATATATCATCTTTAAATAGAGGAAACATGCCTGACCTAGAACAGTGGAAAAACACACTAAAAGGGCATAGGCCTCTTGCTCCATTATATTAAGGGATCCTTTAAACATAAATGCCAAGCAGAGCAAACAGTGGGCGGCTGATGACAGAGACAAGATGGTGACTAACGACTTAGTGGCAGAGGCACTCTCTTTGAAATAAACAGCTGATAGGTCACCGTTATTGAAACGTACTTAAACATATGGCCCTTTTCCATTAGCCCTACTCTACTCTACCCGCCTCTACCGGGCTCTACTCTACTTGCCTTGTGCTGCTTTTCCATGAGCTCCAGTCACCTGCCCAACGGGGTGCAGTGTTGCTGTATACAGCTGAGCGGCACTGCGGTGTCATCATTTTAAGCACGACACAATAATCTGTGGCTTTTTGTCACAAACTGAGTAAAAAAGGAAAGCAGAAGAAGGCTGCAGGTGGTAAGAAGAAATACCCCTTGAGAAGCACAGGACAGTTTTGGAAGCTATACAACAGAATGAAGCCGAGGACGAGAGCAATCGAGCTGCAAAGAAAAGACGTATGAGGGTAAGCTACTGGTAGCTACTGCTAGCATGCTAGGTCGTCGTGCTCATGACTCATCGATGACGACATTGTCTGACCAATCAGTAGCCGGCAGTAGGTGACGTCATCTTTTAGCATCGACTCAGCTCGCTTGGAATCAGAGCGGAGTAGGTACATCAAAGATGATGAAGGGTTACCAAGAGAGTGTGCTTGTTGTCAGCCATACTACCATGACCAAATGACAAACATGTGCAAGAAAAACGTAAGCACTCCATTCTCTGATGGTGCCTTGCTTGGCTCTTCTTCACATTCTTATTTACCATTACAGCATAGCGAGAGTACCTTTCAAGGCAGGCGAGGTTGTTATGCTGTGGCAGTGCAAAACCCACATGACGATCTCAAAACAACATGGAGGAATGGAAGGCAACAGTGCAGCTTGCTCTCACTTTGTGGCTTTTTGTCACAGTAAGGAAACAAGTTACGTTCCAGAGAAAGTAGCAAACAACACAATGTAAAAAAGCAGAGCAGAATTTGGGAAGCCTAACAGCTTTAAGGAGAAGATGATGGGAGGTTTTCCACCTCCGATAGTATTGACAATATTCCCATAATAGCCCTATGTGTCAAGAGGCTAAACACAATTTGAAAATAAAAACACATGGATAATTTCACATTTCTTTCAGTAATCATGCCGTCTGAATCAAAGGGGCCAAACATGAAGACACACTGACAGGATGTCCATGTGAGTTTGGACAGTCTCACCATAATGGAACAGATAGTAACAGACCAGTCCAGAAGAATGTCTGGCATATGGGCCATCTCAGTGGGACATGTAGTCCTCAACCAAAACACCCCCTCCAATATTTGGTATCCCCCTAGTTCTACCTTCCACCCACACATGCACATATGTCACATTTTCTTTCAGCGTCGAATAAAGGCTTTAGATGAAGATGAAGCAGGCTGTAAAAGCTTTGAAAATGTTCTCCTCTGTGACTCTGACTTAACAGTATGTCTGTATTTGTGTCTGTGATTGTTTTATGTCTGTAACTTTGTAAATGTGCATCAGCCTATCTTGGCCAGGATATTCTTACAAATGATATTTTTAATCTAAATGAGATTCTTCTGGTTAAAATAAAGTTCCATTCAAATAAGAACAGTAAAAGACTAAAAATGCAACAAACTATGACTTAAATTCCAGGCAAAGTGCTAAGAATATTCAATTCTATCTCTGTATCCACAAGATTGTGCAACAGCAGTACAGAGCTGAGGCAGATAATCCTTGGCTGAAGCTCCATATGAATTACTGTCTCTCTGTCAAAGCCGAGACTTGCCAAAACACAGTGGTCAAGATGGCTGTATTACATAAACATTACATCTTTCCTTGGGCAAGGGACAGAATCACATCATGGAAACACTGAATCAAGATGTCAGAGACATGACAGTCACCATTTTAGGGATGTCAACTCCAAATAACTGTACTTTGTTGAAGGGATCATATCAATACTCAGGGGTGAGGCTTGCTACAAGATAACCTCAGTTGGTTTAGACCACTTTATGGCATCAACAGGAAAAACAACCGCCCATAATTCTCCCTCTGCCTCTGCATGTTTATATTAAAAGGCTATTATCTTTAAAATGTTCTATCATAATAAGTAGTCTGATTAGTCAGTAGCTTTATACTGTAATAATTATCTTAAATATATTGTGCTGTTCATGGTGTGACCAACAAAAACAATGTTAACATGTTTTATCTTCATCTTGAAGGGTGCTCAGGAGAGTGCAGACACTTTCTTTAGTCACTCTGGAGTACCGTAGGTCAAGACTGAACTCTAATGCCATCTAGTGGTGTATCACTGTTACAGGTGTGTCATGCTCTTCTTTGACAAGAAGGTGGAGGGACAGCTGGGCTGTACAGAGTTCTGAGTATGTACCCAAGCTAAAGTTAAAGGATTAGTCTCTGAATCTTCTCAAGGAACGATAAGTTCTGGAAAGTCTACAGTACTTTATGGACTTAGTACTTTTATTTTATTTCATGTTTTGACTGAAATGGGTTGAAAAGTCAGAAGTGGCAGTTCTTGAACATGCAGCATAAAATCAACATTAGAATATGACCCTACTACATTTCCAAAATGTAGAGATGTTAAGTGCTTACTTAGAATATAATAATGAGGCTTCAACCAGGATGCTAGCAGCTTTATAATGCTTCCTGGCATTTTTCATCTGGCTGCTCAGAAACTGTCAGCAATGTGTCATTTCAACCAGTTTGTTAGTTTTGTATGCACTAATCTTAAAGTTTGTTCTAAAGAAACATCTTACTCAGATTTTCTGCCATTGTGCACACTCATTTTTCCAGATTCAGTCATGTAAAGTCAGCTCTGAGGGTCCCTGGCTCTGCATTTGTCACCTGGATTGTTGATAGCATTGCACCAGCCAGGATACCTACAGTATTAAGGACATCTACAGGCTGATGAACCAAAGCAGTAAGAAAGTGGGTAAAGTTTGCTCATACCACACCTTTCTTAAGCAGGGTCCACAAAATGATTAACAATTACACATAAATGGGGTGCTGGTTTGGCGGAGTGGTTAGCACCCCATGTACTTGCTTCTGCCGGTCCAGGTTCGAATCCCACCTGTGACCACTTTGCAGAGTGTCTCCCCTACTCTCTCATCCCCTTTCACAAGCCTATCCACTGTCTCTCTCCTATCAATAAAGGCACAAAATGCCCAAAAATACATAAAAAAAAAACAATTACACATAAATAAAAACAATGTAATACATAAAATAACATACAAGAAGATTTCACAAAGACACGCCTGAACAGATGGGTCTTCAGCTGCTTCTTAGAAATGTCCACAGTTCTCTGGTCCAGTCGACGACAGGTCCAGGGTTTGGAAGAAACAACTTCAGATGCACAGGACCCTTTAGGTTTAAGCCTGGAGGGCTACTAAGGAATAACCAGCCGACCCTGATCAGAGGACCTCAGAGTCCTGTTGGTGTGGTACGACATCAAAAGTTTTTTAATATAAAGAGGTGTTGACAATGCAACACTATAAATGATTACAAGAATTTCAAACTGTATTTAAGTCAGTTCGGGGACATAAGCATGGGTGTAACATGACCTTTTGGATAATTTTGTCAAGAGCTTAGTATCAGCTTTTTGGAACACAAGTACAGTTCATTGATGCAGTATTAAGTTGTGAAAAACAATCAGCAACTACAAAGCACTCAGAGAGGGCAAACTTCCACCAGGGTAGCTTGCATATTGCTGCTACATTTATAAGTAATGGTTCTATGGTAAAATTACCACCATAATATGATTCCTTGCACTTGGAATCATGTTGATACCATTATTGGTTGGATAATTATTGAGCAAAAATGATCATTTACTGATGTCGGTTATCTGGATCACCAGCAAAATCTATTATATCTTAAAGTCTGACCCATGTTAACACCTGAATTATGCAGAGCAGGTTTGGCAGAAGAGGACAATCAACACATTTCTTTTTCTCAGGAACAACATTTTAAAGATGCTATGAGGAGTTTTTAAGTAATTACAAAAAAGTCTCACTTTTAGATATATGCCTGATCGAAATACACACTCTAAGATGAGTTTTGTAGCATCAAAATAGATTATCTATAAATGCTATTCCTTATCTAGGTGGTAGGGTTGGACAGGGCTGGACTGGCCTGGATATTCAACTTCGGGAACAAGACAATTAAAACTGGAGCAAATTTATATTATTCAGACACGTCTTAGAGCACCGGGCTGTAAGTAGCGATATATAGCCGGCTACAAAGCTACGATACTAAGTTTTCCAAAAGTTGCTTGTTGTCACACATTAAAAACTACCGCTACGTAACTAGAAAGAGATACATTACCTCATCGCTTTGCATCCTGTAAGTTGTTGAAAAAAAAGTTGTAAAGCAATGCAGAGCTCTGAGGAAGGTCCAAGCTTCATTTTTATTAGCATCACAACAAACACACACTTTGGCTTGGGTCACATCTTTTGGTGCATTCCAGTTGTAGTCAGAAGTAGGAATTTCTGGGTTCTGAGTAGGAAACTGCAACTGGAACAATCCCCAAAGTCAGAATTTCATACTGGGAACTCGGTGAAACCTCGCCACCCCCGAGTTGACAATTGAAGATGGATGCCCCCAGTGTGAACAGTTATTTAGCTCCTGTAATAATCAATTTATTTGCACTTTTGAATGGGGTGTGTCGCTCTAGATCAGCTGTATACATAGTATTGTTAGACTTATCTTTACAAAAATGCTGCCATAGTGATAATCACATTCTTCATACAACAACGCAGGGCGTGCTAACAACAGCTAACAATAGCCTGGTAGATCTGCGTGTTTTTTTACGACTTCAACTGGAACGCGGATAAGTCGGAGATGATGTCACTCCCAGTTCCGAGGTTACTGGAACGCAGTATTACAACAGTCACCCCGCGTGCTCATGGGTAGCAGAGTCTTTATGTCTTCGGAAATAGATTCTCCTCATAGTACCTTTAAGTAAATTACGGAGTTCCTCAAGGCTCCATGCTAGGTCCAACTCTCTTCTCCATATACATGCTTTCCTATACATGCGTCGGTGGCGCAGTTGGATAGTGTGCTTGGTCAGTGGTCGGGAGGTTGCAGGTTCAAGCCCAGCTCTGGGCATCAAATGGCGATGTGTCCTTGGGCAAGACACTTAACCCCAAGTTGCTCCCACTGCTGCGTCAGTGGTGTGTGAATGGGCATGAAAGGGCGTGAATGTGTTAGAGATACTGATGGATAACTAACATAGAAACTCAAAACCATCAGTGAGTGAATGTGAGAGCGAATGGGTGTGAATGGGTAGGTGTGACCTGCGGTGTAAAGCAGCTTTGAGTAGTCAGAAAACTAGAAAAGCGCTATATAAGCTCAAGTCCATTTACCATTCCATTGTGGTATCATGAGGAAATACTCTGTAAATTTTCATTAACAGATGATACTGATATGCTAATGATACTCAGCTGTATGTATCAATGAAGCTAGAAACTGCTTTTTGCAGATGATGTGGTCCTGTTGGCTTCATCGGACCATAACCTGCAGCTCTCACTGGATCAGTTCGTAGCCAAGTGTTAAGCGGCTGGGATGAGAATCAGCCCCTCCAAATCCGAGTCCATTGTTCTCACCCAAGGGCGAGTGGAGTGCCCTTTCCAAGTCGGGGATGGGATTCTACCCCAAGTGGAGGAGTTCATGTACTCAGGGTTGGAGGAAGGATGGAACAGGAGATCGACAGGCAGATCGGAGCAACATCGGCAGTGATGCGGGCTCTGCACCAGTCTGTTACAGTAAAAAGGGACCTGAGCTGGAAGGCGAAGCTCTCAGTCTAGCACCCGGTCTTCATTCCTATCCTCACATAAGATCATGAGCTGTGGATTGTGACTGGAAAAACAAGATCCCAAGTACAAGCGGCCGAAATGAGTTTCCTTCACAGGGTGTCTGGGCTTTCCCTTAGAGATAGGATCAGAAGCTTGATCATTTGGGAGGGGCTCGGAGCAGAGCCACTTCTCCTCTGCATTGAGAGGAGCCAGATGAGGTGGCTCAGGCATCTGGTCAGGATGCCTCCTGATCGCCTCCCTGGTGAGGTGTTCCGGGCATGTCCTACCAGTAGGCGGCCCCGGGGGAAGACCAAGGACACACTGGAGGGACTATGTCTCTCAGTTGGCCTGGGAACGCCTTGGGATCCCCCGGGAAGAGATGGACAAAGTGGCTGCGGAGAGGGAGTCTGGGCTTCCCTGTTCAGGCTGCTGCCCCTGCGACCCGAACACAAGATGAGCGCAAGAATATGGATGGATGGAAATCCTGAGCTGAAAGAAAAAAAGCTTATAAGTCCATTTTTTTATGCCAAACAAGATTAAACCGTCTGCACAAGCATGTTTTTCATCCCGTTTTAAACCCAAAAAGTCACGTTTGAGCACATTTTTTTTTTGTCTGATACTGGAAAAAAGTCATACATTAGCATTACTCTTTTTTTTTAATCCTGACCTTAGAGTGATTAATAACTTGGAGTGATAAGATACAGTATCATCATGTTTCTTTTCAAATATATAATTTTTCAAGCATCAACTGCTAGCCTGGTGTTTGCATGGTCATTCTGTAACTTTGACTGTAGCTCTTAGGCTGTTTGGATACTCCGGAGGGGCTTGTTTATAACATGCTGGTAAATATAACTTTAGACTTGATACACTTCCAAAGCTAACCTGTGAACCCTCTGAGACATGACTACAGTAGGATGACTTCATGCTCTTAGTAAAGCTTATGAGACAAAAGTCAATGTCAATGACTTTGTGGTTATTTATATACCACATTTAAAATTTATACTTAACAGAGACAAATATGGTTGGGATGCACTTGTGGTCTGGGCACCCATGAGTTCGTCACTACCATAAATTCTTATTTTCAGTAAGAATATCATTGATTATACTCCTATAAAATGATCACCACAACCATGAGGACCCTCCTGAAAACGAGACGTAGCATCTCAAGAGGCTAACCTCTAATAAGTCAGACGACAGGTCGATGGTTCATGGATCTGTCACTAACTTAAGTTCTTACTTTAGTCCACTTGTCTCCTCTTACCTCCCTTCTTTAGCCCACACACTGGGATCCACATTCAAGATTTCCTGCTGCAAAACAGAAGGTTTTTTCTTGCCGCCATGATGGAGGGATCCATGATTGGCTTTATGGATTCATGTTGGGTGTTGGATGTATAAATTTATATAATATATGTATATGTGTATTTTTACATGTATATATGTATCTATGCATATATGTGTATCCATAAAATGTAGAGCTTTATGCTCTATTATAAAGTGTCTTGAGATAACACGTGATGAATTGGTGCTAAACAAATAAAGATTGATTGATTGATTGATTGATTGATTGATTGATTGATTGATTGATTGATTGATTGAAAATAGCTATTGACCTATCAAAGTGCTTTACAGAATCCTGGCCATTGTCTATGGATACATGTAGTGGAAAACTCCATCAGCTGTGCAAAGTTACCCTCTACACGGTCAATGGTGAAGCCAGTAAATAACTATAAGACATAAACACATGTGGTACAAAGTCATCATTTGCATAATGCTGTCCCTGTTTCTTGAGAGTCCCTGGGAAGTTGGAGCATCAGGAAAGTCATGGTGGTCAGAGAGAGAGAAAAGCAGATGAGTGAGCTGTTTTTGTCAAATAGAGCAATCCAACTGACCAGAGAAGACTTTTCTGTGTTTTGGCAATGTAAGCTTTTGTAATGATGTCTAATGCACACAGATTTTTAACTGTGTAACTCATTCTTTAATATTATTAAAGTTATTTACAAGCCGTCTAATTGTAGGACAGCTAATAAAACAAATATAATTAAAGCCGCAAGCGGCGATGATCGGGCCCTCGCCCCCCACGCGCCCGTTGGGCCCTGTCGCTTCCGCCACATGTTGCGTCCGCCACATGCTGCTGTTGCAAAACAGTGGTGCCGCTAAATGTTGCTTGCCCCACATGTCCCAACCGCTGCATGTTACTGCCACCCCATGCAAGCAGGTTTATGAAATATAAAACACAGTTAATGCCCTGTGGGTGGCACTGTTCCTATGTCGCAGGCACGTCCAGCTATACCTGCCTCAGCAAATAGCCACAACATAGATATGGTTAGGCCTGTACAGCATACAGATGAATGATGGCAATGACTCAAACAGTGTAGAGCTGGGCCAAGAAGAGTTGGTAAGTAAAAAAAAAAAAAAATGGCTTAATAAGTAGAATTAACAGTGTCAGATCACCAGCATGAGAAAATGTCTTCCACAACTTAAAACAGCAACATACAGAGTCCACCATTTAAAACAGCAACATACAAAGCCTATGAGCATTATGTCAGACGATGTGATGCGACCAATATCACAAATGTCTCTTGAACACTTTTAACCGCAGTGTAACTCAGTGAATAAAGATGATGACATGTCAAGAATCTATGGTGTCTCACTCTAAGCAGGGAGGTGGAAGCTTGGGTGACAGATCTCTGAGGTTGGTGTGGGGTGAAGAAGGGGGGTGGGTTAATTGGTGTGAGAGGTTACCTCAGCTCAGTCTGAGAGGAGTGGAGGGAAGAACGACTGTTTAAGCATGTTTAAGTGTTTTTGGCATTAACACTGCTTGTGTCTATGAGATGGTGCTATTCCTATAACACAAATATATGTTTAAATTAAAAAATAAATCCAGAGTGGAGCTGTGATCATGTGTGTTTAATTTGGGGTAGATTGGATTATTTATAACATACATATGTAATTTATGTAATTTCTAGAGCTTAGCGCGATTGCATTATAAGAGAATTGAGCTTATAGATGTGTTAGGAGGTGGACATTGATTAGGTTTGTTAATTTTGAAGCAGATTGGAGCTTAAATAAAGGAGTTAAGAGTGATTTCCAGGTTCATGGCAATCAGTGAAGTTTGAGACCTCGCCATCACCAGACCGTTTCACCTAAGGACACGACATGAACACTGATGCTTGATGAAGGTGTGAAGACCCTTTCTGAGAATATTTGAAAAAAATATGTTGAAAAACGGAGGAGATTTTAATGGTCAAGTAAAACATCAGACTTCCTGTTACCAGCAGGGGGCGCTATATTTGAGAGTGAAATAAAGGCTATAGATATACTCAGGCATGGCCAGTGAACATGTGTACATGTTTTGGTCCGGATCTAACATTTTACTAGAGAGTTATTTAGGTTTACGTGTTTTCCAAAAATGGTCAAATTTGGGTGTCCTTCGTGGCTACGCCCATTGACTTACGAAAAATCTTTTAATAACTTTTCATCCTCAATGTGTCTAGTATACACCAACCCAATCTGGAATTGATCCGATAAAAAACCTAGGAGGAGTTCGTTCAAATGCGAGCCTTAAAATGGCTAAAATCGGAAATTCAACGTTAATTTACGAAGTTCCTGTTAGGAAATCCCAATGACAATTTATATATTTGTGATCGTCCTGGTCTGGGGGATATGCCCCAAAAATTTCGTGCAAATTGGAGTTAGTGAAAAATTTGCCAAATTTGGGCGTGGTTTCTGGCCATGCCCATTGACCTACGAAAATTCTTTTAATAACTTTTCATCCTCAATGTGTGTAGTATACACAATTCAAATCTGGAGTTGATCCGATGAAAACCCTAGGAGGAGTTCGTTCAAATACGTACCCTGCAAATCGCCAAAATGCGACTTTCAACGCTAATTTGCGAACTTCCTGTATGGAATTGACGATGGGGGCAAGAGAGTTTTTTGTAGGTTTGGGCATGCTAGTTATGCCCGCAAAATTTCAGGTCAATCCGTGAAAGTAGCCGGATGTTCTGCAGTTTAAGGCCAGTAGGGGGCGCAGTGGCGCACTTTTTTTTGTGCAAACACTGGATTCATAAATTTTTCGCCGTGACTGAACTTTGGGGATAGGTGTGTTCGCGTTTATCTGAAGTTGAAGGCACGCAATTTGGGGTTAAAGTGGCAGAACAATTTAGCGATTACAATAGGGCCTTCGCCGGCCATTCGGCTCGGGCCCTAAATATACTTTGTAAAATGTCATCAGCTGTGGTTGTTTTAATCAAGAAGTAGAGCTGTATGATTCTTTCAGTAAAATGAGAAAGATCTTCAAATAAACTGTAGTCAAAGTACCAGTAGATGGATTATTATGAATAAGCCTGTTTATTTCATGACAGAAGAGTAAAATTACTTAAAATTTCACCCCAAAACAAAAGAACAGAGGGGTAAATTGTTGGTAATTAAACGTATAGCAGAGATATCAGTAAAATATATTTGACACTATTTAAGTAATAGTTTGCATAAGCGCACTTTGTTTTTTAATTCTTTTTTAATTTAATAGAATAGTTTAAGCAAACAACAGCTAATTAAATAGAATAATTAGTGAAACTGAGCAGTAACTTTAAGCCCTGCAGAAATTTCAAAAAACAAACCTGTTGATGTCTGACTCCTGTAGCGGTGATGTTGGGTTTGTCTCCTGTCAGGAGATGATGCTGATCACCTCAGCTGGTGTCTGTAATAAATACTGATGACAGCCCAATGCACTGAAATGTACAGAATATTCAATCATCTGATACACCAAGTCTGTAGTTCTCTGTTATCAGCCCCAGTATTACAGTAATGAAAAGCGAACTAACCCCTTGATTGTTGGTCGACAACCTCTGAAGAGTCCAGCAGTCTGCATCTCTGCTGTGTTAAATTACTTACACGTACATAATAGCTGTAAATACCAGACAATTGGACTCGAGTCATAGGGACTCGGACTCGGGAGGTAAAAACTTGAGACCCAACTCGAACTCGGGAGAAAATGTCTCCAGACTCGACCTGACTTGAGACAACATGATTCGGAAAATTGCACACACTCAGGCTTTATATGAAGAGCCAGACAGGAGATATACGCCGCTCTTTCCTTTTAGGTTCACTTTATTGATGCTCCATTCACAGTACACTTGTCCGTCACCTATTATCGTCCCACACACGATACAGTACTACACACATACGTTCCTACCACACACCCACTTCTGCTACAGTGATGATCAGTGGGCAGGGTGCGCGGGAGGCAGGTTTCAAATTGGCAACCGCTATGTCTTCAGCGCCCAAAGTTATTTTCTTTGCATATAAAGAATTTCAATCCGATGGAAAACGAAGACACGCCATGTGCACGACCTGCAACGCTTCAATAAGCGAAAAAGAGGGCACATCGAACTTTATCCACCACCTGAGGACACATGAGGCCAAGTAAGTGAAACCTGCAAACGTTAGCAAGGTAGCTAACGTTCCTGCCATAGGGCAATATGGCAGGAACGTTAGCCCAAACTATGTGCTCAATATGGAACTAGCAAAGCTAATATTAGTAAAGAGGGTTACGTGTGCTGCATGTGTGGGAAGATAAGGTTTCTTTCTTCAAGATAAAAATCTGAGTGCTTTTTGGGTGGACTGGGGAAAAATGGTGAGAGACTCAACCTGTCATAACCTGTGACTCGACTCGACTTGACTTTACAAAACCTGTGACTCAACTCGACTTGCCCACAACAGAAAAAACTTGGGACTTGCATGAGACTCGGATCAAATGACTCGAGACTTGCTTGGGACTAGGATCAGAGGGACTTGGGCAATTGTCTGGTAAATACCACTTATATTTTTTGTCAGTTTCATTCTTTGTATTCCTTTCTTATATTTTATTGCTGCTATAAATTTGGAATTTCCCCCTGTGGGAATAATAAAAGAATATCATATCTAATCTTATCTTATGGTAATAAGTGTATCCAGCTGATTCTAACTCATAACATTAGCATGTGTGGCTAATACACAAAGTAACAGCGTTGCCAGATAGGAAATATGAAATTATCGCTCAGAGTCCCAAAATTATCGTATTTTGGGGGAAATTATCATACACCCAACATGATCAAAGTAACTGTCTTATTGTTGCGCTAAAGTCACAATTGATCACTCTGTTTAGTGTCCTACAAGCACTTTTGTGGGCATTCATCGCCCCGCCCCACATCAGCAGCGTTTGATCAGCAGCCCCAGGCTCGCTCACCCTCGTCCTGTCCTGCAGTGCTCATTTTTCTCAACTGACTTCCTGACTGAGCTCCTACGAGCATGATTGGCTGTCAATCATTCTAAGACAAATGACACTCAAACAATGATTGGCTGGAAACGTCACGTGATATAAGATGCATTTAGGGTTTACAAATAACTGTCCGTCAGACTGGGGTCGATCTATAACAACGACATGAAACTGTCAAACTATCGTACATTTAGCCCTTGTTGGAAATATTGATCTTACATCGTACAGAGGGCTAAATTATCGTACAAATACGATAATCATTGTACATCTGGCAACGCTGAAGTAACAGGAGGCATGTAGCTATATTTGGCTCAGTGGCAGCATTGATGCCATATCACTGTTGAGAGGCTGGAATGATTTTTTTAAACAGCAAAACTCCAGAATAAAACATCAGCAGCTCAAATGAAATAACAAACAGTGTAAAGAGTTATGTAACCACCCTGCATAAGCAGGTCGGCTTCTGACTTCAGTCTGTTGCTTCCTGAAATTCTTAACAACCAATCATCATAGCCTATCATAGCCTCAGCTTTCATTAAACCAGGCACAGGCAAGCTACTATTAATGTTGACTAAGTTTTTCCTAATGCCCCAGTCACACATTACCGCTTCTCATGGCAATTGTGCACAACTGTACGCAATTGGCAAGGCTGGTTTGATCGGCATGATGCGGGAAGAAATGACTGTCTCTCCCCCGGACACAACACATAAATACACCGTTAGTAACACTTTTACAGCGCTTCTACAGTGCTCCAGGGGTGTTCTTCCCTCTTCAATGAGGTTCATACAACAATATGACGAGGATTCCATACATTTCCATCCCCCGACACAACATCAGCCCTGTTCGAGTTTAGTTTGCGTCGTGTGAGACCTGCCGCCTTGAACGGGACACAGTCAGGTCACAAATGGATATGTTCTTGTCAGTCGTCCTCAAAAAGCTTTCTGGATTGAGCCACGACCAGCCTGATTGAGTCCTGTACATGCCATGCTTATACCATTCGCCTTAGGACTGCTTAAGACTTTCACCCCGCTATACTGAGAGCAGCGATTCTCCATGACAGTTTTGAACTGTTCAAAACAGTCAGGATCCTTCCCCGCTGTCTACGACTATACAACGCTGATCCAGATCAGGAAGCGCATGCACCACGACCAAAGCACATTTCATCAGGATTATGACAATCATGCACAATTGTCATGAGACACAGGAATGTGTAACTGGGGCTTAACGCTGAACTCGTGTCATAAAGCAGTGCACACCTGTTACAAGATGACCCTAAATAAAGTGTAAATTTAAAAAATTTAAAAATCTGGATCCTTTGAGTTTGTGCTCAAAAACACTGAGTATACATGATAGTTTCTGGAAGAGACTGTGGATGTCAGAGGAGATGCAACATGCTTGTGCAGGAAGATAAATGGAAAATTGATTAAAGCAGAAATCCAACTGAGAACAGTCTTAAGTGTCATTGTGTTATAATCTGTTTAAGTTGTTTTCTAATATCAGTCTTCTTTTTTATTGTATATAACTGTTTAGCTTTATTTTTAAATCTGTTTTCTAAGGAATAATGAACATTATTGGTTATTTTTCTATCTGCCCATGATCTTGGTCCCACAGGAGGTAGGAAAGGGAAATGAGTTACAAGGGGCAGAAAATAGCTATCTGCAATTACTGCTATTCTATTACTGCTATTTTTTTTTTATTTAACAAGTGTTACTCTATTAAAAAACTGGCATTATCTAGCACCCTAGAGAGTCAGCTGTAGACACCAGCTAGCATTAAAAGACCCTCTTCTTCATGAACTACATTATTTACATTTAAACCATAAGAAGCGTGAAACATGATAAATACATTATGTTCATGAGACACTAGACCTTTATTACACATAAAACTTGTTTGTTTTTTCGAACGTCTTTCCCACTTGTATTCATAGACGTACTTACACACACACGATGCAATTTAATGGCCTAATAACAGCCCTGTTTTTGTCTGTAAGTTAGTCCTCTTCAAAATAATGACTTGACATGAAATGATTAAATAAATGTGCCAGATTTTACTTTTTTAAACCTAAATCAGAACAAAACAGAAACATAAATATGAAACATTCAGATGTATGAAGTTCTATAATAAATTAAAGCTCTCTCAGAAAGTATCACCCTGTCAGCATCCTCTATTCTCTGCTGGAGCTGTGTTTTGTCTAAAGGCAGAATTAAAGGCCAGGACCTAAGAAGATCTGTGGTCTAAATAAATCTAACTGAAGCCCAGGTGGGTCGTGCCTCCGGTGCTGGAGTTGTTTTATTGAGTTTTTTTACGTAAGCCTTTTCTCTCCTATATTTAGTCCCTGCAAATGTTTTGTTTGGCTGCATCTGAAGACAGCTACAGTAGCTCAGGACACTGATGGTCAGAGTGCTTCAGTATAGTTAGGCTTCTGTTTGACCATTTTTGATAAAAGAAAACTCAATGAAGGAAACAGTCCTATGTTTCTGAGTGTCATGAGCTCTGGATGGGAATTCTGTGACCACATGTGGCTTTGATTCTCTCACAGTGGTCCATGCGTCAATCTCTAAAATCAAGACCTGCTAAACACAAATAAAGTCTGACCAAAATGCCATGAAATTATGGGGGGAAATTTCCATTATTATCTCAAATTATTTATATAGTTAATGCTTGATAGGATATTAGACAACCTCTTCAGGATTGTACCACTTTTTTGTCTCTGTTGCTGCAAAAATACTTAATTTTGCAAGATGTTTCATAAATTTGCACCAAAAGTTGCAATCTCTTTCAGGGTTTATTTCATTGATTTTTCCCACGTACTTAACCCTTTCATGCACAGTGTCACCTACAGTGGAAAGACATTTATTTTATATTTTGGACCATTTAGGCTAACCATATCCCAACTATCAGGTGGTAAACACCAAAACTATTCTGAAGTTTAAAAAAAAACATGATCTTTATGTCTTTTATTTCATTTTGAGATAACACATCATAAATGCAAAATGTCCAACAATGAGGGACATGCACCACACCCTTCAGGATTAAGTGCTAAATCCTTCTATTCTCAAAGAATTAACCAGGAAAGAACACAAACTCTAATTCAATGAAATAAAAGGAACATTTTTATGCAGATTTTAGAAATACTTTCCTTGATTTTATTCATCTGTGACTGAATATTAATCTGTCCACTCCAGAGGACATTACGCAATAAAAGTTTATTCTATGTATTATGCCTGTGTTCAGATTTAACCTAATTTCATATTATGAAATTATTCCTTATAATAGTTAAATTCAATTGTAATATTAAATATACTTTTAGTAAGTGTTCTTTATTAAGTTACATTGAATTATTATTTATTTATTAACTCACTCAAAATATAACATATTAAAAACCGCATGTTATTTTAACCTTGTTTAATAGCAAAAACAAATATTTCAAAAATCTTTCCCATGTGATTTAATAAATTCATGCATGAAAGGGTCAACTATGCTACATTTATTGCAACCCCTTTGATAGCTGAGTACCATTACCAAAATGGTTTTTAAAAAAATGAGTGCGTAAAGCCTTATGATGTAAATACATACATGCATGCATATATGCACACACACACACACACACACACACACATATATACAGTCATGGAAAAAATTATTAGACCACCCTTGTTTTCTTCAATTTCTTGTTCATTCTAATATCTGGTACCACTAAACGTATAATACAATGAACACAACAAAAAATGCAGCTGGTCACATAATACTTTATGTCCTATTTGACATTCTTAAGCTTAATTGATTCCCAGGGTATATAAGAGGCCATTTCATGTCACAAGCAGCACTGCACATGCAAAGGCCTAGAGTGGTTTCCTGCTTACATTCAAGCCGTAGCACAACTCAGAAGTTGTCAGCTCTCACATAATGCCTAAAACAAAAGAATTATGTGAAGCCACAAAGGCAGCCATCTTGGCACTGCTGGAAATTGGCATGAGTGAGAGACAGGTAAAAAACTGAAGATCTCCAAGACAGCCGCTCATTACAACAAAAAAACAAGCTGAACATGGCACTACCAAATTGCTACCTGGCCGTGGCAGGAAACGCTCTTTCTACCCCACGAGATGACCGTGCACTCATCCGCTCCTGTGTCAGGAAACGTCGTCCAGACCTCCAGGGACCTTAAAAATGAGTGGGCACTGTCGAGAAATGTGACTTGTTCAGCAAGGACAGTTCAAACCGACTTGTTGAAGCTGGTTTGAAGTCACACAGAGCAAAGAAGCCCTTCATCAATGAAAGGCAGAGGAAGGCCCGGTTACTCTTTGCTCGAGACCACAAGGATTGGACTGTTGATGATTGGGCTAAGGTTCTCTTCAGTGATGAATCCAATTTTGAATTGATGCCCACTCCAGCCAACTTACTGGTTAGGAGGAAGCCTGGAGAAGCTTACAACCCAGACTGTCTTGCCCCTACAGTAAAACATGGGGGTGGATCAGTCATGATCTGGGGTTGTTTCAGTCTGAGTGAACAGGGCAAATGCAATTGTGTGAAGGCCGAATGAACCAGGTCATGTACAGGACTACCCTTGAAAACAGTCTTCTTCCATCAGCTGGAAAACTCTTTCCTGCCTCGAATGACTGGATTTTCCAACAAGACAATGCCCCTTGCCACACGGCAAGGTCAGTTAAAGCCTGGATGGAGAACCACAACATTCAAGCACCATGCCTTGGCCTGCTCAATCACCAGAGATCTTAATCCAATTGAAAACCTGTGGAAAATCATCAAACTCAAAATGGAGAACCACAAGCCCAAAAACAAAGAAAATTTGTTTGAATTTGTCCAACAGGAATGGGCTGCTGTGACAGCAGAACAATGTCAGAAGCTGGTGGAGAGCATGCCAAGACGCATGGCTGCAGTCATCAAAAACAATGGTTATGCAATCAAGTATTAACTCTTGTGTGTATCATGTGTTTAAAGCAAACAGAAAAGAAAACATGGAATGCTTAAAAGTAGTGTTTTTGGCGGTACAATGCCATAGCTATTGATGTAAGAATTTAAGTAATTTTGGTTATTATCAAGAAAACCATGGAAAATGAATAGTTAATAATGAATAGTTCTTAGTTCTTTCATTATAATTGTCCAAACAAATGTACCTTTAGTTGAGCCAGGCATTAAAATTAACAAGAAATTGAAGAAAACAAGGGTGGTCTAATAATTTTTTCCATGACTGTATATGTATCTATATATATATCAAACTGTATATGTATCTATATATATCTATATATATATATATATATATATATATATATATATATATATATATATATATATATATATATATATATATATATATATATATATATATATATATATATATATATATATATATATATATATATATATATATATATAGAGAGAGAGAGAGAGATAGATAGATAGATATAGATATAGATATAGATATATAGATATAGATATAGATATAGATATAGATATAGTTATAGATATATAGATATAGATATATTTAACCAGAGTTGTTTATCCCTTTTTTATCTGATAAAAAAACACACAAGTCAGGACTATTTAAATTTAGTCTATTTAATAATTTTCATTGCTCCTCTTCTGTGAGTGTCGGAGGTCTTGTGTCTGCCCTCAGGTGTGGGCTCACAGTGAGACTGAATCATCAATGTGTGTGCTAATAGGAATAAAAGATGTCATTGTACAAAAATCTGTCTCTGATCTAACAGATTTTTTGAAGCAGGTTAGATTTGAGGTGCTTATGGACTTTCAGAGCTGCTCCAGAGTAGCAGAAGAAAATTCCCTTCAGCAGCTTGTAAACTAACTCTGACATGTGAAATGGTTGAGTTCCTCCTCTTAAGTGGATAAACACAGACAGGAAGCTCATTACATCTAATTTGACCATGTTGATCTCACTGCATTACTTCCCTGCATCCAGCAGGGGGCAACAGCACACCAGCAGTTTTTCCCTCAGCTCCTTTTCCTCATGTGAGAGGAGGCAGTGCCCACTCATTGGTGATTAAAGCTCTGCTGATGAGTCACAAAGAGGAGGTGGGAGGGGGATGGGGCAGCGTGATGGAGAGAGAGGGGGAGAAGAAGAGGGGGAGGAGGATGAGCGAGTTGGGGAGGGCTGCTTGCATTACCTCCAGGTGTCCTCTCACGTTGCCAGGAGGCTGACAGATTTCTGCTGTCTGGCCATGAATCTGCCCGCTCTGTGTTCCTCTGCCAGGGTCCCTGCCTGTTCATTTATCTATTGCAGCGCATCCATTCACAACATGAGCTGTCCTTTTCATTCAGTTCAACAAAGTCCATGTTTTAAAAGGTATTTCATGACAGTATCTTAAAGTCCTACATGGACTAGATAAGTTTGGATAGGAAGTGCTATTAATATATGAAACCCAAAATATGTTCATTCTGCCAGCAGGAGCATTTTAATGACAGCAGGAACAAAAGATGACATGCAGAGACTTATGAACAGCGGTGTCCAAACTATGGCCCATTGTCCACTTTTACTTGGCCTGCAGAAAGTTCCAAAAAATGATTTTCTGATGAATAAAGACAAACTGGTTTAAGCCTTTAAGCACCACAAATTACCCTCATCTGCATTTCTGTTTTCTCCATCTTGAGATCTGATACTGGAAAATAATGCAGTTTTTCCTCAAGCACCAATAGTCCTATTAAATTAAACAACTTTTTGCAGTTTGCTCTTGTTTTGAGTCTGAAGGTCAAGATTAGCATCTCCTCATTAATGTGCAGAGGATCATTCTTACTGTAATCGGGCCATCCAAAGACCTTTGAAATCTGATTGGCCATCGTAAGACCTATTGCAGGAAGTTACTGTTTGCTTTGTTGAGCCATTACGGAAACGCTGTGATAGGCGGCTTATTCTTAAAGCATCTACATGGGCGTATCTCAGTCTGCAATGGACTGGCTTTACTAACTCCAATAATATAGGTGAATCAAGTGGCCCAGTTGTTCTTGTTTTGTGTGTGGCCCTGCTGATCAACAGTTTGGACAGTCCTAGTTTAGAAGATATGGGACAGTCTAATGGTCCTTTTCCACTAGCACGCCTTGGCCCTACTCTACTCGGCACTACTCGATTAGCAGCGTGTTTCCACTAGCCTGGTACCTCCTAAAACAAGCTATTTTTAGTACCTATTCCGCTCTGGTTCCAAGCGATCTGAGTCGATACTGGAAGATGACGTCACCGACTGCCGGCTACTGATTGGTCAGACAATGTCTTCATCGATGAGTCATGAGCGCGATGACCTAGCATGCTGGCAGTAGCTACCGTTAGCTTACCCTCATACGTCTTTTCTTTGCAGCTGGATTGCTCTCGTCCTCGGCTTCATTCTGTTGTATAGCTTCCAAAACTCTCCTGTGCTTCTCAAGGGGTATTTCTTCTTGCCACATGCAGCCTTCTTCTGCTTTCCTTTTTTACTCGGTTTGATACAAAAAGCCACAGATTGTTGTGTCGTGCTCAAAATGACGTCATAGCAGTGCCGCTCAGCTGTTTACAGCGACATTGCACCCTGTTGGACAGGCGACTGGGGCTAATCGAAAAGCTGCACAAGGCGAGTAGGGTAGAGTGGGACTAATGGAAAAGGGCCATAAGTGATGCAAGGACATCTGTAACTTACCTGCATCAGCCTCCATGTTAAAACTTACATTCTGTTAACCTTGCGACATTCAAAGGCCTTGTCCAGATGTGGGTGGGTATTTTTTTAAATGCGCCTTTCTATGCATGTTTTGGCCTTTTGTCCACATACACATGAAGATTTTCAGAGACTCCATTCAGGGTGTCTTCTTGACAGGAAAAACAGCATTTTGGGGCAAAAACACCACACTCTGTGCCAAGTTCACCTTCACACCATACAATGCAATATCGGCACTTCTGTTTATTGTCTACAATCGTGAGAATTGAGCTGCAGTAGATTAGCATTGACACTTTTGCTGGGTTCAGTGTTGCTGCCTAGACCATTTACATGCTTTCATGGGCGTGGGTGACATTGTTTGGTAGTGCGCTCTACTATTAATTGAAAGGTTGTGGGTTCAAGCACTACTCCAGTCTCACATGCCAGTGTGTCCTTAGGCAAGATATTTAATTCCCAAATTGCTCCCACTGCTGCAGCAATAGCTTGTAAATGGCTATGAAAGGGCAAGGATGTGTTAATACGGACAATAGTTTAACCCTTTAACTCCCAGTGATACTGTTTGTCAGAGGTCAATAAATTCAGGAATATTTAATGTGCTAAAAAAACAGAACGTTATTGTTTGTTCCTGTCAGTGTTTTAAGATGCAGAAAAATCTGCAAACAAACCAAAAGAACTGATATTTCCTTTATGAGAGAACTTAATGTTTAAAAGATAAAAAGCTATTATTATTATTATCATCATTATTATTTGAAATACTCAACCATTTACTGATTTGATGATTCAAATATATATGTGTGTATACATATTATTCATAAAAAATGTGTTTGTCATACTCTGTATCGTCTGTTTTGAGTTAAGTTTGATATATATACTACTTTTTCTAATTGATTTTGTTCAAAATGTTTGTGCACACATTAGATATATACGATGGATTCAGACATAGAAATACGTACGGATCGGGTAGTGACTCCTGTCATAGATACTTAGTAAAACTTGGTGAAATCTGCCCTCCTCAGAAGTTTACTTGTAAGGATTGTCTTTGACGAGGTTCATGTTACATATAAGAGTTACATGAATCATCTGTGTGGTACAATTTAGTGTAAAAGATAGTATAAGGCCGTTAGCTGTTAGCAGCTAAGTTAGCGGTTAACGGTCATTAACTGTCGTTAAGCTTGTCACTACCGATCCAATATGAAAAAGAATTTAAAAAAGTATAAAAAAAAACGTAACGTGACGTCGGAGGTCTGGGACATCTGCAACGTAGGGTCCTATCAGTGCAGGCAACGTAACGTGACGTCGGGTCCTCTCAGTGCAGCGGGTCCTCTCAGTGCAGGTCTGCAGAGCTGGGTCCGGTCTGCAGCCAGACTGTCTTGAAAATTTGTGACATAGTTACATGTTCAGTTGTAACACTGGTCAGACTTGTGTTAGAAACAGATTTTAGACTGAAACAGCTTTCACATAGAAGTTGCAGTAAGAGTGTTCCATACTAACAATAAAAAGCATGCATGATGCATTTTTGTGTTTTCATGTGCAAAAAGGCTTTTTGAAAAAATAAATAAATGTGTGGTCCAGTTATTCTTTTGAAATGGAAGAAAACCATCACCAGAAGGATGGACTTAACCCCATCTGACAAAAATCTTAAACATACAGTTTTTAAGCCATTTGTTACATTGTGCCTGTAGCTTTACTGTTTTTGAACACTCTAAAGTAACCTCACACTTGATTTCACTCTCTTACCAAACAGCCCTCTGCTTGCTTCCTCTTTCTGATTTAAGTCTTATGTCAAACATCCGGTTGTTTCTTTATTTTTTCTCCAGCCATGAAACAGCTGTGGAGGTTTGTTATCTCTCTTGTTGAGTTTGGGGGGTTGAATTAGCTGAAGAACAACACAGGCAGCAGCAGCAGTTATGAACTGGTGCCATCATCAGCTGATGAATCTGCATGGGGGCGGCTGACTATGCAGAAAAAGTTTACCTCCCTCATGATGGCCTGCCACACTCGGCGTCAAATTGTGTTTTGTTTATTTTGTGGATGGGTGTCATCACAGAGAAAGAACACTACCGATGGTAAACATTAAAAACATTGTGTAACAGTGGAATTTTGAGGACCATAAATGGAAATGCATTTTATTTTTAGAGCACCATCACTCTTAAAAGCCTCACATCAACAACATGTGGGGTGGTTCTGTAAATCAAAAGACATAAAAAAAATCAATTACAATGATAGAAATATCCCCCAATTCCTCAATTGTGGCATTTAGTGAGGCTGAACCTTAACTTTAATCAGTTGTATAAATAAAAAAGGTAAATTTGAATGAAAGGTTTTAAACATAATCCTTTATAAAAGAATGTTTAATAGACAGTAATACATACTGCTACCAGAGAACTATACCCTAATTTCTCACTCACCCATATTTTGCCCAAACCTTACTCTCTCAGACAACTCAAAAATGACCTTTGTTCAAAGCTTTAATCAATGGAATTTCAGTGTTTTTACAACAAATAACATACAATTTTCTCTCTCAACCAGATGCAGAAACGCCTTTTGCTTCACGCATTCGCAGTTACTGAGGGGCCGTTTACATGGAAACTCCTGACTTGAAGATGCAAAGATTCTTCCTTTGCATTTTCAAATTCTTCTGCATTTAGAGACGAGTTAGTCCCCTGTAAATTCGCTGTAGTATGCATGCTGGTTCAGTAGATGGCGGCGTAGGTCTGCAGAGAGGCAGCACTGCTACAACAGATGAACGAAGAAGAAAACCTTTCACAAACAACAATGGCAAAGAGACGCACAGAGACGCAGGAGTTTCTTTTCTGGACAACAAATCAGTTCGGACAACAAATCTGTCTGGATAGTTTTGTCTGGATAACAAGCCGAGCACGGTAAGACGCTCACACTGAAGCTGTTATTGTTCCTGGTATGCGCGCGCAGCCTTCATCTGAAAGAGTACTGCGCATGCGGTGACGTCAGCGTTTCACCCTGAAACGCTCTGATACGGGTTTACACGGAGCTGGATGGAGAGCGGAATCAAATCTTTCCACCCTGGAGCGCGTTTTCAAAAGTTTGCGTTTTCAGTAAAAACGCAAACTTTTGAAAATGGGCTCCATCTAAACGCAAGGCCAAAACGCAATGAAATCTTGTCGGATTTGAGCGTTTTCGGCGTCATGTAAACGGCCCCTCAATTTCTGCCCAGGCATGCTCAGTCTTAGTTTGCCAACCAATCAGAGAGCAGCTATCAACAAGCTGATGTCTTCCACCAATCACAAGGCAGCTATTTTGGGCCCCCTTGCTCACAAGAAGGCAGCGCCTTGAGTTTACACATTAGTGGTACTGTAACACTTGAGAACTGCACAGTCATTACATAAGGGTAAACTAGTTAAGAACCAAAATACTGAATAGAACAATTTAGCAGTCAGTTTTGATAAGAATTATGCAAGTTTGGCGGTAATGTTTTGCAGGGAGAGAAAATGACTCAGCTTTTTGTATCAGATGTTATAATCGTGATGCAGAGAGATTAAATATTTTACATATTTGCTTGTGCTTGTATATAATACATACTCGAATACCCAAGTTATTTAAGAGCAAAAAAATAGTGTGATAAATGAGACATTACAGGAAGTGTAAATATATGGTGTAAAAACAACAATATAAAGAAAAATATACAACAAAACAGAATAAGTAAAAATGTGAGCATCAGTGCATTATTTTCAGTAAGATATAGGGACAAAATGAGCAAGACCTTTTAAGATTGTATAAATCAGAACATTTTGTCCTTCTATATACACCCATGTCACAGCAGATGTATTCCGCTCACCTTATTGCACACAGTGATGTCAAATAAACACATCACTGCTCCTTCAGCTGTGGTCCCATCAAACAGATTTCAGTTTTTTGAGTGATGAAAATATATTGAAAGTGAATGCAGTGATGTTAAATTATCACCATTTATCACCATTTTTAATTGCTGGTTGAGCAATGAAAATTTTGCCTCTTTCGCCCTTTGGCCCAAGTTGAATATAGCCAACGACTGTAACAAATCTGCCTGAAGCCATAGCAAGACAGCCAATCAGCATCAGGAATGAAGAGTGAAATGGATGACATCACAGGCAGAGGGGAAAGAAAACATTGCTCATGTATTTTTTGTCTTCAGAAACTGAACTACAGAGAAGAGCAATGAGGAGAAAGTCACAAGAGTCTGAGTATCCAGTGAGTCCTCACTTGTCATGTGTTGTGAACAAAGTCATCCAGGGCAGTTTCCACAACTGCTAGATGGGTACTTGTGTTTATCTGGCTTACTAGCAGAGATATGTGTTTTTTACCCAGAAAATATGCCAACCACGAGGAAAACTACCAGACCACTAAAAGAGAAAGAATAGACCAAGGAGAAAGGAAGAGTAGGTCTCAGGCCATATCCAAACCCTCCATGTGCGGATCAAAAGGACACTATGGATCATCAACTTTCTGTTTTAGTCTTTGTAGATTGTAGAAACATCCGCCATGTTGTGTCATGGATCAGAAGGGCAAAAACACTGTTGTCTTGGAGGCAAGTCTGCCCCCTTCTCTCTTAGCTTTAACACCTGAAGGGCATAAATGTACCTTAATAATTATGAGCACTTCAAAAGACACAAAGACAGCTCAGTGGACAAGTTGATTTTTTCAGTTCCACTGATTTTCTAGCCTTGCAGAGCAGACAAACCTGCCTGATTCTGAAATCATGCATGTCCGTCTTGCCAGCCTTTATGGTCCAACGGTTTCACTCTGCTAAATGCTTAACGGCCCAATCAGGGAAGAGAGGCGGTGGCAGCAGGAGCTGCGGGCGTGACGACCACAGGAAGTGACTTATCAGAAAGTGAAGTCACTTCCTGTTGTACAAATAATGTAGGCTAATATCAGTTAGCCTCATGATTACTCAATCAATCAATCAATCAGTCAATCTTTATTTGTATAGCGCCAATTCATAACAAGTGTTATCTCAAGACACTTTACAATAGAGCATAAAGCTCTTCATTTTATGGATACACATATATGCATGGATACATATATACATATATAAAATACACATATACATATATACATATATATACAAATATATACATCCAACACCCAACATGAATCCATATAGCCAATCATGGATCCCTCCATCATGGTGGCAAGAAAAAACCTTCTGTTAAGCAGCAGGAAATCTTGAATGTGGATCCCAGTCTCATGATGAACAGCAAATCCACACGATGCTGTGATGGGTGTGAGGGCAAAAGAAGGGAGGTAAGAGGAGACAAGTGGACTAGAATAAGAACTAAAGTTGGGGACAGGTTCATGTACCATAGACCTGTCGTCTGATTTATTAGAGGTTAGCCTCTTGAGATGCTACATCTTATTTTCAAGAGGGTCCTCATGTCTGAATGGTTGTGGTGATCATTTTCTAGAAGTATAATCTTAGATATTCTTACTGAAATAAGAATTTATGGTAGTGACGAACTCATGGGTGCCCAGACCACAAGTGCATCCCAACCATGTTTGTCTCCATTAAATATAAGTGCGTTCAAGGCCTCTTGAGATGTGACATCCCATTTTCAAGAGGGACTTCATGACTATGTGGTAATAAAAAATAGATACTGTAGGTGTAACAATCATGGATATGGAGATCATGATAATAACTACATGAACAGCTATAATGATAATGGGAATGGAGTGTTCCTAATAAAATGGCCAACTATGTGTCATGTTTATAACTGTAGTTTTGAGGCTTCATGACTCCACAGCAGCAGGCAGTCTCCACCAAGGATCCCAGGCCACCTACAAGACAAGAGCCAGAGACGAGTACAGGAGCAAACAAAAGGGGCAAAAGCAGATGCTGAGAGAGAGAGAGAGAGAGAGCCCACTGTGCCAGACTCCCCCCCCCCCCCCCGGCAGTCTAGGCCTGTTACATCTAAACTATGAGTCTAATTTATGAACTAATTTATTTATTTATAAACTATAAAACTAAAACTAACTGAAAGCTTTATCAAAGAGGAATGTTTTAAGTCTAACCCTAAAGGTAGAGAGAGTGTCAGACTCCCGAACTGTGGTCGGTAAATTGTTCCAAAGAAGAGCAGCCTGATAACTGAAGGCTCTACCTCCCATACTACTTTTGGAGATTAATGGTACCACAAGTAGGCCGGCATTTTGGGAGCGTAATGTTCTAGAGGGGTTGTACGGCACTACAAGGTCTTTAAGATAGACTGGTGCCTGTCCACTGAGAGCTTTATAGGTGAGGAGAAGAATCTTGAATTCTATTCTATATTTAATGGGAAGCCAATGCAGAGAAGCTAAAACAGGAGTAATGTGGTCTCTTCTCCTAGTTGTAGTCAGTACACGTGCTGCAGCATTTTGGACCAGCTGAAGCGTCTTAAGTGACTTGCTGGGACAGCCTAAAAGCAGAGAATTACAATAGTCCAGTCTAGAAGTAACAAAAGCATGGACTAGCTTTTCAGCATCGCTCTGGGACAGGATAGGCCTGATTTTAGCGATGCTACGAAGATGAAAAAAGGCTGTTTTTGAAATTTGCTTTATGTGGGAGTTAAAGGATAAATCCTGATCAAATAGCACTCCTAGATTTCTAACAGTTGTGCTTGGTGCCTGGCTAATGCCATCTATGGCAGTTAAATCACTAGAAAAGGAGTCTCTAAGGTGTCGAGGGCCCAGCACAATGATCTCTGTCTTATCTGAGTTAAGAAGAAGAAAATTTCTGGCCATCCAGGTTCTGATGTCCTTTAAACAGGCATCTAGTTTGTCTAACTGGTTTGTCTCACCTGGCTTCAGTGATACATAAAGCTGTGTATCATCAGCGTAGCAGTGAAAATTAACAGAGTATTTCCTCATGATATCACCAAGGGGAAGCATATATATAGAGAAGAGAATTGGACCTAGCACCGAACCTTGAGGAACCCCGTAACTTACTTTAGTGTACACAGAGGACTTGTTGTTCACGTGTACAAACTGATATCTGTTAGATAAGTAGGACTTAAACCAATTTAAGGCAGTCCCTGTAATCCCAAGTAACATCTCTAATCTCTGTATAAGAACACCATGGTCAATGGTGTCGAAAGCAGCACTTAGATCTAACAAAACAAGAACAGAGAGAAGTCCTTCATCTGAAGCTGAAAGTAGATCATTGGTTACTTTAACTAGAGCAGTCTCTGTGCTGTGATGAGCTCTAAATCCTGACTGAAAGTCCTCAAGCAGGCTATTGTCTTGAAGGAAGTCACCTAGCTGATCAGCTACTACTTTCTCCAGGATCTTTGAGGCAAATGGAAGGTTAGAAATAGGCCTGTAGTTAGCTAATGTTCCTGAATCGAGGTTAGGTTTTTTAAGGAGGGGTTTGATTACTGCTGTTTTAAAGGACTGTGGTACATAGCCTGTTGATAGAGATATATTTACTGTCTCCAGCAACAATGGACAAACTAGAGGAAAGACCTCCTTGAACAGCTCAGTTGGGATCGGGTCTAAAAGGCAGGTTGATGATTTAGAGGAGGAGACGAGAGAATTTAGCTCCTGAAGGCTAATCGTAGAGAAACTGTCTAACTCAGGTCTAACTACTACTACATTTAGAGGTACGACAGGTTCAGCTGGAGATGAAGAGTTGCCAATTTTATCTCTAATTTTCAGAATTTTATCATTGAAAAAGCTCATAAAGTCCTCACAGCTCAGGGTTAGAGGAATCACAGGCTCAATAGAGCTCTGACTCTGTGTCAGCCTGGCTACAGTGCTGAAGAGGTATCTAGGGTTGTTTCTATTTTCTTCAATAAGTGAGGAGTAGTAGGCAGCTCGAGCATGTTTTAAGGCTCTTGTGTAGTTATTATGACTCTCTCGCCAAAGTATACATGACTCTTCCCTTTTATCAGAGCGCCACATTCTCTCTAATTTACGGGTTGTTTGTTTGAGTGTACGAGTTTCTGAGTTAAACCAAGGAGCTGTCCTCTGACGTTTAATACGTTTTTGTCTCAGTGGGGCAATTGAGTCCAGAGTGGATCTTAGTAGACTGGCTGAGTCATCAACAAGCTGATCCAGCTTAGTAGGGCTAAAACTAATATCACAGTTATCAGTTGGCCAATTTATTGAGCTTAAGGCAGTAGGAATGGCTTCTTTGAATTTAGCCACGGCACCACTGGACAGATTTCTACTGCTCACAGTTTTGCTGCAAAACACAGAATCTTCCAGGAGCATGCTAAAAGTTACTAAGAAGTGGTCGGATAAAATGGATTTTTCAGTTCATTAATATCAAGGCCATATGCTAAAACCAAATCAAGAGTGTGATTAAAATGATGGGTAGCTTCATTAACAGACTGAATAAAGCCAACTGAGTCTATTAATGACATAAAAGCTGAGCTAAGACTATCACTCCATTTGTCGACATGGATATTAAAATCACCTACGATGACTATTTTATCAGAGCTAAGGACCAAGTTTGATATGAATTCAGAGAATTCTGATAAGAATTCAGAGTATGGGCCTGGAGGACGGTAAATTATCACAAACAGGACTGTCTGGCTGGTTTTTGAATCAGTATGAGATAAATTTAGAGTAAGGCTTTCAAAAGAAGTATATTTAGCCTTTGGTCTGTGATTGATTTGGAGACAGGAATGATAAATAGCTGCTATACCACCACCACGGCCTGTGTCGCGTGGTACTCATTTAAACTGACATAGTCCTCTTCACGTAGCCATGTCTCAGTTAGACAGAATAAATCAATCTGATTTTCTGATATAAGGTCGTTCACCAGTAAAGATTTGGACCTCAGTGATCTAATATTTAAGAGACCACATCTGATTCTCTGATGTTTTAAAGCCATGACATTTGAAGGTTTGATTTTAATCAGATTTCTATGGTTGACACCTCTTTTATTCGTTTTTGTGTTAATATCTAAGTGAGCTTTGGGTCGGGGGACTGACACAGTCTCTATGGAATAATGTTTATCACTATTACAAAAGCCATAGCAGTTATCTAAGTGATTAAAACAGCTGTCATAACAGTAATGGCAGGAAAACTGTCCTAAAGCAAGCGCAGAGGAGCGCGGAGGACTGCAGCTCTGCAACATGGTTTCATCTCTGAGAGGTCATAAGTGTGACTGCCATGTTTTTTGATAAGAGAGATGCACCAGCCAGAGTAGGATGGATGCCATCTCTTCCTATCAGGCCAGGTTTTCTCCAGAAGGTTGACCAATTGTCAATGAAGCCCACATCATTTGCTGGACACCACCTCGATAGCCAGCGGTTGAATGATGACATGCGGCTATACATATCATCACTGGTCAGATTAGGCAAGGGGCCAGAGAAAATTACGGAGTCCGACATTTTCTTTGCACAAGAGCACACTGATTCAATGTTTAATTTGGTAACTTCCGACTGGCGATGTCGGGAGTCATTCGTGCCGACATGGAGGACTATTCTAGCAACCTTACGTTTACTCTTTGCCAGCAACTTCAAATTTGCCTCAATGTCGCCCGCTCTGGCCCCTGGGATGCACCTAACTATGCCCGCTGACTTCGCTATCGTCATGTTTCTGACTATGGAGTCGCCAATTATCAGTGTTTGTCCCCCTGTGGGCGGGTTACCACCATCACCGAGGGGAGAAAACCTGTTGGAAACGTGAACCGGATGGTGGGGTACCGAGTGGGTCTTTGACTTACGGCTATGCTTGCCGCGGACAGTGACCCAGCCATTACTAGCTGGGGGGGAGGCTAAGCTAACGCTAGCGCGGCCAGCACCGCTGGCTACGTCCTGCCTGCTCGCTACATCTACGTAAGTGGGCTTTGATCCGGTGCAGAGACGCTTCTCCAGATCGGACACCCTCGCCTCCAAATCTAGGAATAAGCTACACTTCTGACAAATACCGCTATCAGTAAAGGAGGACGAGGAGTAGCTAAACATCTGGCACATAGGACAGGACAGAGCAGGAGCGGAGGGAGAAGCCATGCTAAGAAGCTAAGCTAAGCTATGCTAAGCAGAAGAAAATAAAACTAAATGACCGCTTGAGAGAAGCTAGAGTGGTTGCAGTAGACCTTAGTACGTTCGATTGAACGTAGATCGTAATCAATCAAAACAATTATAAGCTCAAATGGCAGATATTAGTCAGTTAAAATTAGCGTTAGCTGAACAGAGACAACACACTACAAACAGCGCTGCACTGTGAAACAGGAAGTGACGAATACGCTCACCAGGAAGTGACGAGTCTCGACCCATGCCCAGTTTTATTTGGCGAAATATGCTCTCCTCATTAGTTTACTTAGTAGGGATTGTCTTTGACAAGGTTCAAACAAACAATCGTCCAATCACAAGCTGCTGTTGTATTTGAAGGTTCTGCCCCTGAAAACATTCTTGCAGGGCTCCTCCCCTAATTCAATATTTTCAATATGGAACTGTCCATCTGGCATGTCAGGTTATTGATTTCCCAACCTCTAGAATCTTTTTTCTGTTTTTGGGCTACTGTCAAAACTTTTGATCTCCAAAGAATTTATTATTTTCTTTAAGACTAAAAGCATGCTCTTACAAAAACCGGAGCTTATAGCATAGATTCAAACGAAAAGACTACTTATTCAGTCTCCTATCTGTTCGCTAAAATCACCTCTTATTTGTTTTTTCTTCACCCTGCCAGCCATCCTGAAAGCGTACAGTAACTTAAGCACTAACCTGAACAGATTCTTCCATAAACTGTCTGGCCAATCGTCCTGCTGCTGCTGCTAAACCAGAGGTATCTGCAATCATCTCATCAGTGTCCAGGTCCAAATCCTCAGATGTCTTACCTTCATCTCATCCTGCAGGCCTCATAAGCACCGCGCCATCTCCACCACAGTCTAGACCAGGGGTGTCTAAACTTTTTGGTCAAGACCAGAGTAAACTGCAAGCTGCAAAGATGGAACATTTCTTTATCCAGACACAAAAGATGAGCAAACTGCAGAAAGCAGAAAAATGTGGAGCTTATTCTTTGTACACTTTGTAAATTAGACCCTTAGAAGGAAGCAAATAAAATGAGGGTTGTTCATGTTTTGAATGGTTGGACTTTATTATCATCAGTCAAACACAAACGTTATCTTCTTGTTTAGGCAAAATATCCTTTCTCACAATTTACCATAGTAGACATTAGACTTTATGGAGGTCACCTATCCCACAATTGGCCACAGTACCTCTGAAGTACAGCAACACATCATGATGGAGTCAAATCACCAAAGAGATGCTAATCACAAAAGACATTGCACATTTTCATTGATCCAAATGTGTGAGAAATGTGGCCCCTTAATGGCCCCTTACCTTGAAAAGTCCTGGATCGGCCACTGTGCTTATGGATGTGTTTTTAAAGGAACTTTGCATTTATTTCATTTCCAGATCCAGACACTGGTGGGACTTGCACAAGCATGGTTTATATAGGCTAGATGAAGTTTTAAAGGATAATTGTTATACACCTCCAATAGAATACTCTAAAAATAAATTCAGGCATGTGACTAAAAGTTCTGTACAATACCTTTACAAAACATACACATGCACAGTATATTGCAGATCTGAGTAGAAAAAAATGCCTCAAAATGAATGAATGAATGCTTTATTTCAGTTTAAAAACAAAAAATAAAATATTGTTTATCCCAAAAAAAAGAAAACAGACAGCAACCGAAAAAGGGATAGGCTGAAGCCCCAAGGATTATTTTAGCCTATGTACCACCATAGGAATTACTGAATAATTCACGGTAAACATCAGTACTTTTACTATATTTCAAAACACATGATGGCTTAAACTGAAAAATCGAATTCAATTAGATTTCATTGTAACCTTTAAAAATTTTAGATTTTAAGGTCTTCTTAAAGACTAACATAGAATTACACATCTTTATTTCATTGTTTAGTTAATTCCATAACTTTGCACCCAAAACTGACACACATCTGTTTGAGATTAGTCCTGACTTTGTGAGTTTCAAACATCAGCTCCCCCCTTAAGTTATAAAGGCCCTGCCTTAGCTTAAACATTTTTTTGAATTGAAACAGGAATTGTCTTATTTACTACTCGAAACATAATTTCTAGTGTTTTTAAATATACAATGTCCATAAATTTTAATGTAAAAAGCTGATTTGTAGGATAACGATACCCAACTTCATTTATTAACCTAATAGTTATTTTCTGTAGTTTCATGATTGGATCTAGGTTCGTTTTATATGTATTTCCCCAAATTTCAGCACAGTATGTCAAATAAGGCATCACAAGTGAAAAGTACAGTAAATGAAGGCATTTCTTAGTCAGTAAACCTCTTGTTCTGTAAAGAATTGAAATAGACTTGGATAATTTCTGTTTTACATATTTTATGTGAGGCTTCCAACAAACTTTATCATCTATAATTACTCCCAAAAACTTAGTTTCATATACTCTTTCAATTTCAACATTATCTAAATTCAATTTTACCTCAGTGTTAGTCCTTTTGCCACAAAACAACATAAATCTAGTTTTACCTTCATTTAGCGATAGCTTATTTAAAGCAAACCATTTGTTTAACTTCATCAATTCTATTTCTGCAGCTTTTAGCAGCTCCTTTATCTTCCCCCCAGAACAAAATACATTAGTATCATCTGCAAACATAACATATTTCAATATATTACTGTACAAATATCAATTATGTAAAGCATAAATAACTTTGGTCCTAACACTGAGCCTTGTGGAACTCCACAGGTTACATGTTTCAGATGAAATGTAATATCATCAATGCTCACATACTGAATCCTATTACTTAAGTCATGTCTTAACCAAAGTAGTGGTATACCTTTTATGCCATACTGTTCACACTTCTGTAGAAACAAGAATGATCTAAAGTATCAAATGCTTTATGCAAATCAATAAACACACCTACTCCAAACTGCTTATTATCTACAACTGTTGCAATATTTTCAACAAATTCCATCACAGCTAATGATGTTGAGTGATTCCTCCTAAACCCATACTGACAGTCATTCAATAAATCATATTTTTCAATAAATGAATCCAATTTCTTTACAAACAATTTCTCGAGAATTTTAGAAAATTGAGGCAGTAAAGAAACTGATCTGTAATTTGACACAACTTGCTTACCTCGATTTTTATAAAATGTATCACAACATCCTACAAGCATGAAACTGGACTTGTTTTTGTCTGCATATGGGTGACACAGTCCACTTGCTTCAGCAGTGACTGTGTTGTTGTGTTGTTGTGTGGACGTGCGCACGTGCCCGGTCATGCCACATGGGCGTCAAGCATGGGAACATGTTTATTGTGCACACAGCAGTTTAGTGCACGTCACGTGTCAATAACTTGACCTGTGCTTACAAAAAAGAATAAGGTACAAAACAGGATTTTTTTTTCAGAACTTTTAAACCTTTGGTGTTGCTCTACCTCACACCCAGGGTGTGAATTTACATACCTGAGTCAACATGTGTTTCATGCCCCTGGGAAATATGTGAGAAACCCCCCCATCCTCCGTGACTCACTGCTGCAGTCTGTCAATCACTAGATCACCAGTTGTGCAGGTGTCAGCTGGACTGATCAGGTTCAACTGGAGCATTTCAGTTTCAGGTGTATTTTTTCTCTGCTAATATTTACACAGAAGTGTTAACGCTTCTGAACTTTGGAGACATCCTCTAATGGCAACAGTGAGTCAGCAGAGAAAAGAAAAGTCACATATTTACAAAATGTTCAATAAAACTTAACTGTAGGTAGACTCTGACCTCCAACTGGTGATATCCAAAGGCAAACAGACTCCAGTGTAAACAAACACTCAGTGAAGGGCAAAATACATTGAAAGTAAAAGTCTGCAAACTACTGTTCAGGTTTATTCTTTATAAACCAGTTCTTTAAAAAATGTAGTACAGAGAATGAAAGTACAGTGTTATGTCCATTGACCTTATACCTCCCAAATTGAATCAGTGCATTATCAAGACAGAGAGGATGTTTGTGCAAAGCTTGACAGAAGTCTGTTGAAAGAATTCCTCACATACCAAGATTAAAAGTAAGGCAGGATCATGAGGCTCAAGGACATCTGACCCTGTCCAGCCAAAATCTTTCAGTTTTTTTCCTTAAAGGGACTGTGAGGAGTTTCTAAGTAATCACAAAAAGTCTCACTTTTAGATATATGCCTGATCGAAATACACACTTTAAGATGAGTTTTATTGCATCAAAATAGGTTATCTATAAATGCTATTCCTTAGCTTCACGGTTGGGTCAGACAGGGCTGGACTGGCCTGGATACTCAACTTCGGGAACAAGACAATTAAAACTGGAGCAAATTTATATTATTCAGACACGTCTTAGAGCACCGGGCTGTAGGTAGCGATATATAGCTGGCTACAAAGCTACGATATTTAGTTTTCCAAAAATTGCTTGTTGTCACACATCAAAAACTACCGCTACGTAACTAGAAAGAGATACATTACCTCACCGCTTTGCATCCTGTAAGTTGTTGAAAAAAGAAGTTGTAAAGCAATGCAGAGTTCTGAGGAAGGTCTGAGTTGCATTTATTAGCATCACAACAAACACACGCTTTGGCTTCGGTCACATCTTTTGGTTGTAGTCAGTTGTAGTCAGAAGTAGGTATTTCCGAGTTCCGAGTAGGAAACTGCAACTGGAACGTCCCCCAAAGTCAGAATGTCCTACTGGGAACTTGGTGAAACCTCACCACCCCCGAGTTGACAATCAAAGATGAATGCCCCCAGTGTGAACAGTTATTTAGCTCCTGTAATAATCCATTTATTTGCACTTCTGACTGGGGTGTGTCGCTCTAGATCAGCTGTATACATAGTATTGTTAGACTTATATTTACAAAAATGCTGCCATAGTGATAATCACATTCTTCATGTAATATTTGTGAACAACAACACAGGGCGTGCTAACAACAGCTAACAATAGCCTGGTAGATCGGCCTGTTTTTTTCTTCAACTTCAACTGGAACGCCGATAAGTCGGAGATGATGTAACTCCCAGTTCCAAGGTCACTGAAACGCAGCATTATGACAGTCGCCGCGCGTGCTCATGGGTAGCAGAGTTTTTATGTCACTGGTAATAGATTCTCCTCAAAGCACCTTTAAATCAAAGAGGATATTTGTGTAAAACTAGAGGAAATCCCCAGCAAGTTTAAAACTGTAGTTTTAAACTATAACAAGGACATTTTTGGTAACTTTGCAGTGCAGCCTGGTCAGCCTAGTTCAATGTCTGTAATCAGTCAGATCCATCTTGCCAAGCTTCAGCAATGATTGTGAGCGTGTCCTTTAAAGCAGGAAGATGTGAAAGCTACAAGCATTAGGACAGCAGGAAGTTACAGAGTAGCAATCAGCTTCAGTAGCCATTTTATCAGATCTGGACCACATTTCATTATTAAAGGATAAGTTCGGCTTCTACAGCTTTCACATTGTTTATAGAATGAAGTAGAACAATATACTCACCCAGAAGGCTTTCCTGATCCAAACAGTGCTTCGGGAGATATTTAGATCCAAAATCGAGCGGCGGACATCCGTATAATGGTAGCACACGGGGCATGGATAGTGCCGCTCCTAAAGCTGCATTAATCGTCCAAAAACTCATTAGTTTCACCAATATTCCATCATGGTCCACTCACACTACTCCTCCATTACAGTCTGTGTGGCTCCAGACATGTTTTTGTGACTGTGCTGACCTCTGAACTGAAAACTTTGTTTACAGCTGCCGCTCATTGTTTCAGGGGCGACCGCCGGCTACACAACTTTCTTCTTCCAGTTTTGTGCAAAATGGACGAATATCTATCTGATGAAGATGTTGTGGACGAGAATGTTGAATATGATGGGTGTCCTTACAGTTTCGAGCCAGAGTATACAGATGAGGAGCTCATCGAACGGAGGACGCAGAGGCAAAGAGAAGAACAGCTGGCCAGAGAGCAGTCTTCAGTTCAGAGGTCAACACAGTCACACAAAACATGGGTGGAGCGACTCCGGACTGTCTTGGAGGAGTAGTGTGAGCGGACCATGATGAAATATCGGTGAAACTAATGAGTTTTGGGATGATTAATGCAGTTTTAGGAGCGGCGCTATACATGCCCCGTGTGCAACCATTATATGGATGTCCGCCGCTCGGTTTTGGACCTAAATATCCCCCGAAGCACTGTTTGGATCAGGAAAGCCTTCTGGGTGAGTATATTGTTCTACTTCATTCTATAAACAATGTGAAAGCTGTGGAAACCAAACTTATCCTTTAAGGAGGTCCATGTCACATATACGTGGTAAATGATACATCTGTGTGGTAAAATTTAATATGATGATAGTCTAAGGACTGAAACGTAGTTTAAGCTAACAGCTAACAACAGGGTCGAGCTGCTACATCGCACTATGGCAATCGTCCAATCACCAGCTGCTGTTGTTTTTGAAGGTTTTCCCCTTTTGAAAACATTTTCGAACAGCTCTTTCCCAGATGGACCAGTGACTGTATTTCCGCAGTGGATATAAGGAACTGTTTGTTCAGCAGGTTAAGAGTAACCCTCGCTGTCCCAAATTCTTGAAATTTCAGTGGTCTGCAGATCTTTAACTGCCCTCAGTAACATATTTTTACTGTAAGGCATAAACCTCCTTTCTTTAGTTTTTATGATTTTAATTTTTTTCCAAATAAAACACTGCTTTAAGTCGCTTTCTGTGTAAATGAGAAGGTTTCAAAGCCTTTAACTAAATAAATGGCACGCAATATTTGGTTATACAGTAAAAGAGTTATGGAACTCACTTCCCCCTGACCCCTGCAACACTGACTCCATACACCTCTTTAAAACAAGACTCAAAACCCATCTGCTACAGCTCTCCTAATCCCTCTGATCCTTTGCACAATTGTATTGTTTTATTTGTTTTTATACCTGTTTTTATGGTTATTTTAATGCACTTCATATCCTTTGTAAGGTGACCTCAAGTGTCATGAAAGGCACCCTTAAATACAATTAATTATTATTATTATTATTATTATTATTATTATTATCATTAGATAGAGTGAGTTGTTCATGTCTTGAAGAGTTATAACTTTAGAGAGAGGAGTCTTGTGCCCAACAGTGACAATTTGCAGTCTTATTCCTTAAACAGTGTAATTATTCTGTTCAAATCTACAAATATATCATGACATTGTTGTCTTCTTGTTTGTCTGGTCCACAAATAGGATCCACCATTACCTCTAAAAGTCTGCAAAATGAATCTAAGGAGATAATAACTGCTCCTGTTGTGGGATATTTTTTGGCAGAATAATGTTGTGCTTGTTAGTGAGCCTCAGGAGGAAGACGGCTGTGACTGCTGCGCTCCAATCAAATCAAAATGACAGAGTGACCTTGGAGAGGCACACAGAGGATATATTTTTAGCCTGTCGTTCTCACAGTGATGCTCCTTTTCCTCCAGACGACTCATTTTATTTTAGTTTTGTTCCAGTGATGGCCCACATGGCTGCCTGCTATGGGGACATGTGTTTACAGAGCAGGACTCATGAGACGGTGGAGCTGAAGGAGTCGACTGCTTCACATAAGCTGCTTTTCTGACAACTCTTTCTTTCAAGCTGTGTCAATAAAAGGCTGCGGTTTTTACACACTGGGTTCAGGGAAGTGAGCTTGACTCAAACGCGCGAATTCAGGTCTCTGAGGGGCCTGGGGAGTTGTTGCTCAGTGAAGTGAGAGATAAAACATTTTTTTTTCTCATAGTTTGATTGTTGACTGATGTCTCATATCTTTGAACAACTGTCAGCTCTGTCGGAAAACCAGTGTGCTGGCTTTTAAAGGAGGAAAATGGGTTTCCTCAAGACAGTTTCATGAGCGATTTTTTTACTGGTTTTATCAACAGACTGATGATTATTAGTAGATGTTAAATAGATTTATAGTTAAGTCTCACAAGACAGAAAAAGCTAGAAATGAAAACTGACTCAAAGGAGGAATGCTTGATAAAAATGTATCTTATTTTCATAAACCTGAAGAGAGTTAGGCAAACAAACAGATTTAATACAGCCGAGTTAGACAGTAATGAAGTAGATTTACTAGAGTACTGTACTGCAGTACATTTTTGAGTGTCTGTCCTTTACTTGAGTATTAGTTTTTTTGTAAACTTATGACTTTTTGACCACTATTTTTTTAGAAATAAGGACTAAAATCCTCACCACACTCTGTGAATTCTCCCATATGCTGTTTTTATGTGCTCTGACTCATTTCATGACCACAAAATGAGAATATTCAAAGTGAGTTGTTTCTCAGATGAGGCGAGCACAGTTGTTAAAAGTATTTGAGATGTTAATATGCTTACAAAGATGTTCATTTTGGCCAGGGGTGGATAGTAATGAAGTAGATTTACTTGAGCATTGTACTTAAATATAGTTTTGAGTATCTGTATTTTGATAATAATAATTATCATTATTATTAGTTTGGGAAACTTGTGGCTTTTACTGCAAGAAAGGTATTGTATATCTACCTCCACTACATATCTATGAAGGATCTCCTTACTCGTTTTAAGTATAGCCTTGAAGTCAGCAGGTAAAATTTCCTTTCTCTTCTAGAAAGTGTGTGTCTGATTTGTTCAAGTGGTGATGCCACACACCTGTACCTCGTGCACGCACTACTCAGATTGGACAGGTGAACACTAAGCTAACGTTGCTCAGATAACGGTTCATCTTGGCCGTAATGATGGCTGAAGCAGATACAGACGATTCCACACCAGAGCACCAATGACCATATCAGAAGTCAATGTTTGAGATTGTCTTAATGAAGAATGATTCATATAATTTTGAATGCAGCAATGTTGTCCTTTTGTCGATTCAATGGTGTTTCCAAAGGCATTTCTAAAGGCTGCACAGCAAATTTTACAAGCTTTTTACTGTACAAGTGCCATAGGCAGGCCAATGCATTCAGCAAATTGTTTGAGTCATTAGGTTCTGTAAATTCATTGTAGCAACAATACAATAACATGTTGACATTAAAATAAAAATTTACTTTTAATACTTTAGTATTTTCAAAAGCAGGGACTCCTGTACTTTAAAGGTGTAGTCAGCGATGTGGGAGAAAACGAGTGGAGAGGTTGTTTACAAACGAATTTAGACCCACCTCTCCCTTCATACCTCACCCCTGGCTCCACCCCCGAAAGCTGATGGACGTGCATCATCATGGAAACGGCTGTACAAAGTGCGTTGCTGACCAACGTAGCTAAGGTAACCCTGACTCGTCAGACAACTCGACTTCCATTATTGATAACATCACGACAACAGTACATTCTGGCAGATTAGACAATAAGATGAATGCCTGACGGCTGTTACTGTTATGTGAAGCACCACAAAGCTAATGTTGCTTACCTATCCAGCAGAAAGATGGCGACATCCGCGTCAGTATTCAGGTCTTTCAATTTGCGGAGTTCCCTCCACCGTCGGAAAGCAACACCAATGTTGACCCGGGTCTTCGCTCCTTCATGGTCATAGCCCTTCTTTTTCACTTTTCACTCCTCTGACCTTTTTCTTTTGGGCTGTTTTTCAGCCATTGCTACTACACCTATTGTATCTCTCTCTTACGCTAACTGCGCACGCCACACAACCTATGACTCCACCTCCCCCCTCTGTCTGATCTGCGCATGAGTGTGATCGCCTCCTGGTTGTGGGGGGGTATACCCTGTTTTGGTAACTCGGCCTGAGCCACGGTATTTACCTGCTGAAATTCAGAGCCAAGGCTGTGTATTGAAACCGGACTTGTTTTTTCAACATGCTGTCAGTGGTGACAACTTGTGGATGGAGAGGAGAAATACGGTGATTTTGACAAATAGTGCATTAGATTAGAAGATTAGAAGATCACTAACTACACCTTTGATATGAGTAAAAACTTGAGGAAACCTCTTCCATTTGTATTGGGGTAATATATGGAGTATCTATAATTTCACTTAAGTAGTAAAGTTGAGTACTTTGTCCACCATGGGATACAACATTATCATACAGCTATTACACCTTAAAACTAGTAGTTTCTAAGTTGATCTAATTGACTTCTGAGAGCATAGTGTCTATTCCACTCCCTCAGAGTTCCCCAGAAGCCTGCATGTGGTACTATGTAAGTCTGGCTGCAAACCACCTTTCAAGAAGTGTGCGCAACTTCCTGGCATGAGAGTAATTGTGCACCAGGTGGCTGTTTTTTTGCTATTTATGCAATAGATTTTGTTTTTTTGGTCTGACTGATATGCAGATTATTTAGTTCCCCTTCTTTTGTTGTTCTTCTACACTCAAAGAACAGATGCAGAGAGACTTTTTATATGTTAGTACTCAGATTAAAATGCTTTTGATCATTGAAGCGTCCAAAGCACAATAACTATTCAAACTGAGGGTCAGACACTCCCGCAAATGCAAAAACAAAATTTCACCAATTATTTAAATCTCCAGTTAAAATTTACAAGGTCAGGCAGGTGTGTGTTTATGATGACATGTTCATGAACATAAAATAACTGTTGGCTTTAAGCATTTTTTTCTTATTTTCCAGCATGAGTCCTGAGCTCTGCTCTCTATTGCAAAACACACTTCATGACCTGTATGCTTTTCTATGAGCATAATGAGATAACATAGCATGTATAAAAAATCTTGAAAGTAGCTCCACGTTTTGTGAAAATCTTTGAATCTGTGCATGTTTATTTATTATTATCTTGGCTCCTGGAGTGTTATGTGCACTGGAGTGCAACAAGAATATAGTGCACGGAGAAGTGCAGCAAAAAGCCCACACAGTCTCTCAGCCGAAGGCCTCGTTATCAACGTTAACCTGAAATTTTCAACAAATGCTCTGATGTACTCTCTGAGGTGTGCGGTTGTGCATCCCATGTGGGATCTCATGGTTGTGTGCCAATCTCTCTAATGTGCCCTCAAAATAGGAGAGACATTTTGTGGCACAGACGTCAGACTTTTGAGCAGGTATGAGGAGGTTTATAGTGCAGTCAATTTCTGGCCCTCAGGATACTGTAGGAAGAACTCTTTGAGCCTGACTACTTCTCATTTTCAGACCAACACAATCCCGGGTACACACAGGAATGATGATCATTTGCTATTTTTAAGAGCACACCGTATAAATAACTCATGCGTCAGGTGGAAATTAAACCTGCGCTTCACATCAAAACACTTTGCTGCAGTTTAACCGAGGAAAAGTTTCCTGAATGTAATCTTTAATGTTTATAAAGGCAAAAAAACAAATTACAAAAACATCTTTATGGCCTTTATTGAGAAAGAATCCATAAGCAGAGTTGAAGGCATGATAATTCCTCATTTAGAAATGAGATAATGAGTGAAACTATGGATGAACAATGGAGAAATGTTCTTAGTAAGAGTAAGTGTGTCAGTACTAAAACAGAAGAACTAAGTATCTTAACTCAAACACTGGGAGTAAAAAGGTAGCCTAATGCTTTGACCTGCCTCTGCCTACAGTCATAAGATAATTTTAGATGGTCCCGTGTGCCTGTTTTTTGACCCTTTTATGTTAAAGGGACTGTGAGGAGTTTCTAAGCTATTACAAAAAAGTCTCACTTTTAGATATATGCCTGATCGAAATACACACTTAAAGATGAGTTTTGTAGCGTCAAATAGGTTATCTATAAATGCTATTTCTTAGCCTTCGTGGTCGGGACGGACAGGCTGGACTGGCCTGGATACTCAACTTCGGGAACAAGACAATAAAAACAAGAGCAACTTTATATTATTCGGACATGTCTTAGAGCACTGGACTGTAAGTAGTAATATACAGCCGGCTACAAAACTACAATACTAAGTTTTCCAAAAATTGCTTGTTGTCACACATCAAAAACTACCGCTACGTAACTAGAAAGAGATACGTTACCTCGTTGCTTTGCATCCTGTAAGTTGTTGAAAAAAGAAGCTGTAAAGCAATGCAGAGTTCTGAGGAAGGTCTGAGCTGCAGTTTTTAGTATCACAACAAACACACGCTTTGGCTTCGGTCACGTCTTTTGGTGCGTTCCAGTTGTAGTCAGAAGTAGGAATTTTCAAGTTCCGAGTAGGAAACTGCAACTGCAACATCCTCCAAAGTCGGAATTTCCTACTGGGAACTCGGTGAAACCTCACCACCCCTGAGTTGACAATCAAAGATGGATGCCCCCAGTGTGAACAGTTATTTAGCTCCTGTAATAATCAATTTATTTGCACTTCTGACTGGGGTGTGTCGCTCTAGATCAGCTGTATACATAGTATTGTTAGACTTATATTTACAAAAATGCTGCCATAGTGATAATCACATTCTTCATACTACAACACAGGGCGTGCTAACAACAGCTAACAATAGCCTGGTATATCGGCATGTTTTTTTCCGACTTCAACTGGAACGTTGATAAGTCGGAGATGATGTCACTCCCAGTTCCGAGGTTACTGGAACGCAACATTACGACAGTCCCCGCACGTGCTCATGGGTAGCAGAGTCTTAATGTCGGCGGTAAAAGATTCTCCTCATAGCACCTTTAAGTAAACTTGTACTATCTTCATATTATCTTCCTCTACTTCTAAACATAAGCTTTGTTTTGTTGTCTTACTTCTATAGTGGTTTTCGTGAGAGATGTGACGTTCTTAAATTAGTCGAGTTTTTTGAACAGCTCTTTCAAGTGAAAGATGAGAACGATTCACAGTTTCATTTTTAAATGCAAACTGGCTGAATATTTTGTGAAAACCACCAAGTAAGTGGGTCAACAAAACAAAGCCTTTGTTTAGGAATAGAAAAACATAATATGAAGATAGTAGAAGATAACTTAACACAAAGGGATAAAAAACAGGATCACCTTGAGTTATCTGCTGACTGCAGATAGAGGCTGGCTAAAGAATTACTGTACCTGTATACTCTCAGTGTTTAAGCTAAGCTAACTAGCATTTGGCAAAGTTTGCCCCTCTCTTCCTTGTTGCTGCGCACACAGTTGAAAGAATGGTGTCTACCTGCTTGTCAGGGACTCAGGAGTGAGGTAAGACACAAAAGCAACAAAATGTTGGAGTGTTCCTTTAAAACACTCAGTTTTTGATGTAATTGCTGCCTCCACCTACATGTGTGCTTTTTGCTCTTCAAAATGCAAACACCATGACCTCTGCATTGCTTGTGGCCCCTTTTCCCCACTCCAACCTGACCTGCAGACAATCAGAGTGAAGTTCATTAAAGTAGTCCTCCTATCCCCTAAAATCAGAGTGTTTCCAAAGGAGAGGGCAATAGAGCTCCATCTGTTTCTCTAGACACCTAAGACACAATGTAACAGTCAAATGCAATAGGACCTTTTAAAGTTTTGATACCCAAAGTGAGTTAACAAGCACATCTAGAAAAAGAGGACACATGTGCTCGGTTCTCTCTGCTCAGAGTAAGACGTCCTTCAGCACACTGCACTACAGAGAAAACTGCCTCACTCTGAGACAAAGGCATTAATACTGCTTATTTGATTTCATTAATTATCCATTAGCTCTAGACATTAATGATCTGTGTAAGCTGAAGGGTTGACTCATAGATAATTTATGCCACTATGTGTTCATGAGTAAAATAGATATCACATGAAAAATAACCTAAAGGGTTTAATGATCCCCTCACGGTGCGTCCACTTTTTCATAAATCAGTAGTTCACGGAGGAACCGGCACACTGAGATACAAAATTATGATGCAGGTCCACACGTCTGGAGACAGAGCTGTGTGGGAGACGCAGCCAACATACATCTTGTGTCCAACACTCTAAAGCAGCCTTTCCCAAAGTTTGCACACTAAAAAATGTTGAGTTATTTTTGTAACCCAATTTATGTGTTGCTAGTGTTGAGTTAAATTTTGGGTTATTTTTATAAAGAGTAACCCATTTTCTGGGTTATAGGGCTATTATTTTAACCCAACTATGTCACATCCAGCTCCACACTCACTTGTCATCAGACGGTCTCGCTCTCATGCCAAGAACTCCAGACCTGATATCTGGACTGATCACCTGTTGCCGACCTGTTCTGTTCCTGTTTCCGCCTTTACCGTCTCATCCTCGGCTAGACTACAAGGTACCGACCCGTTTCTGTCCTGCACCTACTTGCCTGCCTGATCCCCGGTTGCTGACCTTGCCTTCTGTTCTTGACACCGAGTACCTGTTCGTGAATCTTGATCTGTGGTGGCCATCTGTTCTCTGGTATCTGACCCCTCTGCCTGTGTGTGACGCCGAGTACCCGTCTGTGAGCCTGAATCAGTGGTGGCAGCCTGATCTCTGGCAATCAGAGCCGTTTCCTGCTCTGAAAGACAAAGTGAGTCCTAACCTGCTTCACCTTAAAGACTCTGAGTTGGTTTGAATGTGTGACTCCTGCAAGACCAAGTGGACTACGTCACTGCCTTGTGTTCCTATTGCGGGTTCGATCCCCGCTCTCTACAATTGTTCCTGTGTCTGTTCAATAAAGCTGGTTATTGTTAACTGCAAAATCTGTGTTGCTTCTAGGTTCTAACTGCCTCCATGTCAAACTACTGGGAGCCCTGAATTGCGTGACCCAATAATTGGGTTATTAACAATCCAACATCGTAGTTAGCATAACCCAACTTTTGTGTTAAATAATAAAACCCAAAAATTGGGTTGAAAAAAAAGGACCCAACCTGTTGGGTTAAAACAACCCAAAAAGGGGTTTGTCCTTTTCTGAACCAGCAGTTGGGTTAAAATTTGGTTATTTTTTAACCCAACTGTTTTTAGTGTGTGGGCTCTGATCCAAAGTGGGTCACAAGCTCATTTTTAATGGTTGTGGGCTGTCTTTAAACAGTGAGTGGTGTTCACCTCGTCCTTATCCTTGCATAACCCTGCCCACACCCTCTGAGCCCTCACAGCAAAGGAGAGAGACGTATGTGTGCACAGTTGACACGAAGGACGAATGTGTTCATGGTGCCCAAGTGAAACTATAAAGACCATTTTATAAATATTAGCTTGACAAGGCCTTTTGGATGTAGCAGAGAGGCTTAACAATGTTTTACGGGGTAGAGGCTCAGTTTTACAGATTGGACAGACTCCTCGGGACAAAACTCTGCAGCAGCAAGAAAAATCAGAATATTTAGTGCAAAAAAGTGGAGACAAATTGTATTACCGACAGCAAAACAGCATGTTCTCTTAGAAAAGCATGGTGTTTGTGAATGACATTTTAAATCGTTAACTTTGTGTCTCCCATAAGCAAAATCATGAATAAGGCAGCAGCCAATCATCAATGAGACTCAACAGGAATGACAACGAGAGGACCTTTCAACTTCTAACAGATTCTTTCAAAACCACATCAAGGCTGATAAAATATCATTGTATCACAAATAAGTCTTCATATTCTGTTAAAGAGGATTTTTAAATGAGTCAAGGATACAGGCAGTACTGTTCAAAGGAGAGACCGGGACAGTTGTTACACTTCTGCACATCCTTCATCATAACTGAGGTCATTTGATGCTCAACTTTTGACTTAAGAGACAAAGAAATCAAGTCATTTCTGTTATTTAAGACATGAGTATGAGATTGTTTCTCATGTTTATAAAGGAAATAGAAGAATAAAACCCTAAATAAAAGAACACCCTGTAATATTTCATTAACTCAATTTCTGCTGCCTTCTTATTCAAAGCAACATATGCTGCTAATCAAAGCTCGACAACTTTAAAGGCTTAAAAGTATATTTCACAGGAGAGAATTATTCAGCCTTTATGACCCAAAACAACAGGGTTTATGATTATAATAAGTGAGGCTTATATTTTTGTTTGTCCGTCCGTCTGTCTGTGAACAAAATAACTCAAAAAGTAATGAATGGATTTTGATGAAGTTTTCGGAAAATGTTCAGCATGGGAAAAGGAAGATTCAATTTTGGTGTTGATTCGGATCACCGTCTGGCCGTCATGATGAAAAATGTGATTTTCGTGTAAACTACTGAACTAAAATAGATATCATTATGAATGTAATCGCTAATGGTATGTTTTCATGGTCATGGAATCTAAATAATGAAATAATGGTAGGACTAATATTTATGGTGAAAATCACAATATGGGTGAGGACTGTGGCGCTGGCGGAGGTCTGCGCTCTCCGAGTGCTTTTCTAGTTTCAATATATTTCTGAAAGAATTTAAATAAAATCAGACATTTGGTTTTATTCAATTTAAAATATTGTTTTGCAGTTGAAAACCAACAACACCAACCAGTAAGTGATACTTGATATCTGGTTATTGATAACAAAATTCTTCATCCTTCTTTGCAAAATCGTAAAAGTCTTAATATTTGTTCAAGCCAAAAATGATTCATTCATTCTTTTCTACACTGTTAACCCTTTCAGAGTCATGTTGGGCTTGAGCCTATCCCAGCTGTCATTGGGCGAGAGGGTGGATACACCTTGAGCTGGTTCCCAGCCAATCACAGGGCCACATAGAGAGACAGACAGCCATTCACACTCACACTCATACCTAAGGGAAATTTGGAGTCCCCAGTAAATCTAATGAGCATGTTTTTGGTCTGTTGGAGGAATGCAGCGTGCCCAAAGAGAATACACACTTCAGAGGAACATGCTCCACACAGAAAGGCCCTGACAAACCCAAGGATCAAACCAGCAACCCTGCTGTGAGGCACGTGCGCTACCTGCTAATATTATGTAGTTCAGTCAGTCAACTCAGGTTTCATTGTTTTATTGTAGCTGCAAATACGTGTTATAGGTGTGGCGCCCAGGCTCCAGTCTCATCACTCCTTGCAGAAAGAGTTATATGAAGGCATGGAGGAGTGATTAGCAAACATATGAACACCCCTGGAGCCTGCAGGTGGATGCTGGGGTGGAGGTGGGGGTGAAAGAACACGCAGCAAATCAGTGTGTGGCAGCATAGACGTTTGCCGGGCAGAGGGAAAGATGGGTAAACTCCCAGTTTAAATACACCGCCAAATTGAGAGGTGGAGAGTGTGATTGGAGGATGGATGAGAGGAGTGTGACGTGTGATGTGACATGTGCATAGCAGCGCAGCTCGAGTTGTCTATCTGAACAAGCTCGCAGGCTTTGCTTCATTTTTGTAAGTTTGGGTCACGCGGGGAAGGCAACTTCTCAATCGAACCTGAGCTGAAAAAAAGTCTGGGAACTCTGACACTCAAGACAGTCATTTGTTCAAGTTAAATGGTTTTGGGCACAAGTTGAGTATAAAAAGCGAGTGATTTGTTTGTTAATGGATCAAACTTTCTTTTGTCTTTACAGCACTTATTTTTTCTCTTATCTACTTATTTACTTAAATGTTTGGACCTTGGTCTTATTGACGGACATACATAGGTAAATCTATTTTTACTTTGAATGTTCTGTATTTAAGGACTTTTAGAATCTGTTATCATAAGTGGCTGCTTTTTTTATCATGACATGACAAAACCAAAACAGTAGTTGAACTTATAGTTTGCGTTTACAGATGGTGTGGATTGTAACCATTCAGCATGATAACAGAGGAGTTTCACACTCTGCTGATCTGACGTCACGGGCACATTGACACTGAGGTCTGCAGGACAAATAACTATTCTCAACTGATTCTTCTTTAGATATGGTAATTTAGGCTATTGTAGTTCACTAATAACTCAGCTGTGTTTAAATTACTATTTTGTTTTGTTTTGTAAATGCTATCTAAACCTAAACCCAGTGAGGAAGCCGGAAGATAAGGCATGAGGGGGGGATGGTAGAGCCGGTAGTTAGTGCATCCTCAAGGACACGGTGTGCTGTGGGAGCCGGGCTGAGGTGTTACAGGGAGTCAGCGTGGATAAGAGGAGGAGGGGGGATGGGAGGAAGGACTGCTGACGCATTTAGGAGCTGGTGGAGGGGTGAGAGGAGGGGGGCTGCTGACGTCTGGACAGCCATGCAAATCTAGAAAAACCAAGGAGATGGCCCCAGTCCAAACTCTGCCCGCTGAACCCTGGTGATTTCTGGCAGAGGATGAAATGGAGCAATAGGGAGGCTCAAACGACAAGTTTGCATTTCTGGTTTTTGTTGTTTTTGGTTTATTTCGCTGTTGGCAGCAGCTCCTATGTGCCTCACAGAGAGGAGTCCACTTAAGAGGAGAGCAGCATCTTGACAGGGAGTTTTGGTCACAGATAGCAATATGCTGTACTCAGCTTTAATAGCTCAAAAGTACAGAGTGGAATGAGAAGTGGATCGTACATTGTGCATTCTGTTCCCAAAACATGATGTGAGGACAGAACAAACTCAGAGGCTACCTGGTGTAGATCCACAAACACGACACATAATAGCATGATCTTTTTTATTATGAAAGATATCTGAATAAAACAAAATAAAGAGAAAAAATATGGTCAGCAAACATGGAGCAAGTGTTTATTTTCATTGTTTTTTTTCTTTATTTAAAAAAAGACATTACATAATATTCAAAAATATCCATTAATTGATATACGCACAAAGGGACAAAAAACAAATTCAGAAAAACATAAATAGCACTATAGTACCAAAACTTAGGCAGATATGTAAAATACTGCAAAGTAAAACACTCTTAAATCAGTTGTTTCTATTTTCAAATAAATTTTAAAAATTCAGGGTGGCACGGTGGCGCAGCAGGTAGTGCATGTGCCTCACAGCAAAAAGGTACTCGATTCAATCCCGGGTCGGACAGGGGTCTCGCAGACATCAACATACGCACACACACCTGCGCCCACACACATTCAGTCATACTAGCTGTAAAGAGAGAGAGACATGGCTGAGCACCGAGGACTGAGGCAAGGAATAAGCTACTTTTGTGGGCCATCAACACTGAGGAGGGCTCCTGGCCCACGAGGAGCGCAGCCGGAGACTTCCCCGCCCCGCACAGACACGATGCCCCACACCACAGTGCAGGGGCCTCGAGCCATGCAGGCGGAGCCATCCCCTGGCAGTGGCCCCACAAGTGAACCAGGAGCAGCTCCCAGCATGGAGAGCCCCCATGAGGAAGCACTGGAGCTAAAACCATCATACTAAAACAGTGATATAAATATAAGAGAAGGGGGACATAAAGAAGAGAGAGAAAATAACACAAATTGGATAACTGGAATAACGTTACAAATGAAGAATTAGATATGATAAGAAGTTTGACTAAAAAAATAAATAAGTTATACAGTAATAGAACAATAAATAATAAAAAAAATAACTTGATTAAATCAATTAAAAGCTTGATTAATAAGGTGGGTTTTTAAGAAGAGGAATCTACATTGAATCATTGTTTGGTGGGTACTCTTGCACAAAATGTGTATAATTAATCAATTATAGGCTACATAACAGTTTCATACAAAGGTTGCAACACAGTCATAAACTAAAATGCCAAGTCTTAAACCTCAAGTTTCTAAAACTCAGTCTCTTATCACTTGGATGATACTGAAAATTGCTCAATATACAAATTAATGAAGTATTGGCAGCACTGTCAGATAAGCAGTGCTGACTCTTATAGTTTTAGTATTTTGATGCCACACTCTGTTCCATCTTGCCTGGACTGCAAAATGATGTTGTCCAGCATGTAATTTACTAAACAATTATGCTAAATAAATAAAAATGTCCCTGTTGTGAACTTAAACCTTTGTATCCAAACATCATTATTTACTGTTGTGTAGAGGGCAGTTCTAACGAAACTTAAATGTCATATCTGCAAGTCATTTTATAAAGCTTAAACTATCAGCAGCAGCAGAGACACACTGTGGGCTAATGCCAGCAGTCGTTAAGTAAACTTATTAAAAATATGCCTGTGTCTGTCTCTTCCCTCCTTGTAACATGAAAAACGCTAGCAGGAATTTCATAAAAACAAGAAAAACATGTGCAGGTGAGGTTTGTGGACTCAGTATGAACATTTTGAGAGTTAATTTGGGATGGAGGATGGAGGGAGACTGGTCTGATAAACAAACATGATGATCCAAAAGTCTAAGTCCACTCTGAAGAGAATTTATTTCTTAGTTTTTCTTTTTGGAGATGTTGATTTCTTAAAGTTATGCAATGTATGGTAGTTACATAACCAATGTTTAAGTCAGCTAAGCATGTTACATAACCGATGAACATACAGCAGCATTAAAGCATCACCCTCTATCTTGATCTAGATCTGTTGGTTTGAGTGACTCAGTCAACAAAACAAATTTTTACACCACATTAGAATTATTGCCATTTTGTTGTTTTCACAGAAATGAAATATGTATTTACCACCGGGCTCTGTTTTGAAAGTTCTGCCAAGGTTATCAGCAATAAATTAATCTACCATTTGTCTTTCAAACATTGTCCATTATTCTGTATGCAGAGTTGTAGAGAAAGTCTGTGTGATGAGCAAAAGAGACAGCATATTTAGTCACACAGCATTACTGGGAAATGAATGACTGTTGGGCTTAACTTATCTTGCCACAGAGCCACAGAACCTCTAATTAAACCTCAGTCCTACTTTATAAGTGAATGGTCTAACTTAAAGGATTCACATGATGTCAAAATGTTGTTGAGTGTTGACAACAACACTGCATGTCTGAAAAGCTGGTGCCTGTTGTTTTAGGACCCCAAGTTAAAGTTTTTAGAACAGTAGCACAAACTGACCCTTTGTCAAGCCCCGCCCTTTACAGGAAGTAATCCTCTATCAAGCTCCACCCACCTTAATAACCATTACGGAGTTGTACAGAATCTATTACTGCTGTCCTCTCTCCCATTTGAAACAACTAAAAACGACTTACTTTTTCACTAACTTTTATTCATGTTTCATTGACTTGGTTCCTTGTTAAATGTGCTTTAAAGGTGCTATGAGGAGAATCTTTTACCGGCGACATTAAGACTCTGCTACCCATGAGCACGCGCGGCGACTGTCGTAATGCTGCGTTTCAGTAACCTCGGAACTGGGAGTGACATCATCTCCGACTTATCCGCGTTCCAGTTGAAGTTGGAGAAAAACATGCCGATCTACCAGGCTATTGTTAGCTGTTGTTAGCATGCCCTGCGTTGTTGTTCACAAATATCACATGAAGAATGTGATTATCACTATGGCAGCATTTAAGTCTAACCATACTATGTATACAGCCGATCTAGAGCGACAGACTCCAGTCGGAAGTGCAAATACATTGATTATTACAGGAGCTAAGTAACTGTTCACACTGGGGGCATCCATCTTCGATTGTCAGCTCAGGGTGGAGAGGTTTCACCGAGTTCCCAGTAGGAAATTCAGACTTCGGGGTACGTTCCAGTTGCAGTTTCCTACTCAGAACTTGGAAATTCCTACTTCTGACTACAACTGGAATGCACCAAAAGACGTGATCGAGGCCAAAGCGTGTGTTTGTTGTGATGCTAATAAAAATGCAGCTTGGACCTTCCTCAAAACTCTGCATTGCTTTACAACTTCTTTTTTCAACAACTTACAGGATGCAAAGCGACGAGGTAATGCATCTGTTTCTAGTTACGTAGCGGTAGTTTTTGATGTGAGACAACAAGCAATTTTTGAAAATCTTAGTATCGTAGTTTTGTAGCCGGCTATATATCGCTATTTACAGCCCGGTGATCTAAGACGTTTCCGAATAATATAAATTTGCTCTAGTTTTGTCTTGTTCCCGAAGTTGAGTATCCAGGCCAGTCCAGTCCATGCTATAAAACTCATCTTAAAGTGTGTATTTTGATCAGGCATATATCTAAAAGTGAGACTTTTTTGTAATTACTTAGAAACTCCTCATAGCATCTTTAAGTAAAATAATAAAGACTAGACTACACTAGAATGTATAACAAAAACTCATTCAAATAATTAAATACCACTGATGAATGACCTTACTGATGTCATCTCAGCTGTAACCTCAGCATTTCATGTTCCTAGAGCACATTTTTAATGGGAATAAATGTTTTCTCTTATCTTAATTGCAGGTTTGTTGTCTTTTCAATTTTGAAGGAACCAGTTGTAAAAACATTTCATCACAATGCACCAAAATAGACTCTGCCAATGCTGTGTTTGTTTGACAGGCAAACTCAGCAATATCAGCTTTGATATGAGGCTCTGATTCTGATTGGCTGGTTGGTGAACCAATCAAAGATCCAACAAAAGCTCAATTGGACAGCAGTTATTGATCATATTCTGTTCACATTGTCCATTGTCTCGAGTTTTTGTCTCCAAAGTCAGAGTCAAGTTTGAAGTCATTAAATTAGCGACTTGAGTCAACTCAAGTCTGAGGCTACGTTTACACGGACACTCCTGACTTAAAGACAGAAAGATTTTTCTTTTGCGTTTTCAAATTCTTCTGCATTCAGACAACAACACTGGAGACGTATGGACCCGCTGTAGTATGCTTGCTGGTTCAGTAGATGTCGGTGTAGGTCTGCAGAGAGGCAGTGCTGCTGCAACACACGAACACAGAAGAAAAACTTTTCACAAACAACAATGGCGAATAGACGCACAGAGACGCAGGAGTTTTCCATCTGTCTGGATAGTTTTGTCTGGAAAACAAACCGAGCATGGTAAGAGGCTCACACGCGTTACTCGGCAGACGGTCAAAGCTGTTGTTGCTCCTGGTATGCGCGCGCAGCCTTCATGTGAAAGAGTACTGCGCATGCAGTGATGTCTGCATTTCACCCTGAAATGCTCTGATATGGGTTTACATGGAGCTGCATGGAGAGCATATTGGAAACTTTCCACCCTGGAGCTCGTTTTCAAGTTACTGCCAAAACACCATAAAAACTTATCGGATTTGACCGTTTTCGGCACCTTGTAAACGCAGCCTGAGTGTCAATGACTTGAGTCCAATTATCTGGTACATTGCAGGGGTTACTTGATATAAATTTACAGAGCATGTTAAAAGTTAGTTTGCATGAAAATTCCTCTTCATAACACATTAAAATTAATCCATCAATATAAACATACACTACATAAAACACTATCCTTGCATAAAAAATCATACATTAGTATTAAATGTATACCGTCACAACTAAACATTATGTACAAAGCAAATATAAGTAATCAATACGCTGAGCTGATTTTAGCCATATCTGCAGTTTGGGATTTAACACTCACAAGGTTCCTTTCATACAGTGAAATTAAGCCCATCCTGAAATTACACTGATGTTTTATTGAAGATGGCCACTGAAAAAACTCTTGATGAGGTTTAGGTAAAAGACAAGCTCATTCATAGCCAGTGAAGATTTACAGGGTTAAAGGTAGACGTGTCGATAATACATGTCAAACAAGTTTATGTCTGGATTTTTACATGCACAGTTAACATCCATGTTCACTGTGACACACACTTAAGGGTTAATTGAACATAATGTTGTATAAGCAGAGAGCATCCTGGAGAGAGTCTGTTCTCATTATTTAGATAGTCAAATCTTGTGTGAAACCTCTCACCTGGAGTCAAATGCAGCATGTTTAGAGCTGTTTTGGAGAGCTGCCGTGTGTGTGGTACTAATGAAGAGACTCATCTCAGGACAAATATTGTTAGAGGCCTGGGTGCTGAGCTGTCTCTGCTCCTTGAGAAATTTCCCACCTTACAACCTCAGCAGCAGAAGCCACACCATGTCAAATATTGACTTGTTAAACTATGCGTGTGAAAATGCATCCAAGTTTTAAGGCTCATAAAGTAAACAGCTCCTCTTCAATGCCTCTTATAGCACCTGGAGAAAACAGCCAAAGAAATGAAGTGCAAAGCTTAAACCGTCAGGGGAATCTGTGAAGTATAGATCAGGCATGGGCAACTGTGATTACCAAGAGGGCCACATGAAACTGTTTCCATGCCTGAGGGCCGCACTGTTACAAATTGTTGGTTTAAAAAAATGATATGGTAAATGTTGAGCATAAAAACCCCTTATCTTCTCTTTTGGTGATTTTTATCTATTTTCATAAATCAGTGCTGTTGGCCACATTCTGTTTATGAATGCTTTATGAATGTTTAACCAATTTAAAAGTCCTAAAAACAATGGTAATAAGAAAATTACAGATGGCACAAACCTATCTCCACTTTTCATAGTTTTTATTATTTTCATAAAATTGGGCTATTGGTCTCCTCCCTATTGATGAGTAAGTTTTACACATTTTTGACCAAATGGAAGTTAAAAAAAAAAAACTAATTGCAATCAGGACAAAACAAAACTGATCAACTCAGCAATAGAGTGTTATTTTTCACTTCCCAAAAAGTGGCAGATTTGAAGTTAGGTTTGTGCCCAGCAGCGACGATTAATTCATTTAGTAGTGGAGCATTATTTTTATTTCCTGACGAGAAGCAATTTTGAAGATAAGAGGTCTGTAACAGACTGAACTAATATATAGTTAAACAAAAATAGCACAGATGAAGCTGTCATTAAAATTTAAAATAACTATTAATATTTTATAACTCAAACACAAACAATAATGCATAATTAAATGGTCTCTACATAAAGTTCAAGCAAATAAGTAAATCCACACCAGAGTTAAGCCATTTTAAACATTCTTTAGAAGCAACAAAGCTGTTAGTAATTATCATTTTAAAAGTACAACTATTTTACCTTTGTATTTCTTAAGAATAGTATAATTGATAATACATCTTATATTCTCATGCATCATGAAAGAGACTTGAGGAAAAAAATAAAGCGAAGATAGGTCTTTACTTACTTGCAAAAATCAAAACATTTAACAAAAATCTAGATTCTAATGGAAAGTTTCTTTTACATATCCTAATTTCTGCTTGGTGTCATGCTGGTATAACAGGTTACTTCATATTTAGTCTATTTTATAATGTTAACTTTATGTTAACAATTAGTTTTATATTTTGTAAGTGGTGTTTGGCCCCTTTGTTGTGGAAGGGGTTGTGTGTCATTGTCTACACACAAAAAAGTTGTTGGGTTATTTTTTCAACCCAACAGCTGGGTTAAGACTGTTGGTTAGTTTAATTGGGTTGTTTTCATCAAATTGGGTAATCTAAATACCCAGATTGCTGGGTTATTATAGTTGGCAGTTGAGTTATTAGCTGTTGGGTTGTAATTTTCATTATAATGTGTTGGGTTATTCCGGACTACCCAACATGTTGGGTTGATGCTCGCGCATGTGCGACCAACAGCTACCCCCAGGTTACCCCCCCCCCCAGCTGCTTCTCTTCGCGGGCTTCTACGTGCAGTACCGCCATCTAGCAGTGTCGCATACTGATAGACACCCTGAGAGACTCAGCTCTATACAAGTAAGGTTTGCTACGTGTGCACTATTCTTTCACCACAATGTTCAATTTATATTAATAAAATGTATATAAAGCACACTGTAGTTTGGGGTGCTGGTTTGGCGTAGTGGTTAGCACCCCATGTACATGCTTCTACCGGTCCAGGTTCAAATCCTGCCTGTGACCAGTGTGTCTTCCCCTACTCTCTCTCCCCCTTTCACAAGCCTATCCACTGTCTCTCTCCCATCAATAAAGGCACAAAATGCCCAAAAATATACATTTAAAAAAAAAAGCTCACTGTAGTAACTGTCTATCTTGGCTATCCGAATTCAACGTGACATGGGTGTCGGTGGCGCAGTTGGATAGTGTGCTTGGTCAATCGGGAGGTTGCAGGTTCAAGCCCAGCTCCGGGCGACACGTGGCGATGTGTCACTTAACTTAACCCCAAGTTGCTGCGTCAGTGACGTGTAAATGGTCATGAAAGGGCATGAACGTGTTAGCGTACTGATGGATAACTAACATAGAAACTCAGAACCAGCAAGGTAGGCGTGAATGGGTAGGTGTGACCTGCGGTGTAAAGCAGCTTTGAGTAGTCAAAGACCAGAAAAGGCACTATATAAGCTCAAGTCCATTTACCATTTACATGAGCGTGTGAAGCAGTGATTGTGAATTCTTGGCCATTTGTAGTTAACGTTAGCGATAGCTTCTTGTGGGTAATGTTGGGTTATTTGAACAACCCAACTGATCGAGTAAAAAGAACCCAACAGTGTAGTCAAATTGAGCCTGTGGTTGGGTTATTTGAACAACCCAACTGGGTTGTTCAAATAACCCAACTGTTGGTTAAAGGAAACCAACCCAACATGTTGTGTCAAAAAAAACCAGCATGTGTTCTGTCCAATATTTAGCCAGTGTTGGGTTAAAAAATAACCCATATTGGGTTGTTTTTAACCCAACATTTTTAAGTGTGTAAAATGTCCTGCAGCTTAGTATCCTCCTCCCTGACTCCGCTGTAAGAGTCGAGCTGCACCCCACAAAGCCTCAGCTTGTGGATCATCTAAGTCTGCTGGGTCAGCTACCCTAGAAAGAACAAATGAGCAACTGGATGAATAAACTGTCGGTCTTCCTGCTAGAGCATAAATATAGCTTCATTTTTGAAGAGTATTATCAGGAAATTCAGCTATATTCTGATCAAATTTGCACAAAATTGTGTCAGGATCAGGTCTTTTTAATTCATAGACGTATCAGAGCATCATTCCAGTATTTTCTCCTCTCTGGGTTTACTTTGTGGGGTTGTGTTAGTCCCATCATTTCAGCTTATCTTCCCATTGGTAAGTGCATCCAATCAAAAAATAAATGTTTCATTTTTTAAAAAATCTGTTTCCATAGAATGCTAATAGCCAGTGTTAATTTTGTCAACTCATTATTTGCGTCATAATTTTTGTCAACAATCTTTTGTCCCCTGATGAAAAACCTTACAATTTACACTTCATATTTTAGACGACTAAATTTACAGTATATTTCATCGACTAAAAGGTTGTGAAATTTATCAACTACAACTAGACTAAAATTTTAACAAATAAGATGACTAAAACTAAGTGGAAGATGTTCTGTCAAAATTCACACTGGTCATTGAACTAAGGATATTTTGATGGTTACCTGATGCTGGATGTGGATCCAGATTATTTTCTAGGAGTTTTTAACAGTGAGAGACAGTTTTTTTGATGATAACTTACCCAACAATATTTGAATGCCTTGGTGGAGATTTGTTCTTTTTTCTGACTTTTTTTGTTTGATATCTTCCAATGGATCCCCTTTTTCCTGACCTCTGGGTTTCTTGAAACTTTAGTGCAAAGTTTGACACAAGACAGGTATTTTCCAAACTCCTGATGCTTATATCATCTTAGGGTCCCAAATGTACATTGTTGCTAGAACTTTGCATCATCTGGAGGAAAACTATAGACCTGTATGCCCATTGTTAATGGTTGAAGCATCTAAAGAGGAATTCTCTGCTGTGTTTGATCGATGTACGTTTTGAGCTGTCAAACCGTGCAGAGTGGTATATTGTTTGATTTATCGTTTGCCATACATTTTAGGTTGGAGACATGTCTGTTCTGCATGCAGTCTAGTACCTGCTCCATGTAACTGTAATGCAGTTGTTTTAAGACATTCTCAAATATCATCCTGCTTTGTACAACGTAAATGAATGTCTACATTTTGCCTCAGTGGGTGTAGAAATTCATTATTAATAACACGTCTCATTTGCTGCAGAGGCCTTCAGCTGTTTCATGTGGACATTTAAAAAGACCGCATGTTCTGAACTTGTTCACCTCAACAGCTGTATTTTCTCCACATGCTTCATGGATTATTCAAGTATAAAATGTTCTAAGCATTTAGGTCAAATGTTGTGAAATCATGTTGTGAAAGTAGTGACGCAGATATGGTATAGTATCAAACCAACAGAGATACAAAGATTCCTGTTTTGTCTTGTTTCTAGCCTTCACTTAGAAATGTTTCTGTGATAAGATGTGCTTCACCCTCTTTTTTGAATCTTGCAAGAGATGTTTGATAATAACAAAAAGGACGACTACACAAAGAGAAGCTTTTATATTTTGGCATTACTGAAAGATCCTCAGTCATCAGACAAACTGCTGTGTACCACATTAGCAGACCAAAGATGGACATTTATTTTAACAGCACTGAGCTCATTTTCTGTATAAAGTCACTTTTGTAAGGACCACTGTTTGTGTCAGTGTTAATAACAATGATTTGTGTTGGCATACATCTACATCAGCAAACACAAATCAAATATCTTAATCTCCAGGGCTATCTATGTGGAGGACTGTGTTTTATTCCAGAAACTAACAGCTGGGTCTTACCTAGAGACCTGTTATCAAGGACTATTGGAGCTTGCTACTGCAGCCTTTGTGTTCATGACAGTTTGCCCATCATTTCATAATCTTACAGCCACTGCATACACGTGGCTGACATGCATGAAGGCTCATAGCGCTGTGGCTTTCATAAGTGTGTGGGTTTGCAGTGTTTTTCTACATCTCCTGCTTCCACAGTCACCATATAAATTTCCCCTCAATGAAGACAGTACAACATTTAGGAAAAACATCAAACACCTCCTTCCTAGAGACCTGATTCACTGAATAATTGACCCAGGAAAAAGAAAAGAATAAAAGAACTCTGTATGATTAAGGGGAGCTTAGAAGTGGCAGCTGAGCTTTAACCTTGAAAGCAAAGACAGGAAGCATAAATGAACTGTTTCTATCTTATCTGTGACTCATTTCACAGCTGTGGAACAAATCAAGGTAAGTATGGATCTCAACTTATCATTGGCCTGACTATTTAGCAAAGATACATATGTGACCTGCAGTAGCAACAGCAGAGCTTCAGTTCTTCAGTTTTGAGCATGGTAGACAAGCTCACTTTGAAGCTCTGACTTAATAACATAACAAAAAAGGAATCAAAGTAAAATGCAACACCTGTGTAAGGGACCCAAAGACTAAGTGTGAGAGAAAATCAGATAACAGTTGGTAGTCGGAAGTCGGAATTTCTGAGTTACGAGTAGAAAACTGCAACTGGAATGCCCCCGAGGTTGGAATTTCCTACTGGGAACTCGGGGGAACCTCGCCACCCCAGAGTTGACAATCGAAGATGGATGCCCCCAGTGTGAACAGACATTAAGCTCCTGTAATGATCTATTTATTGGCACTTCTGTCTAGTGTGTGTCACTCTAATGGCCCTTTTCCATTAGCCCTACTCTACTCTACTCTACTCGACTCTATCCGGCTCTACTCTACTCACCATGTGCTGCTTTTCCATAAGCCCCAGTCGCCTGCCTAACGGGGTGCAGTGTCCCTGAGCGGCTCTGCGGTGACAGTAATTTTGAGCGCGTCACGACAATCTGTGGCTTTTTGTCACAAACTGAGTAAAAAAGGAAAGCAGAAGAAGGCTGCAGGTGGCAAGAAGAAATAACCCTTGAGAAGCACAGGAGAGTTTTGGAAGCTACACAACAGAATGAAGCCGAGGACGAGAGCAATCGAGCTGCAAAGAAAAGACGTATGAGGGTAAGCTAACGGTAGCTACCACTAGCATGCTAGGTCGTCACGCTCATGACTCATAGATGACAACATTGTCTGACCAATCAGTAGCCGGCAGTCGGTGATGTCATCTTTTAGTATCAACTCTGCTCGCTTGGAACCAGAGTGGAGTAGGTACTAGAACGAGCTTGTTTTAGGAGGTACCAGGCTAGTGGAAACACGCTGCTAATCGAGTAGGGCCGAGTAGAGTAGGGCCAAGGCATGCTAATGGAAAGGGGCCATAAGTCAGCTGTATACACAGCATTGTTTGACTTCTATTTACAAAACTAGCATAATGATATTTACATTCTTCATGTGATATTTGTGAACAACAACGTAGGGTGTGCTAACAGTGGCTAACAATAGCCTGGTAGATCGGCGTGTTTTTTTCCAACTTCAACTGGAACGCTGATAAGTTGGAGATGATGTCCCTGTTCCCAGTTACGAGGTAAATGGAACGCAGCAAGTCTAACGTAAACTGCAGTCATTTTTGACCCATTTGCAAACTAACATTATCATTACGTCACTCACAAGTACCACTTTTGTCAGTAGATTATGGTGCACTTTAAACAATATGTAACAACAGAGCAGTAATATAAAGATATCATTATTATGAAAACTGACACACCACAGGACAATAAAGTAAGATAATATTTAGGACCATCAGATACAGATAACTGAGCCCTTGCTGACTTTGGCAGAATCTGGGATCATATCCAAAAGTTAGGCTGATTGTCACGTTATGTAGACCCCTGCAAAACAGAAAAACTATCAGAAACTGCAAGATTAAACCTACATTTATTAATTGAGGACATTTAAACAATTCAGTTTGACAATATTGTATTTTTTCTCCTGATGTCACACTGATTATGATAGACACGCATTTCACAGTCATCAGAATTCTCTACACCTGAAAACTGAAAAATTAACAAGACACCTGCTGTATGTGTTTCAAAGAAGTGACAATATGTTGGTTGGGCAGCAGAAACAAAGCAGCTCCACGTTCACGTTCACTTGTTGCATTTTGAGCAGTCTTTTTGAGAATGCCAAGTCTCCCTCAAACCCTCGAGTGTGTCCCAGTTTTCACCTTTTCTACAGAGTTGAGTGATAAGTTAAAGTTTGTATATGCGGCCTATGATTGTTTGTAATCAGCTTACTTTCAGTTCATTCACTGGGTTAATCTTTTTTGTTAAAGGGGTTAAAGTCGTTCACCCTGAACAGGAAGACGTGCCGGCAGGCAGGTTTTGTGAACAGAAACACCTGCAATTATGTTTGTGTCTGTCTGAGTCATGGCTGCAGCTGAGCAGAGGCTGGGTCATGAAAAAGTAATTGCTGTTTTGTGTGAGGGAGACAAAATACAAGTTATGATCACCTCTTTACTAACTCAAACCCTTCCAGATTTAGCAACAGACATATTGATTGGAAGTACTCTGGCCTATCAACTTTAGATTTTTTAATGCAGTCAATAAACAGTGTTTAGGATAGCAATGTAAGCAAACTTGTACAAGGACGATCAATGTAATGTTGAGGAAAAGTCTTGCAATGTATATCAGAAATTTTTCCCTGTCAGTGGCGCATTTGGATAGTGCGCTTGGTCAGTGACCGGAGGTTGCAGGTTCAAGCCCAGCTCTGATGACGGCGATGTGTCCTTGGGCAAGACACTTAACCCCAAGTTGCTCCCACTGCTGTGTCAGTGGCGTGTAAATGGGCATGAAATGGCGTGAATGTGTTGGAAACACTGATAGACAACTAACATAGAAACTCAGAACCATCAGTGAGTGAATGTTAGAGCGAATGGGTATGAATGGGTGTGAATGGGTATGAATGGGTAAGTGTGACCTGCGGTGTAAAGCAGCTTTGAGTAGTCAAAGACTAGAAATGCGCTATGTAAGCTCAAGTCCATTTACCATTTACCATTCCCTGTGTGAAATGTGCCTGTGTGAGGCTTATGACAGCATGACAGTGATGGACGAAAAAAATTGCTGAATAAGTTGTAGGAGGGATGTATGACATTAGATTTTTGTGGATATGCCAATATTTCTATCTGCAGATAATGATATTGGTTTGATAAAATCATACATTTTTTATTGAAATATTATTGATTGAAACGCAAACAATAATAAATAATCAATGCACAGCAACCCTGATCTTGCAGCTCCAAAGAGTATTCAGTTATCCTTGAGTCAGAGTGGACGTGAACAAAGCTTGAGAAAATCCCTGTTAGCATTATGGAGACATAATGTCACAGGCAAGGGATGAATTGGTCATTGGCCTTGACCTCTGACCCTATTATATGATTGATGGTAGATGCTTGCTTGGCACTCTTGTCTAACCATCCCAAAACCATGGTGAAACCACTGGGAGGGTTTAACTGCATTGATCTGCTATTTGCTCCTCTCCTGTCTGAGATGGTGCTCTGTAGCAGCAGAACCAAACACATTCTCAACCTGACAAGCCAGATGGACAGCTCCATATATCTGCCACAGAAATATTTCACGAGTCCATCTGGGTAGGAGCCCTTTGAATTTGTTTTCAGGGGAAGAACGTTAAAAAACACAAGCTTGTGATTGGACAGTTGTTTGGCTCATCACATTCATCACAGACCAATCCACACCAAGCAGGGTTGCCTCCTATAATGTAGCATACATAGTGGCTAGGGATGTAACGATATGAAAATTTTGTATCACGGTTATTGTAACCAAAATTATCACAGTTATCATTATTATCGCGGTATTGTTGCAGTGTGCTCAAAATGTTCAAAAAGTACTTTTACACAGAATTGAAATCATTTAACCCCTTTATTGTTATATTCATAACAGTTCTTTTGTCTTTTTTGTCAATAAATGTGTCAAACTCAGAAGCCAAACAATGCAAACTGCGCATGTGCACCTCACGTGAGGCTCCTTAATCGAGGACAGATACATAGTTCCGGCTTTTCCAGGCAAAGAGCAGCATCACCGTGCATTACTGAGGCAGTGTGGTGATCAAGCACGATATAACGGTAATTTTAATTGGACACGGTAACGATTATCTTGGTAAATTTTATCGCGGTTTACCATTTTACCGGTAACCGTGACATCCCTAATAGTGGCTAATGTCTATCAACAGTTAAAAACAGTTCATGTACGTTAGCCATAGCGGCTAACTTAGCTGCTTACAGCTAACAACAGTTAATGACCGTTATCCATTAGCCGCTAACTTAGCCACTAACAGCTAACAACAATTATTGACCGTTAGCCATTAGCTGCTAACAGCTAACGGCCTTATGTCATCTTACACTAAATTGTACCACACAGATGATTCATTTAACACTTACATGTGACATGAACCTCGTCAAAGACAATCCCTACAAGTAAACTTCTGAGGAGGGCAGATTTCGCTAAGTAGCTATGAGGACAATAGGTTAATCGGCCTGTTCTCAACTTCTGGTTGACGTCACGTCCACATTCTGCACCTCTCTTCCTTGATTGGGCCGTAAAGAATTCAGCCGAGTGAATTTGTTGGACAACGGAGGCTGGCAAGACGGACCTGCAGGATTTCAGAATCAGGCAGGTCTGTCTGCTCTGCAAGGCTAACACATTCTGCCATTCAAGAAAATAGAAGTTAAACAGGTTTAAACACAGAACACAAGAGTCAGGGGTGCTTGGCTGATATGTTAGAGAAACAGGGCTTGGGAGTACAACGCCTCTACGAACACAGGAGCAGCCAGGGTGCCTCCATATCTGCTTGTTCCATAAGCCACTATTTAAAAACAACAGCGTGCATCGATTACTGCCAGACAAGAGCACAACGGAGATGTGTCCGTTGTATTTATAGAGCAGGGATTGTGTGCTGGCTGGAGCTTAGATTACCATGAAATACACTAAGGTAACTCCAGAAGTCCATCATTTATTAAGATTTACTAAGGACTTTTGAAATCTCATGTCTAAACAGTCCCAGAAAGCTGTCACATCTGAGAGGCAATTCCAACTACTGTGGAAAAGCTAACTCTATAGCTAAATTCCAGACAACTGAAGGAGCCCTCAGGGGCAAGATATCTGAAAGTAACAGAGCAACAAACAATAAAGCCTGTTATTACCTCCATTCAATTGTGGAATTCATATTTATGTCACACAGTTAACTTAAGGTACTTTTAAGCCAAGCAGGCTGTTTCCAGGGAGAATAATATTGCTCTCAAGGTACAATATACTCAGTTATTTTGAGAAAATTGTATATAAATAAAAATAGCCCTATGAGTGTATGAAGTAAAGTCAAAAGCACCTCATATAAAATGAACTGAGGTTATTAGGTTTTTAAGAACATCTTTGTTTCCAATGTTTCATTTTGTCACACTCAGCAGATGTTATAAAATGTAATGAATTATAATCCTTGCCTAACAAGTCACTCTAGTAAAGTAAAATGACTGTTATGAAACTTGACTTAGCCTGGCTACACCCTGCAGATTAAACATTACTTAATTCTACCAAATATAAAATATCTGCCTATATAAAGGAAGTCTGAAGGATTTTGACATGCATGTGTTCACGCTCTACAGAGCATAAATTACCCACCCATTCAAATTGCATGTGTGGGGTGGGGGTATTCTTCAGATAAGAGGAATTAAAAGAAATAGAGTTTTAGATGAAGAGCTCAGACTAATTTAGGAGGGGTTTAATAGAAAGTGAAAATAGTAGATAATTTCGGGAACCTCATGAGCAGCTCTGAGAACCTGATATCAGGAGGGCAGAAAAGGGATCTGTGCACTGCTGGGTGGTGACCACGTAAAACCCTGTGTGTGTGTGTGTTTGGGTGTGTATGTAGAGAAGCAAACTGCAGCTTCATCCATCCATCATACCTTTGACATTTTTAGGAAACCCACCTGACAAATACCTGCCTTTCTGCTGGGCTTATTGTCTCCCTCCAGTTGGTCTCTTGCCTTGTTGTTCTTGGTCCTACTCTTTGAACCAATTGTGTGGCTCAGAAGTGCTCATAGTCCAGACAGAGTTCAGTAAAGAGATGATGGAATTATCTTTGCTGCTTTTCCTTTTTTTCTAAATGTCATGTTCCTAAGACCTCCGTGGTAACACTTTACTTTAGAGGTTTGCAAATGTCATCGCACTTAGGAGAACGTTTTTTTTTTATTTATTTAAAATTCCCCCCGAAATTTCATGAGAATTTGGTGAAAATTAGTACATAATTTATTGTCGCAAGTCAGAATTGGTTGGTTACTGTTTTTTTCCAGTTTCTTTGAAATTTACTCCAAATTGCAAGGTAAGAAGGTGACGATTAGCAAATAGTTGATTGTATCATGTAAAAAATGATAGGCCTCATAATAAAGGTATGTCATTCATCTCTATTTTACATGTGATCTCAATTATGCATATCAACAAACTTGGTACTAAAGAACTTGGTGAAATTAAATAACAGATAGCTAACTATCAACTCATTCACTTAGGGAGCTGGTTTGGTGGAGTGGTTAGCAACCAGGCACCCCATGTACTTGCTTCTGCCGGTCTAGGTTCGAATCCCGCCTGTGACCAGTTTGCAGAGTGTCTTCCCCTACTCTCTCTCCCCCTTTCACAAGCCTATCCACTGTCTCTCTGCTATCAATAAAGGCACAAAATGCCCAAAAAATACATTTAAAAAAAAAAAAAAAACTCATTCACTTAACATTTCAAAGGTAATTATCACATGAAACGATGAACCTTACTTCTGTATTCAAGAACTGAGCAGCTATTTATCAACTGCTTCTCTTGAAATAGCAGAAATGTTGGGATACTTCTAAAAACATTTTGTGGTGGGTTGTGATTTAATTGCAAATCAATTATTTGCTAATCGTCACATTCTTACCTTGCAATTTGGAGTACATTTCAAAGAAACTGGAAAAAAAAACAGTAACCTACCAATTCCGACTTGTGACAATGAATTTGGACATTATTTTAAAGAAGTTATGTGCTAATTTTCACCAACTTCTCAGGAAATTTCAGGGGTAATTTCAAAGAAATGAGAAAAACTTTGTCTAGTTATTACCTAAGTTCGATGAAATTTGCGGACCTGTGTTACCACCTCCACTTTTACATTTTTGCCTCTCCTTGTCAACATGAAGGGCAATATTAAGACTTCTGCATTTGTTGGAAAAAACATGTTCCGTCTTAAATACCTTCACCAGGGGGCTTTGTGAATACTGGTGTCTTAGTGTGTTAGTTAGTTAGTTCGTTAGCTAGTTAGTTTCTCTGTTAGCAAGATAACTCAAAAAGTTATGGATGGATTTTGATGAATTTTTCAGGTAATGTTCGGATTGGGACAAGGAACAGATAATTAGATTTTGGGAGTGATCTGGATCACCGTCTGGATCCGCCATGACAATAACTGTGATTTTTAAGAATAACTACTGAACCAAAATAGGTATTATTATAAATCCAATTGCTAATGATATGTTTTCATGGTCAAGGAATCTCAATAATTAGATGAAATAAAGGTTGAACTACTATTTATGGTGAAAATCAGACTGGACTGTGCGGAGGTCTGTGCTCTCCGGGCTCTAATTTCGTGGCGCAAGCCTGGCGCACCCCGCGCAGTGACAATTCCGTGCCAAAAACAGTGCAGAAAGTGCGCTGAAAGCTCGCCAGCTCCAACCTGGTCTATTCTCGGCGCAAAGCGGAGCGCACCCTCCGCAGCTGTAATTTGGTGACAGGCGCACATGTGCGCTCACGTCAACAAAGCTTCAGAAGCAGGTTTCCAGGGCGTCAGGCACATTTTAAACCAAAAAACAATCACAGCAATCACTATTTAATGTAACTGTCAACAATAAACACCCTTATCATCTGATACTGAGTATATATCTGGCTTGTCTCATTTCATTAAATTCAAAAGAAAAAAAAAAAAAAAGAGAGAAAACAAATGCATGTCACTAAGGATTTACCTGTGATTTCCCATATTCCTCTATTTTAGTCTTTATTTTTAATGTGATCTAAAAAGATGGAGTACATTATTGTAAGGAGGATGAGGCGGAGACACCGGGAGAGTATACAGTATATCACTAAAGGCTCTGCTATTTGGTGATGACAAACCAGGAATGCAGGTGGATCAAAAGTACTCTGAATGGATAAGCCAGCTGCTGTGTAACTGTCTCTTAATTGGCCGTGGCCTCTGATGCGCGCCCCAATGGCCAGTCTGTTCTCCCAGCTGCTGAAGTGACAGCAGCTCTGACCGTCTCCGCTGGAGATCATTCTCCAGATCATTCAGACCAATCAGACAAGGAGAGGCGGTCATTTGATTGGTGAAGACAGCGCTCGGCTGTGTTAATCCCACTCACGGCTTTTCTCCTCCTACTCTGGCATTTGCGCCGAGGGGCAGAGAAGTGGGTGTGGACGCACTCCTCTGCACTCCTCTGCGCCTTGAGTGCGCCTCTCTTGGCACTGCAGGAAACTCGCAAAGTGCGCCGGTCACACCCTGTGCGCACAGCGGAGGCCGGCGCTGGGCAGGTGCGACTGCGCTTGCGCCTGGTCTATGGTCTATTAGAGCCCTCCGAGTGCTTTTCTAGTTTCTCAAGTCATATTAGTGCACACACCATAGGTCTATGGGAACTTATCTCCAGATGCCCCTCAGCGTAATTGAGTGAAGCATCTCTCTGTAATTGGCTCATATCAGAAAAAAACATATTTATCTTGCACATTTTCAAATAAACAATAAAGTTTGCCAAAGTACTGCACAGTGAATACCAAGCAAAAGAAATAAAATCGATTTGAATAATGTTATGGCTGGTTCCATATAGGTTGTGATGTGTGTGTGTCTGTGTGTGTACACATTCATGCGTGTCTCTCTCCCCTCAGGTTGTCAGATGGAGGTGGAGGATTGGAGCGCCTGGCATTCACCAATCAGGGCTGGCGAGGAAATGGCCACCGCTTCAAAAGGCTGGCTGGAGCACCGGTCACGAGCGGCTTGATTTGGAGTGAACCGTTGCACAGCCTTGTCTGTGCTCGGCACGAAATCTGAGATTGTCTTTTTGAAATAATCTTGCTTTGGCATTGTTTTTTAATTTGGATTTTGAACAATCCTTTATTTGTAAGAGAACATTCTAATATGTTTATTAAACACGTCTGTTAATGGTTAGCTGGTTTTATGTTACCTCCTTTCTCCTTTCACCCCTTTAAGTGCAGTGGATGCAACAAATAAGAATAAAATAAACCAGTGATAAAACACACAAATCCCACAAAAACAAGACAGTTTATAAAAAGAAAAGCCATATTCAGAGTCTCCCGAAGGCTTCATCAAAAAGATAACCAGAAAAACTAAGTTTTAAAATGAGATTTAAAAGCCAGCAAGGTGAAAGACATTCTGATTTGAAGAGGTCGGTCCATGATGAAGGGCCCAACACAGAAAAACTCTGATCACCTCGGGTTTTAGTCTGGACTTAGGGAGGACAAGGAGAAGCTGCTCTGCAGACCTTAAGATTTAACTGGGTGACACAGAGATGTTTTGAGGTGCAAAGCCATTCAAAGATTTAAAAACAAGCAATACAATATCAAAAAGACTTCTAAGGTGAAGGGGGAGCCAGCAAAAAGGCGCCAGGATGGCTAGTGTCATATCCAGACGCCATAACCATAATCTGATCAAGTAGTGTTCATTTTAGACATTTATCTGAAAACCTGTGCAGCAATCCCATCAACTTCTAATGATCTATATAGATGCCACAGTGCTAACTTGCTTCTATTGCTTCAAGGACTTATTACTGCACTGTTCCATCATAGCTGAGATTAAAATCCAATATTTGGCCAATTAAATGAATTTAGTCACAAAGGTCCAGTGTTAATTTTGTTGAATGATGATTTTCATCATAGTTTTCATCAACAACCTTTTTTTCCCTGACAAACTAGACAGTACCTAATAAAAAAGAAATGCACATGGAGATAAACTAAAAGTAAATTAACTGACATTTTCATCAACAAATAAAAATTTCACAAAAATGTTTGACAGAGAATTAGTCCACAAGACCTAATTTGGTCATGTTGGAAGTAGGAACAAGTTAGGAATATATCCAATCACAGGTGCTTTGGTTGTGTGGAAAGGTTGGATGAGTTAAAAAGGACATCCAATCACAACTGCCTTCATTGTAGTGGGATAAATATATGGTATTCTTGTTTGTTGTTTTTATTTATTTTATTTGTGTTTTCAATTCTGAGTGTTCAGGAAGGCACTTTTAGGTAGGCAAAATAAAAGGGGAATGCATTTCATACAAAAGTTAAATTTGTTTCTGTTAATTTATAAATTCAAACTTTAAGAGCATTCGGCTAAATGCCATTAATTGTTTAATTTTATCCAAGTAATAATAATAACAATAATAATAATAAACTTTATTTGTATAGCACCTTTTAAAACATAAGTTTACAAATGCTTTGACAGCAGACAGGAACATGAGATAACAAAGCACAAGAGTTTAAACGCAAGGAAAAAAAGAACCACCGAAAAAGGTTCATTAAAATCAAAGAACATGTAAGACATACACAAATAGCAAAATGAAATTGAGAAAGTTCCACAACACTTAAACCAGTTAAACCCCAAAAGTAGGCACAATGATCCAGGCCCAGTCACTAAACATGGACACAGAGGAGGCCCCGACCCCATGGGGCCGGAGACACAACACACCAGGACACAGCAACACAAGTATAAAACATGTCTTCAGGAATTCAAGGAAACATAATAAAAAATGCCTTACACTTAACACTTCATATTTTAGTTGACTAAATTTACAGTAGATTTTGGAAACTAAAATGTGAAGTTTTATTACTACAACCAGACTACAATTAAAACAATTTAGATGGCTGTGTTACTACTAAAACCATATTAAAAATTGTTGTCAAAATTTTGCTTAAACTAAAATGTATTGAAATTTTATCAGCTAAAACAATCCTAAAATTAAATTTTAATGAGCAAACTCTGAAAACTAAAAGATATTTTAGGCAAAAGACTATAACTAAAACTAAATTAAAAACTACTGCCAAAATCAACACTGTAAATGTCAAGGTTTTTATGTTTCTGTAATATAAGTGTCTATCAAACAAATCCAAGGTGTAACACATTCTCATGTGGTTAACTCTACCATCAGTGACCTTGTTGCTCATACCTGAAATACTTCTAGATCATCACTTTTTCTTTTGTCTGAAGCACCCTTCACAAGAATGCTGAGGTGAGTCATCTCGTGAGCAAGAGCGAGAGGTAGTTGTGACAAGATCGAGTTTTTCAGACGGCGAGACTGCAGAGAGAAACAGGGAGCGGGAGGGAAATGCTGTAGTGATAGACTCCTGTGCGTCACCACTGCCTTGGGGCAAGAGAGCCAGTGACATCTTCATGACTGTCAGGAGTGTTTACAGGGAAACATCCAGACAATGACAGCAGAGCTTGGGAAAGGGTGTGGTTCATACTCTAGTTTTTTTGCTCATGCTGTCCTTTTCACACACCTAACTCCGGGACCTTGTTCTTAACCTGCTCTTTTAGCACTTCAGTATCAACAGAGAGCCCAGCACTGAAAGACGTGGCTCTGAACTATCATTAATCTGCACAAAGCTGTGTTCAAGAGATAAAGTCCTCTGCTGACACTGGTGTTTAACTGATTCGTAGCTATGAAATCAGGTTCTGGACTGAGAAAGACTTCTTATAAATTTGGAAAAAACTCAATATCTGACATTGTGCATCAGTGGGTACACAAAAATGTTGCTCCAAGTATCCAGGCTTGGTCTTCTGCTTAAAAGTAAATAAACATAAATGAAGTTAATGTATTAACTTAGGTTCAGGAGGAGGATCACGCCACAAACCACACCTCCAATCAGCTGACAAGCCTACTCATACTCAGCCATGCCTCATCACTCAGTTTGTCTGTGACTCTTCAACCCACCCTCCCACACTTCAATCTCAATCATGTTTTTTTCTTTCTCCACTCAGCTCCTCCCTCACCTTTTCTGAGGTGGGGGTCAAGATCAGCTCTGGCAGAACACGATGAGACGGTACCCCCACACTGAGTCTCCCCCTGCCTGGCTTACGTCTTCTTCACGGCTCATCTCTTAACACATCTCATGTCACATGTTCATCACTGTCATTCCTCATATTCCTAAATCTTTGTTAAACCTTCAAACGCATACATTTGTGGTGTGGTCCTTGCTAGTGAATCAGGGTTTATTTAACCCTTCTATGATGGTCGGGTCAAATCAGACCAATTTACGACTTCATGCAAACATAAAAATTTATTTTTCCTCTGATTGCCTCAAGGCATTATGATATCCTCCACACCACACAGGCATTTGAACATATAAAATTGCTGATCACCACTTTCATTGAATTTTGACAGGTGTAATCAACTTTGAAACACCTGTGGTGTTCCTGGTCAAAATTGACCAGCATAGTAAATGAATGGGTAATACTGGATTATGTTCATCCATTAGATGGAAAACATCCATGCAGACCCACACAAGAGAGAGAGTTGACTACTCATGCAGATTTTCTGTAAATTTGGTTTGTTTTGGTAATTGTTAGAATTTTCAGTGTCAATTATGATTATGCTTGAATTATGTTTTTTATGGCAATATAAGAGAAGTTAAACCAGACCAGTCAAATTTGACCAGAACACTAAAGTAAGGGGGAAAACGAACATAATACAAGAGTAAACATTTGTACAACAGCACAATGTAAGTGTATCAAATCTCATTGCATGTGCATGTCAATGTCATTTTGGGTAAACATGTTCTAAAGTCAGGGCTTTCAGACTGCCAACCAGATATGTGTCTAGAATGTAGACCTTAGGAGGCTTTCCTATTTTACCACGTGCCATGTTATTTATCTCACCATAAAAGAAAATGACAAAAAGAGAGACGTACCGGCCTTGTTTACCCTGGTACATATGTTGGCATTGGTAGAATATGTCATAGACCAGATAAACACAGTACAGTTACACTTTCAGTATGGCATTTTGGGTAAACATGTTCTAAAGTCAGGGCTTTCAGACTGCCAACCAGATATGTGTCGAAAGATAGTGCACCTTGTGGAAAACCTGAATTTAACCTCATTTAAAGCTATTTGGTAGAATATGTCATAGACCAGATAAACACAGTACAGTTACACTTTCAGTATGGCATTTTCTGGGGCTAAAATGTTGAAGTTAAAGCAAAATTAAGTGGAAAGATAACTTTAGTGCACCTGTGGAAAACTCTGCCACAAGTTAACCTCATTTAAAGCTATTTGGTGAGAATAAAGAAGAGCTCAGTCGATTCTTTTTCCTCCGTGATGTCTTCAGTTGTTACTGGATGTACAGTACAGATAAATATTTCAACAGTCCACCAAATGAGATCCTGATCTCAGTGGGATTTATCTGGTTAAATAAAAAATTAAGTATATCCCTTTAGGGGTTGTGGAGGGGTGGAATTCTATCCCATCTGATAATAGGCAGAATACATCCTGGGCTGATCACTAGCCAATCACAGGGCTGATAAGGAGACATCATTCAAATACAATCTCTATTTTCAGGGCAATTAAGAGTCACAAATTATGTGAGCCTGAAAAAGCTAATGCAAGCAATGGCACTAACTGCTGAACTACCTCTTTAAACAACTATTTGCCTTAATTAATAAAATTATGAAAAGCTTTTAGATATCTATTGTCCAACATAATGTCTTAATTTTATATTGAACTCATGAATTTTTTTTTTTATCCATTATGTAATCCTTATCATTCATTAAGCCTTGAAAATAAAAAAAAGTCCTTCACAGCCCATACTGTGGGAAAACTCATGTTAACTGACAGGGCTGTGACAGCAGGGAGAAGACAAGAGTTTTTCCACAGAACTGCTAAAATAGGCTTTTATTTTGAAAAGTAAAAAGCAATATGGTAACTGTGTTGTCTTTATCTATTCTGTGATACAAGTTATTGTTTTCAACACATGAGACTAGTAGCCCTTTTCCATTAGACCTACTCTACTCGTTTTTCCATTAGCCCCAGTCGTCTGCCCAATGGGGTGCAGTGTCACTGTAAACAGCTGAGCGGCACTGCAGTGATGTCATTTTGATCTCAATCTGTGGCGCTTAGTCACAAACAAAGTTAAAAAGGAAAGCAGAAGCTGCAGGTGGCAAGAAGAAATACCCCTTGAGAAGCACAGGAGAGTTTTGGAAGCTATACAACAGAATGAAGCCGAGGACGAGAGCAATCGAGCCGCAAAGAAAAGACATTTGAGGGTAAGCTAATGGTAGCTACCGCTAGCATGCTAGGTCGTAGCGCTCATGACTCATTGATGACGACATTGTCTGACCAATCAGTAGCCGGCAGTCGGTGACGTCATCTTTCAGTCTCGACTCAGCTCGCTTGGAACCAGAGCGGAGTAGGTACTAAAACTAGCTTGTTTTAGGAGGTACCAGGCTAGTGGAAACACGCTGCAAATCGAGTAGAGCAGAGTAGAGTAGGGCCAAGGTGTGCTAGTGAAAAGGGCCATAACTTAGACCATGTGGTTCACAATCACATTGAATTAGATATTAAAGGTAGAGTATTCATGCATAACTGCTGTAAGTTTCCAAAAAGTGACGTATTTAGATCAGCTACTATTTGAAGTGTGTGTGTTATTACTAAGGCAATGAGAAAATGATAAGCTTTAAAGGAAAAGTTCGGTTCCTGCAGCTTTTACATTGTTTATAGAATGAAGAACAACAATATACTCACCCAGAAACATTGAGTTGAGAATGATGAACAATTTATTATAAGACAGATGATTAAAATAGTTGTCACTGATAAAATTCTGAGAATTTTGCATGAAAATTCAAACACAATAGAAGTGTGCGTCAAAATCTGCGTCTCATAGTAAAAAACAGGCCAGTCTTCTTTTCTCTAGAAGATATATTCTCGATGCACAAGACACTGCAGTTAAACCAGCAGAGTGAAAGCCCTCACTCATTACAAAGGTCATTTGAAGCAGATTAGACCTGAGACCAACGTTGACCAAAGACTGACAGCTCCTTCAACAAAGCAACTCAGACAGAGTGAGGATAAAGGTGGATCAGGGTACTCAGTCTGTTAAAACTAGAGGTTCTTTTTTATAATGTGTGCCTGTGAAAATACTCTAGCAGTCACTAAAATCAATATATGAGCTCAAGTTACAGAAAAATATGATCACTTTAAAATGAATGCCAAAATCAAAATGTAAACTATTACCCAGCCCACATGCATCCAGTGTGTATATCCTTGGGCAGGTCAAGCCTCTGCCATCCCATGATAATAAGAAATAGCATGGTATACTTGATGTGCTCCAGAGGGAAAATAAAAGTGACTTATTCTGTGGACACTGATATAAAAGTGGATATACTCTGTATTCATGCATTAACCCTCAACTAGTCCAAGCATTAAAGAATAAAACACTGAACTATAAGGTGAATATATAAGAGCCCACATCAGATAAAAGTGCTGTGTGAAGACAGCAAAACACGCATATATAAACACGATAAATTATGTAACACATCTGGACTTGTAGCTGTTTGCATGTAAGCTCTGAAAATGCCAAAGTAGCTGTTATGTAACTCACAAATGTAAATCATCTCCGTGACATTATCGCTGAATTAGTCCATATTAAACTGGCTCTGCTGTTCCAGGTCTTCACAATAAGCTCCTGTTGTAACAGTGTTTAAAGTAACTGCATGTTAGAGTTAATACGGTGAGCAGTAACCCTGCTGTTTAACCTCAGGTGGACTTGGCAGGTCAGTCTTGCCCCACGATCCGGATTACATTTGAATGGCAGACTTAACAAAGAGATTGGGGCTAATAGATGTTTGCAAGAGCCAGGAGGTGAACACATGACTGCTCACAGTGAAATAGCAATGTTTGAAAACCAAGAGCATAATGTAATGTTGAGTAAGATTGGGGTTTTCATTTTGCAGTCTTGGATTTTCTTGTTGGAAACAGGGCAGTGAGGCTGAAACCAAAATTGTATCTGTCTTTGTCATGTCCCATGATTTTGTAAGCCAAAGACTACTGAGCAACAGTGCAACAATAAATGCTCTTGTAATGTTTGGATCATTTTTTCCTGAATGTTTTAACATGTTTGAGCTTACCAGTTGAAATTTAGGAGAATACATACTCAATGGTATATTTCTTAACAAAAATCTGTCAAGACATTTTAAACCTTGGATACTGTATTAAAACATCCTTTTGTCCCGTATGGTCAGTTTATAAGCCACAACTTTAGCTGCTGGAAAAAAAAATTGAAACAGATTAATATTATTGATACTTTTTTTACTCAGATCTCTTCAACAAGCTCAGCCTTGATCAAAACTATTTATATATATTTTATTGGTGATTGAATAAAACCAAAGTCAGGGCATCTTGTCCAGAAAATTCTAAGCTCGATCAGACAACTCAAACTACATTTTAAGAGTGTTTCAGAAATCAAATTCAAAATATTAAAAATAGGTTGAGGACATCCAGCAAACCAGTTAGCCCTGATGCATTATTAAGAATGCAGTACGAATACAGATAAATACATTTAGAAATAAAATAAAGCTGAGTCTAAAGTAGGCCATTCCTGTTGTCACCTCGGCTTTGTTTGGTTTGGCGAGCGGCGCATGCGTAAAGTGACACTGCCATGTACGGGTCGTTCAACTGGACAATATTAAAACATTTGTGTGCTATAATTGATCTTGCGATTAATTTTTACAACGCATTAATTTGCGTTGTAATTAATTAATCCAACTAATGCACTAAAGTGACAGCCCTAATATATATATGTATATATATATATATAAAACGGAAGAGAGAGAGAGAGAGAGATTTGAAGTCTTTAAATGCCAAGACATGTCACTCATTTGGTGAAAAGAAACGTAAAATGACTGATGTTTAATTGTTTAATTGTTTGAGATTTTTAATTTGCTATCACACTCTTGGATATGTCAAAGATTAGAAAAACATTGACGTTAGTGCATTTATTATTGTTTGCACAGCATATATATATATATATATGTATATATATATAAAGCAGAGAGAGAGATTTGAAGTCTTTAGAAATCACAATTTAATCTGTCGTATAAACATATCAAATAAATATTTCTTTAGTTTTTTTTGTCCAGAGGTCTTCCTCCAGCTCAGCCCTGATTAAAAATAACGATACATTATTATTATTATTAGTGGTAGTAGTAATTTTTTTTTTTTTCAAATGATGGATATTAACCATTTAAATGCCAATTCCAGAGGTGAGTCTATGATTTGGTAAAAAAAAAAAAAAAAAAGAGCTGGAGATTTTTTACAGGCATTCACATTCTTGGATATGTCTATTGGTAAAAACACTTGGCTTTGGTGCATTGTTATTCTTTGTACAGCATCAGATCTCAAGTTCAACTCCTCATTGACTCTCCATTGACTCCCATAATAACCACAATTTCTTTGAATGCAGCCCTGAGACTGCAGTCATATTTCCTATGAAATGACTAATATTGATGAAGAGATTTTGGGGGAAAAAACTTTTGAAATTTTGTGTTTTTTAGACAGCCAAAATTGGATGAAAGGGTAACTAATTTGTCCATGAGTATTTTTGACCTTTTGAAATGTTTGAAATCACAAATTTCAAAACTTATGTACAAATGTATGCACATCAAATGTTGATCATTGAACTATGGAGAACTGATAAGATTTTGGTGGTGATCCAAAACCAGTTTTCCACATTTTGACAATAACTCACTCAACAGTTGTGCACTTGGGCCCTAAATACTCTGTGGTAATATGAAAGCCTATTTATTAATTCTGCAGAAGCAGCAAACAGGATATGTGAGAAACAATTAGCAGCACATAAGAATTGTTTGTTCACTTTAGATATGCATATATTTGCATTTAACTCTAGGTTGCTCATCATCAGTCTGCACCGGGTGGTGATTGCATTATAGCCAATAACCAAAACATCAACATGGCCTACTATGAAGGGTAGGACATCTACAGTAGAAAGTAGTAGGTATATCTAATGTTTTGATAAGGCAAATCTTCCTATCAAAGTGATAAGGTCTAGATTTTTCTTAATTGCAGTAAGGAACAGTAAACAATGTATTAGCCAATATTATTCAAACATTCCCTGCTTGCTGAATACTCATTGACCCATTCAAAATGAACACTGAGCAGAGATCTTGACTATTTAACCTCATTAAAGTCTTAATGTAATGCCTTATTCCCTGTGCTGTGATAGTCTGATACTGCTGGCAGGTTGCCCGCCACCACATGGAAGTTTAACTGGAGCAAAGGCTGAGAGAGGCAAAAACGTGACTCAGTAAACACACAGTACAGTATGTCTTGCCAAACTGTGTCGATGATTCATGCACTAACTGCCATTCTTCAGACAAGATTCAAACCTGAAGCTAAAAATATATGCAGTGCAAGAAAATATATGCATTAATGCAGCAACAGGAGACCTGTTTTCACATAATGTTCACCTGCGCTGTACAATCAGTGGTCTGCAGTCTGTCAGAAAAGTACACATGATCATGACAACATGATGTATATTCATTATTCCTTTAAATAAAAAAGCTATTTACATACACTTTACATACATACTGACACCAATGAATCAAATACCAAAAACACATAAAGGAAACAGAAATAATTTTGACCATCCAGTAATTTTTTTTTTTTAACTAGAAGTGGAACAATCCCAATAAGTTACTTTATCCACTACTTTATAAAGTGACTTGTAAAATCCTCTAAAAGATATTCAGGTGAATACATCACAAAGGATACATGTTCAAACAGATAAACCATACCGTTTTCTTGGAAGTATTCTTTCATATTTATTTTGATGCTTGCAGCATGGTCTTCAAAAGCCAGGGCCGGGGCATGTTTTCCACTGTGTTACATCACCTTTCCTCTTAACAACACTCAGCATGCATTTGGGAACCGAGAACACTAAGGGGCAGTCCACACAGAGATGAATACAGGCCTATCTGCACAAGTTTCTAATCCAATCAGCCTTTGGTCCACGTGGAAACGATGGTTTAGGTGCAACAAAAACACACATTTCTAAAAACAGGTCCCAGAGTAGATGAATCTGAACACCAGCCTTGTGTTCCTGGGTGCACAACAACACTTATGGCCTCAGAAACAATGACGTCACGGCCTCATCTCTTGCTTTAACCACATGCGCATTCTTGCTGCAGAAGCTGCTGAGCTTGTTCTGGCTTTCACAGCAAAATCTGCTGCTCCTCTACGGTCACCCTGAGCAACAGGAGGGCAGGGAGAACAGCACACGCCAGCGTTTGTTGACATTTCTCATGTATGCACTAGGGTGGCCATTTCCACAACACAAAAGGAGGCAACATTTAGTGAAGAGTGGATAATCGCAACATATAGTGTAGTTCCCAATACAGTCTTGTCCATGATAACAACAGATACTCTATTCACTGTAAGACATTTTCTTTATAGAATGATGTGTGTGTAGAATTGGAAAAAATGTTATAGAGAATTTGAAAAGTAGTTTGTATAAACAGAGTATGTTTATTTTTTCGAAACTGACAACTGACTTGAACTTGTTTAAAATGCACAGTGCACAAAGTAAGCGGAAAACGTACACAGGGAATAAGAAAAAACTGGAACAATGGTGCAGTGTGTGTGTGTGTGTGTGTGTGTGTGTGTGTGTTCTCAATTTCAGCAATTTCTCCTCCAAGACTTGTGAGCAGTCGTCTACCTGTACTTTGACGGATTAAGTTTCAGTCCTGTTCTTCAATTTGGCTCTCACCACCACCTCCGCAGTGATCACACCCAAGCCTTCACTGCCCATGGGGCTGTTCCTCTCCTGCAGGGAGTGGCTCACATGAAACAGCTGTTATCAGCCTCCAAAAACTATATTGTTTTAAACCCAACACATATTTATTCAATAAAGCCATTTCATAAATTCCAAATGTTGTTTGGTGTAAGAGCTTCTAACAGGACGTTGGTGTATGTTTGCTTCATAATATATTTTACACATTAATCAAACTGCATTGTATCATTGGAATAAGGGAGACTAGTGAACTCGCCAAATAGTTGATTGTCTATCTGCAACACCTCTGCCCTTTCCTGGCTGCATCCAAGACTTTTTATTTTTCCAAGGAAGCTCTGGTACATGCTTGTGCAGGTAAGGGTGGAATTGACACAGACTTGGAGCTCTGTCTTGAAAATGTACAAAGCTCTGCAGCAGATTTCTTGTCATCTTGAAGTGATGCAGTTTGCTAAAAAGACGACGTCAGTGAGGACGCACTCCCTCTTTCCTTTGCAGCTCACATCTAAATCAAACTGGCAAAGAGTGCAGAATGTGCCATCTTTTCTACTTTTACAAATAGCAGGGTATTCTTAAGTCCACTTGGGATTGAATGATGTCTTTTGTGTTGGCATAGCTACATACGTGGCGATATGACATTGCTAGCACATGAAGGCATGTTTATGTTTTTGACCAATGATAAGAGAAGATACTCATTTACACCTTCAGCCACTCTGTGCTCTTGTTAGACTGAAGATCTTAAAGGATTGGTCAACATGGTGCTTGCATTTAACTATAATTCTAAAAAGTGAGACGAACAAGCCCCCGTCTTGGGACTGTGCCGGATGTCATACAGGACTTTCACATGCTGACCTTTCCAGCCTAAAGTCAGATGGAAAGCCACCTTAGTATGCATACAGTCCGTCTCTCTTCTCTGGTTTTGGTGTATGTCTGCGGCAGTGTTGCAGGACCACTTACAAGCCTGGCACATGTACTACAGCAATTTCAGTTTTTTTTTTTTTTTTTTTTTTTTTTTTTGTGGGAATGAACACACTTCCTGAAAGAGGCCTTCTTTCCAGAGAATGTTTTCAGTACAAAAATGTTTTCGTCTCCTTGTGGACTGGGCCTTATTGTTGAAGCTTTGGAATTGTCTTTTACATATTTGCCTAACAGTCCAGGGTCTCCATTGCCATGGTTTGCTCCTCATAATGCACTTGCATTTGTAGATGTGGCAACAAACTGTTTTGACTGACAAACTTTTCTGAAGTGTTCCTGAGCCCACATAACACCCTTTACAGCAGCGATCACCAACCTTTTTCAGATGAAGATCACCTATGATGCTGATTGAGATGGCACGATCAACTTGCCTAAATTCACTGAGAACCAAAAACTTCAAATTTTAACGATCATCTAACTTCACAATCAAATATGCAACCTTCAATCCATAAATGTGATAAAGAGGCAGGATTTAAAACTAAGATTCTGTGGATTTAAAATCACATTAGCACTTTACAATTTATGCAGCCTTATCCAAAACTCGTCGCTAAGGACTTGAACAATGTTAGCATAAAACACAATTTGGTTCATCTTAATGTCTGTCAAATACATAAAACCAATGAGGTGGAGAGAAACCAGTCCATTTATTTTGCATAGCAGCTGGATTCACCAGATGTCATGGATAAGCATAAAGGTCGATCTGTGTGTCAGATCTAGTCTTAAAGATCTACTTGGATTGTCTTAAAAATCTACACGTAGATCAAAATCTACAGGTTGGTGACCCCTGCTTTACAGAATGAAGTCACTTTTAATGTATTTAATGGCATCTAATGTGTTTTTTGGTCTTGCTGCTTACAAGCCGAAATTTCTCTTGATGTCCTGAATGTTTGCTGATATCATGGACTGTACCTTACTTTAATTAGAAATAGGGCTTGTTCATTTGGGAGACTGTTACTCATCTTGACTTTAAGACATTATAGCTCATAAAATCTGATAAATTAGCTCTGTTTTCAGCTAATTGCTAAATAAAGGGTATTTTCTCCCCCTTTGTTAAGTAAACCTAGCACAACAGCTGCAACCTTGGATTTAACTACATTTAAATAACTTGAATTTTCATCTGTTGAATGATTTCCTATTATGTAACCCTGGTTATTCACAGTTCTTGAATAGAGTAACCTTTTCCAAAATGTGCTTGAAATAGGAGTCAGATTTAAAAGAGTCCAACCTTAAAATAACATTGTCTAAAAAAGTGCACGGTGGAGGCGTGTTGCTGCAGGTAGGAGCAGGACAAAGAATAATTCCAGTGGAGCTGGTTTAAGTGAGATAGTCATGAATGTGAAGAAGACTCCTGGCTACTTCAGCAAACAATAATACGTTTAACAGAAAAAGCTCCAAGGCTAGTGCAGGAGGCAATCATTCTGATGCATGTTGCCATGTGCCATGTTGAGGAGAGATGAGTCTGACCAGTCTGTCAGATTAATGTGAGAAATTATGACAAAGTGCCAAAGTTACCCTGATCACCCCAAAATATTTCATGATTACATTGTTTAACAGAAAAATATCCAATTACACCTAAATACTTCAAGCCAATGTTCAAGGTTCAAATACTTTTTTATTTGATGTACATTTCTATAACCACAATAATTGTGCAATGCTCAGACTTACAGAGTTAGTATTATTGACGGATACTGATAACCACATTTTCCTATAACAACATTTACTGTCTGATTCATTTTATTTTACTATACTAATCATCCATTTAAGTATTAATTGTGTTTTCAGTACTATTAATTAAACCTCTGTAAACTTGAGACTTGACCTGAGCTTGTCCTCAAAGAAGAGACCTGACTTGGACTGAGTATGTTACAAACTGTGAATAGCTGATTTAATGAGCTATTTGCAGTTTCACTGTACCGGCCGTGTGTACTTAGACTTGCATGGCTTAATCTTTGAGACAAGCATATGCTACTGGCAGGATCAACCAGGTAGCCCCCCAGATTTACAGCCCCATCACCCCGAGAGGCAACAGGGACAGGGACTTGGACTTGAGACTTGACTTTGAAACTTGGTCTCAGAGACTTGGGACTTAACTTGGACCTGACCCAGAGACTTAGGACATGAGTTGGACTCAACCCAGAAACTTAAAAAATGACAAAGAATTGGCTTCAAATGCTTGAGACTTGCCTGAACAATTTAGACTTGACTTGGTCTTTGCCCAAGAGGCTCAAGACTAGCGTTGGACCGACCCCAGACTCAAAGGATGAGACTTGAACTGGCACCAGAGACTTAAGACTTAACTAAGACTTGGCATCAAAGGCTTGAGACTCGACCTGGACTTGGCCTTAGAAACTTGAGAAACAACTCAGCCTCGGTCATATGCCTCCAGCTTCATCCATATGTCTGTCCATATACTTCTTCCATACAGGTCAAATACTTACGAACATGGTATCTCAAAATATTTAAGATCATTTTCTTCATTTTCTTGGTCTTGATCTATTAAGATCCAAAATATCGAGTGCTAACTTGCATGTGCAAACTTAAAAATTGCTTGTTGCAGCATTCACATAGCTGCACACCTACTGTATGTGAATGCTGTTCATCAATAACCTCTTATGAAGAGCAGTCTTACAGTTACACACACAGTGTACAGGCAAGAGTACCCATGTTCTCTATGTGTGTGTAACTGTAAGACTGCTTTGAGCGACAAATGGAGTGATTATGGCTATGAAGGTTTTTTTTCACAGATGACCTCCTCCGCAATGTAAAGTGCAAAATAGAAAGGGTTTACTTTACGTGTGTGTCTGCATGAGTATGATGGCACATTGGATCATCCCTCTTTTTCCAGTCCTTCACAATGGCAGACAGTCACAAGTCTTTCAGTAATTTTACAAAAAATTTAGTCAGTGATGGAAAATATTCAGTTACGTAATGTGACTCCTGTCTGCCACTATGATCGCAGCCCTCCATTCATGCCACTGTGCCCCTTTGCACCTGCTTTTCAAATGTGCTAAATTTATATGCAAACACTGCACACAATCAGTTGCAGGTTTGATTAATCACATTGCAGGTGCTAAATGATTACATTTGCATCTCCTCCTCCAAGTATTTAGCATGCTCTGATGAACTGCATGTATTCTGCATATCCATGAAGGCAAACACGCTAAATGGACTACACGCGCTCTTTTGCTCATTTGACAGATACAATCCTCAGTGCACCCTGTTAGCACGTAAAAAGCTGATCTACTATCAAGTTTGCATGTATTGTTATACTCACAATGTCATGAAGCCCCAAAGTCATCCTTTTTTTGCGAATGTTATATATTAAGAATACGTGAAGAGACATCAAACTCTGCTCAAATGTTTACCATCTCTGAACAACAACTAAACTTTGATGGTAATAGGTCACAGGTCATGGTCATAACTTCTGTTGTCATTCTGTGCTTGTGAGTGCAGTTTTTTGAATGTTATTCATAAGAATGCATATGAGGTTTTTCTTGGCACTTTACACAAATGTAATATGTCACAGAAATTGACTTGTAAGACTTTGAGAAGTCAGTACACTCTGTAAATTAGTATCAGATATGCCAGCATGGATGTTACTGCAAAGGAATGTGTTATAATGTAAACAGGGTCTTAACACTTTGAATTAAAATCAGGCCAATGTTTTAAAAAGGACCTTGTCATGTTAATGCTAGAGGATGACATTTTTCGGGAATTCCCGTGGGTATCCTCCGGGATGGGAGTCATTTTTGAATTAATCCCGTGATCGGGACAGGACGGGAAAAAAAAGCAACGGGAGCGGGCAGGAGCGGGAATGACATTAATAGATGATCATTTTCAGCCGTGTGAAACAACCAGATGAACAGATGCGTCCATTTTTGTAGTCATCTCTCAATGAGAGCCAACACTCTTGATCGCGCTACCAACACAAGAGAACTACAAAAGTGGTGTGACTTCCTGTCACCACTGGAAGTGAAAAGCGACTCGGAGCGGCTGCCGGCACACACTTTGTTTACACTGACCGAATGTCAGGCATGTGAAACTTAAAGACAATGCCTTTTATATGCTCTGCACTTTTACCTAAAATAAAAAATGTAACATTTTTCAACGTGTTTGGTTTTATTCAAACGGGAACGGGACAGGAGTGGGAGTAATTTTTTTAAATGTATATTTTTGGGCATTTTTTGTGCCTTTATTGACAGGAGAGAGACAGTGGATAGGCTTGTGAAAGGGGGAGAGAGAGTAGGGGAAGACACTCTGCAAACTGGTCACAGGCGGGATTCGAACCTGGACCGGCAGAAGCATTTACATGGGGTGCTAACCACTACGCCAAACCAGCACCCCAAGAGTGGGAGTAATTTTGAGTGGGCGCGAGATGGGAGTGGGAGTCATTCTACGGGAGTGGGACAGGACAGGATTAATTTTTTACTCCGGTCCGGGATTAGGACGGGACAGGATTTTTTCTCTGGGAGAGGGACGGGACAGGAGTGAAAATCTGCTCCTGTGTCATGCTGTAGTTGATGCTTACTGTGGTACTTCATTAAAATGTTTCTTCAATTTGACTTATAGCAAAGACCTACCATTCTGCCTTTTCACCTTTAAAGAGAAACAAATGCATTGCTCCTGATTTCTAATTCAGTGCTTGTCCAGAGTTATATAGGCTGACAAAAGGGCATGGCCATGTCAGGTTTGATCATCCTGACAGCTGTGTTTCAAAGCTTGTTTGCGGCATGCCCTCCCTCTCCCTGTAGATCCGTGAAGGTGATGTTTCTGTATCTTTCTCTCCCTGACCATGTAACTGTGAGGCACTCTGAGCCGAAAGTGTTGTGTACAGTAAGTGGTGAAATCTACACAGCAGGAAGCAGCTGTGAAACACAAAGCAACACTTCAGTCCTGATGATAAAAGCTGTGTTTGGTACAGCTGATGGACATTTAGATTGAACATGTAAATATGCGTCTCCATTTCACTTCTTTTTTTAAATCTTTCTTTTATACTTTTTAACCTTTTTCTACAATTATACTTACAATTCATATGGAAATTTTATTTTTTAACCCTTTAGCCCCTAGCCCAACTGTGTGGCAAAGGTCATTAAATTCAGGAATTCCATTTTTTTATGTTTTAATTTTTAATTTTTTACTATTTTGCCCACATTTAACCAGAGACACTGTATAAAGTAATGAAATATAGACACCCATTCTTCAGGAGGTCCTCGTATCTTAATGTGTCCAGTCAACAGTTTGAGACAAAAATTGCAGAACATTTGATCTCCTGACACGTTATAATCATTGGCAATCAGCTCTGCCCTGTACTCTGGAGTTAGCCGGGAGTTTCATAGCTTCCTGCTAACTTGTGAGCCGCTGGAGGTCACTCGTGTCACTCACATGGCACTGCTTGTAGCCCCTCGATGCCAGTGATCATTGAAAATGAATGGCGGCTTGACGCAGAGGATGCTCAGATCACTTTTGGTGCACACAGGGTCAGCCGGTGTCTCAGGCGGCTACTGTGACATGTTAACATCGTAAACGAGGGAAGAAGGAGGGGGAGAGGAAGTGAAGTGTGCATTGTCTGCAGCCTCAGTGACCCCCTCAGGGGTTTCCCAAGAGATTTGTTCCATTTAGTCAGAAAAAAAACACTTGTATATAAAATGCGATATTCCGGGAATATACTGAATTCCACATTTAATGCCTAATTCCTTGATTCCATACGTATTTCTGTGACTGCCGGTTTTATATGGACCTACTCTTCGTCCTTAAAAGTGTTGAAAGCTCACTGAAGTTTTTGCTTCAAGCTTCGCAAGAATGATCTGCCTGATGACAAACATGAAATCAAGCAAACCCATTGCCTTTGCAAGGTCACATTTATGCAAAATTTAACTATAATAATTTCAAATGTTTTTGAGATGCAAAGGACAGGTGTGGGGCTTCATTACTTCAAAATTTCACCTATGACCTTGAAAACTTATCAGAGCACATCTGTGCTATAGTGCACTTTTGATGTTAGTTTGAGGAAAATCTTTAGAATTAATTGTTTTCATGAGTCTTGAGTCTGAATGGACATGTATGACAAGTTTACTGAAACATCTTAAAACTATTTTCTGCTTCTCGTCACTTCCATCCACATCTTGACACTGTAATTTAAGATTAAGACATACTTTATTAATCCCTTGTGGGGAAATTCAATTCTTTACACTCTGTTATCGAAACATGCTTTTACATACATAGGTTTAAGTATACATGCACATGCACAAACAAGTCCTATGATCATGCACTACTGGAGAGATGTCAGAGTGATGGCTCGCTACTACTGAAGAAGCGCTTCCCAGCAGTGTAGGAGTTCAGTGCCTTGCTCTAGGGCACTTCGGCAGTACTCAGGAAGTCCGACGGCACCTCTCCAGCTACCAAACCAACTTCCAGACATGGTTTGGTGGGGATTCGAACCGGCCACTCTACGGTCCCCAGACATTTGAAATTCCTTACAGAGTGAGCTACTGCCGCCCCAATTTGTACCGTGCTTTCCTCCTTAGTTTAAAATTTAAAGGAAGATTATGTTGTGTTTGTTCTTCCAAAGCCTCTCTAACAACCTTATACATTTGTTTGAATATTAGAGGCCTTGGATTGGTTTTCACCATTGAGCCTTGAAGAAGTGAAAGCAGCACTGTTAGAGCCTGATATGCTACAATGACCAAAATGTAACAATGACCTGAAATGTTTATAAAAAAAATGTAATAAAACCTGAAATCTGTCGATAAAATAACAAAAGTGTTGAGCCTGAAATGTAATAATAAAATGTAATAAAACCCAAAATCTAAGAACTGGTCAATGATGTAACAAGAAACTTTATTACATTACGGAGCATAATGTAATTACTGAAGCAAAATGTGATAAGTTATTACATTCTGCACAAAAACATATTAAGTTTTGGGCTCAGTATCTTGTTCAACCGATGATAACATTTTTCTTATAACATTTTGGGTCATTGTTACATATCAAGCTCTTACAACTCGTTTGTTAATTTAACTAATGATCAGTGTTGGGCAAGTTACTTCAAAAATTTGATGCATTATTTATTACTTCAAAGTAATCTAAGTAAGCTACATTATAATATTGCCGCATTTGAAATGTAAGGCGTACACTATTGTCACATTACTTTTAAGTTACTCTCATCAAAATAAGAGGAAATATGGATTTGATATTCTAAAGTTGCTCATTACGCTCAAAAAGCTCATTACACTTCCAGTGGAAGGTGATGTGGTGTCTTTCTGACTGAGTTCAGCTTAAGGTTAAAAACAGTAGAATATAATAACCACATCGATGGCTCATGGCACAATGCAAGAAACAATCACAGCAAAAACAGACAAAAGGTAAAATTCTGGTAAATTGTGTCGAAGATACTGTAACTTTAGGCCTAGTGGAGGACTCTTCTCCTCCACTGATCTCTGAGTATTTGACAAATTTGTATTTAAACAAACAAACAAAAATACCTTTTTCATTTCAGGTTAAATTAAAAATGCATTGTAACTTGCGTTACTCACATTTGTACTGAGTAAAATACTGTACAACTGTTTTTCTTTTTTTTTTGTAATGCCTTACATTACTACATTACAGTAAAAAGGAATAGATTACAGTAATCACATTACTTTTGTGATACATTACTCCCAACACTGCAAATGATACATACTGCATTTTGTAAATTGAAGGACAGCTAGATGTATTGGGCCTTGATTTAGCCTTATTAACGTTCAGCTGATAATAGTGTATGATCTTTTACATGCATGGTTCTTAAACAGGACTTCCCCTCCTCAGTTATAAAAATAATCCATCCACACACACGTGGCTTCCTGAAACAGCATAGTGCACATGAAAACACTTACAGATGTAAAGGCACTGTTAAATGCTGTTAATATCGCACAATAATGTTAGTGACATACAAAACATTCCCCAGCTTCTTTACCAATACTGATAAATATCCACATGTATTCCAATTTGGAGTAGCAATGGTATTATGCTTTAATTTGTGACCAAGTTAACTGATGGCATGACATATTCTTAGCCACTGTTTGTCATTTAGGTTTGAGTCTGTGACATGTTTTATGAGCCAAGTGCTCATGCTGCTTTGTGTGTGCTCTTGACAGTATAAACATCTGTTGTAAGCATTGCAAACAAAGACATAGGCGACTATATGCCACCAGTAAACACAGTCACTGCTTAAACAGTAACACCCTGCACCAAGTAGTTGTTTTATGTTACTGTCCAAGTGTTGGTTGGAGCAGCATCATAATGTGATGTGTGTAAGCTCAAATAGTTTAGTTAGCATCAACGAAACCAGAAAAGTATTGGCAGCATCTGCCTTTGCACAACTGTTCTGCAAAAAGAAAAGATCATGTCCCACAGTGGCGTCACACTAAAGAGAAACCAGTGCATGTGGTTTTAGCGCAGAGTGCACATTCTTCCCTTTCTTTAAGGTTTACCCTAATAAGAGTAGTAAAACAGAGTATCTGACCGTCTTTGCACTGGCGGGACTTTTCCAGAATGTTTGTTTCAGTGACCTGAACTTCTGTTGGCATGTGAACAAAAGGCCAAAACGCACAAAAAGCTGCTTTTTCACCAGGACATCGCCTGAAAAGAGATGAGGGCTACCTGTTTTATTTCCTTCAGACATGGATGAAAGATTATTTTGTATAAAGTTTTGTGTCCTGATTAGTTTGTCCTTCCTGTCTTACATTTGCCTATATGCTGTGATTGACTTATATTTATTCTACACACTTGTGAAGTATTTCTGTGTTTCCCTTTCTTTGAGTTTTGCTGTATTTCTACTTATCATCAGCTCTGATAGTTTTTAAACATCCATTAAAAACAACGCTCAAGGACAAACTGCAGCGACTAACATCATGGCAAGCTGTGAGAGCATTTCAGGTCTTCTTGATATGACTTTACGGCTCAGCTAATTAGAATTTTAATGAGACTATTTTTAAATTTCTGTCCATAAATCCCCACAGAAGTGTCCTTTTAAAGGCAGCAAGATGGGGGAAGGAAACAGCACTTAGCTCTGCAGATTCAGCTCAAGCAGGAGGAAGGAAAACGACAGATACTTAAGATGTTATGTAATCTCAATAAACTTTTCTTCAAAGTATTGCCTCAAGCTGTTTGTTAAAAAAATGAAAACAGATTGTGAAAATAATCTTTATGAAGCAGGAAGCCACAGAGATGCAAGATACTTACAAAAGATCTCAACCATCTAATAATTTCATATTTAAATAATCATTGATTAATTCTTTACACTATAAAATCAGGGTCAGTCGTACAGGTATATGCATTGATCTGGCAACAGTTAATTACTGTAGTGAAATTAGTGTAGCATTCTTCAATGTGGCTATAAGTAAAAAAAAAAGTGCACCATAAATGTATTGCGTAATGCTAACCATGTAGGGGAGATAAAGAAAAAAAATCTGTAAAAAAAAGTTGACACACAAACGTATGTAGTTATCTGCTTCCTGAGTGCTGCCATAGTGGACATAATGGTAATTATTTAAAAGAGGAGAAAAACAGTTCATTGACTTTTGGACAGGCAGATATATGATGAGTTATCTGAGTCATTTCAGCCATTTAGGGACTGGACTTGATATTTTTAAAAAGGGCCTGGATTGAAAGCTGCATATGACACATATGGCAGTTTGAACTGATTTGCTCAAACATAGTTTTTAGTTAAATCTGGAAAATCTGCAGCAGGCCAACCAAAAACAGCAGGATGTTACACTGATTCTGGAATATTCAGTGGTATGCGTCAGACCATTTCCTCATACTGTTTCCCATTATGCAATGCGCTAACAGTAACCTTGCAGTGTTGCAGGATCTGCCTGATTCATTGTCTGTGAACGGGCACATCCTTCTTGCCTAGCTTCAATCTACTAAAACTTTGTATGACTCGGTAATGAGTCCTTTAAACCAGGAAATGCTGGGAGCTAAGTGAGACAACAGTAGTGGGTGACTTGTACAGAGATTAGCATAGATGCTAACAGCTTCAGTAGCAGTTTCATCAGAAAATGAAAAAAAAAAAAGAACAATGACAGTACTTGATAGAAAGGTTTTTTTTGCTCAACCGATATGTTTTGGTGATAGTTTGTTCTATGCTATGCCGTAAGTTTTTACAACAAGGGCCCCTTACTATGTTAAAGGGACTGTGAGGAGAATCTGTTTCCAGCGACATAAAGACTCTGCTACCCATGAGCACGCGCGGCGACTGTCGTAATGCTGTGTTCCAGTAACCTCGGAACTGGGATCGACATCATCTCCGACTTATTGGTGTTCCAGTTGAAGTCGAAAAAAAACACGCCGATCTACCAGGCTATTGTTAGCTGTTGTTAGCATGCCCTGTGTTGTTGTATGGAGAATGTGATTATCACTATGGCAGCATTTTTGTAAATATAAGTCTAACAATACGATGTATACAGCTGATCTAGAGCGACACACCCCAGTCAGAAGTGTAAATAAATTGATTATTACAGGAGCTAAATAACTGTTCACACTGGGGGCATCCATCTTTGATTGTCAACTCAGGGGTGGCGAGGTTTCACAGAGTTCCCAGTAGGAAATCCCAGTTGTAGTTTCCTACTTGGAACCCGGAAATTCCTACTTCTGACTACAACTTGAACGCACCACAAGCCAAAGTGTGTGTTTGTTGTGATGTTAATAAATGCAGCTCAGACCTTCCTCAGAACTCTGCATTGCTTTACAACTTCTTTTTTCAACAACTTACAGGATGCAAAGCGACGTGATAATGTATCTCTTTCTAGTTATGTAGCGGTAGTTTTTCATGTGTGACAACAAGCAATTTTTGGAAAACTTAGTATTGTAGTTTTGTTGCCAGGTATTTACAGTATCTCTACTTACAGCCTGGTGCTCTGAGACGTGTCCGAATAATATAAATTTGCTCTAGTTTTAATTGTCTTGTTCCCTAAGTTGAGTATCCAGGCCTAAGGAATAGCATTTATAGATGACCTATTTTGATGCTATAAAACTCATCTTAAAGTGTGTATTTTGATCAGGCATATATCTAAAAGTGAGACTTTTTTGTAATTACTTAGAAACTCCTCACCGTTCCTTAAACGGATATCCCTGTAATGAATGTGATTGATGGTAAAAACATCCAATCACCTGCCAGATACGCTACTTATAGATTCTGCCCATTCCCAAATATTTCTATGGGCTATTGCCCAGATGAACTAGTGAAAAACAGTTCCAGTGTGCATCCATGGCAAAAGCTTGAACAAACAGTGGCATAGCATTTAACCCATTTGATAGCTTTGTACTTCATATCAAATGTCTAAAATGTTGTTTTTTTACAGTGAAGTGACTCTTTCCATAGGCATTCAGTTGTAAAAAATAATCCATGTAAATTACTCATGAGGTTTGTTTTCTTTCAAGTATATACAGTATATTGATATTGGAGGAGTGTCAGAATTGATTGGACTGTGGTTTGATTTTGATTTTGAGACCAGAGACACAAACCTGTTGAAAGCACTGGGGGAGACAGGAACACAAACCCCTTATCACATTATTTAAGAGAACTGATGTTTTTTAGCAGGTAGGTCCAGCATAATTCACAATAACAGCGGTCTGGTAGTGATCCAGCATCCACATCTGCATCTGGCTCATTAGGGCAAGTATACTCAACAAAAATATCAACGCAACACTTTTGTTTTTGCTCCCATTTTTCATGAGATGGACTTAAAGATCTAAAATTCATTCCAGATAAACAATTTTACCATTTCTCTCAAACACTGTTCACAAATCTGTCTAAATGTTTGATAGTGAGCACTTCTGCTTTGCTGAGATAATCCATCCCACCTCACACGTGTGCCACATCAAGATGCTCATCAGACACCATGATTAGTGCACAGGTGTACCTTAGACTGTCCACAATAAAAGGCCACTCTGAAATGTGCATTTTTTTGCTTTATTGGGGGTCTGGGGACTCAGAACCAGTCAGTATCTGGTGTGACCACCATTTGCCTCATGCAGTGCAACACATCTTCTTCACATAGAGTTTATCAGATTGTCAATTGTGGCCTGTGGAATGTTGGTCCACTCCTCTTCAATGGCTGTGCGAAGTTGCTGGATATTAGTGGGAACTGGTACACACTGTCGTGCGTGAGCATTTGCCCACTCAAGTCTGTTACAGCGACGATCTGGAGTCAGGTTAAGACCCCGATGAGGACGACGAGCATGCAGTTAGCTTCCCTGAGACGGTTTCTGACAGTTTGTGCAGAAATTCTTTTGCCAATTGCACGCTCCCTCAATGCTTGTGACATCTGTGGCATTTTGCTGTGAGACAAAACTGCACATTTCAGAGTGGCCTTTTATTGTGGACAGTCTAAGGTACACCTGTGCACTAATCATGATGTCTGATCAGCATCTTGATGTGGCACACCTGTGAGGTGGGATGGATTATCTCAGCAAAGCAGAAGTGCTCACTATCACACATTTAGACAGATTTGTGAACAACATTTGAAAGAAATGGTAATATTTTTTATCTGGAATGAATTTTAGATCTTTGAGTCCATCTCATGAAAAATGGGAGCAAAAACAAAAGTGTTGCGTTTATATTTTTGTTGAGTGTATATCCCCAACTTAACTGAGACATTTCAAAATGACATTAAATCATGCACTTGAAGTTCAGTGTTGCACTGCAAAGACTTGAATGTGACTGTGTATATTTATCTAGTTCATGGTGTAAAATTTCTCATTGATTATTGCCATATTTATCTGACAAGTCCTGAAAAAAAGTTTGAAATATAAAAAAATCAAGAATAAGATGAAATTATTTTTGCTTTACCATATTTCAGGAAAACAGGAGGATTTTCTTGCTGTCGGATGCCAACTTAACTTTTATCACCTGTTAAAACTGATGTACATTTTTTAAAGTATGTTGTGCAGACACCTTGCTCTGGAATTGGATGAATGCAATTGCTCAGATTTAAGACTTTATGACCAGACAACTAATGTGTTACAGCTTTAAGGCCAGTTTCTTATTAGATTCTAAAAATAAGGAAATCAGAAAAGAGCCATTTTATCAGTATGAATAACCTCCTCTGTAGCTGTCTTACAGGCTCTTTACTTTTAAAGAAACATTTCTAAATTATATAAGAGCACAAACTTGAAAAACACTGTTGGTGGTTACATCTCTGCTGACAGAGTGCTGACTCATCGCTCTTTAGGATATGTTGTTTGTACTTTGCTCTTGTGTTTGCTCATCACTTCTAGTGGGCGGATCAGTGTTGAAAACCAACAAGAGAATAAAAATGAATCAACAGCTTCTGAGAGCCGCTGCGGTTTCTTCTGTTAGCACAACAACAAACCTTGTACATTAGACAACTACAGTAAATCCATTTATAAGGTGCCATAGTGTGATCTGTATGATAAAAAAAATCAAGGACATCCAGCAGAAAGTTCTTTAAATAAATATTTTATTTGAAAATAAATACATTTTCTTAAAATAGAATCAATAACATTACAAAAGCTTTGGGGAAGTGGGACAGGAGAAGAAGAGGAGGGGGCAGGGTTTACCCAAAATGAATGATGTGTAATTTTGGAACAGGGAGTACAATCTCACATGTTTATCCATCATCTTAAGACAAGTTTCCCACATTGTGTTGGACTGTACATTCTCAGCTGCTCTGTGGGAACAAAGTGGTATACCTCACAATTTGAAAAACCCAAGCAAAGACCAAAAGGAGGCCCCCACTGCCCATGCATCTAGAAGTAATTAAAGCCTGTGAACATTTCTAGTCTTTTGAGGGGCTTCTGAAGCATGAAATCTTTATAGTCATTAGACCTATTTAACCCAAAGACAGAGAGAGAGAGAGAGAGAGAGAGAGACATGGTACTGTCTGAATTTTCAAATGTGTTGGCATTGTTCGGACAAGAAGGTGAACTAAACTGAGTTTTTTCCAAATTATTAATCTAATCAAGGCAGTGCAATGTCTTTACCTTTACCTCATTTTTTTTTAGTTATTCTTCAATATTAAAATCATGTTCTTAAAAAAATTCTATCAATTGAGAATGAAGTTGCAGAAATATGCTGGCAAAATTTGGAAAAGTGAAGGGAACTGGCTGGGAGTACAAATGTCGTATATACACATGATAAAGGCTGCTTTTACACCCGCAGCCCATTAGTTTTGTTCCGAGTCAGTTGAAAGAAAAGACTTTGCAGTTGCATTCTTTCATTTAAATCATTTCAAGTTAAATCTGCAGTATAGTAAAGCAGGCAAAGACACAAAAAAAGCAGGACTACCTGCAATTATGTACTTGCCTCCTTTTCCCACTGCAAGTCTAAATAATGCCATGTCTGCTGGTCACATTCTGCATTTTGGGAAGCTAGTTGGACCAATAAAATGAGTCCTTAACTTGGAGCAGAGAGGCGGTCATGGCTAAATTGGTGAAAAATAACACAAATATTATTGCAACATTTGGAAAAGTGGATGGACCTGGTAAGGACCTTACTTCATGTTAAACTCGAGTTTGTGGATCCCTGTTTTACAGAACAGATTCAGCTCTAAATTCAGTGAAAGAAGTTCTCAAATACATCTTCAGTTATTTCACTCATAGTGCAGTTCACTAAAGTTGGCAGTAGAAGCCAAACTACACACAGCACACATTCCAGCTCACTTTGAATTACCTCTAAGATCTCTGAAAACCTGAAAATCTTAGGTTGTAAGATCCATTAAACCTTGTCAGAAGACTTCAATCAATCACTGATTACTAATCAATGTCTACAATTTAAACTTATTGATACGAGTTTTCTTTGTATATGAATACACATCATATCATGGGTTTTTAGGTAATGCACAGCCCTATTGTAATTTTGCAGTTTAGTGTGCAGAAATTTGCCTGAGATTTTACCGTCTATATTGTTAGAATATTTGTGAAATTGGGAATTTAGCGAAAGTAACTCCTCAGTAGTTGATCAGTTCAACATACTGTTTAGGATTTTTTTTTTTTATTCCTGAAAAAATGCTAACAATTCTGATGACTCTGCTTTAATTGAACATGAAGTTCAAATGGCAGAGAGCCCTCTCTTCACACATTTGTCCAGACCTTTGCCAACACATCTGTGCAATAAGTGACAGTGTGCAGTTCGTTTCAAACACGTCTTATTCATTGAAAATAATTATAGACATATACCCCACATATGAGGCTCTTGATAACCATATCTTGAGACTCCTTGTAGCAGAAAGCCCTGGTGTTCCACTTCCTTCAACATGCAGTCTACTTGATCATTAAGCTTCAGGTCCTGCAATCTCAAACTGTATCTACACACGTGGTTTGTAAAAAACACGATATAATCTTTGAACACATCAAAATCATCCACTGATTTACATTAACATCTGACAAAGTTTTCTGAATGTACCTTTAAATGTGTCTAGATCAACTTCACCTCTAGTCTACAGTACAAAGATACAATACACAAGAAGGCTGCGCTCTTTGATACAGCAGAGATCGGAGGCAGCTCTCGCTAAGGCCAGAAGGATTTCCACTTGAACTGCGAGGTTGTGAGTTGCTCTGGCTGCAGTTTGTCGGGCAGAAAGTGAAACAGAGAGGAGACACTTCTCTGCCTTTTATTTAACCACAGCGATTCAATGCCCTTTATTTGACTCAGAGAGACATGGGGACAGCAGCAGCAGCACAGTGGTATTGGAGCAGATTAACACACAGCGCAGCCCTGACCCCTCCAACAGCTCCACAAATAGCCTGACAAGAGCAGGAAGTTCTCCCTCAAACCAGCCTGGAGCGGCAAGGTAGCAACCTTGACAAAAAATCTAATTACCACCCTGCGCTGAAAACATGTCCGTTTTATAATTATTTAGTCATTGGAGAATGTGCGAGCCGACCTCAATTAAGACAAGCGTGTGAGAACATGTAATTTGAATCTAATCAGTAGAAAAGCAGCAGAGTAAGCTAATCTATGGTGAGAAAAACAACAAGTTTGCTTGGTGCTCTGCACTCACTCCTGCTGGCTGATGAAATCAATTCCACAGGTAGAAGCAGCCTTAAATAGTGATTAAACAAAGAGCTGCTGGAGAGTGCTGTGTCCACACTCCTAAATCTCACAACCCTCTCCTGTGCAGTCTGAAATCACCTACAGTGTACCAAGTTAATGGCTCAGGTCTGTGTCCATTAAAACACGTGTTGGGTGTGACATATTACAGAGTAATCCACTATCAGATGGAGATAAGAACCCCCCAAATCTTCCAAATGCAGCTCCTAGACCTCATCAAATTCAATTTTGTTACCCTACTAGCTTATCTATTTTCTGACCTCTGGAAGAGTGGGTAATACCAGGGTCCAAAAGGTCAGGGTGGCACATGGATGGAAAACACTTAAAACGTCAGTCAGGCAAAAAAGGCCAGCGTGTGTAATTGGTGATCCCTGCTGTTGAGCAGTCTGATTTCAGTGACACGTCAGTAAACAAACATAGAAATAAAAGATTATGAACTTTGGGACATATGGAACATATTTTTAAATTTGTAGTGTGCAACATAATGATCAGCACAGCAAACTACAACACCAACAGACTCTTCCAGCATTCATTTTGCATGGTTGAATAAACTTTAATACTTAAAAACAAGAAGGATTTGAAGCTAAATATGGCCAGCTGTAAGCTACGCCCACAGTGGTAGCATTTCTCGTCGCTTGTCAGTTTGGCTGTAATATGCTTAACAGATCAATTTGTATCGAAAGTCAAGTGGTTGCCAAAAATGTAAAAGTTCTTCCTCAAATTCAGACATCCAGCTAACTAGGCATTACTTCTTTTGCTGATGCCATGGCTATGTTTGATGTGCTTCCTGCTGTACCTAGTTAGCTTCAAGGCTATTGACAGCTTTCAAATATGTTGCCAGTGCAAAGAGCTGGAGGGCAAAAGAATGTTAATGTAATAATCACTGTGTGACACTGTGGCTCTACAGTGTATCATCATCTTAAAAACTGTTGTATCACCTTAAAACAACTGGAAAACAGATTTACTTTTGTGTTACCTCTAAGTTTTTAGCACTTTGGACTCAAATACAGCAACTGGGAACCATAAAAAATAGCATTGTTTGTATATAATATTACTTAATCTTTAAGTGCACACCACTAACAGGAGCAGTTTGAGCAGTTTTATGTATTTTAGATGTTTTGGATCAATAATGCTTCTGTTTGGAAATTAGGAAACTAAGACTATTTCATCAAATCATATTTCATCATAAGTCAGTGCTAATACGCTAACATTAGCTTGTTAATGCTTTAATGATAGTGTCTGATAACCACCACTATAATTTTAACTTAACTGAGATGGGAGCATGCAGAGTCAGGGGGGATCACAGTCCTTTGAGTGTGTGTATCTGTCTGTGTGACTATGAGAGACTTGTTTGTGTGTCCCATGACACACTCTTGATGTACTCTCTCAAAGCTGCATCACACTGCAAAAATAAAGCCAGTATCTCATCCTCTTGAAGTTAACGTAAATGTCTCAATGCATGATGGAAGCAGAGCTCCGTTTTCAGCAAAAGTGCACTTGGTCTATATGCTCAGTACCATCAGCTGCTTGCATGACTGACTCTCATCGTGCTCCCCTATAGTCCCTCCACTATGAAATCCTACTACTGTCATGTCATCAGCTCAGGGTGGTAAGCTCAGAGCAGAGCGATTGTGAGGTTGATTGGGGTACTCTGTATGTGAACATTAAATTCAATTAATATTGTTATGATTGTTATTTTACATAAGTGATGCTGTAAGTGCAGTAACTTCAAACACAGCTGACACCATAGATACTTGGCTGCAGTAGTTTTGTTTCAAGTTTAAAACAGGCATTGATGGACACAGGCCCTAAAACCACTGCAAACTCACACCTACACTCTGTTGTTCATGGTTTTATAGACATGAAACTGTTGTCTTCTCATCTTTGTAAGCCTTTGGGATTTTGTATGGAAATCGGAAAGAAAAATAAAGCAACAATATGCTGTTTTTTTGTTGTTGTTCTTCTTTCGTTATTTGAAGGAGGCCTCTCAGCAAAGAGAACAGCATCCATCCCACTCCTGTCTGCATTAAAACACCTTCGTTTGCAACTCCTATCAGGAAGTGATTTACTGCATAAGAGTGGCTTGCCCATACCTTCCGGCTGGCTTCACCATCCTCTGTATGAGACCACATACATGTTGACCACAGTAGTAACAGTGCTTTGTGTTACACTCAGAGGTCACCAAATCAAATTCTTACATATTGTTGCTTTAAACCCAAAGAATTGTTTCAAAAATTACACAATCTTGATTGTTCTGTATGTTTAATGAGGATCTTTTTTTGCTCTTTTTTTCTCTTTTGTACAAAATGCTTAGTGAAGGGTTTGAAACGCTCGCTGCACCAACCACACTCAGACATACACATTTACCACAAGTTTTCCTGTCACACTCTTTTTTTGTGTTCATTTTCACACTTAAGGTTCAAAACAAAAAAATACCCCCTCCCATCTACGATCAACACCTTTACCATCTTTTTTGTTGTTGTTTTTTTGTGTTTGGTTTTGTAATCAACAGCAACAATAAATGAGCAAAGGGACGTCAATGCTATGTTGTACAGATAAATGCTTTGTTTACAACAACACGCCAAGCAATGGGCTGCTTTGCCAATGATTCAATCACATTTAATTAGCAGGGAAAAGATGTGGTGCATTTAATGATTGCAGATTTCATCTGAGTCAGGCAGGTAAATGGCACTGAAAGCTAAAGAATCAAAGAAGAACATTTTTAAACAAATCTGAGAAACTCCATTGCTTCACCCTTGCTCTCCTGCTCTTTAAGGAAATATGTGATATTTTGTAGCAGATTTGAAGAGCCAGCCTTCAACAAGCACATACACAAAAAATCTGTTTGAGTCCCTTCATCCTTTTACAAACAACTTCAGGAGATTGCCTTTTATAAATGTAAAACGTCTGCTACTGTTTGAAGGTGTCATCAGAGATAAAAGACATTTAGAGAAGCCACAGGATGTAGCAGACCCAGATGGAGAGTCTATTCAGGCGTTCCCTCGATGTTGAGTTTATAATTTTCCCAAAGCCTTGGCACTGCAGGCACATGTGCTGAGGGCCAGATGGGTAGAGACAGAGCCTGCTGCATCAGGCTGCCTCAATTTGGCCAGAGACGACAGATCGCACTGGCACCGCCTCAAACAAGAGAAACCCGGTGTCTTTGCTGCATTTTCTCTTGTTCTGACTCTTCCTCAGCTCGCACTGTGAAGGCATACGAGACACTGAAACACAGAAACACCCAAAACAGAACAGAGAGATTGTCTCCTCTCGCTGTGCTACTGTGACCGCTCAGTCTTTTTTTGGGGGCATCCAGTCCAGTCCAAACAAAACAAAACCGAACGAGCTTCAGCCTGCCCCACTCAGCTCAGCAGCTCACCGTGCTCGGCTGCTGTTTGCACACAAAGTCCGATAAGAAGTCAAACTCATTCTGTCCCAGGAAGAGCTCAGGCAGCTCCTGAATGCGATCCAAACCAAACTCCAACACCAGTGACGTCAGAACTTCCTCGTCTATGAGATCCATGTCCATGCCATTTAGCCCCAAAGGTCCCCCAATGTGCTGCATGCTCGATAGCTGGGCCGGACCGACTCGGTACTGTGTCCCGTTAGGCATGTGGTGGCCATTAGCTGAGCCAAGAGGGTGTCCGTGGTACTGTGTGTTGAGTTTCTGTAGGTGCATGCTGGCCATAAGCTGCTGAGAAGTAAGGTTCCCAGGTAGGTACTGCTGTGGGTGCCCCCCTTGCTGCTGCTGCTGGGGGTGCATGTGGTGATGCTGCTGCGGTGGACCCTGCCCATTGTACATCATGTTGCCAGACATCATCTGGTGGTGGTGGTTGGCCATGGAAGCACCGTTCACAGGGCCCCCCATCCCTCCTGGTCCAACCATCCCCGGCCGCTGTCTCATGGCGGCCTCCATGTTGTTCTGAGGGTTCCGGCCATAGTGCATCACCTGGCCATTGGGGAGACTGCGCAGGCCGGGCTGCCCGCCATGCTGAGGAGGTCCGTTCATGCCCATCCTGAAGCCGTGGGTCATAGGCATCATCATGTGTTCAGCCATGGCTGCTCTGTCACCCTGAACATACGAGACAAGAGATGAGATTTCAATAAACAAGTCCTCTGCAGGTATAGTCGTAATCTGAGCGAAAATCTCAAACATTTGCTAAATTTGGCATCTGAAAATGTAGCTATCTTTGTTGTGTCATTAAAATAGGCTGTAGAAAAATGATTGTGTGAGAGGTGTTCACAGTTTGGTTGTTGAATTGGACTTTTTAAGCAAATCAGTGGAAGTCAACATATCAAAAATGCCCACTGACACTAACTTCCTCAATCTGAAAGCAGATAAAGTCCAGAAGGGGCCAGTTTAAGCCTCGTTCATACTTGTGCGTCAGAGCCGCTTCACCTATGCAGCAGTCCCTAACACTGTCTTGGGTTTTTAATGTTGCTTCCTGGAATGGCTTTGTTGCCCTGAAATTTGTATTCAAGGATGTCCTGACATGTTTTATGATTGTTAGTGTACAAGAAATCATAGTGACTGAAATAGAGCATTTAACACTGGATTACTAAATTAATAAATAATTAGCTCTGGCTCATGATGCAATTATCATGAAAAACAATAAGAGGAGACATTTAAGGCGTTGGAATTACAGCTGCTGAATCAGCAGAGGTAGAGAATACAATATAATCACTGTACTGTCTCATCCTCTGCAGTCGATTTTTCAAATGGCAGCTCTCATAGGCAGCTCGAGATGTACTCGTAGATCAGGGGTGTCAAATTGATCCAGTAAAGGGCCACTGTGGCTGCAGGTTTTCATTCCAACCAAGCAAGAACACGCCTGACGCAAATTATTCAATCAACGGGATTGTCTTTACACTGTTGATTTGTTGGATCAGGTGTGTTCTTGCTTGGTTGGAATGAATACCAGCAGCCACAGTGGCCCTTTACTGGATCAGTTTGACACCCGTGTCGTAGACTGTAGAAAGACCTAGACAACCACGTCACGTTAGCTTTCTGGATTCAATCTGTGGACGCAGCCAAACTTCAGATAAATTCTCAACTTAACCGTAGATCAACTGACTAACAGACAGAGAGGCAGGACTTAAGGCTTTTTTTTAGCCATATAAATCATGTCCTCATCTTTAGGAATGTGCAAATGCTTGGTGAAATCAAAAACTGATCGAATACAAAAAGACGTTCAACGCTAAAAGAGTCAGAGGCATTAAAATATTTAATATAATAAATATGTAGATCAAACATAATTCAGTAAATTCCTGAATTAGTGCAACCAGCCTCAGGCTGACACTCGAGAAACTGCAGCTTTATTGGCACTTTTCATTGGTTTCATTTTTCAACTCCAGAGTGTGCTGCTAAGACGTACCCAAAGAGGGGCGGTCACCTGGTACAGTGAGGAGATGCACGACAGGCAACATGACATCATTTTAATTTCTGGTATTAAACAACGGCCCTACAAATACATATATTTGACCAACACAAATGTATGCAGAGATACAGTTCACTGAGTGTACACTGATAGTGCATCTCCTGAGGGCCAAGAGATTTTATATAAAAAAGGGAAATACTAAACAGCTCCGCAAGCTTTTTAAAACTGAGTAGTAATAGCAAAGAGTCCCTCACTCTCTCTGTTGAAACCAACCCCCCCCACCACCACCACCACTTCACACACAACAGTTTCTGTTTCTCAACTCTATGCTTCCACAAAAGACATGTCCTCAAAAAAAAAAAAAAAAAAAACTAAACACCTAAAGTGAGACCAACAGCAGATTAACATCTTTAATCATACCTCTTACGTTTCTATGCAGCTGGACAGTCACCTGATCACATTACTCTGGACTTTTGCATATTGACATCTACAATAATTCCAACTGAAAACACACTATATCTGAAAACACATCGTAGAGCACTCCTCCATAACAGGTTTTTGAGGTTGCTTTACTTTTTCGTGTATTCATGTTAAAGTTGTCAAACTGATTTACACTTTATTTCACCAGGAAAGCCTCACTGATACCCCTTATCCACTGGCCAAAAAACAGTTCAAACACACCCAAAAAGGGAAAGGCTCTAATCTGCATTCAGAGTTTCTTCGACGGACCCTGCAAGTGACGAGGTTTTTTTTTTTATTTCAGCTTGCCTCTGGTCTGATATCGTGCACATAACTTTGGGCAACAAAAGGACACCAACAGCTGAGGAGACCAAAACAAATGACATCTGCCTTCGCATGTCGTTCAGTCTGCGCTGAGTTTGTATATGATGTAAAAGGAACAAAAGTAAAAAGAACGGAAAACAGTTAACCACCGTGTCCATGGCCATGTTTTGGCACGATGATGATGTCTTTAATGTGATGACATCATCAACGCAATGCACCAGAAAAAAAAAAAAAAAAAACAGCCATGAAGCCTGCCTGCTGACTATTAGACCCGGGTCTGCTGGCAATGGGAAAGGAGTCTCTTGCCATGTGTTAGCCGTTTAAAAAAACCTGCGTTTAAATGCTAATTTTAGTGGAAAAGCGGTATGAGATTTAGAATCTTATTTACAAGTGTCCTGGACAAAATGAGCAGCAGAACAAGAAATAAAACAATTCCAAACACAGCAGACAGTAAAGAGTCAATGCTTCTACAACCCTCAAGCATCTTCCTCAATTACCTTTAAACTGCTTGTAAGGTTTAGAGACCTACTCCTTTAGCTTAACTGATATGTCTTTTACCCATTTTAAGAAGAACTTTGACAGATAGTACAAATACATCATGGGAATGAGTCACAGAGTGAAGACTGAAGCTTCCAGCACTTTTCATTTCAATACAATTACTTTAGTCTTTGGCGAGCAGATTAAGTATAGTCTTGTAAATGATGCTGTAACACAGCAGCAGACACACTACAGAAGAAGACATGAAGCATGTGCATACATCATGAATAATGTTCACAATTTTCTGGTATATGCTGTTCTCTGTGTCTTTTTGTTGCTCAAGGTGGTTTTACAGGAGCAGATGATTTTGCTGTTAAAGTCAGAACAAGCTCAGTACCTTCTGCAGCACGAGCACAACTCTGTATTCACCATTGTTTGTTTTGTTCGGGTTTGCACATACGATTTAAGGTGAGGCTATGACTTCATAGTTTCTGAAGCTATGAACCCAGTTAAATGACCTAATCTGGCTTTAAGTGTAGCTAGTCTTATCCCTGCACGTCTGTCCTCTGACAGTTAAGGGTCTTCTTGCATTGCTAATATGGACTTTAAGACTTGGTGCTTTGAGAAGCAAATAATAATATAATGAAGTAGACATGCAGCAAAAGTGAAAAGGACGCCAATGAAAAAAAAACATCTAAAAAACATGTCTACATTGGAAAAAACATGAGAAAAACTGAATGAAGTTAAAAAGTCAAAAGAATGACATAACAAGCAGAAGGTCTAAATGTTAAACTAAAGTCAAAATCTACAAAACAAAGTCAAAATGGCCAAGGTTATACAAACAGGGTTGAAAATGAAGTCAAACGGGAAACAGAATAGAGAAGGAAAATAAGTTCAGAATGTTCAATCAAAGCTAAAATCATGAGGATGGAGTAAAAAAAGAACAAAATTGTAAACAAGGGAATATTATGGACAGTTTCCAAATGTCTGTGACTAAAAACAAACAGGATGAAATCAAAACAGTGGAAAAGTTAAAACAATGGAGGTTGAGTTTAAAGGTTAAACTAAGCCAAAAAAGAGCTGTAGTCATATTTATGACGTCATAAATGTGAAAAAATAGTTCACTGAATATTCTGTAGAGAGGTTAGTAAAGTCAAAACTATTAAAATGTCAAAACATCAAATATAAAGGCAAATCAAAATAATGAAAAGTAAATGTTTAGAACAGAGTTGGAATTTTGGGAATAAAATCAAAAGCTTGATTTCACTAAGTGGTCTGCTTTGGTTCAGTACAGTCGACTTGGGGCGGTGAACCCTGATCTTGTTTATGTTTCCAGCACCAGCTGTGTCTTCAATTGAAGGTGGGGTGTGAACCCAGAGGAAGAAAGAGAGTTGCAACAGATACATCACAGCAGCATGACACAGTGCAGCATTCTAAAGCAGAGCACGTTGTAAACAAAGGGCAACAATAGAGGACTTCCAGCACTCAAATAGGAAATAACTATTTTTGTAACCAATCAGCAGACTGTCAGACTTTTAGCTTCACCTATCATGGCCGGTTTGGCACAGTCTGCAGCCTTTATGGGACGGCATGGATCGGTTCTATGGTTACCTCTTCTCCTCATTTGACAGTGGATACAAATGTATATGCAAACCAAATGCTAAACTGAAAACCTCAAGTATAATGGCAAAATGGCAAGAAAAATATAGATCAGAGAATAAAGTGATAATTCTGAAAACATTGAACTGTACAGGAAAATAAAAACAAAGTCAAAACGTCAAAAATAAGTCCAAATGATAGACACAGAGTCAAACTGTTGACATTCTGAGAAGCAGGAATAAAGTAAAAGAAGTGTTGAAAATAAATTAGAAACCCCAGGAGTGGAAGTAATAAATTATGAGAAAGATGTCAAAAAATACTGAGTTAAAATTTGGGGATTGAGTTAAAAAGCTGAGATTCCATCAACATGTTAAAAAGGGAAATGACTTGGACAAGTTAAGATGTCTTAAGTTGAAAAGATGGTAAATGTCAAAAATGTTTAGGTCAAAACAAAACAAAAAAATTAATGTTTCCAAAAATTGGAGATGTTGAGAAAGGTTGATTTAAATGAAACATAAACCCATTTTGTTGGGGAATATATCAAATGTTTAAAGTTGAAATGATGGGATAGTGCCACGAAGAAAAGAATGAAAGAAATGACAAGAAAAGGGAAACAAAAACTGTAGCAATTTTATAAAAGTCGAATTTTCATTTTTGCTTCATGTTCAACTTTTTTAGATTTTTCTCAAAATCCCACGTCGACACAATCCCTTACATTTCCCTTTTCCCGGTACAGACATCTTTTGAAGGATTTCTCATTTTACTCATCATCTGGACTTAATTTTAACCTTATACCAACTGCATCTTCCTCTTTTCATTATTTCTCTCTCCTGGCTGCTCCCCCAATCCTCTTCTAAACCATTTAAAAACCCATCCACACTTTCTCTCTGCTCAGACTTCCCTCTCTCTCACGTCCACGGCTCCCCTTTCTCAATCTGAGATCTTCCACATTAATGGTGCCCTCGCAGAAAAACTCCTCAGAGCCTCCAAAATGACTCCATCAGTGAATTACCACTGAACATCGCACTGACGAGGGAGGGCAGCAATACCCTTGTAGTCAAAAAGGACGCAGAGGAATGCTTCCCAAGACCCCACACACACACACACACACACGCACGCACGCACGTATACACACAGATGCACTGCTCTGGTCTGCACGGTCATTACAACAGATCTCCAATTAAGATTACCTTAAGATGACAAACTGATCTGACCACGCTGATGGTCCCATTTGCTCTTTAAACATGTCGACACGATTTAGCTATAACCTGTCTTCTCAATGTGATCACAATGAAAGACTTTCACAAGACATTTCAGCTTTTGAATGTCCTTTAATAAAAATGAGCCTGTGGTGTCGGCGCCCCTGGCTGCTGGTCTCTTTCAGCCCATTTGAAGAGCTGATAAAACAAGACACTTTCCTCAATAGCCTTAATCCTCCTCTCTGCTCTTGTGTTACCTAATTATACACTCCACTATCTGTCTGTGGAGCCCTCTGCAGCTCTGGATTACCATTCACTTTAAATGTCACTTTGTAAATAGATAGTCTGAAGGGAGATCATAATAATTGCTGGTATCATTGAGCATGAAACCGTTTTACCCGCGAGGGCTGTGCGTAACCGCTGTGCGCAATTTGGCATTTCAAACCGCCTCAAATAAACGCATTGCAAGTTTTGAGTAGGAAAGCAACAAAATCGATTCAAGCTTCAAAACTATTGCTAAAAACAGCGAGGTGCAGCGTGTCTAGGTGTAAGTGGAGTAATAGGAGGCGACACCTACCTGATGTCTAAGCGAGAATCCGAGCGGAGAAGTTGGATCGGATCCGCGGTTTGTTCTCCAGCTGATGCTCCGGCTACATGCAGCCCCTGCGGCGGATTCAAACTCAGCGGCGCCTCGGTAGTCAGAGGAGTTTGTTTTCTGGGTCAACTCGGGGATTATATGCATCTATAAAGCACAGCAGAGAGGGAGAGAGGCAGAGAGAGAGAGGGAAAGAGGAGGAGCTACCGTCCTCTCCGTCTCCTTTGTTGCCATTGGTCCTCCCCCTTAATCACCGAGCAAAGAAACATTCACGAAACTGACTGCCTACAATGAGCTGGAGGAGGTTTAACCACGAGGAAAACGATTACCTGGTCCTCAACAGGGGCGGTTTCAACAATTTGGAGGCCCCGGGCTAAAGTCAGTATGAGGCCCCTCAGCATGCTTAGAGGCAGTGTGGTGCTAGTTCACTAGGAAAATGAGCCAGCTCTTTTGTTTTTAAGTAGGTTTTTTTTTCCTGTACTGCTCCCTTTCAGATGTTACCTCCATCAACATCATTGAAAAACTGCTACAATTTAAGTGTTGATTTTTCAAATTGATTTGCAAAAGAATAAGAATGAATAGCCTACATTCAACTTAATTATAAATCATAAACTAAATTTAAAAAATACCAATTACTGTGGTTGCAAGACACTCTTTAATTAAATGTTTGAGAATTTTAAAGACATTTCTAGGACCCAAAACAAAAACTTAGCTCCTTTCCATATTCCACAGGTTGTAGAAAATATTCACGTCTGTTACACAAATGAGCAAATTAAAAAAAACAAAAAAACACACACACACACACACAAACACACACAATCCACTCATGGCCACTTTATAAGAAACATCTGTTAAACTGCTTACCAAAGCACATAGCTAATCAGCCAATCACATGGCAGAATCATAATGCATTTAACCATGAAGACATGGTCAAGACAATCTGCAGTTGTTCCTTTACAACAATTTGCCAACAGATTCAGTTGCTGCTTTGTTTAATGTCAAGTTGCCCATCTTTTAAGCTAATATTCAGTGTTGTCTCTTATATGGAAAATTATAACCAAGATCAGATAAATTTGTTTTTCAGTAGCGACAAAGTATTTGTCCACACACTTTGAAAGCTTTTAGCTAACTGGTGAATGGCATATCCATCTACGCTCAAGGCCTTAGAATGGCTTACTCCACTCCTGCAGTGATCCAGCGTAACAGCAGAGCGCTGCGCTGCTCAGACTCCTGCTGCCTGCCTCCACTACCCTGCGCTGTAATCCGTAATGATCCTCGCTCTCTTAAACTGAAATCTGTCTGTTTAAAGAGCAGTGGGGAGGGAATCTTCAGGCTGACAGAGAAACACAACCACTTCTGCTGCAGAGGTTAGCCTTTTTCACAGAGAACTGAAACACCTCTCTGGTGCTGCACGTCTTCTTCACTTTACAAAATCAGAAAAAGTCGATGCTCATTCTGAAAAAGTATGGCATATTTTTTATCAACTCTGTAGTTATCCTAAACGCTTATCCCTTTCACAGGGGGGCTGTGGCCTATCCCAGCTAACATTTGGCCTGAAGCAGGGTACACCCTGAACAGGATGCCAGCCAATTGCATGGCCACATAGAGGGACAAAAAACTATTCACTTAATCACACTTAAGGCAATCTGGAGTCACCAATCAAACTATTGAGCACATTTTGGTCTGTGGGAGGAGGTCTTCGTGCTCAAAGAGAACCCATGCATGCACAAGAAGATCATGCAAACTCCCCACAGAAAGTCCCTGACTGACCTCTTGACCTTCGATCGACCTTCAACCTTGTTATAAAATGTTTTATTAAACAAACCAATTGAGCCACAGTCATTTTTTTCCTTTTTGGCTCAGGTTAAAATGTATGGATTTATTTTTTTGTCCAGTTTTTAAACTGCAGCACCAAATGTTGTCAACTTTTAATAACCATTTGAATGGCATACTCATTTAGTTACTCTGAATACATTTTAATAAAAACATTGTAATTAATGACTGAAATGGACATATTTCCTCATTTTTTAATGTATTTTTGGGGCTTTTTGTGCCTTTATTGATAGGAGAGAGGCAGTGGATAGGCTTGTGAAAGGGGGAGAGAGAGTAGGGTAAGACACTCTGCAAACTGGTTACAGGCTGGATTCGAACCTGGACTGGTAGAAGAATGTACATGGGACGAGCATGGCTGCCAACCACTCCGCCAAACCAGCACCCCATATTTCCTCATTCTTAAATCATTTGATAACTACTTTGACAGACTTACGTCTTTTCAAATTTAAAAGTCTGACTTTTTTATGCATTTAAATATTTCTCAGACATCCAAAGTCATGTTTCAAAGTAAATAATGACCAGATCTTATTCTGACAACAAATAAACAAAAATACAAACATTAGGTGGCCTTATACATGAGGTCAGTCAGCTTCCATCAGAGGCTCACAATGTTCTTGTCTGGCCTACTCTGATACCAGAGCTTGTCCATTGTTTTTTCTTGTATTGAGCAGCTCACAGTCAGCTGCTGATAGGACATAAGATTTTGTTCAGTGTTGATAGTTTAATGTGTTTATGTTATTTTATCCTGTAAACGCATATACATTGTTGACAGAGTGTGCTCGTCCACCTGCATTTTAGGCTGGTTTGGCAACAGGATGAACACAGGCTGTAAGGATCAGGCTGCATCACTAGTACGAGGACATACACGGTCACTGTCTGTAAAAATGAACGTATGCACCAGTGGCGGCTGCTGGTCAGTCAAGGAGGGGAAGCTCAAATTTGTTTCTTCAAAATGTAAATTCTACCCTCCGTTCCTTTTCAAGAAAATGATCTGTGACCCTGTCGTGCCAACTAGGTGTCCTCTTCAGGGATTTTACAGGGAGTGTTCTCTAAATGGCCAGCAGAGCTAGACTGCTTAAATGGCCTTGGCCCATTGTGTTGCGGGTGTAAGACTTGAGCCGCTTTAAACAGGAGAAGCTCCTCTCCAGAAAAACTGAATGTAAAACTTAGAAGATGCTCTGGTGGAGGGTTATACTTCAAGATCGCTGATTGGCTCATTTCACAGTCAATCAAAAAGGGATTCGGCCTCAGACAGATCATCCAATCATCATGCAGAAGCCGAGCGTCCAGGCCAGCCCACTGCCTCATAGACCCCCAGAGACGCTGAGCGTCCGATGGGCGGGACAAAGCCCAGCGTTTATCCAATGACCGTCCAGTTTTCACAGTGGAACAACCCACTCTACGCTTCCCCATCGAAGTCAGAAGACGCTCAGCGTCCGACTGTGTTAAAGCGCTGAGACACTGCGGGGATGGATGAGAAGGAAGTGAGAAGGAAAGAGGAAGAAGGAAATGAGAAGGTATTCTAGCGCATATTTAGTCAACGAAATGTACACACAGCAGTACAAATCACCACTTTTTTTGAGGACATTTTAGAAGCTGAGCTTCCCTTGCAGTCTTAGAGCAATCGCCACTGGTATGCACAACTTGATCAATAAAATAACTAAGCTACTGAAAAGCTTTTTTTCTCTGTAAATAATGACGTTACCACAGAGCTACTGGGAGATGTAATTTAGCAACTGATGTCACTATTGTCACGTACCTTCCCATCATTGAAATTTGCTAATTCAACATTGCAAATGACATCAGTTCCTTTCTCTGTATTTTTAATTTCGGGGATAATCCAAGGGGCACTGGCTGAGATCTTGCCTGAGGCACCAAAGTGGTTAGGGTCAGCTGAAACGCTGTAATTTGCAGCATGTTAGAAATCAAACCACCTCCACATGCTCCAGTGTAAGCATGCAGCAGCCAGTCCTTTTGTTTGTGTGGAGAGAGTCGGCCCCCTCAGCAGGAGCTCGGTATGTATTCCTGTTGTCTCACACACACACACACACACACAGACACACACAGACAGACACACACACACACACACCAAACACACTGTGCTGAGGAATGTGTCCTGTATTTGGGGCCCCTGAAGTCAGCCAGACGTCAGCCTCACTCTGGTGCTTCATTCACTCTGACCACTGTGGTTCTCATTTCTCTCCTCTGGGACAACATTGGGTTATGATCTGTACATACACGCTTCTTTTATTCACAACCAGCAGTTCTCAGCAGTGATGGTGCACAGTGAGAGTCAAGATGATGTTTTTACTCTGAAAGAGGAAGCTTGAAATTAAAGGCCTTTGGGAAGAATTTGTGTAATGCTTACTGTATATCTAGTTAAAAAGGGTCCGTTTCATTTTGACGTAGTTGTACAGGAATGAGAGCAGCCAGCACTGTTTTAATGCATACAAAAAGAACTCCAAAAAACTTTCAATGGCATGTGTAAATTCAAACAATCTTATTTTTAGCTCTAACTTTATGAAAACTTTCTCCTGGTAAGTGGTTTAAAGCTATTGCATGTAAAGTACAAACCTCAATTCCAAAGAATTGGGATGTTTTGTAAAACAAAAATAAAATGGAATACAGTGATAAACTCATTAATTTCTACAAATATTCACTCAATTTGAATTTGATTTATACAACATGTTCCAAAAGAATTAGGACGGGGGCAAGTTTACCACTGTTACATCATCTCTTCTTCTAACATCTCAATAAGCATTTGGGAAATGAGGGCAGTAGTTGAAGCTTTGTAGGTGTAATTTTTTTCCCATTCTTTTTCAGCAGTCTGGGGTCTCCATTATCATATTTTGTGCTTCATATTACGCCACACATTTTCAATGAGAAACAGGTCCACAGGCACACCAGTCTGGCACCTACACTCTTTTACTACGCAGCCATGTTTGCATAATGTATGCACATTGTCTTGTTGACAAAGATGTCTCTGAAGAAGTTATTGCTTGGAAGGCAGTCGATGTTGCTCTAAAACCTGTATTTAGTTTTTAGCATTAATGGTGCCTTCACGGATGTGCAGGTTACCAATGCCATGGGCACTAACACACACCTCTACCATAACAGATGGTAGCTTTTGAAATTTGAATTGATATCAGTCTGGGTGGCCTTCCTCTTTAGCCCAGAGGACATGGCGTTGATGATTTCCCAAAACAATTTCAAATGTGCACTCATCAGACTACAGCTGATTGTTCCACTTTGCATCAGTACATCTCAGATTAGCTCAGGCCCAGCTCTTTTGTAACACGTTACAGGCATCATATTCAAAGTAAGCAAATCTTAACAAAATATTACAAAGCTTATCCATTTGAAGTTTCAATATGTTTTGTCATTGTAGTTTATTCAATCAAAATGTGGGACAATCAAGGATTTGCAAATCAGTTACTCTGTTTTTATTTACATTTTACTCAACATCCCAACTTGTTTGGAATTGGGGTTCGTATGTGGACGCAGTGATGGGCAGTAATGTCACAAGAAATTGCATTGTTTTAGCCTGATTACATTTTCAAGTAGCATTGTAGTGTTGTCCTTGTCCGAGTCAACAGCTTTTAAGTAGCTCAGTTATGTTATTGATGAAGTAGTGTGGTAGTGTCCAAACAAGCTACATTTGCCGCAGAGTGCTTAATCACAGACCAAAATCAGACTATTAAGGATGAGTAAAAAGCGGGAGAACAGGGACACACATATTGTTAATTATGAAAATATTCACTAAATAAACATGACTTAAAGATGCCATGAGGAGTTTCTAAGTAATTACAAAAAAGTCTCACTTTTAGATATATGCCCGATCAAAATACACACTTTAAGAGGAGTTTTATAGCATCAAAAAATAGATTATCTATACATGCTATTCCTTAGCTTCGCGGTCGGGTAGGACAGGTCTGGACTGGCCTGGATACTCAACTTCGGGAACAAGACAATTAAAAGTAGAGCAAATTTATATTATTCAGACACGTCTTAGAGCACCGGGCTGTAAGTAGCGGCTACAAAACTACGATACTAAGTTTTCCAAAAATTGCTTGTTGTCACACATCAAAAACTACCGCTACATACCTTGGGTCACGTCTTGTGGTGTGTTCCAGTTGTAGTCAGAAATAGGAATTTCGGAGTTGGAAACTGCAACTGGAACGTCCCCCAAAGTCGGAATTACTCACTGGGAACTCCGAGTTGACAGTCAAAGATGGATGCCCCCAGTGTGAACAGTTATTTAGCTCCAGTCGCCGCGCGTGCTCATGGGTAGCAGAGTCTTTATGTCGCTGGAAATAAATTCTCCTCATAGCACCTTTAAGCAAACTATCACCAACAGTCTGTACAAACACTAGAAGTCTTCCAGTTAGAAGAAGACAAAAAGAGAACAATTCATAAGGAAACAGTGGAGAAGCTTATTTTAGATTGGGGGGACAGGAACAAGGTAAACCAGTGAGGCAAGATAGGCAACCCCATGTTATTGGGCAACTTACTCGTTTGCTTTGTATTTATTTTTTTAGCAGTGCTAAAACTACAGCTTGTCCTAAAACATTCATAAGCTTAATATGCAGCGCATTGGAATCAGAGGACCTTTACCTTTGTGTGGTTATCCTATGATGCAGCATTTGAAACTAGGAGCACCTCAATAATATGAATGTGCACACTTCAGGTCTCAGGAAAGGTTAGAGTATCAGGAACGTAAGACACTGCTTTGTATGCTGTGGATGATGATCCTCAAGATAAATGTCTTTCCTTCCTACATGTTGTTGCAGGACAACAGCATGTAATAATGTGACAACCTCTCAGACTGCTCTGCCTCTTTGACCTCATCTGTGTGTCTGAGAATTACTCGCCGGTCCGAGTGAGATAGGAAATGTGTTCTGACAGCTAACCAATGAAACAGTTTCTCTTAGTTATCGATCATTACTCATAGGATGGGCCCCGTCTATATCATGACTCAGCGCTGCAGCATACTAATCTTCTTCTGCCTTGAGCCAAGGATATTGTGTCTTTAGGCTAGGCTGAAATTAAGTTTTTAAGACGTGCGGATATAAACTGTTAAATTAGATAGAGGTTGAAACAGTATTGTTTTTATCCATATGATTTTTGTGTTTCAAAGTAAATTGTCATTGTTTTCAATGTTCAATGTGATACATTCAAATGTGATGCCTGCTAAAGCATAATCACAATCACTCATGCTCAAAAACCTGCCAGTGTTCATATGTCGAGTATCCCTGATCCACCACTATTCTCAGTTTGTCTAAGGCACTCCATTGGAGCTTTTGTCACCTCTGGTCTCTCTCCCCACATGGGCCCCTCTGCTTCATCGATTGACTGGTTACTTCTACCAAGGTAGATATGTTTTTCTCAGGGTCTGTCTGTTTGATTGTTTCTTTGTTAGCAAGCCATTACATTTTGATGCTGATCCACATATTTGTCTGGATACAAAAAAATCCCTAAATTTTCTTAAAATACCATAACTTTACATTGCACTGTATTTTAAAAAGTCATACATCTGACATAACTTGATGGATTCATGTCAAAACTCACTGGATAACGTATAATATAACTCTATCATCAAGATAAGTTTTATCTGGATCCCATCCAGATTGAAGTCATTAAAAAAAAAAGAAGTTTACAATGGCATATCCCATGCATTTCTCCTCGGCAGATGTGAGGGTTCAACCCTCTTTACGTCATTAAGAGAACTGTATTTTATTTACATACTGACATCAATGTTTTTCAAGCCTGTGTCATTACATTTCCCTTCTTCCCTGGCAATGCCAGTGGAGGACTTGTCCACATGGACAGACATGAGCGGCACTCCGCTGCCCAATCATCCAGGTGTTCCAGAATTGCATCTTTTACAGGGGCTGTGGAAAAGCCACTGCCGTGACTGAGCTGCTTGGCTGAGATCTGCACTCTCTAAGTGCCCTTCTAGTTTACCCTGTGGTATTTGTTCAATTTAGTGCCATTTTCTTAACAGCTCTGCAGAATTTCTGCAGACTATACTCTGCACAGGAGTTGCTTGATAAAATCATGGTATGAGGGATAAGTGATTACCTTGTCCATCAGAATGACAGACAGAAAATAAAGGATACAGCAACCTGTGCTTTTCACAGATGGCCTCCCAAAGCATATTTTTTTGTAGCCACTGAACTGTCTCTGCTGGAGTTCACCGGTGTGTTCATTTGCCTCAAACTTTATTTCATGTCTATGGCCACTCTGCTTTCACAAACTCTTCCTCATTTAAAGAGTACAGTCTACACCACTTTTGAACCTGTTACCAGTGTTGGGCACATTACTTCAAAAAAGTAATTAGTTATAGTTACTAGTTACTTTCCCAAAAAAGTAACTGAATTACTAATGGAATTACTCCTTCATAAATGTAATTAGTTACCAGGTAAAGTAATTGATGCGTTACTTTTTTGAAAAAGCTTTTCCTGCTTGAACTGTGTGTCTCCGTCTCTGTGTCCTTCCTTGTTGTTACCTGCTGCAGCAGCTCTGACATCAACAGTTCTCCAACAGCGCGTGCAGGGGAATTTGCCTGATAGACTAGAATGGGAGTGAAGTGCTCCGCAGTAAGCTTCACCAACGCTGGAGATTCGCTTCAGATCTATTTTTTGCGCGGCCGCGTCCAAACCTCGTAAATTCACTGTCGTTAAGAAAGCACCAGACAGGAAGTCAATGTGTGGAGTCTCCGGAAGTTTCAAAATAAAACAGAATGCACGGACTCTCGAACCAAAATTTCCTCAATTGTTTGTCATTATGTAAAAACCGGAGGCACGAGCATCAGGTCAGCAGTCGGTCAGAGGGTCCCAGAGGCAACACGACACCATAGACGAAGAAGTGAATCATAGAGGTACAGGTACATAACATTGCCTACACGACAAAAACATCTTTTCTACAAGGATATAGGCAAATAGAAGTTGAATAAATCACGTAGCTGTGTGGGTTTGTCTGTCAGAGCAAGACCGTGGCGCGACACTTCCGTGTGCCGTGGAATTTGAGGGTGAGGAGGTCGGATGGTGCAAAGCAACGTGCCACAATTCCCTGTTAGTAATGGTAACGGCATTGTAACGCATGAAAAAGTAATTAATTAGATTACCCGTTACTGAAAAAAATAACGCCGTTATACTCTAACGCCGTTATTACCAACACTGCCTGTTACCAATTGCACGTGCAATCATATTAGATCATCCACAACACGGCCACTAATGGCATGTAATTTCTTTTTGTTTGCACACACTATTTAGCGCTCATTATTTGCAATCTTTGTAGATCAGGCCCTCAGTCTTAAGTGATGTCAATTTAGGGCAACACAGCAGGTTCTAAAAGATACAAAAAGTTAATAAGGACAGCAGAGTTCATCCTGAGGTTTAACCATGAAAAAGATTGATGTACCTTTAAGGGACCCACAAACTCGTGCCCCTTACTGGATCCTCAAATACTGGAAACTTTGAAATTTTTCACTACCCAAGCCTAACACGAAAACTTTGCTTTTTGATATTTATCAATGCAGAAATCCCTTTTTGACCCCTAACCAAAGGTCATCACCATGATGTACTGTCTTCTGAAAACAACCTGTTGGAATATTTGTTATTGATTTACAGAAAAAGTCTGAGATACTAAGACATAACTTTTGGTTCATATAATTCAGTCTGACTTTGAACTGAGTGCTACATTATGTAATATTGAACTTTCGGCGCCAGTTGCGGCAGCCAATCAGCGATGACATTCTCCCCCGACGTCATTGATTTGATGACGTGTGACACTTCGCGGCCCCCTGCTCCCGCTCAAGCCCCTCTCAAAGATGGAGGAGAGGTTTAACGGCACTGTTTGCTATCATTCGGAGCAATACTATTTGGCGTGTATACTCTACAGAGACCGGAACAAAAAGGAGCAGGCTTGGGTGAAAGTCGCAGAGGAGACAGGTCTGATTTAATGATGTGTGACGCCCCGGCCTCCTGCTCCTGCTTAAACCCCCTCTCAAAGATGGAGGAGATGTTTAGCTGCACTGTTTGCTATCATCCGGAGCTAAACTACTCTGCGTGTGTCCTCTACAGAGACTGGAACAAAAGGAGCAGGCTTGGGTGAAAGTCGCTGAGGAGAGGAGTTTTGAAGGTAAGTTCTGTAAATATTCATTTCCAGCTGGATTTGCCTGCACGGGTCATCACTGAGTCCGACCGGCTCCGGCTCTCTACTGCGCGTGAGTCCAGACGCGCGTCGTCCCACAGCTTGCCAAAATGTCCAGCGTCCAGCTTTGGGCGTTAAGCGCGGCGCGTTACAGGCTTTACGCGCGTTAAAATTCGCCACTTCGCGTCCGGTGTGGCCGTAGCATAACACGAAAACTTTGCTTTTCGATATTTATCAATGCAGAAATCCCTTTTTGACCCCTAACCAAAGGTCATCACCATGATGTACTGTCTTCTGAAACAACCTGTTGGAATATTTGTTATTGATTTACAGAAAAAGTCTGAGATACTAAGACATAACTTTTGGTTCATATAATTCAGTCTGACTTTGAACTGAGTGCTACATTATGTAATGACCACAGGTTTTATGCAAAGGTAGGCGGCTGGATTGGACGTAATTTGTTTGTGTGCAACTGCAGGAACAAAGACAACAACAGCACTGATTCACTTTCTCTATCTGCCTGTTTGTCTCTTTCATTTTCTATCAAGCCTACTCATTTTCTTGTTTCCCCCCCCTCACACCGTGTATGTCCAGGTTTCATATTACTCACTGCTCCTTGTTGTCCCTGTTATTTCCCGCCCCCGCAGTGCCCCCCGCCCCCGTCCATTCAAACCAACTGTCTCTCCTCTGTATGGTTATTCCAATAAGGGCTGCTTGTATTGTCACAACATGATTAATGCAGTTTTTGCAAAAGGCAATTATTGCCGGCAGAAGGGCAGATCTGCACACGGGGTAATCACAACAGAGCTTTAGCCAGCGTTGTGCTGCTCACCCTCATCCAGACACTGAGCAGAGGAATAGATTTGTAAAAAGGTCATTGGAATAAATTGCTTGTTAGGGTACAGTAAAATGTATCTTTATCTGTCCTCAAGTCATTGAACAGTATGAGTGGAGTATTCATTAGGCAGAATCTGCGTATGACATTTATGATAAATAAGCAGATTATGGGTATTTTCATGTTTGTTTATGGAATAAGATCTGCTCAAGTGCATCTGTAAGGACATAATTCATTATTTAACGCTGCAGAGAAAGTGAGACGCTAACTGTTTTCCTCTAATTAGCTGCTGTGCTGACTGGGGTTTGTCGATGTCTCATATCATATTCACATAATATATTTTGTGTGTTTTTTTCAAGGACAGGAGGCTGCAAACCAACATAGCCTAAAGCAACTAGTTACACTTACTTCATTTAATGATTTTTATCTCAAGGACACTTTGAAGAAATGTTTTCTTCTTTAGAATATTTAGTAGAAATACAAGTTCAGTCGACCAAACACAGAGCCAAGGAGGATGGATGGAAGGGTGAACTGTAATCATCTGCTTTCTTTAGTATTGAGCTAATTTATTCATCCATTGTCTCATAGAAGATTTTCACCACAGGTCCCATCTACTCATTCACACCATTTGTATGAGCCAAGGCCATGCTGTTGTTTTTTTAGTTCAATATTTTCAAGGAATTTACATTTAGAGTTATGAAGTATGATTTTTGGCTTGAGAAAATGAATATCTTTCTTTTATATTGTGCTCTAGGTATTTTGTTTGCAAGTTTTATTTATTTTGATGATGTTTCGGTTACTGTCGCTTTAAGAGAGCATATGTTTGCATAGTGACACTGCCAGAGGGTCAACAGTGAGCATTGTGAAGACTCCATTAGCTGGAGAGCCACACTGTTCACATATCACGGTTGCACCTGTGGATAAGGCTAATTTTCCTGAAGAACTTAACCTCGTGATTCACTTTAGAATAAAGTTTCGGGTGTCATAACTCAAGATTGGCTTGGACTGGATGATTAACTTGGAGACAGGGAAACGTGCGTAAGACTACCAGCTAGTCAAAGTTTTGTCCATAACACCGTTCACCTTCACATTCTCACACTGATGGTTCAGCTTCTATGAAAGCTATCAATCAGTATTAGCAAACACATTCACATCCTTTCATACCCATTTACATGCCAGTGACACAGCAGTAAATTTAACTCATAGTGTCTTGCCCAAGAACACATCGCCATGTGACAGCTGGAGCTATCAGACTATCAGACTGAGCCACTAACTGTGACACTATTCAATTCCAAGTTGCACAGCTTCTGTAGCATTTACCTTAGTGATCTTCACTGCCAAGATAACCATGGACCAATGAATTCCTTCTCAGGTGTAAGAAATAGTGCTACTCAACAATACACACAGGGCACATTAACGACTTTGTGCTCGAATTTAGTTTTTTTATATTTGTTTAATAATAATAATAATAATAATAATAATAATAATAATAACACATTTTATTTAAGGGCGCCTTTCACAACACTCATTGATGTTGTACAAGATTAGAAAAGTCAACAATAAAATCAGCAAAAAATCAACAATAAAATCAGCAAAACACAGCAGAAAATTGTTTGGTATGGGGAAGAGGTGGAAAATAAACACATCCTATGTAGGGTGCTGGATCCAAAGTATTCCAAGCATGAAAAATGTATGAAGAGATCCGCACACCAAAAAAATAGCTCCCTTGATACTTTTATTTTGACGTTTCGAGCGTGATCATTCCTGTAAAGTCTGAGGAAGAGCGATCACGCTCGAAACGTCAAAATAGAAATTTCAAGGCTACTTTTTTGGTGTGTGGATCTCTTTATACATTTTTCATGGAGAAGAGGTGGTACATTATTACTGAATGGAGTATGCAGTCCTGAGCAGGTGGTTTTGAGCCTGGATTTGAAAAGGGACAAAGATTTTGCGTTTCTGAGGTCCGGTGGGAGAGAAATCCAGAGCTGGGGAGCAGAGTGACTGAAAGCCCTGCTCCACATAGCGCTGAGGCGGGCAGAGGGCACAGTGAGGTGGGTGGGTTGAAGGAAGCTGCTGTAGGATGCGGGTGATGTGATGGTGTGAGGGAGTTTTATAATGATCTATAAACTAACTTCAAACCTTTCCTTTACCAAATGGGATAACAATAAAAAAACTATGACTAATCCTATAGTGCTAAAAGTTCTAGTTTCCACCTATTTAGAAAAATATCCTATTTCCTCTGAAAAAGAACATGGACTTCTCAATTTTTGTGTTCTGACAAGTTTTAAAAGTTTGCAAAAATATGATAATGGAGATTTAACTGCATTATTATTCAATCAACCAGTCAATCAATCACTCAATCTTTATTTGTATGGCTCAAATTCATAACAGTATACAAAAGAGGAGGTCCATGCCATACTCTACTTCTTTTTAAATTTTCAAGTGAAATTTATGTTGTCTTTATTCATTTATTCATTCTTTTTTCTAATCCACTATGAACCCACCATGAACACAGCACTTTTCCATAATTTGCAACAGTTACAGAAAAGAAAAAAAATTCTGTTCAACAGCAGGACATCTTGGGCAGAACCAGATCTCGTTTTCATCTTGCTCTTCTAAATATGGCTGTAAAGATAATTACTAAGGTGGTATTAGCAATAATAACTATGGCTGTATAGATTGTTCCAGAATTACTATTAGTATTTCATGATTATGAGATAGAGAGGGCTGATGATGACTAACAGAGCAGTATTTCACTATTTCAACTCTTTAAAACATTTTTTACCGTCCAAACCTCTGTATCCATCTAACAACAGTGTTCACTTTATTGTTGCGTTGCTAACAATAGTCAGGGGCCTCCTTTCTTTTTTCTTCCCTCTCCGTCATACTTTTTCACCCCAGAAGGGAGGGGTGTCCCACCTGCTGCTCCAGGTAGTACAAAACAGGAGCATATGTTGTTTTACTAGCTTGTGTGTTTGTGTAAGCGCAGCCACGTCCGTTCATGCATGTGTGCTGGAGGTGCTGTTCCTCCTCTGATGTCTGTGTTTGGATGGGGGGGAGGGCCGGCTCTCAGATTCCTTCATCTCTTTGGTGTGAGCTGTGTCGAGCTCCAGCGCCTCCATTTGGCCAACAACACCCCTCCTACCCTTAACCCCCCACCCCCAACACCCCCATTAGTCAACCTTTACAAGTCCTGTCTGCCAGGATGGGCCCTGATCCTGTTAACTCTTTGCTGATTATGTCCTCACTCAGAGCCGTGGATCAACATGAGAGGTTTGTGATTATATAAATGTGATCAGTGAAGACACAATGCAGCCGACAACAATGCAGCAACAGGAAACTGGTGTCATATTCTCAGTGGCTACCCTCTGAAACAACTTCCCGTTTCTGTTAAATAGACTTGCTGAGAAATCTTGATGTGGCCTATGATAGTGAGGAAACATTGCTTTATGAATCCTCAACCTAAAGCCGAATTAACTTTGACATACAAAGATGATTTCTACCTACATATGGATGTTTTGTTCTTAAAGAGCATTGTTTTAGATCAACAGCTGCCTCAGACTTGTTACATTAGCAACATTTAACAGCATTTAGGTTTTGATCTTGCCAGGTTTTGGGATGTGTACATTCTACAAATTTGTCCACCTTAAACTCGAAGGGTGCTATTCTGACATTGTGGAGTGTTCTCTAAAAGTGCAACAGCTGTTTCTGTCCATATTTGGCTAATTTGTTGGCTTTCCTGGCACAAAGAGGATGGATGTTATGTTTTGAATTATGAATTTCAGCTGGATCATATAATTACTCTCACACTCAAAGAACACACACAGAGCAATTGATGAATGAAATTAAAGCTCAGATATGGGTTTTGTTTGTTACTTATTGAAGCATCCGTAGCTTCAGAAACAATCAAAAAGAAATCAGACACTTCTACATCAGCACAAGAACAAAACCTTCTTCATTTTTAAACAAACTTCCAAGTAAAACCAACAGGATAAGGTAGGTGTAAGTTTATGAGAAAGACTTTGGGTTTCTTATTTCCTCATTTCCTCTGCTGTAATCTGTGGCTTCATTCTCTGTTGTGTGTATAAAACACACCATACCTCCTGTTTTATTACCTGTGAGCACAATTATTAGTGACAGTCAGCATACTCAAAAACATCATACATTCAGCTCCCTGTTGCTTGAGAATCTTTAATTGTGAGCGTGTTTCTAAAAGTACTGTGCATACTGAAGTACACATGGGAATAGAGCTGGAGGAGTCCTAATAGGCACACTGTGTCTTAGGGTAGGTTAATAACTGCTACAAACAAACTCTAGTTCACATTTTGAGAAAGTTTGCATCATTTGGACTGATATGAAAACTCATATGAAAGCTATACTGCAGACCAAAGAACTGAAGTCTTGTCCATTAAAACACAGGGACCTCACTTTGCCTCAAATCGGATAAAAGTTCTGTTTGAGGTGGTTGTGAAAGTCATCCGAATCAAACAAGGCAAGCAAATCAAAAGGTAGTAAACTGTAACCTAATTTGAATAGACATCCCAACAGAAAAGCTAACATAGTATTCACTGACAATACAAAGCAGAGTCCAGCTAATGTTAGAGTTGCTAGTACTGCAAGTCTTCGGTAATTGCATAAAGTCGGTTGCATATTTAAGGCTCATAATACAACTTTGGGCTAGATGGTAGAAACAAAGACCACAGTAGGCGTGTCACGAAGTTGGCATGTTGGAAAGTAGGCTTAGGGTTTAGGAGAGGTAATGGGGAGATGCCTTCTATGGGGGCTCTCTGCCATGGGCTCATGTACTTTTATTGTTTTATTCTCTTTAGGGGGTTAGGTTTAGGCAACATCATAAAACTTGGTTAGGTTTAGGATAAGGAATGGGGCAGGGTTAGGGTTATGGTCATTACACAAGGGCTCATATCCCTTGAAGAAGGAGGCGTGTCTTAAAGTGACGTCACTTAAGTCACGTCACTTTGCGACAAGCCTACTTTGCGACATGCCTCTCTTTCAGTCTGCAGACAGACCCCTCTTGCCTGATAAGGTGAAATTTAAAAAAAAAAGTCAGAGCAAGTCAAAAATAAAACAATATCACAACTTCATCCACAAACCAAATTGAGTTCATAGAACTTAAGGGGTGAAATTGATTTTCACCCTAAGTCCTGTCATTATCTTTAATTTAATTAATCAAAAATGCCCTAATGTAAAACTGTGTGTCCTGTGTGAGTGAAACAAGTTCAGTAAGTGTTTGTTGATCTTCCAGGTGTGTTTCAGTCCTTCTTATGCACCCTTTAATAGCTGAGAACACAGACTACCTTGGACCAGTCAGTTATCTGAGGTCATGATTCTGGCTTTAATCTTAGTCCTTTAATTTTTGTCAATGATCTCTGAGGGAAAGAAGCAAAGTTTAGACTTTTTCACAGGAAAAAAACATTTGATGACAAGAACATACAAAAAAGTGGCCAAAATCCACTTCCATGGCCAATACTGCATATTTTACTGACAGTATTTCCCTTTAAAATTACATTGTTCAAGAACCAGATGGATCTTTGTCTTTGGCAGAAACATTTTTCTCTAAGCACTTGGATTTCGGTCTGCATCTTGTGATTCAGTTGGGATTTACATTAACAACTTTGTTGCTTTGTTTTGATTCATTTAAAAAATGAAATTAAAAATGTACTTTTTTTTTTCTTCCTTTACCCTTGTCTGCATTATCTTTTCAGCTGAGCACTGTGTCCGGTGGCAGCGTTGGAAAGACCAATGCATTTTCTTTCTAGCAGTGAGAGATAAGTAAATATGATTCACTGCTACAGTGACCATCACCAGCCCTCCCTGTAGGCTACTCCATCAAATCAAACTTTATTTAACCCCTGATGTGAGCTGAAGGGGAGGGCCGTGCCACACCACAGTGTGAAAGAAGGGGAAACAGTGACAGACAGGACAAGACAAGACAACTGGGAGGAGGACAGACAGGTACTGTAAATATTTTCGAGATAGCAGTCCAAGTGCTGTGCTGATTTTAGTCCATACTAGAAGTAAAAGCTGCAAGAAACCAGGGACACCAGAGATGTGGGACTTGGTAGTAGGGGGTGGACCCACAGGGGTGTGATGTACATTTTTAAGTGGCTGTAATTTAAAATTGGCTAAATCCACTTTGAGTTGTACCAGCATCATTCTTAAGAAAGAAAAGGCCACCTTATGTCATAACTGCATGGTAAGTGGTACTTTCTTTGACAGCAAGTCCCCCACTGCATTATGGGTAGAAAGTCACCAAGTTACAAACATCCTATGATGAGCAAATTTATCAATGTGTGACATGTCTTACAATGGTAAAAAAAAAAAAAAAAAAAAGGTTTCAATGCTTTATGCTTTATGAAGGATAAACTCTCCTACTGGACCAAGCTGGATCATGTTCTTGTGATGTAAAGACTTTGTGAATCAGTCCATGTTGTTGAGTCTGGTGAAGATCAGCTGTAGAGCCGGTGAGTCATGTAACCTTTTAATCACGGTATGTTGTGAGTGTGCACAGAGAGTGACTGTGGGATCAAAACATTATCATTAAGTAGTACTTTGTCATCAGCCTGGTTGCCTGGTATCTGTAATTATTATTAGTACTGCTGCTTATATGCTACAGCAGTGTGACGAGTTAACTCATCATCCTGATTGTGTGGGTTGCTGAGCTGATTGTCACCACTGCAAACAAAGTGCTCCAGTTAGATATCTAGGTGTGAAAACCACCTAAGTTTGTTGTATGGGCAGGGCAATAGGTGTTTATGTCTCCCAAGAATAACCAGAGTGTACTCCTAATTGCTTGACATGCTTGGTTTTCCTTTTGTTAATTTCTCTTGTAAACATAGCTACAGTTGTTAAGTTTACATGACAGCTTTAATTCCGCTTTAATTCAGAATAAAACTTATATCCCCCCCAAAAAGATGAAAAATTACCCTGTAAAGACCTAATTCTGAATTAAACTTATTTCCAATGTTGGTGGTTGATTTCTTCTTATTTTAAATCTAAAACTGAATAATTCCTTGATCATGTATATGCTAATTCTGCTTTAAATTGATTCTGCTCACTCTGCACATGCTTGTTCCCTTTATATATACAGTTTATTCAATTAGAGTGCTGGAAGATTTGGAAATAATGAAAAGAGTGGATGGACTTAAGCACTAAAATGCTGACCTTTTTTAAGTCATAGCTTTCTATGTGATCTTCCATGTTGTGCCAGAAAACCCCCAGACCTTAAGCAGGATTAAATAAAGGCAAGTAAACATGTTTTCCACGTAAACCTCAATTCAGAATAATTTTTTCTTGTAAACATGAATTAGAATACTTTAACTCCAAATTATTTAATTTTGAATACTTAATTGCAAATTCAAAAACGTCATGTAACCATGGCCAATATGCCTGGTTTTAACTTTTGTTTACTTACATCGTAAACATAGAGTTTGGGAAACAGATTTAGAGCCGCAGTTTGTGACATAAAACTCATGTATTCCCATAATCTGTCACTGTTGTTGACTAAACTGATTCTAGATGTTCCCTTTTACCCTCTTGATTGTGATATGTTAGAGAGAAACTTGACATTGACAAGCGTGGCAATGTTCCCAAATTGTTGGGCTATTTTTGACTGAGAGTGCTGTGAAAAAAAAAACATCTGGCCCTGAGGGAGTTTTTGAATGTAGGAAGCTTAAATGTGGTAATTTCCAACACACTGAGACTACAATCAGCAGGAATATTAGCACAAGAAAATGAACTTTTATTGTTTCCTCAAAGAAATTCGACCTTAAAATTGTTGCCATTTTATTTTTTTTCTGGCATTTCAGTTCCTGCTTCAGTTGTTGGTCTTCTTAAATCTCTGCTCTGAAAATGTTTGTCCATATTAAAAACTCTGTAGCTGGAGAGAATCTTGTTTGTTGTGTTTTTCCGGGAAATTTTGTCCCTGGATAATTCAGTGTCAACATTTTATAGATATGATGTCTTTGGCATGACAGAGTTCCACAACAGCTCGGTTATCAAGAACCAAAGAGAAATAACAGGGACAGTCAGTGTGTTTATATCAGCTTGTTTACATGTCCCTAAGTAACCAGGTCACAGTTAGATTTCTGCTGCAGCCTCGGGGTTCATTCAAAGACAAATTTCCACCTCTGTGTGAAACTGGGGAATGTGGATGGCATCACTGAAGATAAATCAAGGTCCTGGAGGGTTTTCAGATGAGTTGGTACTATGTTCAGATGTTTACTGTTTTTAAATGTACTAGAAAAAGGCATCAATATGACGAGTATCCTACAAGTCATGCTCTCGGTAAAATATTATTTGCACCATAAAATGTAAAGTAAACATGGCACCAGAAAAAGGGCTTTACAAAATAGACTTCGCATGACGTTTTTTTTTTACTAATTAAAGCATGGCACTTGTGTTGCCGTTGTCACGAGCATCATAAACACTTCACTCAGGGTTAATAGCCCTATGACAGAAGAAAAAAAAAAACCTGGACCTGAAAGTCCATGTAATCAGTACTTTAAATAGACTAATAATGGAAAATGTATCAACTCATTTAAAGATATTAGGACTAGATTAATGTTAAAAACAAATTCTGAAAGTTTTCAGGATTTTTAGACATAGACTTTAGAGCTGTACATGAACAAATTTGATGGCTGTAAAAAATTCAGAGGGCACAACCAAAATTGATTCAAAGCACAACAGTGTGGGGTGCTGGTTTGGCGGAGTGGTTAGCAACCAGGCACCCCATGTATTTGCTTCTGCCGGTCCAGGTTCGAATCCCGCCTGTGACCAGCTTGCAGAGTGTCTACCCCTGCTCTCTCTCCCCCTTTCACAAGCCTACCCACTGTCTCTCTCCTATCAATAAAGGCACAAAATGCCCCAAAAATACATTTAAAAAAAAAGAAAAAAGCACAACAGTGTGCCCTGCCACACGAGTCCAAAATCCCTGGTCTAGATGATCAGATATTTCTCAGACTGAACACATGCTCAGACCACGTACTTATACCAGGTTATGTGGTCACAAGTTAAAGTGCAACAGCAGTGAGACTGTGACTTGGAATGAATTTGATAATAAAAGTCCTTACACAGAAACAGTCAAAATATAACATGCCAAACAGGGTGTCGGTGGTGCAGTGGGATAGTGCGCTTGGTCATGGGGAGGTTGCAGGTTCAAGCCCAGCTCCAGGCAACACATGGCGATGTGTCCTTGAGCAAGACTGAATAGTCAGAGACTAGAAAAGCGCTATATAACATTTTTGCTTTATATTAAAAGCATCTTACAGTGCTAATGTGTTTTTTCCTGTGGGCAATGGTGTTCTGAGAACTCAACATAAGTGGATACAATTTTTAAGTTAGAAAAGACAAAACTTTGTTTTCAAAAACCCACTCATAAGTGGACATGGTCTAAACTGAATGAAAGCGTCTCAGTTTTTACTGGGTTAGCCCCGCCCCATCGCAGCTGTACATTAACTTTGCATGGAGAGTGATCACTGAGGTAGTACAAGTAGCGTCCGGTGTGTACGCACCTTTGAACATGTCTTGACATCCACAATGCTTTCTCAACACTATAAGCACATCACACAATTTTCAAGCTATTTTCACCAATCCTCTGACTCTTCCTGCAAAATCAAACTATGCTGTCGGATCATACCCCAAGTAATTTGAAATTAGACCATGTCAACAATGAGGGTCTCTTGGTGTAGGGCGAACATAGGTGTCCTCCCACCCTCAAGTGGTAGTCTTGCAACTCTACAAAAAGGGAACAAGCAGTTACAAAAATATTCATGCAGTACTTGGCCCACAAATAGTGATAAAGTTTCCCCCAAGCCTCCTTTACAGAACCATACTATATTGGCAGTGATGCACTGAAACATCTGTTCATGTATGTAGTCATACTGGGACATTTACGTAAAGAGGACTAACAATAACCTGTTGTCTGCTCTGAATCCCTGGTATATGGTGGACACAGTGAATCTGCTGATGTTGGGTCATACTCCTTGTCCTGCTTCCCTCATCATTCCATGGACCAGAACAAGGTTTTTCACAGTAGATCCAATTTCATTAAAAATTACTGCTCTTTGTCTTTCTAGATTTCCATCTCCTCCTCTTCCTCCTTGATCACCTCTTGGACGCACTTTTCCTCTACCTCTCAGATTTCTGTCCATCGTACAACCTTCAAAACCAGTGCTCTCTGAAGCGATTTAAATTAGGTTCGACACATCATAAGCCACAAGTGTGATCAATTATGATCCATTGTGTTTAAGCTTCAAATATGTATAACTTTTTCTACCAGTGCCTGTAATATTGCAACACAAGTGCATGACAGTGCAAAATGTGTTTAAGTGAAGGAGACTGTGTTAACAAGTTGTGTCTAACCAGGTGAAAAGTGCTTCTGCTTTTGCAAAAAAGTGACTGATTAAGTAAATGGGTTCAGGCTGCTAAGGAATTTATTCAGACAATAGGGTTTAGTGTTTTAGCAATTGAGAAATACTGTAAACAGTTTGTACAATACGACTTGTGGTTATGCTGCTTGAATCTCTGCAGCATGTTTGGCAGCAGCATTTAAAAAAATAATCTGGATCTCAAGATCTAAATCAGAATGGAAAAAAAGCATATCCTACTTTAAGGTAAAAATTTCAAAGATGAAAGTCCGATGTCTCACTTTTTTTTTTTTATTTATTTAACCTTTATTTAAATCTCGAGGAATCATTGAGGGAGAGCCCTCACTTGCAATGATGTCGAGAGCACAACAACAATATAAAATCACGAGAAAACAGCCAATAAACAATTGATAGAACTACATTAAAAGCAGATACATTCAAAGGTACAGTAGTTGATAATCATAGTTTTAAACTGAACAATAGAAACTACTTTGTTGAGTTTCAGTGTACGTTGCAAGATGTTCCAGGAGGATGCTGCAGAGGAACTAAAAGCAGCTTTACCAAATTCAGTTCTGAGGATAAAAAAGGATTTTAGAAAATAGCTGGAGTTTTTAGATTTGAGGCTTTGATATTACAGTCTTAAAAACAGTTAAACTTAACAAATTATTGTCAGAATTCTAGAAACAGAGGTATTGGACAAAAAAAATCTTCTGAAATCAAAATCAGAACTCTGGAAACAGAATTCTGGGAGTAAAGTCAGAAATCATGTGAACAGCAAATGTAAGATAAAAAAAATTCTTAGATCAAAGTAAGAATTCCATTAAATTACAAGAATTCTGAATTCTGAAAGAAAAAAAGGCAGAATTCTGGAAAACAATCAGTCTACAGACTTCTGAAGAACAGCCATGAAAAACAGTCAAAACTCTGAAATCAACGTCAGACTTCTGGAAAACAGTCGAAATCATCATGAAGCTACAAGGATTTTTGAAGGATTTGAAGGATTCAATAAAAACAGGCAGATTGATAAATACTCATGGAACAGATTTATAAACACTAAAGTCAGATTCCTAGAAAGAGCAAGGTGACATCAAAGTTAGAGTTGTTATATAAAGCAATAAGTCGTGAATAAAATCAGGATTCCTGAAAAATACTAGAAGAAGATTTCAGCCAAGAAACAGTCAGATTTACAGGAAAACTTTTACATTTTCCAGGTGAAAGTCATCATTCTGGAAAAATAGTTAAACTTTTAAATTCAGGTCACAAGTCTAGAAACAGCAACAATTCTGAGTCACAAGATTAAATCTTGGTAATACAGCAAGATTTCTGAGATTAGGGTCAAAATTTCACAACAAAGCAAAAACTTTCCACAGATTTAAGCTGAATTTTCTGAAAGCTTTAACGTCTAAATCTTTTATTTTAAATTTATCTGGAAAAAATGAGATTTCTTTAATTACAACCAAAAAGGACAGAAATTCTGAAATAGAAGTCAGCATGTTAGAAACAGATCAGATTTGGAGAAGTAAATCTGAATCCTGAAAAAAATGCTCCAAAGTTTTAGACTTCAGTCAAAAAAATAATTATTTTGAGATTTAAGTTAAACTTTTAGAAAGAAAACGGAACTGTAGCATTCATGATGAGCCTAAGGGAAAAAGAAGACCTGTAGAGTTTGCTTTAAAAATCCCGTCTTTGAGCAGAAAATGTGTGAAAAGTTCAGTACGTGACACAAAATTGGACCAAGTTGGACGTGCAGAGGAGGAACCACAAATAGGTAATGTACTTGTTTGTATGAGACTGTTTGTTCGTTATGACTTGTATTCATGCTGCATGAGTCACTGCAGTGTTTTTGTTGCAAACACAGACGAGTGTGATGTTGCACAAACTCAAGACTTTAAGCTTGATGTCACACTGAAGACACACAAAGTATGACGCAGGCCTCATGATCATCAGTTAGGCCTCATATGACTTCACCTCCTCCTCACAGACGTCTGCTGTTCACCGCTCACAGACTCTCGGCCCAAATTACAGTTTCACAACGTTATTGCAAAGCCATTAAATGGTACAAAATTACACCAACTGCTTCAGCCCTCATACTTATTCTAACAACTTTTCACTGCAGCATTGTTATTTGGTAATTTTAGAGGTATGGCAGAGTTTCCAGCTGAGGGTTGTCATCCTCCAAGTTTTTTGGGAAGACAGAGTTTGGCTGCTACACTGTGCATAATTTATGATTAATACACCACAAAAGATCATACTTGAACAAGATTAAAGCTGTGGCTCTTGCAGCAAAATGGGAGACATCTCGATTCTTATAAATCATTTTTAATAAATCAAAGATTGGGTTGGTTGTCACAATGTGTAGAGTTGGTTGTTCCAGTAGTTAATGGGATTTGATTAAGGGCTGTCACAATATTAAATGATCATCTCAGTATTATTTTGGCAATAAAAATATCACAGTAGCAATATTATTGAGACATTTAAGAAACTAGAAACAGATAAATTAATAAATAAATAAATAATACAGTCTCTTGTCACTGCTTGGGCAAAAAAAACTTTGACAAATTGCAGGTTTCCACATTTTGCTAATATCTCATTAAGTTCTAAGTGAAGCTTTATGTTGCTATTATATGTTTTGACATCATTTCCAACAGTATAAGGGATATATTATTCAGATATTTATGGACAGATGGATACATTTGTCATATGGGAAGAATTTTCCCTTAGGCTATACTGATATTAGCTTTTTGCATCAATGTTTAACTTCAGTTCAACTGTCATTATTATCTCCACGTTCATAAATGACCCATTTTAAATACTTTATATAAAAATTAGTTGTTCACAGCTGAATTTATTGACTATTTTCACAGTTGTACCACACATAGATTATTACACAAAATTATGGCATTTAAATTATGAATACAAATGTAAATTTCCAGTGATGCATGGGAACCTTTGATTGTCTGTGTTTTTATCTTGTTTTTGTGTGTATTGTGTTTGCATGAGAACAGACAAAGACAAGCTTTTTCTCAGCCCTCTTCTCTTTCATAACCTTAAAGTGAAATGATCAACAAATGCTTTAATATTTAACTGTGGAGATGTGCTGTCCTGTGGGAGTGAAACAAGTTCAGCGAGTGTGTTTGGATCTCTTGGTGGTCCATTCTTCTAAAACAGTGTTTCCAAACTATTATTTTAAGGAGCCCCCACTAGTTTTACCTGAGGAAGAGTCAATGAAAAGAAACTGGATATATTTGTGTGGAAATAAACTCCACTTGTAATCATTTTTATTAATAAAATCAAGATATAATGGGCTTTCAAGGACATTCTTCTGCAAATACATGCAAAGACATTATACCTGTAGTGTTTTATCATTGGTTTAGCCAAACAGTGTTAACCAAAATTTGACCCCCTTCAAAGCAGACAGTGCCTACCGCCCCCCTTGGGCCCTTTGGGTGGTCCTGGCCCCAGGTTGGGAACCAATGTTGTAATCTGTCCTCAAATTAGCAGAAACACTCTGACTTTAGAGCAGGTAGGAGGCACTTTAAAGGTAATATCATATTCTTTATTTTGAAGGAACACACTGGCTGGGCATTGAACCACTCCTTATTTTAGAGGAACATATTCCTGAATGATGAGAGAAAGTTCATTTTCTATTTACAGAATGTGAAAACAACAACTGCATCAGGTGAACAAGCGAAACACACCAGCACTGCCCTTTATCAGTCTTTCTCTAAGTTCATTTTTTATGGAACATTTTGAAATGAATCTTTTTTAAAAAAGTTTAAATCTTTCCACACACTGAGAAGCATCTTTTTTTTAAGTGTACTTAAAAGTGTCATCCCGCATGCTGTTCTTTGACTATGATGTTTTGTGAAAGGTTGTCTTGTTGTGTTGCCAAAACTTTTGTTTTGTAAAATGTCGTATTTTGTGAGTGTTCTTCTTGTGTTTTCTTCTAAATGTCATCTTCTACTGATGACTGCTGTGTTTTGTGAAACATCTTGTTGCTCATTGAAATAATCCTTTTTCCTGAAGTTGGATCTCGATCTTCAGGGCCACCAAACAGAGGAGTTTTCAGTCAGTAAAACTCCACTCTGATGCCTCTGTAGTGATGTGAGCCAGGATTTCTCCTCTTATACCACTTTACATTAAAATTAACAGATAAATGTGGGTTTTTTTAAAGCATGGTAACACGCAAACAACTCCTTTCCCACTGCCAGCAGACCAGGTCTAATCTGCAGCAGACAAGCTGTGGGGCTGTTTTTTTTTCCTCTGGTGCGTCAGGCTGATGTCATCATGCTGATGAAATCCATGTGATGAGTCACATCCATGTAAACAAAAGGAAGGAGCAAGGAACCTGTGGACATGTTGGTCAGCTGTTTTCTGTACTTTGTACTTTTGTCCCTCTTCAAAAAGTACAAACTTGGCACGGACTGAAGACATTTGAGAGCTGATGATACAAATGTGGATGGAATTTGTTACTGAGGGGCAAAGAGTCATGTCAGTTAAAGACAGAGGGGACAAGCGTGATATTATGCCGTGGGCATACGTCATGACGTAAATTAGCGGGTTGACCTAGGTGTGATGTTCCCGCTGAAGCTGACTGGAGGTGAGCCGATAAAAACCTGTCGCTTGCAGGATCAGTCGACTTGGGTCGAAATGATGATTAAACCCTTTCATTATTGTTACCGATTGTTACCAGGTTTAAATGGATTTTTTGGCCTGTCTAAAAGAGGTATTAGTCCGTGTGCACCAGCTGTGATGAATATCTTCCCTTTTGTAAAACATGACACATGGTGACAGTGTGAAGGAAATCTTTCTGCTTTTATCAGTTATTTTCTCTCACTGCCAGTCGCTCAATTTTCAAACAGAAGTGTAGGATAGAAAGCTCCCCCATGTTCACCACTTTGTGCTATTACTGTTATTTTCACTGAAGTGTTTAATACTGTTTCAGTACCAGCTATTGATCAGCTACTTAAGTGTTTGCCTGTATAATTAAGATTTATTTTTCAGACCTGTCTGCAGCTTTGCACCTCTAAAGCCTTCAGCCAAGCACATACATCAGTCCCGTGAAGTTTTGGCACGGTGCTCAGCCTCTCTCTGCTTGTTGCCTAAGACTGGATGTGAACTTAGTGCCGGGAGCGCAGGGTCCACTCTGCTATTCTTAGCACTCTTGGAATGCTGTTTCTCCGCCCTGTTATTTTGTTTGCTCTCTCTTCACTTCGGTCATGTTGGGAAACCTTTGTTTGGCCTGGCTGCTCTGAGCTGGGGATAACAACCCGCCCCCGAGGCTGGTGACGTGCCGGAGGACTGTTGTGGGGAGGAAGAGTCATGATAAGCACAATAACAAACTGAAGAGGTTACTTTAAAAGGAAGTCACTGGATAGTGTTAAACATGATCAGTGCACTGAAGACAGTCAACTCGAAGTGGATGATTTGACTCATCTCATTGACCTAAAAAGTCATGATAAATTTATAAGATTTATAAACACTTTCTTTCACTTTAATTACAAATATGTGTTCTGGCAAGGAGGTTATGTTTTTCCTGTTTTTTTTTTAATTTTTTCTGTTTTTTATGAACCAGAAAACTCAAAAGCTAGACAGTGAATACGAATGGAATTTTCAGGCAAAGTTGGTCATGACACAATGAAGGACTGATTAGCTTTCAGTGGTGACATGAGTCTGGATGTGGATCCAGGAATTTTTTGAGGATTTGTAAATAGTGCAACACATTGCAGTTTTCCACATACTCACTAAAATATCATCAAGTTCCCAATAGTTTTTTTTAAACATTTTCAGGGAATGTTGGTCATGGCACAAGGAAGAAGTGATTAGATTTTCACATCATGATTATAATGCACAAAAGTATTGCAATAACAATGTTATTGTTACATTTAAATTAGGGAGAAAAAATCAAAAGCCTGCTTTAAGAAAATACTTCCAAAGATGCGCAGGGAGATATCAATCAATCTTTATTTGTATAGCGCCAATTCATAACAAGTGTTATCTCGTGACACTTTAAAATAGAGCGTAAAACTCTTCATTTTATGGATACACATAGATGCATAGATACATTTATACATATAAAAATACACAGTTACATATATATACAAATATATACATCCAACACCCAACATGAATCCATATAGCCAATCATGAATCCCTCCATCATGGCTCAAGAAAAATCTTCTGTTAAGCAGCAGGAAATCTTGAATGTGGATCCCAGTCTCATGATGAACAGCAAATCCACACGATGCTGTGTTGGGTGTGAGGGCAAAAGAAGGGAGGTAAGAGGAGACAAGTGGACTAGAATAAGAACTAAAGTTAGTGGCAGATCCATGAACCATAGACCTCTCATCTGATTTATTAGAGGTTAGCCTCTTGAGATGCTACATCTCATTTTCAGGAGGGTCCTCATGTCTGAATGGTTGTGGTGATCATTTTATAGAAGTATAATCTTAGATATTCTTACTGAAAATAAGAATTAATAGTAGTGACGAACTCATGGATGCCCAGAGCACAAGTGCATCTCTACCATATTTGTCTCCATTAAGTATAAATGTATTAAAGGCCTCTTGAGATGTGACATCCCATTTTCAAGAGGGACCCCACGACTATGTGGTGCTAAATATAGATACTGTAGATGTATCAACTATGGATAGGGAGATCACGCTAATATCTACATTAACAGCCATAATGATAATGGGAATGGAATGTAGCTGATGAAATGGCCAATTTGTTTCATGTCTGTAATTGTACTGTATTATAGAGACTGTCTGAAGTTAGATACAAAATCATGTTTAAGAAAATGGTCATAATAATAACTACTGAGTGATAAAGAAAAAGATGATATGGATATGGTATGACCTCATTACCAAATCAAAGTGTTCTGTTGTTAATTTATATTGTTACATTACCAAGGAGATTATGGTTTGCTAGCTTATTAGTTTGTTTTTTCTGAGAACAGGATAATTTAAAAAAATTAAAAGCAGATTTTTATCAAGGATTTTTAGGAGTTTCTGCTAAAGATACAGTAAAAAGGCACATTTTTAAAACTGAGTCCAAGGATGAATAAATCTCTGAAATGCCACCCTTAAGCTTTGATGCTTAAACCAATTCGCCTACTTTCAGATATGATGACCTAGTAACCCTGCCTCTCCCTTAACCGGCATGCGTTTACCCTGACAACAATAGAGACGATGGAGGAACATGGTATTGTATTCATGCTGCAGAAGTCACTGGGCTTGTTTTGGCTTTCTGATGACTGAAAAATCTTTTGATCTCCTATGACTGCTGTGAGTGACAAGTGGACTTAGAGAACAGCATGTGCCAGTGTTTGTTTACATCAAACATGTTTAAGGCTCCATGTCTTCTTCTTTGGTTTTGGGTGTGTGGCAGCATGACAGCGCCACTTACAGGCATGGCATATATACTACAGTGTTTCTTGAAACAATGCTGTGTTTATGGAAACCCTTTAAAACTCCAAACAAAATAGATCATGTATGTCTCCATGTGGACAAGGATTAAGAGAACTGCCTTTTTATGGACCAGTTTTTCACAGGAAACCCTGTATCAGGTTTGGTAAGGAGGGCTCAGACTTCCATAACAATGACATTTTTAATGATGAATATGCTCAGATTTTTCCTGTTTGACTCTAAAGCAGGTCTAAAGAAAATTTAAAGAAATATTGACTTGATCTTGGCCTGGTTCTTCCTTCTTAAGACACACATAAGTACTTTTCTAAAGCTATTTGAAAATACTGTCACACAGTTGACGGGAATACACTGAGGGAGTTTGTCAGGGCAGGCTGGAACATGTATGACACAGTTTTGTTAAAGGTGTGTGGGAAAAGAGAGTGAGTAACACTCTTGAAAGGGCCTTAAGCCAGACACCTACCTTCTCATAGAAAAGATTGTTTATGTAAGGTCAGACTGGTTGTGTGGAGCTGTATAATTGATGGATGGAGAAAAAGATGCACTTTCACTGGATAAAGGTGAAAAGAGAAAATCCTTTTTGTGTCGTACTAATCTGTATATTTCTGAAACATCAGTAAACATACACATTAGAGTTTAAACAAATATCTACAGACATTTCATGTCTTCATGATGGTTACAATTACAACCTTTAAAAGGTCAAGTTATAGTTATTTTATCATAAGATAGCATGATAGTATAACTTATTTAAACAAACCTTCAAAATTGGAGAGTCTCAAAGTAGAGACTTCTCAAATTGGCTTGTTTGGAAAAGTTAGTGTATGTAAACAAACCATTTGTAGCATGTAATGACCCACTACTGTTTTTTTTAGAGTTTTGAACCACGTACAGCAGGGGTGGGCAACTGGCAATTGGCGGCCATTAATCATTTCCAAAAAAAAAAAAAAAAAAAAAAAACAGATTGGAAATGTGAAGAAAACACAACTGCTTAATATGATTCAAGTTTAACCAGTACTACATAATGCACAAATTAGGATAAGTACAGTATTCCTACAGATATTAGTAAAAATTATATTCAGACACAACAATACTTTAAATTGATGAAATAATCATTCTTTTATTGCGTTAAAAAGAACCTTAAATTGGCTGTAGTTCTGTATCATGCCCATTAAATCATTCATTTTTAATTGTGTTTTTTATTTTAGTATACTAATGTTGGTACAATCCTTTTTTGAAGTTTTATGTTTGCTACGTTTTCTTCATTCATACACATTTTTCCTCATTGAGAGTCAATGACAAAATGCAACAGTGTGGCCCTCTGGCATTAAAAGAGTTTTTCATGTGGCCCTCCTGGTAATCTGAGTTGCCCACCCCTGATGTACAGCAACAGATATCATTAGCATTAGTCCCGAGTTTCTCTGAACAGAGATTAAACTGAACTGTGACACTGTGCCACATGTTCAGGCTCATTCCATGTATGTCCCACAACCCCACTTAAAAAAAATGAACTATTCCTTTAACACTTCTTGACTAAGTGAACCGATACAACTTTAACCTTTAACTTCAACCAGAAAAGAAGAACACATATGACATACCCTGTTTCTCTTCCTCTGTGTCTTAAATGTGTTTGTGGATCTAGCTGCCAAAAGTTTAGAGTAGATTCTTAAATTGAGTCCACACAATATATGTGATCCAAAAAAAACAAGCTCTCAGTCACCATGGTTGGCTGTTGTTACATAACTTATATTCCCTTCTGTATCATCTTGTACAAATCCATGTCCTCAAACCACACCAGAAATATTTGTCATAGCAGCATCGTCACAATGGAGAAGTAGAGAAGTGTAAACACTACTATGGAAGATACATCTGCCTGAAATTTGAGTGTGTTGTTTAACACATTTCTCCCCGAGGTATTTATATCACACATAACAGCGTGGTTCTTAAACACGCAACACTACACACAGTCCCTCGCCACCATGACCACAGGGAACATGCCAGTCAGATGTTTATATCAGAGAAAACTCCAAACATTTGATTGTTGCTGTTGTGTACGAAACACAACTGAATTAATTAGAAAATGAATCCAGAGGGAAAATAATTAAGCAGAAAATTGTATTTACTGTTCCCTCAGCAGGACTATGTAAGATTCAGTGACATGTAGAGCAGAATATCAGGGTATGTGAGACTATTTTTCAGCTCATATTACACCCTGAGAAATTTAACTACCTTTAAACTTGTTCAGTGACCTTAAATTGATGCAACACCTTCATTTTTCCCCTTTCAGCCAAAGTTTAGCCAAGTTCCATCCAGTTACCAGCCAATTTCCAGTCACTGAGAGTCTAAACAGGCACTGTTCTTTGGGTCTGTTTTTGCTTTGATGTTTTTTTCCATGCTAAGCAGAATTTTCACTGATATATCCTATGAAATACAGGGGGTATGTTAATCACTTAGGCTAATTGAATGGGATCTAATTGCAATTTATTATGGTGGAAAGGTCTGAGCATTTGTCTGTAATGGACCAGTCAAGACTCCATCAAGGAAAATGAGGAAAATTTAAGTGGCTCCATCTGCATATTGCCCATAAAATGATATAGGCAAGAAATAAATTTTAAAAATGACTATATCTCTAACTATCACATGATCGCAAAAAAACAATTTTGCTCACTAACTTAAAGATGCTATGAGGAGTTTCTAAGTAATTACAAAAAAGTCTCACTTTTAGATATATGCCTGATCGAAATACACACTTTAAGATGAGTTTTATAGCATCAAAATAGGTTATCTACAAATGCTATTCCTTAGCTTCACGGTTGGGTCGGACTGGCCTGGATACTCAACTTCAGGAACAAGACAATTAAAACTAGAGCAAATTTATATTAATCAGACACGTCTTAGAGCACCGGGCTGTAAGTAGCGATATATAGCCGGCTACAAAACTATGATACTAAGTTTTCCAAAAATTGCTTGTTGTCACACATCAAAAACTACCGCTATGTAACTAGAAAGAGATACATTACCTTGTCGCTTTGCATCCTGTAAGTTGTTGGAAAAAAGAAGTTGTAAAGCAATGCAGAGTTCTGAGGAAGGTCCGAGCTGCATTCATTAGCATCACAACAAACACACTTTTTGGCTTGGGTCGCGTCTTTTGGTGTGTTCCAGTTGTAGTCAGAAGCAGGAATTTCTGAGTTCCGAGTAGGAAACTGCAACTGGAACGTCCCCCGAAGTTGGAATTTCTTACTGGGAACTCGGTGAAACCTCACCACCCCCAAGCTGACAATCGAAGATGGATGCTCCCAGTGTGAACAGTTATTTAGCTCCTGTAGTAATCAATTTATTTGCACTTCTGACTGGGGTGTGTCGCTCTAGATCAGCTGTATACATAGTATTGTTAGACTTATATTTACAAAAATGCTGCCATAGTGATAATCACATTCTTCATGTGATATTTGTGAACAACAATGCAGGGCGTGCTAACAACAGCTAAAAATAACCTGGCAGATTGGCATGTTTTTTTCCGACTTCAACTGGAACACCGATAAGTCAGAGATGATGTCACTCCCAGTTCCGAGGTATCTGGAATGCAGCATTACGACAGTCACCGCGCGTGCTCACGGATAGCAGTCTTAATGTCTCTGGAAATACATTTTCCTCCTAGCACCTTTAAGTTTCTCATGACCATGACAATGTTTTTTTTATGACTACAGGATAGTTTTCTGTAAGCACAACATACTTTTTTGTGTGCGGAAGAAACTTGTTGCAGAGTTCCTGGTTGGGTCTTTGGCGTTCACAAACCATTATTCTTTCTAATAATACTGTATAGTGGCAGAGGGGTATTTATCAACTTTTCCAAAAAACAGAAAAATACCTAAAGGTACGGTCAGCTGGCCACAGAGTCCCAAAGGTAGATATCTGGAAAAATAGTAGACCACTACTAACATCTGGCCTGTTACCTGGTTCCCAAGCGTTTCCGTCCTTGTTCCCCTTTGACAGATTAAATTATTTTAAAGTTATATCAATTATTTACTTTTCAGATGAAATCAGTCAATATGAATATATGATCTTTAAATCTTGATTTCTTACTAAATTACATTTTTCACTCAATACCCTGTTTTTCTTAAGACCCAAATATTGTACATTTTCATTTAGGTTTGCACATTCAGAAAAATGCTTATAAGAGACAAGTGCTGTTTGGCACAGTAGTGGGCAAGTTGGAGTCCAGAAGCCACATGGGCCCTTTCCGTCAAACATTAGCCTTGTCTACTCCGAGTGGTCTGGTTTGGTTCAGCACAGTTTGGTACAGGTTGGAGCTGCTGACTCTGATATTGTCTGCATTTTTGCTACCAGCCGTATCTTTACTTGAGGGTGGAAGAGAGGGCTGCACCAGCTATGTAAATTTGTGAAATCACAGCAGCACGAAAAGCAGTCTGAAGGAGAGTATGACTGTAACAAAGGCTAATAATGAAGAAATTCCAGCACTCCAGTACTCCACGGAGTATTGTTTTGTGCAGACATTCTTTACAGAAACAGCAGAGAACACATCACTCTAAACCCACAGCATATTTGAACATGGCAATGTTGTGTTTCTGCAGTCACACTGGAATTTGCTGTCAATCAATGAAGTTTTAGCACTTATAGCTCCATACTTTAGGGTCTGTTTAGTACTGTTGGCACCTCTCTCTCTATATATATATATATGTATGTTGTTTTTTTATTGCTTTTGTGTTTTTGAAAGAAATACATACAAAACCAACTCACAGGGCTCATGCACAAACCACATCAGACGTGCTTTGTTTTGCTGACCTACTAACAAGCATGTCCACCGTGGTTTGTGCATGTGACCTGTATTTGAGTTCACATGGATTTCTTTCGAAAATGACATAAAGCACTTATCTTTGTCTCAAAATAGATAATGCATACCGTAACGGGGTAAAAAAAAAAAGAAAAAAAACTGTCCCAACAGGCATACAGGACTGTTGAGAGTTGCTGAGAAGTGTATCTGATGACTGGGGCAGAGGCAGGCTAATGCTACCCACTGAGTCCCAGTGTTTGAGCTAAGCTAATCGTGGTTGGCGAGCTTTGCCCGTCTCTTCCTTGTTACTGCATGCACAGTCAAAAGAATAGTGTTTATCTGCTTTTCATGGGGTCAGGAGTGAGACAAGACACAAAAGTTAAAAAAAAAAGTTGGCATATCCCTTAAATCAATAGCCAAATGGAGATTTGGCAATAGTAGAACTTAGCAGAGGCAGAGTAGCTGAGTCCATGAGGGCTTTGGGAGGGGACCTGAGGGTAGTGAATACAAGTCTAGATTGAAGCCTACTCTGAGGTTGGATTGATAGCTGGAGAGATGCAAGTTGACTTTCTGGGGCACTGCCACCACTTACAGCAGTTGGTAATGCAGCTGACAGGGTTGGTGCCCCTTGTCTTCAGAGTCCTTGGCATAAAGTTTGTACTCTTGCATCCTTTAAACTTCATCACAGGTTAACATCTACAAATGAACTTGAGTTAACATTGCCTGTGATTCAGACAAGTTGTCAGGCATGATGAATGCCGTGCTGACCTGGCATGTGCTCCCAAATGTGTTTAACCAAGCTGTGAATATAAGATTACTGAGCATATGGCTTTCTAAATTTTCTTCAAGTTTCTTGGTCACACTGTGGTTATGATGCTGGATGGAGTCTTTTCTCTACAACTGCCACTACCTTGAATGAGCTGTGCACTTTCCATGCACCTAACAGTCTCTAAATATTTAATCATTTACCGGTTAATAAGAGCTATATTCCTCTTTTATGTAATCTGTGTCTTCTTGCAGAATTAACAAGTTCTCTGGGGTCAAAACAAAATGTCATGATTGTGCTGGTTTTGTCAGCTTGTTTTCCTTGTTCCTTTTCTTCCTCTTCCTCTTAAAAAACACTGGCTGCCTGGAGTTCTTGGTATCCAGCAGAGTGATCACATGTCTCTGAGGCTCGAGTAAATCACACAGTGCTGAGCGGGATGGGCTGGACAAAGAAAACAAGCAGATAGTGAGCGAGGTGCTGCTGTTGCTGGTTGTTGTGGTGGGGGTGGGCGGGCTGTGTGGCACTGAGCACGTGTTTGAAGTAGCCATGCTCATACCCATCCAGATGAGCGAGAGCACGTGGACGTCGGGGGAGGAGGGAGAGGAAGGACGGCTAAAGGGGGAGGAGGGGGACCGTCCAAGAGAAAAACAGGCACCTCTGCAACAGGAGCCGACAGCAGCAGACCCATGTGACAGCTCAATTGTTGTTACAAATAACTTCACTTCTATGGTTAATGATAAGAGCTCACGTGACAGAGGAGACGGAAACTATGTTTTATTACAACAACAGACTTTAATGACTTTGCCTTTAAAGGTTAATTCTTGCTCATCTTGACTCTGTAAACAGCGCTCACACCTGTTGTAACAAAACAGTTTTGCAGGTTTATGGCAGACATTAACTGAGAAAACAAACTGCTAGACTTTAAAACTATCTTAGAAGAGAAAACAATACATGCTCTTACAAAATCATTATCCAAACTGTAACAATGGGCAAGCCCCGAGTAAAATGTACTTACTTAAGTTACTGGTTATTCATGAAACAAATCAGCCTTACTGCACTTAAGCTACACCCTCATGAAAAGTAACAGGCTAGGTTACAGAAACACAACAATGTATCTCACTTAATTTTTACTTATTTTATTTATATTGAGTGAATACATACATAAAAATGAAAACCAAAGGAATAAAAACATTAGCTATCATACTAAAAATAACTCAAATGATAAAAACTATGAGAAAAGTAATGATTTTGCTGTTACTGTAACATTTTCATTATTATTACTTATATATTGTAATTTTAATGCATTTTTGAAGGTGATTTTAACTATGTCAGAGTTTTTTTCATGTATTTTTTTGTCTAGTATTTAACCACGCTTATGAAATTTTCTTCTCATTTGATTTCCTGCATTTCCTGATTTTAAAGCATTTTCAAATCTTGTAGCACTAAATGACCCCTGCTCTTTTAACAACCATCTTCAGGACTTAATTTACTTCAATAAAATCTCCGAATCCAATGAAGTTGAGACATTTTGTGAAGTGCAGAAAACAGAATACAATGATTTCCAAATTCTTTATAATCCTGTAAAGACCAAACATTTAATGTTTAAACCCATTAGCTTTACTGTTTTTATTGTAAATATTTACTAATTTTAAATTTGATGCCCGCAACACGTTCCAAGGTGTTTCATTCTTTTTTCCCAGATTTTTATTTTGTACTCAATAATGAGTATAAGTAATCTGATTCAGAGGTCTTGAGGTCAAGGTTATAATACTGGGGATTTTCTGCAAACTTTGCACAAAATCAAACTATGACTCAGAAATTAACACAGATTAAAGGGGTCATACCGAATGTTAAGGTCATGTTATACTGTTGTCATTCTAGCTTGTGCACACAGTGGGCTCTAATTTTGTGGCGCAGCGCAGGGGGCGCAAGCCTGGCGCACCCCGCGCAGTGTTAATTTCGTGCTGTACACCGCCGTGCGCTGCCAATTTGACAATTTGGAAGACCGTCTGCGCAGAGCTGGGTGTGACTGCGCACCAGGGGGAGGTGTCGGCAGATTCAGGTTGGCGCAGTGACAGTGCAGAAAGAGCACCGAAAGCTCGCTAGCTCCAACCTGGTCTATTCTTGGCGCAAAGCGAAGCGCACCCTCCGCAGCTGTAATTTGGTGACAGGCGCACATGTGCGCACACGTCAACAAAGCCTCAGAGGCAGGTTTCCAGAGTGTCAGGCACATTTTAATGCAATAAACAATAACAGCAATCACTATTTAATGTAACAGTCTGAACCAGCAAAAGCATTTGTATCTATATTAACTGTCCCATCACATCTGATGTCGGATTAAAGCTGTTTGTCATAATGGAAAATTAATCTGAAGGCAGCTGGAAGTTTGATGCACATCTTACAAGTCAACAATAGACAGCCTCAACACCAAAAGAAAAGAGGGAGAAAAAAGACGAAGAAAAAGGAGAGAAAATAAATGTATGTCACTCAGGATTTACCCGTGATTTCCCATATTTCTCTATTTTAGTCTATATTTTTAACGTGATCTAAAAAGATGGAGTACATTATTGCAAGGAGGATGAGGCAGAGACCACGGGAGAGTATACAGTATATCACTAAAGGCTCTGCTATTTGGCGATGACAAGCCAGGAGTGCAGGTGGATCACAAGCATTATAAATGGATAAGCCAGCTACGGTGTAACTGTCTCTTAATTTTGTACTCCTATAATGACAAAGGAACAGATTACATCTGTCCCGGGAGCTGGCCCACACGGTGACGCGCTTTGTGGCCTCAGGTGCGCACCCCGATGGCCAGTCTGTTCTCCCAGCTGCTGAAGTGACAGCAGCTCTGACCGTCTCCGCTGGAGATCATTGTCCCGCGGAGACGGTGAGAGCAGCGGGGATCATTCAGACCAATCAGACCCTGCGTCTCGCCCGCAGCGCATTTAAAGGCAAGGAGAGGCGGTCATTTGATTGGTGAAGACAGCGATCGGCTGTGTTAAACCCACTCACGGCTTTTCTCCTCCTACTCTGAGATTTGCGCCGAGGGGCAGAGACATGGGCGTGGATGCGCTCCTCTGCGCCCCTGTGCGCTCCTCTGCGCCTTGGGTGCGCCTCTCTTGGCACTGCAGGAAACTTGCAAAGTGCGCCAGTCACACCCTGTGCGCACGGCAAAGGCCGGCGCAGGTCAGGCGCGCCTGCACTTGCGCCTTGTCTACGAAATTAGAGCCCAATATGTGAAAAATTCCCAAAACAATTTTCACCAACTTTTCGATAATGTCTTTTTTAACTCAATGAAGTTTGATGACAACAGTTTCATTTTACTTTAAAACTTGACTCAGAGTTCAGAAATCATCTTCATCTTTTAAATTCAAAAAGGAAAATTCTGAGATGATCAAATCATTAATTCAGAAAATATAGCACTTTCTTTTCTGTACATTTGTCTCTATCATAAAAGTTGCATGGATGTAATGGGTTGAATTAATTGTGGTAGTATCAGAGGAGTTACAAGGTCAGAAGGACTTAGCAGAGGACATTAGTGCTGTAAGTAAAGTATCTGCCATATTTGTGTGAATCACATACTTTACTTTGCAGTACAAGTTGATCCTTCTGATTCAATATCTGTGATCAGGCAGATCCATCTCACCAAGCTCCAGTCTACAATCATTTTAAGCAGCCCAAAGCTGCATGGCCCAATCAACAACGTTCATAGCAGGAAGACGTGGGAGATGCGGGCCGAATGGCAGCAGGAAGTGACTGCTCATGTAGAGATTAGTATATTTGTTAACAGCTTCAGTAAAATCTTTGTCAGATCTGGACTGCATTTCTTTATTTAATGAAAAACAAAGAACAGCACTGAAAGCATTCTAAATAGAAAAGGTATTTTTACTCCACTCCCGACATGTGCAGGTGAGAGTATACGACAAAGTGTCTCATGTTTTATATCATACACCACGGCAGCAGTGCCCACCTTCAAACACTTTCTGTGGGCTGTTGCCCAGGTGGACTTGTGAAATGTATGTGTCATTGGTGGATCCGATTAGTATACACCATAGATCTCACTTCCCTTCCTCCCTTCACTCCTCAGTCAAACTGATAGCTGGCCCCAACATGTCAAGTTGAGGATCGTCCCAGAGGTCTTACTTGAACATTGAGAAGAGAGGAGAGAGGGGGGAAATCAGAGGAGCTATAACCCGAGACACACAAGCTTTCTCTGAGGAAGCATTTTGACCCCGACTGGATATTACTCTGGCTGGACATTGCAGTGAAACAGTGAAGACTTTAATGAAACATCAGAGCACTGGATTGACAATGGAGGAAAAACAGACCTTGAAACAGATTCGAAACAAACCACTGAAATAATTAAAACCTTCAGTTTCTTATCATTATGATAAAGTCTGTTAAGGAAAATCCATTTGGAAATTATTTCATCATTTACAAAGTTCATCATAGGCTTGATCACTCTTAAATGTCAGGGTTTAATGACTTTCTAAGAGTCCATAACATGCCTTATTGAGTTTTATTTGTTCTTTGGTTAAACATGTCTCCTCTTTGTGATAAAATGCTTCAGCGAAGGATACAAAAACATCAGGACTTCTTTCTCTTTCACTGTCTAAAGCACCATTAGCTGCCTCATGCAGAGGTCAGACTACACGATTTATTCACAGTTATGGTCGACCCAACAGTCGTAGGGGGGCAGGACAGGCAGCCAAGAAGATCCGTCAATCTGTCTTGTGTCATGATGACGGACAGCAGCAGGTCAGTGTGAGACCTCACACAAGTCCACGGCTGAAAGTTTTGCAGGTTTGATTTTTGCCCTGCGTCCTACAATCTGTTCCTCCACATCAGACACTGAACTAAAACAGAGCTGTGCATGTACCGAGGTTTGTGCATTGAGAGCTATGACACAGAGGAACAGTGTGCAAAGCTCTGGAAAGATCTACAACAAACTGTAAACAGAGAAATGTCGGAGAGAAACAACAGAGGAACACGGGGAGTGACTGCTCGATGCAGTGTGATTGTTTGTGGTCTTCCGTGTCACTATTCTTCCTTCGACCATCAGCACATCAGTTGTTCCTTGTAGTCAGTTTGAGGCATGTAGTCTGTCATGCTCAACGGGAAGTCTCTGCATATATACAGCTCCATGGTGCCCTATCTGACCACCACTGTTACAAATGAAATAATCATGTAGCCTGACGTCAGCATTTAAAGGTGTAGTCAGCGATCATCTAATCTTCTAATCTAATGCACTATTTGTCAAAATCACCATATTTCTCCTCTCCATCCACAAGATGCCACCACTGACAGCATGTTGAAAAAAAAGTCCGGTTTCAATACACAGCCTTGGCTCTGAATTTCAGCAGGTAAATACTGTGGAGTTACCAAAACAGAGTACACCCCCCCACATCCAGGGGGCGATCATACTCATGCGCAGATCAGACAGAGGGGGGAGGGGGAGTCGTAGGTTGCGTATCGTGCGCAGTTAGCGTAAGAGAGAGATACAATATGTGCAGTAGCAATGGCTGAAAAACAGCCCAAAAAGGTCAGAGGAGTGAAAAGTGAAAAAGAAGGGCTATGACCATGAAAGAGCGAAGACCCGGGTCAACATCGGTGTCGCTTTCTGACGGTGGAGGGAACTCCGCAAATTTAAAGACCTGAAAACAGACGCGGATGTCGTGGATAGGTAAGCAACATTAGCTTTGTGGTGTTTCACGTAACAGTAACAGCCGTCGAGCATTCATCTTATTGTCTAATCTGCCAAAATGTACTGTTGTTTTGATTTTATCAATAATGTCAGTCGAGTTGTCTGATGAGTCAGGGTTACCTTAGCTACGTTGGTCAGCTATGCAGTTTCTAGGTATGAAGGGAGAGGCGGGTCTAAATTCGTTTATAAACAACCTCTCCACTCGTTTTCTCCCACATCGCTGACTACACCTTTAATGGCTTGGCACTGGCCCTAAAGAGTAGGCCTAACTGTGTGATGTCCTACCATTGTTTCGTCAAGAGTTAGAGCTTACAGGCTCAGAGTGGCAAGCCCTGTTTGGGAACTGTAAAATGAATACAGGGGTGCCAGATTGGCGGAGTGGTTAACAACCAGGCTTGTCGTATGTACATAATTCTGCCAGCACGGGTTCAAATCCAACCTGTTGCCAGTTTGCAGAGAATCATCCCCTACTCTCTCACCCCTTCACAAGCCTATCTATGTCATGCTCTCCTATCAATAAAGGCACAAAATGCCCAAAAAATATTAAAAAATGAACGCAGAGCTGTTGAAAACATGCAGTTGAACAGTGCTGCATCTGCCAACAATGTCTCAAACAGTCAGTGTACAGCTGGATCATTTTTATTATGTTTAAAAAAAACTAGAACTTCACCTGAGTTAAGGTAAAATATGGGCCTCTTAAACCCAAATACATAATATTCAGGGTTGCAGACAGATTCTAACAGCATCTATGTTTATAAATTACTGAGTTTACAATCAATAAATGTATTGATGTTAACAGTGAATTAAAAAGAAAAACAGTTTTCATTTATGAAAGAGTATTTGCCCTTCAACTGTAAACAGAGAGGTTTCTTCTTTGTTATTTTGTATCAGATTGTTGTTCTTATTATCAGTATTATTATTATCAGCTGTTTGACCGAGACTCTCAGATCAGCTGTCACCATCTTCACAAACAGTGGTTGCTTCAACTGAGAGGACATCTTGTTTCCTTTAAAGACGTGCCTCCTCTGTCTCTGATGGGAGGGATGATGATGCAAGGAAAAGGTGCAAGTGGAAGAGGCAGGGAATGCAAATAAGAAAACAAAGACACAGCCACGCTCTCCTGTTCAGATGCAATGCTAGATCACTCATTGAGCAGCGCTTTGGTAATAAAGAGATGATGAGTCCTATCACATGAGAGCATCCTAACTCCAGTGCCACATCAAGGATTTTACACAAAAACTGGAAATTTGACTGAAATACAAAAAAGTCAATTGTTGTACGACAAGCATAATTTGGACTCACGTCATACAGACAAGCATTTTTGCAGCCATGCTGAATGTTGAACCACAGGCTGGAAGACAAAGGTCAAACTGTATTGGAAATCCTGTTTAAAAAGCCTGCTGAACTAACTCGGCCTCTAAACTGAAAGTTGTGTGACCTCTGCTTTAATCACTTGTCAACGTGACAAATTCAGGTCATTTATATGAGTGGGTGTGGAGCTTTTGGAAGCAGATGATATTAGATGCAGGGACACTGCCAAAGCTCGGGGTTGAGCAAATTACCAGCTCCGCTCAGCAAGGTGAGAGATAAATCAACATGGCCGTAACCTTACTGAAAATTCACTGTATATTCCCGTACTGCAGGGGCTCCAGTGAGACCATGCTGACACATTACATGCTGCTGGTGCACACCTGCTGGGTTTTGGTCTCCTTCTCCCTTTCCCTCCTTCTTCCCTCCCCCTCTTTCCCCTATCTAAACCCAGCCCAGCTTCTTGGCAGTGTGGTGAAGGAGCCGTTGGGCTGCGTCTTTTGTTTGTGTTCCCTCGGCTTCCTCTTTTTGCTGCGAGCTTCAGCAGAGCAGAGATAGTTAGAGCGCCGCTTCCCTTCCCCCCACCCCGACAGTATCCACGCCTCAGCATGGTGCTACATGCCAAGCGACCTGAGACGCTCTCTGACTCGCAGCTCAATCTGCTGACTTTTATTGGCAGAGCTGTTTATCAAAAACAACACGGACAAAGCACATAGCACGGCAGTTGATTCATTAAACCCATAATGAGGTGGTGAGCTGTTTGGTTTGACAGAATAATTAATTATCCCCATGTATTGGAAACTGACGACCATTTACATCATTACTAACAATTGTAGACTGAAGGCCTGCTTTAAACACGAGTACACAATAGTCAATATCAATTATGTTTACAAAAGCTACTTGTCTTAGATCACATGGATGGAGAAAGGCCTTCATCTGTAACAGATTTCACTGCTTTTTCCAGTTAAGATTATAAGTCAAACATATAGGTAATTTTACCCAAGTCATTAAACAATAATATCAATCAAATACATTAGAACAACAATATTAAAATTTTATTTTAATCTTAACTTAAACACTCTTTTAAACCTTTACTATTGACTTCTATATAAAGAAACTATTGTTACTGCTCAATGCAAAACTCTGAAGCCTGATGACACACTCTCTGTTGACTGTATTAGGTACTGGTTGTTTATGCAAATTGCTAATAAGCCAATCACTCTGCTGTAACTTTATGGATTTGGACCTGTAATCATGATCAACATGTCCTGCTAAAGCCCAACCTGAGCACAAGAATTGGGGGTTAAGGGGACTTAACCCTTGATGCCCCTTGAAAGTGAAACTTCGCTCTTACTTTTGGGAGCCATATGGTCCCTCTCCTCAACCTAAACCTTTATACACATATTACATAAAACAATATAATTGTTTATTTCTGTGCACTAATTGTCAGGAGAACCCCTCATTTTTTATTTCAAAATTAAGGTGCAAAGAAGAACACTTGGGATGAGGTTGTTACAGCCATGACTGGGTCAATAAATGATAAAATATTGATTTTAACTCTTAATTTTTCGTAGAAATAGAGTTTACTGAAAGATGTACTCTTTCCATCCTTTGGTCCTAAACAGTCTCCCCCACATGAAGGCGTAATAAAAGTGTGATATACCAAATTATAATCTTATATACAAAATGTTAATATTTTCTTTGTTTTCATGCCTTCATAAAAACCCCTCTCGATCAAGAAAATCACATAAACAAACAGTAACTTTAAACAAAACCCATTTGGCCTTTGTCTCACACAGAGAAAAAACGTTTCACACCAATCTTTCATTTAAATTAAAAACCAAGTCCTTTTCATTACATTATCCAGTATGCTGTTTTTATTGTCATGCTTTTTGCACAGTAAGAGAACCAGACCTCCATTGAAACTTCATATGATGTAGCCCTGCTTCTGGTGGTTAATAAAGGGTGTCACCACATTAAAAACCTGTTGTATTGAAGCTTAGAGGCTTAGATTTATTTGATATTTATGGACAAAGCATCTTAATATGTCAGGAGTCTATTGTGTCAAAAACATGTCGTTACAATGGAAGTCAAAGGGCCAAATCTGCCCTGAGGGTATGTATGTGTATAGGGAGGTTTGTATGCAAATCTCTTATTCGGTAAACTTTGCAATAGAGGGGACCATGGAAAATAATCAAGAAAACAAATCATGTTCATAGAAAAATTGTATCTAAGAGAAGACATGTAACACACACCAAAAGAAATATAAAACTTAAAAAAGCATCATATGATTTTCTTAAGAGATGTGGGATAAAACAATAATAGACTCGTTTCACACTGAGTTCTGTTCGAACCTCTTACATGTACAGCAGAACTCAGTCATTCCTCCAATATTCAGAATCTAATATAGAGCGCTTAAATTATATTAACATGTAAAAACAAATGACCCCTCAGTCCTACTATCACATGGTCTTGAGCTGCCAGGAGCCAAAGCCTGAAAAAGTCCCTAAATGTGTTGGTGCAAAGGCTCCTCCTCACATGAACCTGCCTCAAGAGCATCAGGACCACAGCAACCACCCAATACAACCAATCAGACTCAGGACTAAACACTCCTCAAATAAGACCGTTAGTAGTCATTAACAAGGACAGACATTTTTGTGAATTACTGCAAAGAGGCAACTAAAACACTGAGCAAAAACCAATTGTTACTTGGTCCAAAAAGAGAATACAGACTGACGACCTGTGCTCTGTAAAAGATTCTTCACTGAGAAAAGTCCTGAAGAGGTGCAGACTAGGGCATGACACGGGAGCGGAAAAAATCCCGTCCCGTCCCAATCCTGGGCCGGGGTAAAAAAATTAATCCTGTCCTGTCCCACTCCCACTCAAAATTACTCCCACTCCTGTCCCGTTCCCGTTTGAATAAAACCAAACATGTTGAAAAAATGTTGTATTTTTTAATTTTAGGTAAATTTTAGGTAAAATAAAACAGGTAATTTTAGGTAAAAGTTCAGTGCATATTAAAGGCATTGCCTTTAAGTTTCACATGCCTGACATTCGGTCAGTGTTAACAGCTCTCTTTTCGACATGTCATCTTCTCCCTCCGTGTTGTTTTGTATGTGTGTCGCCGGCAGCCGCTTGGAGTCGCTTTTCACTTTGGATGTTGACAGGAAGTCAAACCACTTTTGTAGTTCTTTTGTGTGCTAACGCGGTCAAGAGTGTTGGCTCTCACTGAGGGGTGACTACAAAAATGGACGCATCTGTTCATCTGGTTGTTTAACACGGCTGAAAATGATCATCTATGAATGTCGCTCCCACTCCCGCCCACTCCCGTTGCTTTTTTTTCCCATCCCGTCCCAATCACGGGATTAATTCAAAAAAGACTCCCATCCCATGGGATTCTCGAGGGAATCACGCGACCCACGGGAATTCCCGAAAAATGTCATCCTCCAGTGCAGACTCAGGGGCCATCCACATGGGGACAAGTTCAGGCATATCAGTAAAAGTCCTTTGATTGTGTAGGTATTCATCCACACGGATGTGGCATTTTGGGTCCCTGAAAATGCATATTTCTGAAAACTGTTCCAGAGTGAATCAGTCTGAAAATGCTTGTCTTGCTTTCTGCATCTACAATCAATATGAATATTTTCAGAAACAATTACATCCTTGCCCCACATCTTCTTTATACCATGTGCTCAAACCCCGACAACCACAGAAACAATTCTGCTCCTCAATAACCACTGTGAGCAACAAGAGAACATGGAGAACCACATATGCCCGTGTTTGTTTACACCTGACTTGATGTATGAGCATGCTCCATGTCTTCTTTGGTCTTGGAGTATGTCTGCAGCAGCATTACATCACATTACAGGTCTTGCATAAACCACAGCATTTTCAGTGTCTTCATGTGGATGGACACATTCCTTGCTTTTCTTACAGAGAAAATTCTGAAAACTGAGAAATTGTTCGTCTCCATGTGAGGCCTCAGTGATTGCAGATTAGTTATAGAGATGGGTTGTCCCGAAAAGAACTGGCTCCCAGAAGAGGACAGACTCTACCCTGTCTGTGACACACACCAGCTGGAAACAAAGTTCTCCTCACATCCAGCCCTGAATATCAGTCAAGAGAGCCATGGATACGAACACAACCAGAGTTGGAATTTACAACAAATATTCAAAAAATTCCACATTTACTTTGAGAAATGCTGAGCTGTGAGAATATTGTCAAAATAAGTTATAGTGTGAGGACCTTAGAAAAATAACTGGAACCTGAACACACACAACCATAGCACACACAATTTATTTTACATTTTTATATTAACTGTTTTTCATGTGTAATAATAAAAATTGATTGATTTATATATAAATAATTATGAACAAATTTGTCTATTTATTTCAACCTTTCCAACCACAATATGATGAACTATTTGTCTTTTATTGTAAATATCTTTTATCTTATATTGTTTTTATACATATTTTTTATTAAATATTTTGACTATAATGCCCCACTATTATACCAATAAACCTCCTTGAATTTAACTGAATGAATATTATCACATTTGGCCCCCAAGTCTATTCTATTCTTTCTACTCTTTTGATTTAGTGGTTTCACAGACATTTTTTCTCCCGTTTTAATCTTTGTGGTTCTCAAGGTTGTAGCTGGCAGACTTTTTCCTTCCACCAACTCCCTCTCTACAATGCTACAACTTCATTCAGCAGACTCTTTTGTCCAAACGCTTGAGAGTTAGTACAATGCAAGCAAGGAGCTGGTACAGAGGGAGTGTTAGTGAGTGCATCAGACTGCTTTAAATCTGAATGGACTTTAGGTTTTTTTTTTTCCTCAGAAGGACAATTAGCTCAGCATTGAACAGATTTATTTTAAGGTGTTGTTCCTTTATCCATATGAAGATATTAGCCAGGCGTGATGAAGATTGGACACTGCCCCCTGCAGTTTGGGAGAATCTGGTTTGCAGCAAAGAGAGGATTGGATGGCGTTTATAAACTTTGAGTATTAAGTAGGGATGTGTTTTGTGGAACAGCACTTTCATGTACTAGTCCCTACTTGGGTCAGTACCTGTATACTGTTAAGAATCTGGAAAAACGGTACTGTTATCGGTACTTAAACGTCTCTTCAACTGTCACGTAGCTATGACACTACCGCCATTTGGCTTAAGCATGTCGGTGAGGGCTAACACCGACATGCAACATCAACAAATACTTGGAGTGCGCGCATAGTATAAAGCTAAAGGAGTGTGGTCTGTTTGACTGATATGGCAACACGAGTAGAGTTAGCAGCTAACACTAAAGACTGCAGCACCGACAGAGACTCTATTATCCGCCCCTTTGGTAAAAACCCTGCCAAAAACAACACAGTCACACAGGGATAAACTCTTGACGAAGCGCCGCTGCACTTGGCCGTATAACTTAGATGAAAAGCCGACTGCACAGCTCTCCTCAGATGATTCGGAGCTGTTCACGTCCGCTCAGAGAGGAAACTATTTGTTTACTGAGGTCAAGAGAGCACCGGATGTGACTGACGGTCAAGCTGCACTCACAGCGCCCTCTGTTGGATGAAACGGTCCACTGCTCCAGGTGCCCTGATGTGCTGCTACACTCAATATTTTACATTCGAATATTTATTTACTGTACATGGATATTTAGCCCCAAATTTGAACGGTTATTCCAATATTGAATACAAAGTGAGAGCCCTAGTAGTCATCATTACAGCATCGATTTTAGCACCACAAGATATATGTGTCTGTCTGTACATGCAGTCTGTTGGGCGGCATGAAGGGGTTTTACCATCTCCTTAGCTTTCTTTTTGCCTCTGAGAAGCATTACTTCTATTCTGTTGAAGCTTTGGTATTACCTTGTGGTAATAAAAAAAAAGGTTGATTCTTTTAATATCTTGTAAAGTCTTTATTTTTTACACAAAATTAAGTATTGTAGTATCGATAAGAGTATCGATAAGTATCAATACCGTTAAGGAGCATCGGTATCGGTATCGATAAAATCATAACGATATACATCCCGAGTATTAAGTCATGATACACGTCTGAGTCCGTGACACCATCCATGTTGAAAAGATTACTGAGGTGTATCCCAACTGGCATTGGCAGGAGGTAGGGCACACCCTTAGCTGGTCACCAGCCAATCCCAGTGCTGACATATAGAGATGGATCAAAGGACTTCCTACTATGTTTGATTAACTCACAAATTAATAACATATACATTTCATGTCTCCTCTAGTGGACAAAAAGAAAAACAAATTCCTGCCTTATGTCAGACCAAGACCAGAGGCTGTGCAGGATGTTGTTCAAGCAAAAAGGGTCCTGGTTCAATATCCTGATAGAACTGGACGTTTCTGTTCAGAGTTAGCATGTTCTCCAGGTGCATGTGTGGATTTTCCATGGATAGTTCATTTTCTCACAAAAAACAACCAAATGCTGTTAGGTTAATGGATGACTTTGAATTACTTTAGGGTGTAAGTGTGTGAATTGCTGTTTTTCTCTGTATATCAGCCCAGTGATTGTCTACTACTCTAGAGTCAACCTGTCTCTTACAATAGGCTCGCCCCCTGTGACCTCAAAAGAGATAAGCAGTAGGATGATGGATGGTTAGGCACTAGCTTCAGTATCTTAAGCTGCTGCTCATAGAAACCTCCTTCATAGAAATATGTGCGCAAAACATAATCGCCTGCTGCCAGTCACTACAAGAGCAGTACTCTCCAGAACAGTTCCCAACAAAATTCTTCTTATTCTTGTTTTTTTCATCTGATGGGACCTTGTGTGCTTCATTTGTCCTTTTGTCAAATCCCAGTGTGAATCTTTCATCAGAACCTAAACAATCTGCTCTGTTTCTCCTCTCACTCGAAAACCTAACAGCCTGGGATTGAATTTCAAGGAGCCCATCCCAGCGTGCATTGGGTGACAGAGAGGGGAATACCTTGTCTGTTCACACCGGTGGGAAATTTACTGTCTCCACTTGACTTGATCTGTATGTGTTTAGACTGTGAGAGGAAATCTGAGCACCCAGAGGACACCTATACAAACACAGAGGGAGGAATCATGAAAACAATATCTGAAAGCCACCTGCACTGATAATCCTATACATGCAAATAAATGTCAAGACAACATGTAATATGATCTGATTCAAAAATACTGTTTTTGACTTATTGACACATCCGTATTTAATAAGAAGAGACGCCATTTTAGGGAAGACGAGGCTAAAATCATCTGTCCTTGTCTGATTAATGATAAATGCTTCTGAGAATGAACTTCAATTTCTTGATAAAGCCTGCTTAGACAGTAGTTGTTATTACATGACCAGATGCTGTAGTGTGTGTGTTGAAGACATAAAAACTGTCATTTCATGGTCCATATCCCCTCCTCCAACAGTTTCAGCAATGACATTTATTAAAAGATCCAATGATGTAAACATAGTTCTTGAACATCATCGTGTCTCTCTGCGTACCTCTGAACATTTCAACAATCCTCTGTAAATCTGTAAATGTCTGTATGCATAGTCATGGACTTCCTCTACATATTACTTAGAACGAAGACTTATTTGTAGACACACAGCTGTGGCACAGCTGGGAGCCAAATCTCATCTGCACCAGAGACAGAGAACACTGTATTAAGAGCAACAGCTCTTTAAATGGACATCTGGCAATGACTCAAAACTATATATATATATATATATATATATATATGAACAAATATAGATGTGTATTAACATCAGTTTTTTTGCTTATCACTGTGTGAAATAGCAAAAGACTTTGGCAGAAATTACTCACAGGAACAGTGGAGGAAAAATTACAATGATTTGAATAAAGATTCATCTTTTATGAATTGTTACACAGGCTTCCCAGAAAAAACCCAGGATTCATGGAGGGGCATAATCAACCCCCAAGGGTACCAACACAGAACAAAGAAAAGACATAATGAGCACTAGAATATACATGATTTCAAGAGACACTCTCAAGAAACGATCCATCAAATGGAATTACCTTGGAGGGAACCAAACTAAACTCCATCTCCATTGGATTTAGTAGAAATCTTAATTTCAGATGAAGGCTCTGTATGGTGTTTGTGGACCTCCAAAAAATTACATTTGATACATGTGTTCATTTTATGTGTATTTTGCAATTCTTCATGACTATCCAACAACAAGTGTTGTAAAACCATCAATGAGATTCTGTTTTAAGTAGGGTGTGGTTTAAAGTCTACAGTTTAAAGCTGGCTTGCTGTTTAAGCTTTAATATTCACAGCCCTGTTATGATTTTCTTCTGCAGTGAATTTTCTTAGAGACAAAATGATGTATATGAGATGATCCCCTCTTTGCTCTGTTTCCAGAGGTCAGAGACCGAACAACTTAACTTGTGACTATTGCGAACCAGTTGAGCCTGAAAGATGGGAAATCTATGACATGGCCCATTTGAATACATGTTACTAATGCGATGTACAGAAAGGAAATAAGAGCCGAGGCAAGTGACCCATATCTTGTTTATTTTGGCAGAGCTGCAACGGCCACATACAAAATGTTGGACTGGTGAGAATTGTGTTTGAGTTTGCAGAATCAACACCACAAGAAAACGCACTACAGGCAGCTTGTCCACCAACCTAGTTCTGATAGCATTTTCCACCGCCGTTGGTTATTGTGTGCGTCATTCCTTCGACGATGAAGCCCCCCTGGGGCAGCTCCCACAGGGACCCACACACTTCTGCAATAACATAACCACTGTGAGCTGAGTGACTGAGGATGCCAATTTTATGCCGGGGTGTGAGAAAAATGAATCTCAATGCACAAAGACAGTGGAACATCATAAAAGTACACTTGTGCAAATGAAGTGTAAGAAGGTGTAATGGTTCTGATAATGGGTAATGTGAATTTTTAAAGGGGGGACAAGGCTAAGGCAGTGACTCAAAGGGCAGTGGTACATTTATAAACATTTAAAAAATCTAACTTTTCCAAGGTCAGTCTCTGTTCTCAACACAGAAAAATATAAACTTAGGAAATCATGTCCATTAGGTGACTCTTAATTACCCTTACTCTTAGGTGTGAATGTGGGTGTGAATGGTTGTCTGGCTCTCTATGGCCCTGTGATCAGCTGTGAACCAGTTCAGGATACCCCCCTTCTTGCCCAATGTCCTCTGGGACATCTGGGCTCTAGCCCCTGAAGTCCCTAAAAGGGATACACAGCGTTAATGATAGATGGAAGTAATAACTCCCATTTGGAGAATTAAAGCCAGTGGTACAGGACTGAGACGGCTCTAAATCATGTGTATAAGTTGAACCACAGTAATTCCTGATTAACCTGACATGCCATATATCCATTTCCATATATCCATCACAGAAATATTTCACTCGTCCATCTGGGGAAGAACCCATAGGAAAGGTTTTTAGAGGCTGAACCTTCAAAAACAATTGCAGCTGGTGATTGGACAGTTGTTCGGGCAGTCACAGATCAATCCATATCAAGCCACAGTATGACATAGCAGCTATGACCTGGTGTTAGCCATTAGCTTTAAAGGAATACTACACCCAAACAACAATTTGGCCTCATTTTCTACTCACCCTCATGCTGAACAACACTGTGGAGTAGTTTTGGAACATCTAGGATGCAGCCGGAGATCTGGGGGTATCCTCGCTGTCCACTGATATTGATATCATGACTTCGGTCAGAGCCCGAACAAACAGTGTCATAGAAGTCCACAAAAGTCCACAAAAATCGGCAATATTCCTCCATACTGCTCGTGCGCTGTAATCCAAGTGTCCTGAAGCGGGATGCGTCCACCATTTACTCAAAGCGACATCATTTAGCACATGTTTATAGCCTAAACAGTACTACTTAGCGTTACTATGATACTCTTACGGGTGCCTCACAGGAGCATGACGGCTGATAAACAAATGAATCGCACTCTGCAATAACTAGGATCGTAGAACAAGAAATCCCACATTCTGCTGTGAACAGCGGGCCGTGGACAGACATAAGAGGGTCAGCAGAATGTGGGATTTCTTGAGTTCTTGTTCTTGTTCTCGCTCTAGTTATTGTGCAGAGTCGCATTCCTGTCAGTCCTTCGACTATTGTCTCACATAAAAGTACACAACACAGATGTATTATTTACCACTTATATGTGACATAAACCTGGCCGACAATCCCCACCGAGTTCTCCTGGTTAAATTTCTGAGGAGAGCATTTTTAGCAGGTATTGTTGAGTAACCATGACACGGGCTGCCATGGACTAACTGGTTTTGTCCACAGAGGATTTTTGCACCTTTCCTAGTATAGCAGCAGTGATCCCTGGTCAGGTGCAGAGCAATACATGATTTCCAGAAAGAAAAGCTTTATGTGACGTTCCTTGTTCCCCTTTTAACGTACTGTAGAGATTGACTCCATTTCTGATAGCAGCAGTGATCCCTGGTCAGGTGCAGAGCAATACATGATTTCCAGAAAGAAAAGCTTTATGTGACGTTCCTTGTTCCCCTTTTAACGTACTGTAGAGATTGACTCCATTTCTGATAAAACCACAGATGTGGCTGCATCCACAGTGACCGCTTCAGAAGCAGACAAACATGCAGTCTGTCCTGCACGTCTCCAGTTTCTTCCTCTCTGCCCTGATTGGGCCATTCAGATTTTGGCGGTGAAGTCTTGGCAAGGTGGGTCTGCATGATTTCAGACAATGAATCTGGCAAGTCCAGCTGCATTGCAAAGTTGATCTCTGATTGCTGCAGGTAAAACGCTAATGCTGTTTCCTTTTTCAGCACAGCATGCACACCTATTCAACAGATTTAAATCTTCAGTCATGCAACACTACAGACTAAAGGCACATTATAGAAATAGAGGCTAAGTCAATGCTAAGAATGTTATCTGTTTATCTTTTGTGTGTGTTTTGAGTTCAGAGAATTGGAGGAATCTAAAATACTATTCCTGAGATTAAGCTTTAAAAACAAATGAAATATTAAAACATTTAATCTTGATATCCCCTTTAATTGTCAAAATCTGATCCCTCACCATCAAAAAGGATTTTTGTGCATAGTAATCAAATATATTTCATTTTCAAACTGATAAACTTTGATCTTTGCAAATATTCAATAATTTTGAATTCAATGCCAGCAACATTTTCTGAAAAAGCTGAGACATGGGCTCATAAAGCACCTGTTTGGAAAGTTCAACAGGTGAACAGGTTAAAGGAGTGTAAAAGGAATATCCCCCCAGCAAGGACAGGCAAGGCTCACCACTTAGTGAACAATGGTGATTTCATCATCTACAATCAATAATATATTCAAAAGATTCAGAGAATCTGGAGAAATCTCTGCATGTCAGCAGCAAAGCCGCAAACTAACACTGAATGCCCGTGTCCTTTAATCTCTCAGGCGGCACTGCATTCATAACGAACATCATTTTTGTCACATGTCACCACCCAATTGTCAGTTAATTCAATTTTTTAATTCATCTAAACATGCAAATTTACTCAAACATGCAAAGCAAATGTTAGATATTGACAACATGCTGTCTTCTCTTGGCAGGAGCTCATCTGAGCTTACCTGACACAGAGTGTCTTTTGGTCTGATAAGTTAACATTTCAACCTGTGTTTTTTAAATCATGCTAAAGAGGAAGGGGCCATCAGGATTTTAACAGTGCAGAGATCCAAAGCCAGCATCTGTGATGTATGGAGGTGTGTTGGTGCCCATGGCATAGGTAACCTGCATATCTGTGAAGGAACCATTAGTTCATATAAGAGTTGGAGCAAATATGCTGTCAACCAAGTGAAATACTTTCCCTGCTTGTTTCAGCAGGATGATGCCAAGCCACATTCTGCTCATGTTATTGCATTGCACCTTCATAATAAAGGGTGTGGATCTTGACGGGCCTGCCTGCTGTCCAGACCTGTCTTCTATTGAAAAGTATGGTGGTTTAAGAAATGCAGAATACAACACTGGAGACCCTGACAGTTGAGCAACTAAAATCTTATATAAAGCAAGGATGGGAGAGAATTTTACCCACAAAACTCAATAATCAGCGCCAGACGTTTTCAAAGTGTAATCAAATGAAAAGATAATGAAACACGGTGGTGAAAAATGTTCCTTCCCAGCCATTTTAGAACATATTGAAGGTATTAGATTACAAAAATAAAAAGGCCATTATTATCTTGTGTTTATGGTTCATTCAATTGAATGTAAGTAGAAAAATGTGCAAATCAATGAGTTCTGTTTTCATTTAAGTTTAACAAAATGTCCCAAATTCATCTGAATCAGGGTTTCTACTTTGTGCCCACCGTCATCATGATTGTTCCTTTTTCTTATGCAGCACCTCATGCACACCATCAGCTCAGACAAAATTCCCCTTCACCCTCCTTGTTTGTTGGCGTTGTTCCACAATTAGCGTGTGAATGAATCATCCTGAAGGGCTCGTTTTCATGACGCTGTTGCTGCTCTTGTTATTTTGCCGTGGTGATAATGATGAGGAACAGGAGTTATTAATACACTCACTTCCTCTGGGGGCTCAGTCTCACACAGTGAAAACCAAAGCTGACAGTGCAATGGGAGCTTCTTTTTTTCGCAATCTGCCAGCGATTGCTCTGCTGCCTTTTTGTTCATTTCTAATGGTGGATAATGGCTGAAATGTTTGGGATCATTAGGCAGTTAGAGAATCTGAGTCAGGGCTTATTACTTAAAAGGCTGATCATTTTACCAGAACATAAACTAAGAATGTCATCTGGGGATTTAAACATTAAACATAAGTGAGTCAAATAAAAATCTGTTGGCTGTTGTGACTAAACAATAGCAGAGATGAAACAGTGCTGTAATTAAGCTGTAAAACTGGCTCTCAACTGCATCACAGACAGGGCTGCTTTTTGTCATTTTTAGGTCCCAGACAAAGACCAATACCAGGCCCTTTATCTACATCTTACATAACACAAGAAAAGGTTCTGATCTATAGAAATGTAATGATTATAACTCATATTTTGACCAATGGATCAAAATATTCACCATAAATTGAAGATGCATGAAACATTTTTGAGATTTTTTGGTTGATTTTAGCATCACGCAGTTGCCGTGGTCTTGTCTGTTGTACATCTAGGACAGACGAGCAACACTACAAGTGTGATCCTGCACAATCATCACATGCTATCGTCATGACCTCATTTTCTGTCTTTGATTGACTGTGCAGGATTTAAGAGGTTGTTGTTGGGGTGGGTGAAGTCAAGTGGTGCATGGACTTTATATTAGCATTGAGCATTTCTACTGTTTCTGATGAATCAAAGCACTTTTACACCACAGGCCACACTTACCCGTTCACACTAGTTCACACTCACATGATGGTTCTGAGTTTCCATGCAAGTTACCCATCAGTATATGCAAACTGATCCACACTCTCACTGATTTACTGGTGGTTGATACAGGACAATGCTGTTGTTTAGGTGGGTCCATAGCAGCTGGCCATCCATGTTGGTAATCATTGCTTTGGTAAACTAGAAAAGCACTCGGAGAGCGCAGACCTCCGCCAGCGCCACAGTCCTCACCCATATTGTGATTTTCAACATGAATATTTGTCCTACCTTTATTTCATCTAAATATTTAGATTCCTTGACCATGAAAACGTACCATTAACAATTGGATTTATAATTATATCTATTTTAGTTCAGTAGTTATTCACAAAAATCACATTTTTGTCACGGCGGCTAGACGCTGATCCGGATCAACACCAAAACTGAATCAGTTCTTCCTTTTTTCATGCTGAACATTTCCTGAAAATTTCATCCAAATCCATCCATTACTTTTTTAGTTATTTTGTTCACAGATGGTCGGATGGACGGACGGACAGACAAACTCTCCCGAAAACATAACCTCCTTGGCGGAGGTAAATATGTGGGATATTTGCAGGAACAACAGGTATTTTATACATACAGTATACTCATCATTCTGGAGTTAAAATTGGGAAATGTAATCATGCTGAAAAGTAACCTGACACACCAGACAGAACGTTCAATATTTACCATCCAGTATCAACAGCCATCTGGACAACAGCCCATAGAAAGTGTTTATGAAGGACAGGACCTTTAAGCAGCAGGCGATTGGACGATCATTCTGTCGATCACATTCATTATATCAGATATAGCACATAATGTAGTACCATGGCATTAAAGTTCAGTGTAATGTAGAGAACATGAGCCAATTCATATTTCAGTCACTCCCAAAGGTGTCAGAAGGGGAAACTTAAAAGAGGAATCCTTTTAAATGGGAAGTGCTTTAAGTGTTGTAGTTTGTTTTTAATTTTATAAAGAATTACAGTCCAGATCTGATAAAACTGCTACTGAACCTTTTAGCATCAGTCCTAATCTCTGAGAAGCCTATTCCTGCTGTCATCACACTTGTAGCTTCCACCTCTTCTTGCTTTAAGGACACTGACTGTGCACGGCCCAATCAGTGGGTAGAGAACAATTGTTGTAGATTTGAACTTGGCAAGATGGATTAGACTAATTAGACACTGAATCATCTGCTGCTCTAAATCCACTTATTTGAACATGGTGTACTATGTGTTTTCCTTTAACTGCTCATGGGAACTGACTATTTCTGTGAACAATCAGCAAACTGCAGGACTTTAAGCTTCACTCTTTAGGGTCAGTCTGGTACACCCTGCACCCCTTTAGAGGGCTTTAAAAAGTGAGATGACATGGCTCAGTTATTCGAGTACCTTTTCTTCTCATTTGACAGTGGAAACACCTGTAAGTACGTGCCGCGCTGAGCTGAACTGAACCAGGCTGCTTGGTTGAAAGGTAGCTTTACTAGCTTTGTTGCAGGTAACCAAAGGTCCGCTAGAGCTTCCAACCTACATTACAGACACTATCAGTGTGTCACAATAGACAGAAGACGAAACATTAATCCTGAAAAGGCCTGTGCAGTTTCCTACCAGCAACTGCCTAATGTAGGCTTTGGCCTAATGGTAAATCAACCTTTGATCAGAGAGTTTTGATGCCAGTTTTATCCTTAAATTCAGAAACAGGAGAAAAAAGACAACTGTATTTTGTTGTTCTCTTTCTAGTGACTGATGAGGAAACATCCAAAGTAAACACACATGTCCATTTGGCTGAAGGATCCCTGATGTTCCTCTAAACAACACCCCCATCTCCCCCCATCCCAACCTCCGTCTCCTGCTTCCCAGTGCATTGTGGGATAACAAATAAACAAGTCGGGAGGAGAGGAGGAGCCCAATGTTCAGACCTCACAACAGTGATTTGTGTTTCTCAGAGCAGGGCTGAAGCACCGGGCTGAGTCACTGAGACTGTGAATCAGCCACTCAAAAAGGCGACGTGTCATGGTGAACATACTGTATCTGAGTGCGTGAGTGCGAAGGGAATGTACGTCATAATACATCCATAAATACACTTTAAAAAACCTGTTTAATCCATTAGTGGAAATAAGGAGGTATGGCTAATACAGAAGGAAATACATGAGACAGAGGGGTAACTTAAATATAAATCAAAGATCAGAATCATTTTGGTAAAAAAAAAAAAAAAAAAAAAAAAATCAGAATTCTAGAGAAAACAATAGTCTCACTTTGATCCATGAAATCCGGAAATAAAGTTAGATTGTTAGATTTTGACATTTATCTCATGGTTTTGACTTTTGTCAGACTTCTCTTCAAAATTCTAAATTTGTACTTTTTTCTTAAAATGAGATGTCCACAAATCAATTCAGAATTCTGACTAACATGACCATAGATTTTCAATATTCTAGAAGAAATCCTAACATAATTCAAAGAATAATTTATTTGTCTTGACATTTAAGCATGTAACGGGCATTTCCTTCACACAAAATTATGACTTTTCCGAAGTTGTTCCGAACATAAACAACAGTCCGTTCCACCTTATAATAATCATAGCTGTTAATCAGTTAATGTTAAAACAATCTCTCTGTCCAAGGCTGTTATTTATTGGGTATCCATAAGAACTACTTTTACAACCACACAGAAAGGAGGACCTCCTTGAAGATGGAGACTATTCTAAAACTTCAGTTAGTTCTTAAGGTTAGTCCTTAAGTGACTTTACTCTCAGAAGTCTAACTTTGTTTCAATAATCAAAGATCTGAGTAAGAATGATAACTATACTCAAACATCCTCAAAGAATTAGACATTTGAGGTGAAGTCAAACTCTGTCGTTTTTCTTTTTTCCTTTTCTTGTAAAACTGATATGAAAATTCTACATTTTCTTCAATAATTTTAGACTCCATTCCCAGGATTTTGTGTCAGATTCTCAATATTTTGCCTGACTACCAAGTCTGAGATTAAATTCAGTTTAATGACTTCATTCTCTGAATTTACCTTTCATAGGACCAGATCCACAAAGAATGGATTGCTCCTGCTAATAGCGCTGTAATTTGTGCAGATTTAGCTCATCCAATCTGCCCTGATTTAGCGCCTTATCCTCAAAGAATTTGCTCTGATCATATGCCGGTGCTAACACGCCCACGCAGCTTGGCAGCTGAGCGCACTTTGCACCTTTGATTACAAAATAAATGCAGAAACTACAACTCAAATGACCAAAAGTGGTCAAGGGGGTCATAGGGGCTTTTAACAGACTATATTTAGACAAATCATTCATGTGTACTAAAAATGGTGGAATGGTCATAGAGATGAACACAGTAGGCTATTAGTGTCATCCTTGATGTCATCTTGTAACACAAGGATAATACGGCCTGGCAACCACTTTCTGCAAATCATTTCATTGTCACTTAAAACAAAAACTGATATTCTCCTCCGATTAATCCTTTCTTGCGCGTGGCTGCTATCTTGCCTGCCATCTCGCCTGCCACAGTGCTTTCACCTGGCTACAATCGCTGCTGCCATGATTACCGGAGAGTCCTTGCACGACAGTCCTTAAATAGGCTCTGGGGTCCTATTGCCCCAAGTGTATGTGTGTATCGATTGACAGGTACAACTCGCTTTAAAATTGATACACCGGCATCTCACTGGCATAAATAGCACCACTTTACTGCCCATTGCAATTAGCACTGGTCTCTGTGGACTGGGTGGTATTTGCAATGAGGTTCATTCGCATAGGAAGGGGGCAATTTTGTGCTGCATTTTATGAATATACCCCAATTTACATGCATGCAAATTCGACCGGCAATGTTTATTTCGCCACAGACCGGTTGCGATTGCGGTGCTAGCTCTCTAATTAGCATTGTGTTCAGTTTGCATGCATTTCACCCTATGTATGCTGTTTGGATTGGTACAATTTTTTTTTCTCTGTCATTTGCACAGGTTTAGCGGTCACAAAAGCAGTGCAATCCTGTTGAAGATCTGGCCCATAGTGTATTTCAGATCAGCTCCACATCTTTTAATGTTTTAATGTCAAGCACACTCAACCTGAATATTTAAAAGTTAAAATGTAAACAGCACTTTTTTTTCCTGTCATTTGCACAGGTTTGAGAGTTACAAAAGCAGTGTTTGTTCTATCCAAACTCAAGAGCTAATTTAGAGGTATTTATTTTTAGGCAAAATATCCCTCATTTTAGTGTTTTGGCTTGGCTCTCAATTTAATGTTCTTTTTATGGCCTCAGATGCAAGAAAATTCACGCTGATTTGTCTCTGACACACACATTTACTGTTGCCCTAAATCCTCTTCACTTTTTCCTCTCGTCCAGCCAGTACATACTTGTGGCCTACCGTGTTACAATGCTAATTAGAGAGCTAGCCTCGCCTTACACAATACATACAATACTTATACGTATTGTATGCATAAAGACATATTAGTTATACTTACTTTATGGATAGTTGACCATTTGGTCTGTAGGCTTATTTTAATGATGATTGAATTTATTTTGGGTACATGAAAAAGGTATCCAGCACTGCCCTGTAGAGTAGAGTAGAGTAGACATGGAGCTGTGGTTGATGCTGATGGAATGATGCTCAAAAAGTTTATAGACTTTAAGGCCAGCCAGGTGAACGCTTATCAACAAGCTTCAAACCTCGTTATCAAGTGGGCATAGAGTCACAGCAACCACAGGAGCACCACCAGCCAGAGGGAATCTGGAGAAACTACCTTAAATGTTTCTTTGCTATCCTCGTTAGCTCTTGAGTTTGTAGCAGCTCGTCCGTATACTCTGGCTCAAATAAATACGGGTGGTCGTAATGAAAAGGCTCGTCTTCACTCTCGAAATCTGGTAACTATTCAGCCATGATACCGATGCAGTAAAACTTTCAACTGTCCTCCGGGATAAGCAGCTCCACTATGAGCGGCGCACTGCATGGCTCCTCTGTTTTCTTCCGGCAACAAGCTCACAGGAGATGACGTCACACAAGTCAGAGGACGTGAAGGAAAACGCAATGCTTACAATGCTAATTAGAGAGCTACATCTGAAACTGTGGCGAAATAAACACTTTTAATGCTCAAACTTATACGGGATGCAGTTGCCCCCCTATCTAGCGTCGCGGCTGCCGGCTGCATCCGCTCCCTTGATACTGAGCCAATTTTAAAACGAGTTGTACCCGTCAATCGTATGCACACATACACTTGGGGCAATAGGACCCAGGTTGAAAAATACCGAAGTTGCCCTTTAAATAGGCTCTGCTCCACAGTTACAACCAACTCCAACTCCAGTGAGAGGGGGAGAAATAGAAATTTCATGGATTTAATACACAGGTCTCACTGGCATTAAATAGCACCACTTTACTGCCCATTGCAATTAGCACTGGTCTCTGTGGACTGAGTGGTATTTGCAATGAGGTTCATTCGCATAGGAAGGGGGCAATTTTGTGCTGCATTTATGAATATACCCTAATTTACATGCATGCAAATTGGACCAGCGAGGCGAGTAGAGGCAGTGCAGTTTGTGTTCAGTTTGCATGCATTTCACCCTTTGCGTATGCTGTTTGGATTGCACACTCTTTTATTTCTGTCATTTGCACAGGTTTAGCGGTCACAAAAGCAGTGCAATCCTGTTGAAGATCTGGCCCATAGTGTATTTCAGATCAGCTCCACATCTTTAATGTTTTAATGTCAAGCACACTAACAAAATTACCAAAGCTAAAATGTAAAAGTATTTTGTTCCTGAAACTAAATTAGACTGATTAAATTTACATTACTGAAACTGTTTGTTCTATCCACATATCTAACTGAGTCAGAATTATTTAAAGAGGTATTTTAGACAAAATATCCCTCATTTTAGTGTTTTACTGCAGACTTATTGTAACATGTCTTTTATGGCCTCAGATGCAGAAAATTCACGTTTGATTTGTTCCGTTTCATGCAGATATCAAACCTGTTTTTTTTCCTTGACTGAAAAGCCTGTATTTGTTAAGGTTGTTCTGAGGATTTGAGAGATCTTTGCCTCAAACATGAATAAACAGACTAAAGCTGCTTTTCATTCACCCGTTGCCTACAAACAGCCCATGAAATTGACACAAGCGAGTAAAGCGTGGTGGGCTGATATTGCAAAAATCTCTGTTTGACAAACCCTGCCATTTTGATGCATTAATTCTTCATTATTTAATGACATGTTTTAATGATGATTGAATTAAAGGAAGCAGGGAGAGTAAACATGTAGAGTAGAGTAGACATGGAGCTGTGGTTGACGATGAAATGATGCTCAAAAGTTTATAGACTTTAAGGCCAGCCAGGGTGAACGTTTGTCAATGCTTCAAACCCTCTCTGTTATCAAAAGAACCCCTCATAGATCCATCAGCTGAGTGAACAGAGTGGAAAGAATCAGACAGCAGGCCAGAAGGGAATCTGGAGGAAACTACCTTAAATGTTTCTTTTAATACATTCATACATTTAAACTGTAATGAAAATATAAAGTATGTAAACAATACAAAATGTGAAAATAGGATTGGAAAAATGTAAAGATGTTGAGTAAAAACTGAGATGGCATAATAAAGTCATTTATTCTGCTACCATTAGCAGATCTTTACAGTCTATACTTCATAAATTCTGTTTAGAACAAATGTGACTTGACAATAGCAGGATGATTCACCTGCTGCTCATCTCGTAAACATCTGAAACAAAGACCCCAGTAGAAAAATAACAGTCAGTGTAAATGTGCGGTTAGTGGGAGTCTGCCCTGCTGCTTCAGCACACCGTCGCCATGGTGATCCCCGGGGAAAGGTCATGAGCCGCCCGGCCGGCTGTTTGAAGGTCTGCAGATTGGCTATTGATGCTGATGACACGAGACTGGCTGGTACACACACTGGTCATCATTCAGCTGGCTCATTTTCAAACTTTGCTCTTTCAGACGTTCCTGTTCACAAAGCTCCTCAGCTCGTAAAAGGGTGATAAAAACAGTTATTTTGGTGGAATAAAGCTGCTAAAAGGATCCACTTACCATCCTCAGAGAGACATTATGATTGGATAAGTAATGAATTTGTAGTATCTCCACTCCAAACCATAAAATTGTATTAGCTAATGCTTCAATTCCTCTTATGTAATTTCAGTTTAGCATTTCAGTCCTTGAAAGCACTCATGAACCATTTACAAACAGTGAAAAATGTCACCGACATTAAACAAGTGTTTAGTTAGTAGAACTGCTTTCTTTCTTTGCTGTTATTGCTGCATGAGGACACATTTTACCCCCAACCCTGACAGACAGAAAAAAAATTGGTAACACTTTCTATGAAGCCCACATCCATAATCCATTATAATGCATTCATAATGCCTCATCACGACACTTAAAGGATAACTTCGGTTCCTGCAGCTTTTACATTGTTTATAGAATGAAGAACAACAATATACTCACCCAGAAGGCTTTCCTGATGCAAACGGTGCTTCGGGAGATATTTAGATCCAAAATTGAGCAGCGGACACCGATATAATGTAGCCTGTAGGGCATAGATCGCCGCTCCTAAAAACTGCATTAATCGTCCAAAAACTCATGTTTTTCACCAATATTCCATCATGATTCGCTACCGAATGGACGGTCATTGTAGCCTGTGTTTCTCCACACAGCGCTGTGTGGCTGAACTAACCTCTAAACAGACGAGTCTGTTTGCATGCACTTCAAGATGCGCAGTACTCTCTGGAGCGCTGAGATCGCTTCGTCATTTCTATCAGCTCCTTATCTGTATAATCTGGCTCCAAACTGTAAGGACGTCCATCATATTCAAAGTCCTCCTCCACAACATCTTCATCCCATAGATATTCGTCCATTTTGCACAAAACTGGAAGAAGAAAGTCGATTTGTAGCTGCCCTGAAACAATGAGCCGCACTGCGCATGCGCGAAGAGCATGTAAACAAACTTGTTGGTTCAGCCACACAGCGCTGTGTGGAGAGACACAGGCTGCAATGGCCGTCCATTCGGCGCGAATCATGATGGAATATTGGTGAAAAACATGAGTTTTTGGACGATTAATGCAGTTTTTAGGAGCGGCGATCTATGCCCTACAGGCTACCATTATATCGATGTCCGCTGCTCGATTTTGGATCTAAATATCTCCCGAAGCACCGTTTGCATCAGGAAAGCCTTCTGGGTGAGTATATTGTTGTTCTTCATTCTAGAAACAATGTAAAAGCTGCAGGAACCGAAGTTATCCTTTAAGCAAACATAATGCTTCATGATACTTTATCTATAAATATATATCTATAAATTTATATCAACAGTCATAAAACAATATGATATCACTTATAGAGCTAGTCATTATAATTCATTATAAGTGATATCATAATGTTTTATGACTGTTGATCTAGTGCATCATAAAGCATTATGAGTGTAGTTATGAAGCATTATGAATGCCCATAACGCATTGTGATTGTCGGGGCTTCATACCTCATGAAGCATTATGGATGTAGTGTTCATGAGTATTCATGAGCATCCATGGAACAAGTCATTATGATTCATTATAAATGACATTATAATGTTTTATGTCTGTTGATATAAAGCATCATGAGGCATTATGTTTGCTTATAAGTGTAGTTATGAGGCATTATGGATGCATTATAATGCATTATGTGTGACGTTGTAATGCATTATAAATGTTGGCTTCATAGAAAGTGTGACCAAAAATTTTGTTGAACTCCTTTACATCCTTAAAGTGTGTGCTTAATTGATTTGCTTGCAATTAGCAAAGAATGAAAAAAAGAAAACTTTTCTAATATTCATGTTATGTGTTAGAAAGGTTTAAACATGAACTCTGTCTCTGTTTCAGCAGCATGCAGTAAGTTTAATCCTTGAGAGGCACGTAACATGGTTATTCATGGACAAAGGGCCAAGTACACTCAGGGGACACGTTTTAGGTACATCTGTTTAACTGCTTGTTAATGCAAGTAGCTATTCAGCCAATCACATGGAAGCAAATGATGCATTTAGGGATGTGGATAATGTCAAAATGACCTGCTGAAGTTCAAACCAAGCATCAGAATGGGCAAGAGAGTTGGAGGGTTGGTCCAAGTATTTATTTTGCATTTTTTTTGCCTTGTTGATGACTGAAGTCAGAAAAGAATGGTCAGACTGGCTCCAGATGACAGGAAGGCAGCAGTAACTCAAAAACCACTTGACATTACCAAGGTATTCAGAAGACCATTTCTGAACATGCAGCATGTCAATGGGCTTCAGCAGCATAATAGTAACCCAGGTGAAAAATCCATTCACATCCATTCAGCTGTCTGCCTCTCTGCGTGATCATGTTTTACGGCATTACGTCATGAGGTTACATGACCATGTGCAGCCAATTAGTTCAGTACATGCAGGAAGAAGGGTCACAGTTCAATTGAAGCTTGTAGAAGCTTGCTTGGAAGACAGATGCTGCAGGTAAATACAGCGATTAAAGAGTAATTTTGCCGTCAACTCTTACCACTTCTAAACAAACATTGAATTGAATCATAGGAAGCTGAGTACCAGTGCTGACGACAGAGCATTTCCCTGATTAAACTATGAAACCAGTGAGTTACACTATCACATAAGACAGGAAGGAAGTCAGCCTTCCTGACTTGTGTAGTTGTCCATTCCTCTCTGACAGTCTGCTCATCTTGACGACATGTCATGCTAAATAGCTCAAATCCCATCCCGTCCTATCCTTCGATCATAGCCGTGGGAAGTGGACAAGCCCATCACCCTTGCAGAGCTTTTTGAGGGAACATGGCAGTTTGCACATTTGGTTTACGTGTGCTTTCTAGCCTTGGAGGAAGCCTACAACCATGTCCAGAAACCTAAGTGAGAGTTGTGTCTGTATCCTAGGCACAAAGTCAAATGCATCAACAATTTTATCCTGTTCTGGAGCAGGAGAGAGCTCTTCAGGGTGGATGGTCTCCATCCAAACTGGCTGGGCGCTAAGCTGCTTTCAGGAAACACTTTTTACAGCGTCCTCCATCCTCGTGCAGCACTCTCAGTTAAACAAAACACTTAATCTCTGGTCAACCTCCTCCGACCAGTCCCTCTACTATTGATGTCCCCAGGGTCCAAGGTCCAAGCATCCCCGTCATTGGTTCCCCATTATTCACCCAGAACTGCTTATGAGGAAGCAGGACCCGTCCCACATCGTCAATCCCTAAATCATCTCAAACCATTTTCCTACACCCTTGGACCCCCTATTCCTGTTCCCGTGATTACAAACACCAGACATCACACCATAAAGCCACGCTCCAGACCCAGTCATAGCAACCTAAAAACACAAGTCCACTCCATCCCCCCGCTCATCTCCCATTGAAACCAGAAAGGACTCTTAACATGGCACTTTTAAATGCTCTCTCTCTTTTAAATAAGAGTTTTCTAATTAATGACCTGATTTTAGATAACATTGATTTTATATTTTTAACTGAGACATGGCTTGGCACACATGGACGTGCAGCTCTCAATGAAGCATCTTCACCTGGTTTTAATTATTTATATTCTTTTAGAAATGGTAGACAAGGTGGGGGGGCTACAACTATTTTTTCTAGCTTCTTATGATTTTAAAGAGATATTATTTGGTTATTTTAGTTCATCTGAATACCATTCTTTTGTTTATAGCAGTTCTCCAATTTTTTTTTACTCTAACAGGCCACCCAAAAGATGCTCTTCTTACATTTGACATAACATTTCATCTTAATTTCAGGTTTGAGCCACATATCCAAGATTTAACCAAAAAGGCTTTTTATCGATTAAAAATATTTCCAGAGTGCGCCAGTTTCTCTCTCAAGCTCATGCAGAGACTCTTATTCATTCTTTTATTACCTGCATAATTGATTACTGCAATGCTCTCCTCTCTGGTCATCCCAAAAAGAACATTTCTCGGCTTCCGTTGCTTCAGAACTCAGCTGCTCGTATGCTGACAAAGACCAGAAGGAGAACCCATATTACACCGATTTTAAAGTCTCTGCATTGGCCTCCTGTATCTTTTAGAATACATGTTGAGGTTCTTCTATTAGTCTTTAAATCTCTTAATGGCCTTGGTCCCTCTTATCAGTAGGATTTGCTTTTACCATATGAGCCCAGTAGAGCCCTCAGGTCTTCAGGTATTGGTCTTTTAACTGTTCCCAAAGTAAGATCTAAAACATACAGTGAAGCATTGTTTCAACATTGTGGCCCGGTCTGTGGAACAGTCTACCTGAGGACCTGAGAGCAACACCTGCTGTTCGTATATTTAAAGGCAAACTCAAGACCCACCTTTTTAACCTGAATTTAGTTTTACTCTTTTCATCTGTATCATATAGGTTTTACTCCATTTTAGTATCAAAGTTACTATTTTATGTTTCACCACTTTTTATGTATTTACCATTTGGTTTTAAAACAGTTTTATCTTAATCAACTTGTAGCATTTTTTATGACCTTTGTTATATCTTATGGTTTTGTTTATTTATTTAGTCAGTTTATTTTTAGCTCCTGTGTCTTCTCCTTTTCTATTAAGATAGCGTTTCCTCAGTACGACCACACCGGACGGGAATTGACGGATTTAAACGCGCATAGTGCCTGTTACGTGCCGCATGTAACGCCCGAGGCTCCTCAGCGACTTTCGCCCAAGCCTGCTCCCTTTTGTTTTGGTCTCTAGAGTACACACGTCGAATCATATAGCTCTGGATGATGGATAAACAGAGCAGATCAAACTCTCCTCCATCTTTCAGAGGGGTTGAGCAGGAGTCAGTGGCCAGAGCGTCACACGTCATCAAACCAATGAAGTTCGGGGGAATGGCATCGCTGATTGGCTGCCGCGGCACAGCGTCACGCAAATTGGCATCGAAAGTTCAATATTTTCAACTCGAGCGTAGAGGCGTTTGATGCCCCAGACGTGCCGGACACTCCATACGTGCCACGCCAAACGTTTACATGTGCGTGGCTGTCTGTGTTAAATGTGGGCTGTGAGGGTGGGTGGGGTTTTCTATTTGATTCAGTATCTCCTTACTCTGGTCTGCTTATTTATTTAAATGTAAAGCACTTTTGTGCTACATTATATGTATGAAAAGTGCTTTATAAATAAAGTTTGATTGATTTATTGATTGAGATGGATTGATGCAGCATCTGCAGAGCTGTTGAGTCTGTAACACACTGACGTATAAAGAGAGGGTGAAGTTGGCATGCCAGGCTCTCAATTCAGAGTGTCTTCTTCATCCCATTCACTCTATGGCTGGGTTTAGTCCTGATGGTACGGTGAGGAGCTCAGACATGTAGAGTTACTTTGAATCCCCCAGAAGGAACTGAAAATGTTGTGAGGGAGTAGGTGAACTGAATTGACCTGCTGCTTCTGCTACCTAGACCCTGATAAGTGAAAGACGATGGATGGATGATCACTGGTGTAGAAGAACACCAGTGATTATTAGGAAATAAATCTGAGAGTCAACATCATATGATACATTTCAATCAATCAATCAAACTTTATTTATATAGCACTTTTCATACAAAAAATGTAGCACAAAGTGCTTTACAAACAGATAAATTAAAATAAAGGATTTATGACCCAAACCCACTCCACCCAGCCCTTGAACCCACCCACGCAGCAATCCATACACAGTGTTCATAAAAAGCACCATAAATAAAAGACAATAATAAAGCACACTGATGTACCCAATACGTACTGAGGAAACGCCATCTTAAAGGTTTAACAATGAGAAAACACTGGAGGTTAAGTTAAAACTGTAAAATTAAATATATCATAAAATAAAATAAATTAATTAAAAAAAAGAATTAATTAATTAATAAGAACAAATAATAAATTGAAATGAAGTTAAAAAATAAAAATAAAAATAAGATAGAAAAACTAGAAAATAAAATAAGGAAAGATAGCAAAGATAAAAAGATAAAAAATAAGATAAGATAAAATAATAAATAAAAATGCTAAACGGTAATTCACATAAAAGCTCGACTAAAAAGGTAGGTTTTGAGTTTGTTTTTTGACTTGACTTTATACAAAACAAGACACTGGTAAGAAAGACATAAAATTTCAATATGGACAATGCAAAGCAGTGTATGATTCATTGAGTTCAGCAATTTCATCTGTCTGTATTGCAGTTTCAAAACTGAACACTTTGACAGCCACAGGGCTTGATGAAGTTAACTTTCCAAACAAGAAAATGTCCTTTGCCTGCTCAGACAAATTTGCATTTACTGCTTTGCAAATTAAAGTACATCTGCCTTCATCCACCTCTCACTTTGTTCTTGGGTTTTCATTGGATGTAAACCAAAATCATCCCATCCCATGTATTTAAAGGTTTATGCGAAAGCACAACAGATCTGTACCTAACATTAAAATGTCAGATGTGCACAAGTGAAGCTGACAGCATTAGAGCAGAAGTCTCGTTTTATCTGACCACAGCCAAGAAAATCAAGTTGACATGAAAATACATTCAGCTCTCAGTCTGTCATGTATCAGAGACAGAGGAGTCAGCTCTCATTAGACATGCAGGAATCACACAAACAAAAAAAACCCGAAATACAAACATCACAGCAGGAGACTGAGGTGCAGGCGCAGACATTGATTACAGGGAGATAAATTTGTCTAAAGGGAAATGTTTCTTGGCTGTGCAGTCAAGGCTAACATACATCTGAATGTTTTCTAAAAGAGGTTATATCTTGCCCTATCTCGAGTTCATAGATTGACTTTGATGACTGTTGATGCATGTTCACAATTGCTTATGATAAAATAACCTATCGTTGTCCTATGCTGTATACCCAATCCTCTTTCAATCTCATTATTTCTGGGGTTCTCTGTTGGGGCTCCCGTCACCTTTAGAAGATGAAGAAGAAGAAATATTTTGGTAATCCCTCATGGGACAATTCAATTCTTTACAGTCTATGCTGAAACATGCTACACTCACATAGGCTGAAATACACATGCACAAACAAGTCCATGCATTAAAGTAGAAATGTCAGAGTGATGGCTTGCTGTTTACCTCCAAGCAGTTTTGGAGTTCAGTGCCTTGCTGAATGGCAAGTGCCCAGGAAGTCAGCTAGAAACTCTACAGCTTCCAAACCAACTTCCAAACATTATCTGGTTGTGACCTGAACCTGCAACCCTTAGGTCCCAACCTCAAGTCTTTATAGACTGAACCCCATGTGGGACAAGACCGTTCTGACTGATTTACCAGTAAAATTGCCAGAATATTTATTTAGAATATTTTAGAATATTTATTGTCATTGTCCAGGTACAATGAATTTAAATGCAATCCTTGGCATGTGGAAAATTGTGTGTATATCTATATCTATATCTATATCTATCTATCTATGGGTTAGGGTTAGGACACCACTCTGAGTCCTGAGGAAAAAGTTTAAAAACAGAGTATCTCATATCCATTGGTCTTCAGTCTGAGCTGATCTGATGTTTCTACGGATCACTAATGGGTATGTTATTGGTTCTTACCCCTTAATTGATCCTACCACACGTAGAAGTTAAGCTCTGTCATCCACTCCAGTAACACGGTACATTCTGTTTAGTTTAATATATTATTAACAAAAATGACTTGGACTTGACCACATGTGCTCTGGGTGTAGTTGCAGGTATCAAAGTCCATGAGCACAAGGTTTAAAAATGAGATTATCTCAGGTTGCATTCTTTTGTTGATGACAGCAGTAACAGGGACAGAGAGCTTGTGTGCGCTGTCCGTGAAGTCATGCTACAAAATGGTGGCAAGTTACTGTAAAATGCAGGAAACTAAATGACATGATACTCATCGGAAACAAAAATCAGCTCTAGCACACTAAAACTGGACCCTGGTGAAAAGCAGCAAGCTAAGTTACAGCACCTTAAAAAAATCTTACGACCTGTAAGTTATTTCACTTTAAGTGGACAAGTGCAAAAATTTGTTCAAAATTGAAAATTATTTTCTTTTTAAATTATTATAATAAAATAATAGTAATAATGTTGCTTGTATATAAAATATATGTATATGGTATTATCATTATAAATAAACCAAATTAAACTACAGTCAATCTTTTGTTTTTGTTTCATTGTTTTACTCCACTTTTGTAAACGTTTCTACTGGTCTAACTTGTTCTTTGTAACCGAACTTTTAAACAGTTATGCACTAAATAAACACTCTACACAATGACCATTTGAATTTACTCTGCCTCCCTATTTATTTACTTTTTTCATGGTATTAAACAAACCTATTTTTATTCATTACTGAATTTACCCACATTTCCACACAATACAGGTAGGTGAACTGATCTTTGAGACCTGTATCAGATTAGTTTAATATGCTTGCTATTCCTAACATTCTTTTCTTTGACATCCAATGCCATGTTTTGTGAGTAATAAGTGAAATAACCAGCCCTTAAACTGACAACAAAGACACAAAATAGTACCCAAGTTGCCAATACAGGAGACTGGTTTGCACTGTCCTGGTCTCCCCTTACTCGAATATCAAACCTTGTCCATTGCTTCCTCTTGTATTGAACTCCTTATAATTAGCTGATGATAGGTTTAAAGCTATTGTTTTCCAGTGGTAGTTAACTTCACATGTGTTTAGGTTTTATTCTGGAAACACCTGTATGTTTGTTTATAGTGTGTGGGCTCGCCCTTGTCTGCCTGCAGGTTTGGTCTGTTTTGCAGCTGCATGGACTCAGGCTGTAAGGATCAGACTACACCACCGTAATTGTCTCTGCATGTCTGGTGGCGTCTTTAAGTCACATCTTATCATTGTTTTGGAGCCATGACAGAGCACTCTGCTGCTGACATGTTACACTGCTCCATGTTGTAGCTATAGGAAATGTAGCTTTTGTGATGCTACTGCACTACTTGATAAGTAAAGTAACTAAACTACTGAAAAGCTGTTTGACTCAGGACACAGCAACACTATCACAAAGCTACTGAAATATATAAATAAGCTACTAACGATACTATTTGTGATGACATTACTGCCCATCAACTGAACTGCCAAATACTGATTTGCTTATTGTTCCCAAACAAACATCCTTTGGACTCAGTTATTCAAAAAAGGGTGATGAATCTTTTTTATTTCTCTATGGATCAGTAGTGGTCTGCCACCGGGTGATCAAGAGTTCTGCTCTAATCTACATACCTTACAGAAGTGCTAAACTGCCAGGCGATAGCTCTAGTTGAAAATATAACAGCATTTCCAGCTTCAATCGCAGTAGTAAATGCTACAGAGTTTTAACTTTTTCAGGATTCATTTATTTTTTATCAAGTGTTTTTCTCTTCAGAAGTCAAGTCAATGAATTGTCTACAGGGCTGAGTGAGTCACAACCAAAAAACAAACTGATTATTACACATTCTTCACTTTACACTGGATGATTTATACATTGCCTTTTGCAACTACGCTAGACCTGTGAGTCATTAAGTTTAGGTATTAGTAATTCAGACAAGCAAGCAACTTTGACAGTGTAAGAAAGATATGAAGACAATGACTCTAGGACGACTGCTTCTGAGGGATCTGGTGCTTGATTAAATGCTTTAAAGCAGACATAAACTGTCTTCATCCACTGTCCTGCTCATCGTGTTGTATTATGACCCACTTCTAATTCAATTTCAAAACACTTACACAATGTAGGGCAGCAGTTATGCAGCTCTAAACCACTCAGGCAGCCAAATAATGACACACAAGAGCAGCGTGTAGTCAGGCAGTATTTTATCTGAGCAGAATGATTTGTTCTAGCAGGTAGGATACACAGCCTGCAGGGAACAAACAGATGGAGGCTCCAAGAGGCGGCTGTTAATGCAGAGTAACCACAGCAACATTTCACAAACTGAGGCTGATAAAAGAGCAGAAATTAGGCCAGAAATAAGGTGGGAAAATCTTTTGATATGTGAACTATGAGCTACTTACATTACATAGGTCAAGTTCAGTTGGCCCGATGTACATGACACTTCAAGAAATTCTATCAAGATGCCCACATAACATAGTTTAGACATGGACTTTAACGTGTAGTCAGGTGTGTTGAAGTCTGACAGTGAGGTCTGATTGACATTTATTAAATGCAACCAGGAAAAGCACAATAAAAGAAGGCAAATGTGAATGAAAATAAAAACAGAATACAATAGTTGTGTTGACCTACTTACAAACACATCTGTTGTGCTTTGTGCATGCCCCTGCGTTTAGTTCTGTATGTATTTCTTTAAAAAATACATAAAGTGCTAATCTTAGTCTTAAAGAAGATGATTTAATTTAACATGGTAAAAAAAAAAACAAGTCACAACGAGCAGACATGACTGTTTAGAGTTGCTGAAGATTTTATCGGATGACTGTAGGCAGAGGCAGGCTAAAACAACCCATTGACTTCTAGTGTTTTTTTTTGGGGGGGGGGGGGGATATTTTCTCATTTTGACTTTTATGCCTGCAACTCATTCAAAAAGAAGCTGGGAGAAGGAATAACAAAACACTAGAAAAGTTGCAGAAAGTTGAAAAATTTTCACAAATCCACCTGTTTGGAACATTTAGCAGGTCAACAGGCTAACAAGAAATTGGTGAACGTCATGATTGGGCATAAAAGGAGCATCCCCGAGAGGGCCAGTCACTCACAAAAGAGGCTGGGGTGAGGTTCACCAGTTTGTGAGTTTAAAGGTGCTATGAGGAGAATCTATTACTGGCGACATTAAGACTCTGCTACCCATGAGCACACGCGGCGACTGTCGTAATGCTGCGTTCCAGTAACCTCAGAACTTGGGGTGACATCATCTCCGACTTATCGCCGTTCCAGTTGAAGTCGGAAAAAAACATGCCGATCTACCAGGCTATTGTTAGCTGTTGTTAGCACGCCCTGCGTTGTTGTTCACAAATATCACATGAAGAATGTGATTATCACTATGGCAGCATTTTTGTAAATATAAGTCTGACAATACGATGTATACAGCTGATCTAGAGCGACACACCCCAGTCAGAAGTGCAGATAAACTGATTATTACAGGAGCTAAATAACTATTCACACTGGGGGCATCCATCTTCGATTGTCAACTCAGGGGTGGCAAGGTATCACCAAGTTCCCAGTAGGAAATTCAGACTTCGGGGAACGTTCCAGTTGCAGTTTCCTACTCGGAACTCAGAAATTCCTACTTCTGACTACAACTGGAACACACCAAAAGACGTGACCCAAGCTAAAGCGTGTGTTTGTTGTGTTGCTAATGAATGCAGCTCTGACCTTCCTCAGAACTCTGCATTGCTTTACAACTTCTTTTTTCAACAACTTACAGGATGCAAAGCGACGAGGTAATGTATCTCTTTCTAGTTATGTAGCGGTAGTTTTTGATGTGTGACAACAAGCAATTTTTGGAAAACTTATTATCGTAGTTTTGTAGCCAGCTATATATTCCTACTTACAGTACGGTGCTCTAAGACATGTCCGAATAATTTAAATTTGCTCTAGTTTTAATTGTCTTGTTCCTGAAGTTGAGTATTCAGGCCAGTCCAGCCCTGTCCGACCCGACCGCGAAGCTAAGGAATAGCATTTATAGCTAATCTATTTTGATGCTATAAAACTCATCTTATAGTGTGTATTTCAATCAGGCATATATCTAAAAGTGAGACTTTTTTGTAATTACTTGGAAACTCCTTACAGTCCCTTTAAGAAAAAGATTTCTCAAAGAATTTAAGGTTAAAAGCCTGTCAGAGACACACACTCATAGTCAGTGAAGTGACTGATACTGCTCTCAGCAGCAATAAACCTTTGAGGAGAATGTGCTCGGACCACCATTGTGGTAAAATGACATTGGTGGGTACAGGTAATTCACATAACTGTGTCAGTTTTATGCAAAAATGAGCCACAAAACTATATTGGGTCAAATGTGTGATTGGGCAAAACATCTTATGGTGCTTCATTTTTCTTCCAGGAGGTCTCTGTGTATGATGTTATTTCACGCGACAGCACATAGCTATGTGTTCTTCCATATTGTATGTCTTCTGTTTACTCCGGTTTGTAAACGTAACCCTGTGCATCAGCAGTACAAGAAACATCATTGCCACTTGAGCCAAAGCCACTCATATTTGGCTCTGTATTAATTTTCTTTTTCTTTTCTTTTTTTCTGTCGGAAAACCTCCGGAGCTACGGTGGCCTGCCAAGGGCAAAAAGTGTTTTTAGCTTAGTTATCAGCCTATGTTTTGTCTTACTGCCACAGAAAATGAATAAATCGTGGAGTTTTAGCACGACGTTGTCTCCCTATTGTCTTTCAGTCTTGCTAACGCTCACACCGGTCGTTTGGAAGAGACAATCATTTCAAAATGCTTGTGGCCGTGAAATAAGCCTTGCATAGCAGATACATTCTCTGCGTCTTCCTCCGACTTCTCCCGAAAGTAAACAAATAAATTCGGCTCCATATAAGAGTACAATTCGACACTTAGTCTTACCTGTCCAGCAAAAAACAGGCAACTTCGGCGTCTGTCTGCAAACTTATCCTTCAGGGACTTCCATCTGGGAAAGGCAGCGCCGATGTTGACCCTGTTTTTTTTTTTGTTTTTCTGTCCCGATTGCGTTTGGCTTCGTTGCGTTTTCGTTTCTTTGACAAAGATTCACGCCCACTGATGGCAAATTGTACGCGGTGGTCCTCCATGTTTGTTTGTATTAGCACAGCTGCTTGGTAATCACTCTCTTCTTCTTCGCCTATTTCACAACTGTGCATTTCGTAGGCTAACAAAAAAACGCGAAAGCGTTTAGTTTGTCCGTTCTGAGTTACGGTAGAAAAGATGGCGACGCAAGATGGAAGCCACCATAAGAGAGGACCCGCTCCTATGTAGATATAAATGACTTATTCTAAGTTAATGAAAACAAAACATTAATTATTTAAGGCTGATTAGAAACTAATTTAAATATAATTTTAAGTAATCTATTCCATTTTTTACCAAGTCTGTTATTTTAGATAGCATTTAATAATACACACTGTACCCTTAAATGACTTTATACATTATTTTTTCAGGTCAGGTGATTTTACACTGGATATTTAGTTTATAGTTGTGGACTTGCAGCCTATACATTCAGGCCAAACATTTTTCACTGATTGATCTGATCTTTGTTTACTGTGCAGCCAATAAAACTCTTTGAATTGGTGGTTGAGCATAAACAAACCCTACAGTTATTGTTTAATATAATTATGCAAGACATTTGAGAAAGTATCAAAAATAACAAACAAAAATATAGCATTTATTTTAATGCCCCCCCCCCCACTCTCCAAGAATTACTCTGAAATTTTACTGTTAATTGTCCCCCACAACATTGAAGAGGAATTTTCGCTCCTGCTTAAACTCCCACAATTATTCAAAATAACTGTACCCTCCAACAACAGTGTGCCTCACGAGTAGTGTTAGCTATCTGTCCTTAAAGGTGAAGTGCTGCACTGTCAAATACCTGATACAACCTAACTTCAATATCCCTTTCAAACCAACTCCTGCCTGCCCTCAGCTTGCCTCATTTTCCCACCTTTGGGACTTTTCCTGAGGAGAAATGTGTGACACACAAAGATCCTACACTGCCCAATGTAAAAGTCATTATTTACATTTTACTTAAAGACCTCGAGCAACATGGACTCCAAAATGGAGCAGATTAATATTCCATCCAGATAAAAAATGAATCCATATTCATCATCAGCCTTAAACCGCTCTGGAGGAAACCTCCCTGAGAAGATATGTGTATATGTTGAGTGGAGGAGGGGTGAGACCTTTTTTTGCGTTTTAAATTGGGCCTGGCTGAGGAATGTGAGCAGAGAGGAGCAGGAGAACAAAAAAAGTTGGATTTAAGGGGATTAGAGACAAACGCTAAGTGACAGCTCCTGCAGTCGCTCTTTCTGTGAATCTCATGTTTAATTAATCCTCTCTTTAATCAGGTACTTCAACTGAAATCAAGATGTCTTTTTAGAGGAGGGACACAAACAGCCATGGGACTGAAGGAAAGTAGGGTCACACTTTATAACTGTTGCACAGAATTAAAGGTGTAGTCAGCGATGTGGGAGAAAACGAGTGGAGAGGTTGTTTGTAAACAAATTTAGACCCGCCTCCCGAAAGCTGATGGACGTGCATCGTCATGGAAACGGCCGTAGAAACTGCGTAGCTGACCAACGTAGCTAAGGTAACCCTGACTCGTCAGACAACTCGACTGCCATTATTGATAACATCACGACAACAGTACATTCTGGCAGATTAGACAATAAGATGAATGCCTGACGGCTGTTACTGTTATGTGAAGCACCACAAAGCTAATGTTGCTTACCTATCCAGCAGAAAGACGGCGACATCCGCGTCCATTTTCAGGTCTTTCAGTTTGTGGAGTTCCCTCCACCGTCGGAAAGCAACACCAATGTTGACCCGGGTCTTCGCTCTTTCATGGTCATAGCCCTTCTTTTTCACTTTTTCACTTTTTTTCAACATGCTGTCAGTGGTGACATTTTGTGGATGGAGAGGAGAAATACGGATATTTTGACAAATCGTGCATTAGATTAGAAGATTAGAAGATCGCTGACTACACCTTTAAGCATTATAAAGGATTAGTAATTGATTCTTAAATTGCCTCTGAAACCATTGACACACGGGGCTGCACTTGGTTAGTAATGGGATAGTTGCAGGTTCAAGCCTAGCGTCAGCTATCGCATGTTGATGTGTCCTTTGGCAAGACACTTAACACCAAGTTAGTCCCACTGCTGCGTCTGTGGTGTGTAAATGGGCATGAAAAGGTATGAAAGAGTTAGTTGATACTGATGGACAACTGACATCGAAACTCCAACGTGTGATGTGCTGATGATGTGAGCTGTGGTGTAAAGTAGCTTTGAGTAGCCAAAGAGTAGAAAAGTGCTCTATAAATCCATTTACCATTTACCATATGCAGACTAGAATGGTGGTTTTTGCAAAATCTGCTGTGTACTCTTTGATAAATATAGCAGGCAGTGTCAGTGGATCCTTGGTCCTTATGTGCAGGGGTTCCCTAACTTTTTCAACTCGAGAACCAGATGAGAAGTTGGGACCCAAACATAAAAAAATACATATGAATATTTAAATGGTAAGATATGATTACAATCATAAGCAACTTAATTATATAACTTCCCGTTGCACACATTTGGGATCAGAAATTCCAATTTCTATTCTCTTGTAAAACATACTGTTGGTCCTGTTTAACTCATTTAAATATATGGTTACACTTGACCAGTCGTCCAGCTCTATGGCAAGGTAAGGCAAGTTTATTTGTAGAGCACAATTGATACACAAGGCAATTCAAAGTGCTATACAAAACAGAAAAATACATCAACATCACAATAAAAATAAAAAAAACAATGATCATCATAAAATGAACTTTAAAGAGGCTATGGGGAGTTTCTAAGTAATTACAAAAAAGTTTCACTTTTAGATATACCGATATCTCAAAACTACCGCTCCATAACTAGAAAGAGATACATTACCTTGTCGCTTTGCATCCTGTAAGTTGTTGAAAAAAGAAGTTGTAAAGCAATGCAGAGTTCTGAGGAAGGTCCGAGCTGCATTTATTAGCATCACAACAAACGCACCCTTTGGCTTGGATCACGTCTTTGGTGCGTTCCAGTTGTAGTCAGAAGTAGGAATTTCCGAGTTCCGAGGAGGAAACTGCAACTGGAACGTCCCCCCCAAGTTGACAATGGAAGATGGATGCCCCCAGTGTGAACAGTTATTTAGCTCCTGTAGTAATCAATTTATTTGCACTTCTGACTGGGGTGTGTCGCTCTAGATCAGCTGTATACATAGTATTGTTAGACTTATATTTACAAAAATGCTGCCATGGTGACAATCACATTCTTCATGTGATATTTGTGAACAACAACGCAGGGCGTGCTAACAACAGCTAGTAGATCAGCATGTTTTTTTCCGACTTCAACTGGAACACCGATAAGTCGGAGATGATGTCACTCCCAGTTCCGAGGTTACTGGAACGCAGCATTACGACAGTCGCCGTGCGTGCTCATGGGTAGCAGAGTCTTTATGTCTTCGGAAATAGATTCTCCTCATAGCGCCTTTAAAGAGAAGGGTGTAGATGAAATCCTTTCATATGCACGGTTATATAGAGCTGTTTTGAGCCTCAATTTGAACATTGTCAGAGCAGAGGCCTGTCTCACATCTTCAGAAAGGCCAGTCCCTGAGGTCCTCAGAGTCCGAGATGATTCAAATGGCCCTATCATGTCAGAGATGTACTATTGTGCTAGGCTGTGGAGAGATTTGGACACAAGCAGAGCTGCTTTAAAGTCTATTCTCTGAGCCACAGGAAGCCAGTTTCGGGACCTGAGCACAGGACTAATGTGCTCGTACTTTCTGGTTCTGGTCAGGACCCGAGCAGCAGCGTTCTGGATGTACTGCAGCTCTTACAGCTCGTTTGGAGAGGCCAGTAAGAAGGACGTTACAGTAATCTAACCTACTAGAGACAAATGAATGAATGAATGAATGAATGAATGAATGTTTTATTTCGAACCCAAAATGGAAAACATACACATGTATATCTCCATACAAATCCAACAAAAATAAAATACAAAAGGTAAGCAAAGGCAAATAGAAATTACAGCATTTTTTCTTCTATCAATATTTACAATAAATTATAACAGATTCAGTTCGAAAAGGGTGTAGGAAGAAGTAGCAAACTTATCTAGTCCCACCCCTTTTTCATTTTAAAGATGTCTTACTTAAATTCATGCTGAAGCCTCTTCAGGTCATAGCCGTCAACATTTTTAGCAACAAAAGCAACAACAAGCTCAGACAAATAGTAGTTATAACAACATATTTCAAAATAAAGACAATAATGACACATTGCTGGACAGACAATACCCCTGGTGTTACTGATTTTCTAGTTGTTTTTCCATTCTGTATCTGTTTAATATTTCAGCTTTAAAGATGAATTTAAACCTACCTATTGTTTTACATGATTTCAGTTCATCACTGCAGCTATTCCATAAAGTAACTCCTTTAACTGAGACACAGTGAAGTTTCATATTTGTTCTTACTGGTTGTTTTTTGAACATAAAATTTCCTCGAAGATGATGTTTGTCATCTCTCAGTTGAAAAAACCTTTGGATTCTGTTTGGTAGCATATCATTTTTTACTTTATACATAATTTGGATAGTTTTATAATCAACCAGGTCCTTAAATTTTAATGTCTTAAGTTCAATGAAGAGTTGGTTTGTTGGTTCTCTGTATGTGGTTTTGTTTATGATTCGTATTGCTCTTTTCTGTAGGATGAAGATCGGCTCTGTGTTTGTTTTGTATGTGTTCCCCCACACCTCAACACAGTAATTCATGTATGGGAGTATGAAGGAGCAGTACAAAATGTACAACGAAGATTTATTTAGGAAATACTGGACTTTATATAAAATTGCAAATGCATGGATAAGTCTCTCTAAGTCAGGTTTAGACACTATACCTTTGATTGTGGCGATGTTTTTAGATGGTAAAAGGCTGCTGATGTTATTGATCTGATGTGGCCAGTGAAATTCAAGCCTGAGTCCATTATTACCTCAAGATTTCTAACCTGGTTTTGTAGATGTAGAAAGAGAGACTGGAGGTGACTGCTGACACTTTCTCTTTGTTTCTGTGGACCAAATACAATGACTTCAGTCTTGTCTGAATTTGGCTGGAGAAAGTTGTTTTGCATCCACACACTGACCTGTTGGATGCAGGGACAGAATGAATCCAATGGTCTATATTCACCCGCTGTCAGTGAGACATAGATCTGAGTGTCGTCGGCATAGTTGTGGTACAACACATTTTTACTTGGTATTAACTGACCTAAAGGCAGCATGTAGAGACTGAACAGGAGGGGTCCTAGGATTGACCATTGGGGCTCCCCACAAGTCAAGGCCATGTGGTCTGAGACACAGTTGCAAATTTCTACAAAGTATGACTGTCTTCCAGATAGGACTTCAACCAATGTAGGGCAGTCCCAGAGATGCCCACCCAGTCCTTTAGTCTCTGTAAAAGGATCTCATGATTGACAGTGTCAAAAGCAACACTCAGACCTAGTAGGACTAATGCTACGGCCACACCGGACACGAATTGGCGCATTTTAACGCGGGTAAAGCCTGTAACGCGCCGCGCTTCACGCCCGAAGCTGGACGCTGGACATTTTGACAAGCTGTGGGAAGACACGCATCCGGGCGCATGCGCAGTAGAGAGCCGGAGCCGGTCGGACTCAGTGATAATCCGTGCAGGCAAATCCAGCTGGAAACGAATATTTACAGAACTTACCTTCAAAACCTGTCTCCTCAGCGACTTTCACCCAAGCCTGCTCCTTTTGTTCCAGTCTCTGTAGAGGACACACACCGAGTAGTTTAGCTCCGGATGATAGCAAACAGCGCAGATAAACCTCTCCTCCATCTTTGAGAGGGGGTTTAAGCAGGAGCAGGAGGCCGGGGCGTCACATGTCATCAAATCAAACCTGTCTGTCTCCTCGGCGACTTTCACCCAAGCCTGCTTCCTTTTTGTTCCGGTCTCTGTAGAGTATACACGCCGAATAGTATAGCTCCGAATGATAGCTAACAGTGCCGATAAACCTCACCTACATCTTTGAGAGGAGCTTGAGTGGGAGCAGGGGGGCCGCGGAGCATCACACGTCATCAAATCAACGACGTCGGGGGGGAATGTCATCGCTGATTGGCTGCCGCGCCGCGAACTGGCGTCGAAAGTTCAATATTTTCAACTCGGCGGCCGACGCGACGGCGTTCAAAAGCGTGCCGCGCCAAACGCGTCCAACGCTCCAAATGCGCCAAACGCGTCCAACGCTCCAGACGCGCCGCGCCAAACGCGTCCAATGCACCGCCCGGGGCGAATTTGCGTCAAGACGCGTGTTTGCATAGACTTTGTATGTAATCTCGACGCGCGTCCAGGCGAATTCGCGTCCGGTGTGGCCATAGCATAAGACTGAGACTTTGCCTGCGTCAGTGTTAGGGCTGGGTATTTCCAGCAACTCTTCAATACGATATGTATCCCTATGTACATAAACTTTGAACATTGACTGCGCTTTTCACAGAATTCTCAGCAACTTTTGTTTTTATTACAAGAAGAAAAAGAACAAGTATGGCTTTTAAATAATTCTTCAACTCAAGAACTTTAATTCAGGTCCCCAAATATCGTAGACCTAAGTTGAAATGTGGAGCATGTGTTTGATCATGTAGCTTGGCTTCTACTTTGAACTGTGCCATTGATAATACTACCTGAAGTGTATTTACAACAACTGTCAAATCATTGAGGCTGTATCGATTCTGCAGAATCCGTATTGATACACATATCCCCAAGGAGTGCATGACGATATTTTGCTGTATCAATATTTTGAGCACAGGCCTAGTCAGTGTTCATGCAGATGTCATTTGTCACCTTGATAAGAGCGGTCTCAGTGCTGTGATGGGGTCACCAGAAGAGTTGTTCATTGGGAGAAAGTCAGTGAGCTGTTGGTAAACAAAATAACATCTAATAAATGATCAGTGAAACAGATGTAGTTGCACAAACTAAAATATAGCAAGTTCACTGTAATTTAAAATTCATTTCAAAAGTTGTAGACTAAAATCTGGTTCTGACATATTAGAATAAAACACTATTATAGAAAATTCAGTATTAATGTTGTAAATTAAAATAGAGTATTGTTACTGTAAAGACATTTAAAGCAACTATCTATCATCTTATTGGCAGTAAGTTACTGTAAAATTTACATCAACCTTTTTACACTGCACTCTTTGACTGATGCTTGCAGTGCTGCCTCTTCTACAGTATGCAGGTCTTGTCTGTCATGGCAATGGAAAGAAAAAGCACACCCTGTTATAGCTGTAGAAATTAAGAATTCCTTTGGCTCTGGAAAATGTAATAAATGTTTGCTTCAATGTTGTTACTACTAAGTGAAAAAGTACATCAGGTTAGTCCTTTTAAATTTATTAGATGGTTCAGTGTAAAGATTCTGTTTATTGTATTTATAGTTGATAGTTTAACAAATGAGTTTAGTTTGTATTAATGCTTCACTCATGCTTCACTGGTGCCTATTAGTGTTACCGAATGTAGTTTGGCAGCAGACTTTGAATTTGTAAAAGGGAGGCAATGTAATATCACTCCTGGCTTCTCTTTCACACCCAGCAGACATGGAGCATTAACAAAAGCACATTTAAAAGCCTCCATGAGCTGGCGAGTGGCTGAATCATTACAGCATTCCATCAATCAGCCCTGAAATGTAGCTAAAGAGCCATTTATCCATCTGACAGAGTCTCTGCCTATTTAAAAACATGCTTTGAGTTGGACTGTTCCCCCCATGTCTCCCACTAAATCACTGAAGCTTCTATGTCGAGCAGGAAAAACACACACTGTCATGCATAGTCACACAAGGATTGACATATGCCAGCCAGAGTGAGCGGAGCAGCTTGGCGGCGCTTGTTCACGGCCTTAATCAATGGGAGGCTTAGCTGGTGACACAAACGATCATGGCAGCAGCAGAAGCCGCCGACTGTAGCAAATCCCAGCTCATCTCATTACCACAGATGCATGAGCGGAGCCACATTAGCATTTCTGCCAGATCCGTCAGTGCGAACATCCCTGCTGCAGACAGATCAACCAAACAGAGCGATGTATATGTAAACATCTGGCTCCTTTGTGAATATACAGGAGCTAATCAGCTGTGCTGCTGGGAGGGAGTGTAGATTGTGTTTGGCACATATTATCACCCCTCATGCTTCTCATCTCACTGCATTACAGGTGCTACAGTGTTTAACATGACAGGTTAATATCTTCACTGTGTTGATTTATGGGTATTTATATTATTATAGTTAGCATGGCTGTGGAGTGGAAATAAGGCCGAACATTTCAAAGATTTTCCACTCATTCCAAAAATACTTTCTCAACAACCTTTCATGTCATAAAAGAAATAATCATTAAAGGAAAAGTTCGGTTTCTACAGCTTTCACATTGTTTATAGAATGAAGCAGAACAATATACTCACCCAGAAGGCTTTCCTGATCCAAACAGTGCTTCAGGAGATATTTAGATCCAAAATCAAGCAGCGGACATCCGTATAATGGTAGCACACAGGGCATGTATAGCGCCGCTCCTAAAACTGCATTAATCATCCAAAAACTCATTAGTTTCACCAATATTCCATCATGGTCCGCTCTGGCTACTCCTCCATTACAGTCTGTCTCGCTCCAGACATTTTTTGTGGCTGTGCTGACCTCTGAACTGAAGAAGAAGAATGCTTGCATCCACGCCTGCGCAGTACTCTCTGGAGCGCTGCCTCCGCGTCCTCCTTTAGATGAGCTCCTCATCTGTAAACTCTGGCTCGAAATTATAAGGACACCCATCATATTCAAAGTTCTCCTCCACAATATCTTCATCCAATAGATATTCGTCCATTTTGCACAAAACTGGAAGAAGAAAGTTGTTGAGTAGCCGGCGGTCTTCCCCTGAAACAATGAGCCGTACTGCGCATGTGTGGAAGCAAGCGCTCTTCTTCTTCAGTTCAGAGGTCAGCACAGTCACAAGGAATGTCTGGATCGACACAGAAATGGAGGAGTAGCCCGAGCGGACCATGATGAAATATTGGTGAAACTAATGAGTTTTTGGACGATTAATGCAGTTTTAGGAGTGGCGCTATACATGCCCCATGTGCTACCATTATACGGATGTCCGCCGCTCCATTTTGGATCTAAATATCTCCTGAAGCACTGTTTTCATAAGGAAAGCCTTCTGGGTGAGTATATTGTTCTACTTCATTCTATAAACAATGTGAAAGCTGTAGAAACCAAACTCATCCTTTAACTCTCGCGAGCTTTTAGTTTTTTTGTCTTAGGCTACAAATGAACTATTGACTCCTTTGAGTCAGCCCACAGCCTCAGATTCTGTGGCAGGGGTCTCCTGCCTGTCCCAAAACCAAAGCTGAAGACTAAAGGTGCGTTCACATCGAACGCGACATTTGTGACCTTGGCGTTCACTCTCCAAGTCAATGTACAGCCGTGGTGGGGCAGGGCTAACCCTTCTGCAATGCTATCAAGGCAACTACTTTGCTCTGTTACCAAAGTTGAAAAAGTTGATATTTTCGGGCAATGTCACCTGCGTCTGTGCAACAACAGCCAATCAGGGTTGTGTGTGTGTGTGATGGTACCCCTGACAAACAGTTTTTATTACTGTTCACAGAGTAACAGTTTATGTCTGTGTAAGAAACATTAGTTAGTGAGTGCATCAGTCCTGCCTAGACAGACCACAGAGAATTCTCAGGCAATGCTGCTGCAGTGTTTTATGGTTGGTAGGTGAGTGAAAATGATACAGTTGGAATAATGTTGGCTTGTACATCCTATCACATGATATATGAAATGAGGTATTTATGGACAGGCGACGCAACTTCAGATGGAGTCACGATTATGGTCACAAAGTTGTATAGGTGTAAACGCAGCTTAAAGGTGATCAAATATTTTCTGTCAGAGCTCCTCGACTTTGGATTGCCCTGTAAGACAAGGTGTGCTGATACAGAGACGTCTTAAAAATCACTTCCTTAAACTCACTTTGTTAGATTTGCTTTTACATGTTGCTGCTTTTATTTCTTAGACTTGTTTACCATGCATGTTAGCTGTTTATTTTATCTACATAGTTATTTGCAATTACTTTTTGTACGACTTTTAAATTCTTCTGTTCTTGCTCTTATCACTGGTTTCTTATTGTTTTAGTCCTATTTTCTACCATCTTTTTATGTTTTAATATATTGCATTTTGCCACATAAAAATGTGGCAAAAGTGTCTGCAGTGCTCAGAGGACCTGAGCCCTGAACTTCCATACTGTTTATTTTACTTTGTTGTGCTGTGTCAAGTGAATATTAGCCGTTCTCTCAGGATCTTGACATATCTTGCTATCTTAGCATATAAATTGGGGGTTGTCCTATGATGAACTTTTGACTTCAGTTATCTGGAAAACAACTCATATATAAATGTGATGATGGGGGAACAGTAAGACTTACGCATGTGTGATCTCCCAGTATTATTATTAAATGCTTAAAATGTTTTTTTCTCCAGTAATTTTTTGCACAATAAAAAAAGTTTTTTTTTTCAATGTTTTTTCACTAAGCAAATTTGGGTCATGATGACTTAACATGGTGAGTGTTACTCAGGACAGAGCTTTAGAGATCCACCACTTCACTGTATGTTTTATCTAAAAAGTGAAAATATCAACCTTTTCCTTCCAATTCCCAAACTCATTTCTTACACAGCAGAATGTGACCATGCATAGATAGATAGATAGATACTTTCTTGTACAGTCATGCTGTCCTGTAATTCTGCTCCATGTTTCTCTCAAAATGCATCAGATTGATGCTTTTAAATATGAAATATTCAAAATTTTCTTATGGGAGAGCATGGCCTCGGACCCCCCTAGAGGAGTCTGAGTCTCTGTGTTAGGCTGTTAGTTTGTTGTGTTTCTCTGTGTTGTTTAGCAATGTTAGATTGGTAATTGTGTGTTTTGCCTGTTAGTGCAGCCTGTATTTTTCTGTTGAGACAGAGGCTGATACAGTTTTTTGCAATAATTTAAGTAATTTTTTCCTATGCAATGCAACACCATATTTTAGGGCTCCCCCACCTATCAAATCCCACTTTAACCACTGGCTGTATCCCCAACTTATGAACATAGAAAACTTGACTAAAGATGCAGACAGACTGAAAGTCATCTAGACAAAAACATGCACATTTCTGACTAGTAGTGTTTAAAGTTCATAACAGGATGGAGAGCTGAGAGACAGTGAGACTTTTTTCCAGTGCCACTTAGCATACATTATAGTGTGTTACATCAACGCGATTCATACGGCGCTCAGTGTGTTCTTTTGAGTGAAATGGCACAATAAAAGAGAAATGTAATAACCTATTTGAAATTTTGACCAAACAACTAAACCAGCTCTGTAAATACTGAAACAAAAGCGCTTTGATTTAAGGGAAATGAGAGCAGACTCTCTGATTGGTTTGATCTTCGTTATCTACAAAACAAAACCATGTATAATAAAGACACATAATCCATCATCATACTTAAAATATCAAAATACAGACTGACGTGCCCCATACCACTGTGCGCCAAAGACTCATGACCACCTACTTCATGTTGTCAGAATAGGGCCCACAGAATTCTGCGTGAAGTGGTACAGTAGTCAGTCATTTTTTGTAACAAAAAAGTTGTTAAGCTTTTTAACTTTAGCTTCACCATTATAAAAGATGTTTTTTTTTCAGTGACTTATGATTGTTCAATTAATGATGTGTAGTTATTCTGAGCAATCTGTCCCTCTTGCAGTGAACACAACTTCAATGTGGCCCCCCCTGTAAGTCATGTCATCATCCCTGATTTAAAGAACAGAAGGAAATATGGAGACAAATAAATGCAAATGCAGTTATGGCACAGCAGATAGTGCATGCACCTCACAGCAAGGAGGAGCCTGTTGGTGACTCAAATTGTGTGTAAGTAGTTGTTTTTCTATGTGGCCCTGTGATTAGTGGGCGACCAGTCCAGGGTGTAAATGTTGCTTGACCAATGGCAGCTGGAACAGACTCCAGCCCCATACGACCCGAATACTGCGTTCACACCGCAAGCGACCCAGCTACCAAAATCGTGTCGCCCACTCATGTATCGTCGCACATCCATAAATACCTAATTTTGGTCACCGTTGTCGTCGGCCGTCGCTCGGTGACGTCACGTCCGCTCGAGTTTCACCGCGATCATATTATATATCATATAATAGGGAGCGGACATTATTCCAGCTGTATCCTTTTCATTCACTTATCAACCACAAAACACTGCAGCTGATGCCCTGCAGCAGCATTATCTGTGAGTTTACCGCGGCCCGTCTAGGTGGAACTAATGTCATCACTGACTAATGTTTCCCACACGAACATAAAGTGTTCCTCTGTAGTCTGGATGAAAAGCTGTCTGTCACAGGCACCGTCACACATGAATACACCGCTGATTGGATGTTGCCGCACAGCCACACAGGACATCGTCTGAAAAGATCAACTTCTTTTTACTTTCACATCGCGTGACAAGCTATGTGGTAGTGTGAGAAGCAGCTGTCTCATCGCGGCAGGGTTAGCCCCTCCCCATCGCGGCTGTACACTGACTTTGCATGGAGAGTGATCGCCGAGGTAGTACAAGTAGCGTGCGGTGTGAACGCAGCACAAGGGGTGAACACAACAGATAGTGGATGGATCGGTGATCAGCAGCCTAACAGTGAATTACACAGTGTTATTCGGACTATTGCTTCTCTTTCTGAAATCTTTTGTACGCTCTCAGATACATGGGCTTACAGTCAGTATGAATCTCCTAACAAGGAATGTAATCTGTTAAAAAAATCCTTTGGTTTGTGATCCCTCACACTTTTAGAATCGGTTAAGATTTAAAATCTTCTGCCAGCTTGACACCCTTCACTTGCTGACACTGAGTGTTACTTTAAAGGCTATTAAACCCAATTAAAGACATAGCTGACACATCCTATTAATCATCTTCATATGACCAAGCTGTGCAGCTGGGCCTTTGTTGCTGTGATTTATTGCTGTGCGTCAAAGTTTGAGGCCACTTTAATGTGGCATTTCTTTTTCTATTACTCTTTATCCAACCACTTTCTGTGCAGTAGAATACATTTTGCAGCCAGTTATGATAAAGGCAGAAGGCGTTTCACACTCCAGCCTCAAATAGCTGGAAGCACAAGTCCCTCTCCTTTGTAGCTCTGAATCAAACAGATAAATTTAGCCCTGCTGTTCTGAGCTGTACAAACTGAGCGGTATTCCCCGCTCAATCTGTTAGTCTGTGTTCCTCCACTGCGGCACAGCCAGGGGTCTTCCACGCTGTCAAAGGCTTTGTTGAAAAGGATAGGCATGCTGAATCAATCCCTTATGTAGTGGACACAGGAGCCGATTCACTGCCATAGGTTCCTCATCGCCGATCCGTGTTTTATGGTACAATGCCCGCTGTTGTGTCAACGGGAACCACGCTGTCTTCCCATGACCAGGCAGAGCGGCCATGTCCAAAGGGGTGTCGGGACTCTGTGATGCTCCTTGTGTCACGGATAACAGGACGTGACTGGACACTGGCTTGCAGTCTGCCATGGAAAATAACGAGTGGCTTGTATCGGAAACTGACCAAGAATGTTTGATAACAGGAAGAAAGGGAGACAGGGGAGGGTGTGGGGATATAGATGTCTGAAATGTCGAAGCATTATGTGTGGCAGTCACAAGAGTCCCCCTTGAATACAAAAAGGACATGAGCTATAGGGCCATGTTAACATCTTGTGAGAGCCTATAATAGTAGACAAGTACTGTGCAAAAGTTAAGAGCAGTCAGAAAAATGCAATTTTAAATGTTTTAACAAATAAAAGTTAGTAGTTCAGTTGGATCAACTAGAAAATGCAATGTAGATGGACAGAGGAGAAATGTACATAAGATAAATATACAGATGGTAAATGGGATTGCGCGAAATCTGGCATATTTACTTAAATCCTGTGACATTCATTAATGTGGGCTGTAACCACTCTTGCCATTCTACAATTTGACCCAATGTGAGCAACCTAAAGTGGCACAGCCCAATTAGTGTCCTATAAGCAGGAAGCTCAAACCTGTGCTACCAAGCTCTTTAAATGTGCTTCCACTGGGCAAGGATACACAAAGATACATGATGCTATGCTGGCAGAGTCTGTGAATATCCAGGAACAGCAATCAATACACAATCAACTCCTACAAGTATGGTTAAGTCCATGATTTCTGAGCAAACTCAGAAGGTACATTGTCCTCCATCATGGAGAACCAACCACAGACCTTGTGTAGATGTGACTGGCACAGATACTTCTGTCTCTTAATCTTACCCAAGTCGCTCTACGATGTTGAGATCATGGCTCTGTGGGGGACAAACCTTCATTTCTTTCTTGATGGCACTGCATGATAAATCACTATATGATTGTATTTCTCAGCATTAAGGACCCCTTTGATCCAAACACCAAACTTCATTTGCAAAAATGTAGCCCCAAACTTGTAAAGAACCTTCTTCCATCATGCTTCACTCGTGTCTGCTGACGATTATTATTTTACCACTCTCCAGCCTCTTGGTAAATGAACTGACATCTGCTACAGCAAAGTCTTTTTACATCTTGACTCATCAAACTAGATTGTCTGCTGCCATTTTTGGACCCCTCTCCCCATGTTTTTGTGCATAAATGCCGAATTGGGTCTTGTTTCCATGTTGTAGATATAAGGGCTCTAATTTCGTAGACCAGCCGTGGCAGAGGGCAGGTGGCAGGACTCTTCCAGACTAAAAGATGGATGCATCCTGGTCCGACTAGTTTCTGCCAGTCCTGCAGTGATGGCACTGGTGGACATTTTTGGAAAGGGAAGTTAACATGATGTTTCTTTCATCTGCTGCATAAGTCTCCATGGCTGATCACAGTGCCAGCACTTCTTAGCAGTCTCTGTTTTGTTGTACTTCTTCAGAAGAGCTTGAGCAGCACATTGTGAAAATATCTTTGCTTGATAGTGACCTTGCTGATGTAATATAACTACCTTGTGCCTTGTTGCTGTACTCAGTCTGACAGTGGTGTTTGAGCCGTGACATCAAACTGTCTTTCTGAGCCTCATCTTGGAATTTGGTTGTTCCTCTCTGATTTTTAATTCTCACACAGCAGCCCTTGATTCAGGTAATAACTGGTTCAGCCTAAATATAAACAGTCCAAGAAGGGTCTTTATGTCTATGATGATAATATACTTATGCTTTCTTTTTTAACAAACAATAAGTTTTTTTTATTCAAACCTTTACATGTTTCCATGGAAATCTTCCATCTTCATCAGAAGTGATATGTGATGTCCTTTTTCAGCTGACAAAGACGGAAGATTTTCATTGAAATATGTAAAAGTTTGAATTAAAAACCTCTTTGACTGTTAATAGGAAAGTATAAGCATATTAACACGATGAAAATCAGCACATATTTGATAAAACTTATTAACTAGAGACCTGACTAAAATCTTTTAAAATACATAAGTATATACAATTGTATGTATTTAAATTGATGCTGGTTTTGATTGATGAATGTTTTCTAAATGTAAAAGTTTAACAGCTTTTTTCACATCTGTCTAAATCTTTGGCACAGTACTTTTTCTTTTTGTTGGCTTGACTTACAGTACCTCTTCCTGCTGTCTTGTCAGCTTGAGGCACACTGGTCTTTGTGTTTTTTGAAGCTTTGTGTTGCAATATGAAGCAATGTTTTCACTCCAGAACAACAGACATCATTGTTGTTGATAAACCAGAATTAAAGGATTATGTATTTGCTCAGTCTTGACCATAAAGAATTAGACAAGCAGTGGTTGCAAGGGGTAATTTATTAAAACTCTAACCCTGTCATGACAGTTTTAGGCCCCCAAGGGAAATTCAATTGCCAATCGAAGGTTTAGAGCTGGGTCAAAAAGAAGGGCTGTTTTTTGTTTTTGACCCAGCAGCTGTATCTGAGGGTAGTGAAGGTTAGCAGAGGTCAAACCTTGGTGGCGTTTAGAAGTATGTTGGATCAAACGTCAGAAAATTTTCAACCATTTAAAATAAATTTCAGTGAATGCTAACACTGTCCAAATTATGTAAATTTAGTTCTGCATGGCATGACATTTCACTCTCTGTCAGTGAAAGTTGGCCAAAACAGCAGTGAATTCTGCCAGTTTTTAATAATATCATGGCACAGACAGAAAGAACTCAAACTTAGAGCTGATCGTAATCCAAAAGGGTTTATCTCTGTTCAGAAACAGTTTGTTACCAGGAAGCAGTCAATCAGGCAGAAGTATAGATTTAGCAGGCGAGGAATCGAAACACTAGGAAGCAGGAAACAGGTCAAAAACACGAGAGAGAGTGATCAGGTCATCACAAAGGAGGGAGATGACTCAGGACTTAGAGAGAGGGAGACAGGAGATAGCAAAATAAAACAGGAACTAGAAACTAAAATGAAAATGACAAAACAGATAACTGTTATATATACAGTGCAAGAAAAGTTTAGTGTTTGTTTTTGCTTACAGCTAATGTATAAAATTATTCTGTACAGCTATTTGTAATGTATATGTTTTTATATATATATAAAGTCTTTTCCAATCTTCTATTGTCCAGTCTTTTTAAAGACTCAGATTTAGCTGACAGGAGTGGCTTCTGTGTTCTGTTGGCTTCAAGTCTGGATGTTTAGTGCATTCAGAAACCGTTGTCAGTATACCTTGCTAATAACAAGTGGCTATTTGAGCTACTGTTGCCTTTCTATCATCTAAAAACCATTCTCCTCTGACCTCTTGCATCAAATATAGCAGTTTTGTCCAGAGAAGTCCCACTCACTTAATGTTTTCTCTTCTCAGACTATTCTCTGTACACCCTGGCAGGGCTGCCACTGGACAGATTGGGGCCGTAAGAAGAGTTTCATTTTGAGACATTTTTGCCACATTTTTAACTGATTTATACACTGTCCACCGAAAACAGCTCTGAGACCCAAAGGTTGAGAACCACTACACCAGTAGACTGTCTTTGGAGCTTGATCACTGAAGGATTATTCTTACATCATGGAGAATAAGTGATGCAGGATACCTCAGGATGAATTTATCATTTATGGCCCTTTGTACACTAGCACGCCTTGGCCCTACTTCACTCAGCCCTGCTGGATTAGCAGCGTGTTTCCACTAGCCTGGTACCTCTTAAAACAAGCTAGTTTTAGTACCTACTCCGTTCTGGTTCCGGCAACTGAGTCGATGCTAAAAGATGACGTCACCGACTGCCGGCTACTGATTGGTCAGACAATGTCGTCATTGATGAGGCATGAGCGTGATGACCTAGCATGCTAGAGGTAGCTACCATTAGCTTACCCTCATACGACTTTTCTTTGCAGCTCAATTGCTCTCGTCCTCGACTTCATTCTGTTGTATAGCTTCCAAAACTCTCCTGTGCTTCTCAAGGGGTATTTCTTTTTGCCACTTGCAGCTTCTTCTGCTTTCCTTTTTTACTCGGTTTGTGACAAAAAGCCACAGATTGTTGTGTCACGCTCAAAATGACGTCACCGCAATACTGCTCAGCTGTTTACAGCAACACTGCATCCCGTTGGGCAGGCGACTGGGGCTAATGGAAAAGGGCCAATATAAAACAGTGAGTGAAAACAGAGGGTCAGAGCTGGAGAGCTGAAGAATGTAGAGTTTGGATTTATCAAAAGACTAACTAATCATTTTTTAACTCTTTGTTTTTACTTAAACAGTGCACATGAGCTATCAAGACACTGTTTAAATTATAAAATCTCTAAAAGTGACTAATGAGCCCTCACTGTCCCTGCGATATATGTCTGTCTGCGTCTGTATGCTCACAAGAAAAAGGGACGCCGAGTGATTCAGGAGGAATTTAGTTCAAATGTTCACATGTGCATTGGCTGCACTGCAATATGACATTATTGACTGACAGCAACGGTAACAGCCACACTTTAAATGGAAAATTTCAGACCTGTACTCCATAGAGTGGATCTTGGATGCATTGGACAGTGGAGAATGCGTCCCCATGTGCAAAATAGGACCCCCCATGAATCATGGGGCCCTACGCACAGCGCGTGTTTTGTGTAAAGGGGAGGGGCCCTAGAGATGGCTATGGGTGAAAACTCCAAAAGATTAGCAATTTCTGATATAATAATCCACAGCCCTTCATGCCCCAACAATCATGCCACCTTGGGAAAACATCTGAAGACAAATTTTAAAAATTCTGATTCTGATAAAGGCAAAGAAAGTCAGCAGATATGGACTGATGGTAGTGACACAGTCATGGCCCTTTTCCATTAGCCCTACTCTACTCTACTCGACTCTACCCGGCTCTACTCGACTTGCATTATGCTGCTTTTCCATTAGCCCCAGTCGCCTGCCCAACGGGATGCAGTGTTGCTGTAAACAGCTGAGCGGTATTGCGGTGACGTCATTCTGAGCGCGACACAGCAATCTGTGGCTCTTTGTCACAAACCGAGTAAAAAAGGAAAGCAGAAGAAGGCTGCAGGTGGCAAAAAGAAATACCCCTTGAGAAGCACAGGAGAGTTTTGGAAGCTATACAACAGAATAAAGCTGAGGATGAGAGCAATCCAGCTGCAAAGAAAAGACATATGAGGGTAAGCTAATGGTAACTACCACTAACATGCTAGGTCGTAGCGTTCATGACTCATCGATGACAACATTGTCTGACCGATCAGTAGCCGGCAGTCAGTGGCATCATCTTTTAGCATCGACTCAGTTGCTGGAACCAGAGCGGAGTAGGTACTAAAACTAGCTTGTTTTAAGAGGTACCGGGCTAGTGGAAACACGCTGCAAATCGAGTAGGGCCGAGTAGAGTATGGCCAAGGCGTGCTAGTGGAAAAGGGGCATAAATGACAAAAGGCAGGGCTGTACAGCCTTGAACACCAACAAGACCTGAACTGAAACCAAAAGCCAAAAAGTTCTAATGGAAATCCAGAAGAAGCTGAGTCAGAATCCAGGAACAAGAGACCTCTTGTGCAGTGAGTGTAAGGTAGATCCTGCAGAGAAGGAACTTTTCATGTACCTACATGCTTTATGATACAAACGACCTGCTTTGAGTATTTAACATGATTACCTGACTGGGTAAAAGAGGACTAGGTTGAAGATAAATAGAACTGAACACACAATATTTCAGAGAAACCTGTTGAAGATTTTAATTTAGCTTTATCACTTAATTTAATAAAACTGAACTAAATTCACATTTCCTCTCCATCTTCATGCCCAGTTTGAACTTCAGCAGGTTAATTATTTCCATGTATCTAGACACATACAGATGTTACCATGTGACTGGCTGAAGTGATGTCCTTTATAAAATGGTCTGTGATGTGTTACAGAAATCCCATATTCATCTCATGGACTCGTCTGATGGACAGTTCTGTTTTAGTAGTTTCTCCACATATCTCTGGATTTCCTTGTACTCTGTCACGCTGATGTGCCTCTTGTTGCCCCCTCCTTTATCACACAGACAGAGCATCTCTTGAACACACGCAGCACAAACTGTGAGTGTTTAAGGAACACAAAGAGGGATTGAGATGATGGGTGGAGCAGTGTGGAGGAGGACAGAGGGAGAAGTGTCAGCGAGGACACAAAGACAACAGCGTCTGACTACAGATGATTGTTTCAGTCATTAGCATGGGTTTGAGCCTTCACACAAGTCTCAGCGGGGCTTTTCTCTGGTGACACAGGCAGAGCTTTTATTGAGACAATGATGATGTTGAAGTGGAGCTAAAATGACAACTTCCCCTTTACCTCGTCCTCATTATGACCTTGTCGATCTGAAGTTTTCTGCAAAAGAGTTTTGAGAAAATGGTTACTATAAGTGGTCAATATTACTTTAAACAAGAAAAAGACCAACCTTTAACTCCAGATAAGCTGCCTGACCTTATCCAGCATCCACTGTAATGCTAACTGAAATCCCTCTCTGTGATCAATTCAGAAGAAAGAAGACTTCCACTGCTCAGTCAGTACAAGGGAGCCAAGGGCGATTCCGCCAAAAGAGTGAAATTTCTGTCCCCAGCATATTATTGTGTATTAAATGTATAAACACAAGTAGTAATATATTACAAATTATATTTTATTATTACACTAAACACCATACACGTTAATATTTGTAGAAATTAAAGCTATATATTTTTTTAATATTTTAAAATGGCATCCAAAACACATATACATAGCATTTCTTGCCTGTCCCCACAGCCAAACACTACACTTTACTACAATGCATCATCAAAAAAATCCTTCCAAAGCAAATTTTCTTTTGCATTGAAGTGTGACTCCATATTCTATCTACACTTTTAAAACTAAAGTTTTACAAAAAAGTCATTATATGTTGGTTAAAATTCACATTTTAGTGCTGTCCCCAGGTTTTCACTCATTGCTGTTACCCAAACACATCCCCCCTTTAAAATTTTGGAACATGCCATCAGTGACATGTTCTGCAGGAGGTGGCATCATTTAGGTCTTCTGCAAGTCATGGAAAGACCAAAAGTAAGTTATCTCTTTTATTTTTCCTTAAATTTGATGATATATTAGCTGTTTTAGAGATGGTCTATCTAAAAACTGTTATCTCTAAGACAACTTTCGTTGATATCAAAAGTTAAATATTCAGTTAAATCTTAAGAATTTGCTCCATGTGCTCAAGCTACTAGCATAGATGCTAAGTAGCTAGGTTTCACACAATTGCTAATATTATGCTAAAAACTCATTGCTGTTAGTCAAATAAAGAGTAACAGCAAAAAACAAAGTCGTTTCTTGTCATAAATATTACTATTTTCATCATGTAACCAACCATTTCTTCTAAATTAACTCTTTTTCTTAGGGAAACATTGTATGTGGTTGATATTCTTATTATAATTATACTTATTCATGGTTTTAAAATGGCATTTGAGTTTTGGTAACAGCAGAGAAAAAATTGCAATGATAATAAACTGTTGAAAGTTGCAAAAATTAAATAAAGTACCCTGAGATTGACGAGTACTCATTTTGAATGAGTAAATGTGTATATAACTAAATTCTATCTTGAAATTGAATGAAAAATGAAGTTTAATTTTGAAGAGTTACGACAAGCAAATTTCCCTCTTTTGGCAGAATGACCCAAATATATTGATATATAGACTGATAGATTGAGAGAAAGGATGTCAAATGGATGGACTGATAAATAATTTGACAGCAAAATTAGTCAGTATGTTTTTAGACATCAAGTGAAATTTACTTCTGAAGGGACTCATGCTTAACTGACGCGTGTAATACATTTGCCAGAATATTTATTTATTTTAAAGGTAGTTTAGTAAAAACTAAAGGCTATTACTGGTTACTGGAAGGTTACTGGAACGCAGCATTACGACAGTCGGCGCGTGTGCTCATGGGTAGCAGAGTCTTTATGTCGCCAGTAATAGATTCTCCTCATAGCACCTTTAAGAAGTCAATGTTAAATCATTTTAAACCTTACCAGAACTGAATCCCCACCAAATCCAATCACTTCTCCCTTTTGCCACAATTATCATTCCCTGAAAAATCAAGCAATATCCATCAATACATTTTTGAGTTGTCTTTCTCACAGATGGATGGCAAGACAGAAAAAAATGGCTGCAAACACATGTGAATTTGGTGCTACTAGTAAAAGGGCTTGTATTGGGATCAATATTGCAACTCCTTTCATATTATCGGTAAATTACATCCACTGAAGTGACATTTGTGCACCAAGGGCATACAGGACAGTCTGAAACAAATGTATGCACATTTTACCCTTTAATTTGAGGATTAATATTTATTATTTCCTGTCATTTGCACCAGTTTAGCACTTGCAAAGTCGAGCAAACTCTGTAGATTTGGCTCATATTGTGCTACTTAGATCAACAGTAGGTTATGAAAAGCTGTCTCCCCTTTGTACAAATTTCCTGCAGTTTATTCCCACATATTTGTTTATTAGCATGCAAATAAACTGTTGCATACTGGGGTAAATCACCCAGTCAACATCAACTCAAGACCACCCAAGTTTTGATTTTTTTCACAAGAGAAAGACTGCACAAAGACAAAAGGAGCCTCTAGAGGCACATCATGTTCAATAACAAATTATCAAGAAAACAAAATGTCTGTATTTATTGAAATTAGCTGTCAGCCTCTGAGGCTTAGAGAGATAGCTGTACTGACACAAAAGATTTTCTGGAGCACATAAAGCTTTAGTAAACCCGAGAATCTGTTGTTGCTCTGTCATGTCTTTGTCAACGTTAACCACTCTGCTCTCCCAGGAGTCGGTCTGACAGCTCTGTATTGTGTTACATAACACCCCCATTACCTTCTGTTTCTGACAAGCTCAACAGTCCTCCCATGAAGCCTTACACTCTGAGACACTTTGCATTTTAATTTTTGAATTTCTGGCTGTTTTTTTAAATTATATTAGCTCAGAAAATGCTTACATTTTGTGTTACATTTTAAACAATAGCAAAAAAATAATATATTATTTTTGCTGCTGGTATGTCTCCAAGACGAAGCAGTTAAGAGACACTGCAAATACATTTGTGGCCAAAAAATAAGTCTGTTTGGGGTGGTGGAAGGTGGGGTAGAGGGTGACCTTGTCCCTCAAAATTAAATTGAGTTCTTCGCAACATTTGGTCAAGTGACCATGACTTTTGATATCCCCAACATCTACTCAGTTAATCCATCCACTTTACTGCTGGGCTCACAGTAATGTCACTAATAGTTGTGAGTGGTGGAAGACTGGGGTCTTTTTGCAATTTTGGGAGAGTCTGATGCCTTAACTTATCTTAGAAACCAAGGCTCCAGAAACAGTGCCAGGCTTTTTCCATTGGGAAAACTTTCCCTCCTCTCCATTATGTCTGTGAGCAGAAATGTGCATTCACAGCTTTCACTGCTGATTGGCTGTTCGCTGTGCCATGGCTCTGCAAGTAACCAGAGCATGTAACCAATCCAGTGGTGCTGTGGGTGGAACAAAATACATCCTAGTGTTAGGTTGTGGGATTTTTAGAGAAGCTGTGGTATTTTTTTTGCTTCCAGATAATTATACAGATCACCACCATGTAACGGCTTCTTTCATGGGACCATACTACACCTCTGTCAAAATTTTGATGTAAATCCCTCTTGTAGTTTTTGTGTAATGTTACTAACAGACAACAAATAAACAGACAGACCCTGGTGAAAACATAACCTCCTTGGTGGAGATAATAATGTTTACACAAAAGTGATTAACTTGTCAATCATTTACCTTGGACCTCTGAAACCTAACCAGATCATTCGTTGGTCAGAGTTTGAGGAAAAATCTTTAAAGCAAAGGTTTTCAAACTCCCCTGAAGGACATGACTGTCCCGCTGCCTCACTCACCCCACATGAAAAAAACAGTGTTTTAAAATGAATATATTAATTAATATCTAATCCATGTTTTTAAGAATTAAAAATAATAAAATATCACTGTAAACAATCTTGTTTGACATCTTTGTCTCGCCTTGAGACATTTCTGTTTCTTTTTCTTGTAGAGTTTGTTTTTTTGCATATTTGATATATCAAAAGGAAATCTATATCATTTTCAAGACCTTAAGTCATTCATCATTTAAATAAACAAGGAAACTACAAGCAAATACAGTGTCAAAGAGATTATCTTTAGCCGTCTTATGTTCTAAGACTGATGCACAAAAGCCAACTATAAATAGCAGTGGTTGTTGGCCTACTTCCTCTGTCCTGCTTCCTCAAAATATTTAGAATATATTGGGGAAGAAAATATTTAGCATTTATCCCATGTATGGCAGAAATTGGCTGAGCAGTACATTTTTTTGCTGGTGTGCTTTCTCATTCCCGTCTCCCCTGAAGCCGTCTTGTGCCCCCACTGCTTCAAAGTATTCTTTTATTAAGTTCTGTCCACAAGAACGGGGGCAGATAGATGAAGGGACTAATGAAAGCAAAGGAAAATGTAAAGAGCAAGACTGCATGCTCTTAAATTGGCTGTGGTGCTTCATGAAGTATGTATTTGTGTTCAGTTTACTGTGCTGTAAGTGCTACAAATATGAAACCTTCATAGATGCATTCAGATTATTGGATACTCCATGTGGACAAAAAAAATACCAAAAAACTGGGGAGCATGTGCCTTTCTCCATTACAATTACTAATTTAATTCTCTGTTTTTATGCTCCAAAGATGGACTCATTATTGAAAATGCTTACATGGATATAGCGTGTTTACAAGCCTTCCTAGTGGTTATGCACAATAAAACTGTATATTTTTATTATATATTTTTACAAAAAAACATGTGGAGACTGTGTGAGAATTAAATCAGTTTTTGACGGCCTAAAACGCTGTAGTTTCCCGCCAGCTCGAATAATCTACTATTTTTTTTACAAGATCAGAGTTTTTATCAAGGCATCCATCCATCATCATCTATAAAGCTTATCCTTTTTGGGGTCGCAAGGCTGGAGCCTGTACCAGCTGACACTGGGTGAGAGGCTGATCACAGGCTTACAAAGGGAGACATACAACTCTTCACACTCATACTCCAGGGCAAGCTAGAGTCATCAATCAACTAAAGACTTGTTTTTGGTCCGTGGGAGGAAGCCAGAGTGCCCAGAGACAACCAATACATGCAAGGGAGAATATGCAAAGTCCACAAAGAAAGGCCTTGGCCAGCACAGGGATCGAAACCAGCAACCTTTTTGCTGTAAGCCACATGCACCACGCCCTTTATATTCTTGTAAGCAGCAAATAATTCCTTAACTTGAAATCAATGGGACTGAAAGTAATAATTACTTTACATGAAGGATGTAAGCATGTCTGCAAGCATCCTATCATAATTGTTTTAAAGCAACACACACAACATTTTCACCTTAAAATTATAGTTTTCAGAGTTGATATTATGGCAGAAGGCTAACGTAAGCCCGAAAGGGAGGCTAAGTTGTGGCTATCCCACTGTGGTTAGCAAGTTATATGTTAGTATGTGATATTTAGGGGGAAAGAGCTTCGCTTTTGTAACCGTGTGTGTGGTAACTGGTTTAAGGTACCTACACCGGCATGAATTAAGGGTTTGTATGTGTTCAGGACTGTAAGTCCTGAGTCACCTTGAAGGGCTATCATGAATTGGCATATGTATTTGCTCTGGCTTATTGGCATGTGAAAGGGACAGCCCTCAAAACCAGCCATTCTGAACAGAGGGGTTATGTGAGCATGGAAAGAATGCAGCTGTGCTTTATAAATAGTCTTTTTGGACCAAAGTTACTAATGTTTTTATGAAGACTCCAAGGATTAATATTAAACCGCAAATCCACCTTTGCTCTTGATGTAGATGTAAATATATTTTGACACTGCATGATGTCTGCATCTGGAGGACACTCAATGTGGAAGAATTTAATATAGAGTTAAGAATATAGAGATGATGTGTTATCAATAGAACCATCAGAGTAACACTGAATGATGATCAATGAATGAAACAAAAAACTGTCAGCATCCACATACTGTTTATCCTGTATTTTTCTGTTGTTTAGAAGGTGCAGTACTTTGATTAGTTACAAGGTCAGCTGACTGGGCTCTTAAATGCCATTGCTAAGCAGCTGATAAAAACAGAGTGAATCCTCAGTAATGTTTGGTTTTTGAAGAGTAGAAACAAAGAAACACAGTGTGTATGCCAGGCCAGAAGTAAGGGTGTGTAGGTTTGTAATGAAACAGTAGTGAAACAACACGCATATGCCTTCCAGTGAAGATCCACCATTTCACAACAATGGCAAATGGATGAACAAAGACACAGGAGTTTTTTACTCTGACATTAAATCTGTCTGGATATTTTTGTCTTGATAACAATCTGAGCACAGAAAGCAGCACACATGTTGCTCAGAAGTTGGCCACAGCTATTGTTCCTAGATGCACTGTGAGCATTATCACTTTCTTTGAAGTCCTGTTAACTGTTTACATGGAGACAGACACCAAAATGTTTTCAAAACTTTGCAGATTAAGGAACTCCTGACACCATTCCTGTGTATTCCTGTCATTCCTGGAAAGCACGAATGCAACGAAAACTCTCTATTTTAGGCCGTTGTCATTGTTGTGTAAATGGCCCCTTCACACTATACCAGTGCTTCTCAACTATTTTCTGTCAAGCCCCCCCCCCCCGGGGGGAAGAAAACATTTCAAGCCCCTCCTATTCTCTGCTGTGACTATAATAGTATAATTCGTCAAAAAAAACTGTTATAAGTACACCCCTGCATAACAAAGTATCCTTATTAACATTAAAGAATACTAAAAAAGAAAAAAGAAAGAAATATAGATCATCTTAAGAAAAAGAATAACTTTATTAAAATTATTTTTCAGTCTGTAACAAAAAATGATTTAAAGTGCATCATTTGCCTGAAAATGAATAAAAATAAATAAATCCTTATTTAAATTATAAACATTTTTTGACTAAACTAAACAAAAGTCTCCCGAATGCCAAAGCGAGGAAATATGATGAAGAGTATGTAGCGCTTGGCTTCACTGTGACCACGGTGGGAGACAAGGACAGACCAGTGTGTTTACTGTGTCAAAAAATGTTGGCAGCGGACAGCATCAAGCCAAATAAATTAAGGTGGCACTTTACTGAGTAAACACACTGTGGTCTTTCCCCGTCTCCCACCGTAGTCACAGTGAAGCCAAGCGCTACATACACTTCGTCATATTTCCTCGTCTTGCCATTCGGGAGACTTTTGTTTTTATTATCTCTGCCTTTCTCTTCACTCCTGTAACATAATTTTCCATGCTGTCTCTTGAGGGCTTGTTTACTGCTCTTCGTATTTCCTGCTCTGTGCTGTGCTTGCGCATGCTCGGTGCACATACACCGACAGTGACAGTGACACCTACTGAAGTGGATGTGCAACTACATTTTATTCTTGTATGGCCCAAAAACCATGTTTCCCAGTGTTACATGCGCCCACCCTGGCATTGCACCGGGGGCCTGCCCCACTATTTGAGAAGGACTGTAGGCTACTATGCTCATGTATCTTTGTTGTCACCCACCTCTCCCCATTTTCTTGCGAAGGCCTGTCTACAACTACATTAATTTTCATGAAACCATGCCTAAAAAACAACAAAGGTTGTCTTTAATGAATCCAGATCTCATGCTGACGTATTCACTTTCTTGGCACCATTGGTTTGGTTTAGTCTGCCACATCCTCCTCTCATTACCACATTGTTGGGTGGGGCTTCTGATAAGACTGATTATTGTGATGTTCTGACAATGAGATGAATGCAGATCCTCACAGAGACAATAGCCTGTAGAAATAGAGCAAAGTACACAAGATGTAACAGGAGCCTTCTTCCTGTCAGAAGCCAGGTCATGGCTGAATCTTCCTGAAATACTTGTTCTCTAACCAGCTCATTGGGATGACACGGGCTGTCTTTGCCTCCTGCCCTCCGCTGTGCTCTTCCCAGGCAGCCTGATTATGTAAGCTGTTATCCAATCGAAGCCTGTCTGGATCGCGTAGTCCTCTGTGTGTGTGTGCCTGTTCGTTTGCAGAGTATATGGCTGAGAGCAGTACAAAGGAACCTGGATATTTGAAAGAGCTTTATGTAACTAAAAGCCACATAGTGTGCCATCACAATACCTGCATGCACACACTGCAAATACAGACAGAGCTCAGTTTGTGATGGTTTTGGTTTACAAATGATCCATGTGGGCGTTATTGACCGAGCTTTATTCAGGACAGGCTCCTGTTGTTGTGTATGTCATAAAAGCCTGAGAAAGTATGTCCTGCACCTTTGGAGAAGATTGAACACAGAGCAAAGACAATTTATAAGCAGGGAGTGAAATGCAGGGACTTGGACAGAACATCTTCCTTTACTTGACAGAGAGAGAACGCTCTGTCGCTCTAGATGTGTTATCTTTAAAGGCTGGTTATATGTGAACACACTATTTCTATTATTTGATTATGAGATCTGACCCTTATATGTAGTCCTGTTTCCTTTGTCTCCATTTTTGCGTTAATTTTAAGAGAAATAAACACCAAACTCATTCTAATTTCAGGCGAAAACTCATGTCATGTTGAGCGGAAAGCATTGTCAATCAGATGATCTGATGGCTAAATCTTGGCTTTTAACTTCAAAGTCTTAAAATTCTGCAGGTTGTTGTGAGGATTCGTCCCTCTCTGTCCTGCGCTCCCCTCCCTCACTGCCTCTATGCTCTCTGCTGCTGAGGAGTGGGTGTGGTTTCCTTGCACTCTCAGCTGCAGCCTCACACCTGCTCCTGATCAACTAATCACCACTCACTGCCTATGCAGCTCTTGGACACCTCTGCAGAACTGATGGATTTCCACCTCTACTTTGGTTGTTTGGGCTGTTTTTTGTGCACTGTCTACCTTCTTTGTCTCCTTTCGAAAGATCTTTTGCCCTGTGTGACTGGTTGCCTTGGTTCACTGCTGATGTACTTACCCAATCTCTGCTCCCTTTCTCTACAGTGTTCTCCACAAGCCCTCACCACCTCTTCCACTTGTAAATACACACCATTGTCACTGTAACCCCTAATGGACACTAAACTTCCCCTTTGTATTGTGTTCACCAGTACAACCAATATCAACTTTTACCTGCCTCCATCTTTGAGCTCATTGGTCCAACGTTACAACATTAAAAGGGTCATAATCTAACAAGTAGTTAGAACTAGAGACAGACAGGGGTGATATTTTTTTCGAGCAACCAGGAAGTTAGCATTGCACAGGTTCCCCAAACTAAAAGTCTATGAGATTATTAATATGGTTTTGTATAACTGCTGATAAAAAGGTCTGTGGCCAACAAAGTTTCATGAAACCTGCACATTTTGTTCATCATAGTAATCTTCATGTTTTAACACAACTTTCACAACGTTTGAAGCATAAATTCAAACCTAGTGAAATGTCTCCACCCGTGAGAGGAAGAAGTAATGGGCCCCCTTATTTTATGAAATGAACACATGTTCTTCACTGATAAGCAGGGGTTAAAGTGGGCCAGAGCCCAGCTCTGCCACCTTGGTGCTGAGCTCCGGCTTAGGCATTTACATAATTTAACCAATTCAAAGTGGCAGTAACGTCAGGGCATTTTCGTATGAACAGCCTGCGGGTCTCTCATAAGCACCGAGATGCACAACAAATCAGAGCGCAACATCAACATAGATGGGGTGGGGGGTATGAACGGGATATGATACCGGAGATTATCAGTGAACTGCCAACATGTGCGCGCACCTGAAGGGAGCCTTGGCTTCAACAAAAACATTTACTCTACAGAGAAAGGGAGATATTAGTGCGAAGAGCTCCTCGCGGTGCAAGTGTGTAAAGTCGCGCAGCACACAGGACAGGGGTCCTAAATCACTTTGTGTGTTTATTGTAACTCAAACGTTGTGTAATTTGCTCATATGCACAGTTTTTAAGTGAACAGAGCAATTTAAAATAATGACGAGGCAGTCTTGTGGTTAAGTAAAACTCAACTTTCCTGAGCAGTCCAGTTCTTCTTTTCACCCTTTCTAAAATATAAACTCATCCTGTGGATTACCCCATAGGGTATAGATGACTGTTTTACTCCGTTTTGTTTCCATTGTGTTCCTGTGTTTGCCACACTTGACAGCAACCCACCAGTAAAAAGTAGTGGACTTTTGCATAATTACACCCCCCTTTGTTTTTTGGAAATACTGACCCTATTTTTGTGTGAAAAATCTGAAACTCTTGGGTCAACAGTCAAATTATTATTTTTTTTTTTCAGAATTTCCAGGGGTGTTTCTAGGGCTTGCTAAGTGAATGGTGTTTGTCCAAGTGAACTGAAAGTTGGCAAACAGGTAAAGGAGACCCGTACAATCATAGGATGACCAGGGTTTTGACATATCTGAAAAGACCACACATTCATCTTCCCCCTTTGGGGTCGTGAGCCCTGCCTTTCCCTAGGTCCTAAAAGTACATTTTGGATGATTCCCTGACTTAGGGTGGTGATCTCTTCGCCATTTCTAGTCAATCATGGTCAAGCCACACCCCCAACACTATAAAAGTCGGCCCTCAGGTCTACACTTCCTCATTCCTCCAAATCATGAACACATTGGTCAGGTTGTCATAGGACTCCTCTGTCTATGCAGAAGAAAGTTGGAGACACTTTCAGATTGGTTCAACTGAATATAGCAGAGCAGTATATAAATTCACAATCTGACGAGTCAGGGGTGTTTTGCTCTCTGCCAGAGACTCCATCTCAGGAGCCATTGAAATAGGGATGTTGAAAATAATCCAAAGATGTTGTGTCATGAAGCAGAAGTAGATGAAGACATAATGTGGCATTCATGAGGCTGACATTGTGTGTTAGCAAAAATGGCTTTAAATGTCAGTGGGCTTTTTTTTTTTTACACACCTAAGCCTGGTCTAACACTGGGTCTTCAAACAGTTCCTGAAGCTTATGAGCAGGATCAGCCTTACTTCATATACATATATATATATATGTATATATATATATATATATATATATATATATATATATATCTATATATATATATATATATATATATATATATATATATATATATAAAAGGAAGTTTAAAGTGGGCCAGAGCCTGCTGAGCTCTGCCTGAGTTAAACAAATTAATTATTCAATTAAAGCTTGAGCGGATCATTTACGCGTGCACAGCCTGTGCGGCTCTCTCATAAGCATCGACATTTACAACAATTCTGATGGACGGGGACATGGAGGTATATCTCCTGTCAGTGAACTGCCAACATGCCTGAAGGAAACCTTGACTTGGATACATTTTGTTTGACAAATCTGTCATCACATCAATGATCAACTGGTGTCCTTGAGGCCACATCAGGCCGTCCTCAGCCTCCTAAACGGCCCTCAGAATATAATCAATTAAAAATGTGAGAGGGGGTTAGTTATAGTTTGAAAAGTACATTTTTTCATTGATTCCATATTGCTGTAAATGTAACCCCTGAAACTATCGGTTCTGTTTAACAGAAATCCACCTGTCAGCCAGCATTAGCCAACATTCAACCAGGAAAACAAACATATTTAAGTCAAACCCAGTGATGGACAACATGACAGACCAGAGAGAAGCAGCCAAGATAGACTCCAAAAAGACTTGAAAGGACCCGAAACTACAATTGTAAGACTTACGTGACTTGAGACTTGTCGGTCTTGACTTGAGAGTTGATTTGGGACTTGAGGGCAATGACTTGAGACTTACTTGTGACTTGCATACCAATGACTTGGTCCCACCCCTGGCTACGATTATATATCACTAGAAGAATTAAAGCTTGCTGAAAGAGGCATCGTGTCACTGATAACGTTAGCAAACACAGCAGGAGAAATATTGCAACTATCTTAACAAGCCTCTGGTGCAAATTAACTGTTAACGCATTTCATGAGTGAAGTTGTCAGTCTCATTTCTTATAGCAGAATGTGACAATGTATATAAATATACTTTATAATACATTCATACTGTCCTGTAATTATGCTTCATGTTTCTCTCAAAATGCATCAGATTGGTGCTTTTAAAGATGAAGTACTCACCTGTCTGAGTCTCTGTGTTTGGCTGTTAGTTTGTTATGTTTCTCTGTGTTAGTTAGCAAGGTTAGATTGGTAATTGTGTGTTTTGCCTGTTAGTGCAGCCTGTATTTTTCTGTTGAGGGACAGGCCGATACAGATTTTTGCAATAATTTAAGTAATTTTTCCTATGGCAAATCCCACTTTAACCACTGCCAAGAAGTGAACACTAAGATTTGTGCAATCTACAATCTAGCCTGTGACTTCTTGTACCTAATGTCAAGGCCTCTGCCTGTTACCTTTGGTTTTGTGACTTGTAGCCCTGTCAATTGTGTCCTTAATTTCCAAAACATAAATCCTCATTCAAACACTCAGGGCCTGATCTACTAAAGGTTTGCATGTATAAAAACACAAACAAACTTCATAGTGCGTGCAAAGCTGAATATGAAAATGAATATGAAGAATACATGCAGATAATCAGAGCACTCAAAATACTGGGAGGAGAAGATGCAAATATGATCATTTAGCACCTGCACTTTGATTTATCAATCCCGCAACCAATTGTGTGCAGTGTTTTTGAGTCTAAATTTAGCATGTCTGAAAAGGAGATGCAAAAAAGACTTTGATGGCCAAAGCAAACAATGAAGAAGCTCTACAACACGGCTCTACCTTTGTATAAAACAAAAAAACAGTAGAAAAATTGAACATGGGATAGCATTTCTACTGGAGAGTTTTTTGAGAGGGAGTGTTGTGAAGGACTTGTTATTTTGGGTCTTAGTTGATCAGGCCTTTAACTACAGTTTTCACTTCTGCTTGTGCTTCATGTTTCAGGTGGGACTGTTGCCACTTGCAGGAACCACAATAAATCTGTCAAAAAAAGTGAGCTATCAACTGAATAATTGACGGGAGAAAACTCTCTTCATTATACTCCTATCTATTTTAGCCAAACTATGCACATGGCTTGTGGTACAAAATAGGCGAGCCTCCTATTAATGAGAGTTTCAGAGAGAGGGACACAAGTTTTTACAATAAGAAAAAAGTTTGCAAGGATGTTAGAGTGCCCTAGGTTAGGAAAGAAGTCCCAAATAGCTACAATAGTCACTAAGTGTGGCTAAAAATCAGACATCTTTCCTTTTTCAAAATGTCGGTTTGGCAACAAAAAGTCCTGAACACACCTTTCATAAATATGTTTTATCTGAAAAGCTAAAACATTTAAATTCTTTTTTAAAACCACACAGCTGTCTGCAGTTCTTTCTTCACTGATTTCCAACGAGATCAAAAAATAAAAAATAAATCTTTTTTTTTAGGGTGAAGTTCTTTCAAAAGGAAGAAAACAAGAATAGCAGTGTGTGGGCTAGTTCAGAATGGATTGAATAGTTTTTGAATCCTGCCTACTGTTCGGTTTTGCTGCATTTTCTCGGTCACGTCACACCCAGTTGTCCCTGGTGTTGTGTCTCTCATTTCCAGGCTGTGATTTATGACAAGGTCTCTCATTGTGTCCCTAATGTTGGCGGAAATAAGTCTCTGTCCATGACCTAGCTCATTTCATTCTTTATGTCCTCTTCATCTTTGTCTTGTGTCTGCTCTCACTGCCTTTGATTGATTGTAACAAAAATGTTCAGTTCACTCAAAGTCTGTTTTAAGTCCTGGCTAACATTGGAAAACAATAAATGTAGAAGTCAGAAAAATACATTTATATTTTTTTGGATGATCACAAAGGAATTAAGACCCTTCAGTGCATCCAGGTGCAAAGCCAGTTCTCATTGTGAGCCTTATTTTTACACCCAGTGCTCATGCTGTGAAAGAACCCATTTTCTGATTTTTGAGTTGTGTTTTATGTGTCTCCTCCTTGTGAAGAATCAGTTCTCCCCTCCCCCTGTTTCAGAACCAGTTGCTCCCTTAGGCTATGTTCACACAATGACTCTGTGACTTAAAATGCAAAGATTTTTCCTTTGCAAATTCAAAGTCGATGCACATTCAGACAGAGATGCTGGAGATGAATGAAACCGCTTTAGTATGCATGCCGGTTCAGTAGATGGCGGTGTCTGGATAACAAACCGAGCACCTTAAGCAGCACAAATGTGACTCGTTAGATGGCTGAAGCTGTTGTTGTTCCTGGTATGTGCGCGCAGCCTTCATGTGAAAGAGTACTGCGCACGTCAGCGTTTCACCCTGAAATGCTCTGATTTGGGTTTACACGGGGCTGCATGAAGAGCGTATTGAAATCTCTCCACTCTGGAGTCTGGGTTCAAAAGTTTCCGAATTTGGGCAATCCGCATATAGTTCCCATGTAAATGCAGGGCTGAAATGAAATAAAAAATTTAACAAATCGGATTTGACTGTTTTAGGCCATGTGTAAACAGCCCCTTAATCTGCTGATTCCCCTTGCCCATCTGAATACACCCATCACTGTGACGCCCCGCCACTGTCTCTTTGACAGTTTAACGGCATTGGCTCAGAGTTGCAAGCCCAGTTTTCAAGAGCGTAGACCTTAGAATGAAGGCAAAACGTTCAACTAATCAGTCTAGACTAAACCCATCGGTCATCAATATAAGAACCTGAGTTAAGGCAAAATATCCATTAATCCATTGGATCAGGAAGTGCCTCACCACAACAGGGATGCAGAGTTTGCATGCTCTCTCCATGCCTGCATGGGTTTTCTCCAGTAACTCTGGTTTCCTCCCACACTCAAAAAACAAGCTCTCTTAGCTGGTACTCTTATGCAAGCGACCCAGCTACCAAAATTGCGTCGTCCACTGAGGTAGCGTCGCGTGGCCATTTTGGTCACCATTGCCATTGGCTGTCGCTTGGTGACGTCACGTCCGCTCGAGTTTCACCGCGATCATATCATATATCATGATAGGATGTATAAGCGGACATTATTCCAGCTGTATCCTTTTCACTCACTTATCAACCACAAAACACTGCAGCTGACGCCCTGCAGCAGCATTATCTGTGAATTTCCGCAGTCCGTCTAGGCGGAACTAATGTCCTCACTGACTAATGTTTCCCACACAGACATAAATTGTTCCTCTGTAGTCCGGATGAATAACTGTCTGTCTAGGGTACCGTCACATGTGCACACACCTGCTGATAGATCAACTTTTTTTTACTTTCACATCGTGCGACGAGCTATGTGGTAGTGTGAAAAGTGGCAGTCGCATCGCGGGAGGGTTAGCCCCGCCCCAACGCGGCTGTACATTGACTTTGCATGGAGAGTGATCGCCGAGGTAGTGCGAGTAGTGTTCGGTGTGTACGCACCTCTAGACCCAGTTTACACAACGACGAAAACAGCAGAAAACTGAGTTTTCATTGCGTTTTTGCCTTCAATTTACAGTGTACCTGTGTCTGAATAATCAAGCTTTTTAACCCTAGATCCAGAGTGAAAAGTTTTGAGAACATGTTTGAATCCGTATCAGTGTAGATGGAAATCAGAATTTTCCCCTGAAACGCTGACATGCAACTCTTGAGTAGTACTCTCAGCTACAGGTGGTCTACACATCCCATGAACAACAACAATGACAACAACTTCAGTCATCTACCAAGCAACATGTGTGCTTGGTAGATGGCTGAAGTTGTTAACATGCTCGATTTGTTATCTGGTCAATGATATCCAGACATTTGTTGTCCAGACAAGAAACTCTTGCATTTTCCTGCTTCCACTCACCATTGTTATGTATGAAAAGTTTGTCTTCACCAGAAAGCGTAAACTGCTGTAACACCACTGTTTCACTACAAACCAACGTCTACTAGCCTGGCATACACGTTACAGCATTTTCAGTCATTCTAACGGCTCAAGTGTGAACATGTAGCACTTTTGAAAACACAAATGAAAAATCTTTTAGGGTGTTTTCACACCAACCATATTTAGTGCACACCAAAGAAGTTTTGGCCCAGGGTTTGGTGCGTTAGTATCAATGTGAATGCAACCACCGCACTCTGGTGCGCACCAAATCAGCCGGTCCGAGACCTCCATGAAGGGGTGGTCTCGATCTGCTCCATCTCCAGACATTTGGTGCGGTTTCACTGGTGTGAAACAAAGTGGTCCGAACCGATCTACTTTTGATGCATTACATCCTGTTAGTCCCGCAGTTGAATCTTTTGCTTACTCAATTTGTAGATTTGTTTATTCTGGTTGAGGATTACAATGATTTATGGGGGTCCAGATGGTCACTGATGGTCACTGATGCCGTCTCAAACACGATAAAAAAAACACACTTGAAGGAAAATGTAGAAGAGAGCGAAACATTAACATTGGTTGTTTGGTGTAGGAAATGGTTACCATGGTAGTCTCTTCGTTCTTCTCTGTAGCAGGTTTGGCAACCAGTTACGTGCATATCGCCCCCTGCTGTTTCAAATTGAGTAAATACACAAGTGGGCCAGGGCACAGTTCAATGTTGCCAGTGTGAATGCAAGCCAGTGGGGGAGGGGGAGGGGGGCGAACCGCGCCGCAGTACGGTTCGAAACAAGTGGGCCTAATGTGAAAACGCCCTTAGTCTCTGTTGACAACATTGGGACCTAAATTGTCCTTATGCAATGTGAATGTGAATGGTTATGTGTCTCTGTATGTCGCCCTGTGATCAGCAGGTGACCAGTTCAGGTTTGTGACCACAGCAAATGGAAAGGAGACCCTGAAGGGGAAAAGTGGTATACATGAGGGATGGACGGCACTTGGACTGACAGCTGTAGACATTTAACAGAGGATTTAAGTAGCTCATACAAAAGAAGCTAACCTTTGTCCACTCAATCAGCCGATTATGGTATGTTTGCTCAGACTGGAATCCAAACACACTTCTGCCTGTCTACTACTGATATACAACTAGCTGCTCTGATGGCTATAGAAAAGTGTCTGGGTGAGATGATTACTGAGCGTCTCTTCTCATTAAGTCATGAGGTGCAAATAGGAAGAGCTGATTCAGTAATCAGACCCTCACAGAGACGGATCAATACTCTTTGCAGACACATGTTGCTGCTGAATCCATCTCTGCTGACTCTCAGGCTCGCCAAGAGCCACCCTTCATAATCAAGGGCTCAGATCAGAGGAAATGGGTTTCATTCTTCTGCAAAAAAGGATCTGAATCCAAGCAATCCTTTTTAGCGTGTGTGAAATGGACATGAAATAAGGATGAGCAGCTGCTGGCATCAAAAGGTATCAGTCAAATGGAGCAGAGCGGCTAAAAGAAAAGGACAGTAGAAAAAGGACAGTGGATCTCTGCTGCCTTTCTCACCGCTCGCTGTCAGCTCAGTCAGCTGTGATTTCCATATCAATATTTGAGTGACACTGAATAATTTAGAGGCGTGCAGTGACACAACGGGATGCAGGGCTGAGTGGCACCCTGCCACCGCTCATATTGTTTGTGTGTGAGTACGAGTGTGCGCACCTTTTCCTCGGTTGCATTCAGAATATATATTTGTAAGTCAACTGGCAGAAAATGAAAAAGCAATCATGTATGTGAGAGTGTGCAGCAGTTGAATAGGATGTAAAATGTGCTGCCAAACAGGCAATATCTTCAACCAAAGCACTTTAGACTGATGCAAGTTCATCTGGAGGAGCATTCGGAGGTGATTTTTAAAGAAAACATTCACAGTGTGGTGATGACATCTGAACACATTTCATTTTCCATCACATGAAACATCATATTTATATGGAACAGGAACAGGTTTTGTTTGATATCGAGCATGTGTTGTCTAAAGGCCTGTTCAGGGCTGTGAGAATAAACTGAACAAAATTTGCAAATACACTATATTGCCAAAAGTATTCGCTCACCTGCCTTGACTCGCATTTGAACTTAAGTGACATCCCATTCCTAATCCATAGGGTTCAATATGACGTCGGTCCACCCTTTGCAGCTGTAACAGCTTCAACTCTCCTGTGAAGGCTGACCACAAGGTTTAGGAGTGTTTATGGGAATTTTGACCATTCTTCAAGAAGCACATTTGTGAAGTCACACACTGATGTTGGACAAGAAGGTCTGGCTCTCATGATCCACTATAATTCATCCCAAAGGTGTTCTATTGGGTTGAGGTCAGGACTCTGTGCAGGCCAGTAAAGTTCATCCACACCAGACTCTGTCATCCGTGTCTTTATGGATCTGCTTTGTGCACTGGTGCACAGTCATGTTGGAAGAGGAAGGGGCCAGCTCCAAACTGTTCCCACAAAGTTGGGAGCATGGAATTGTCCAAAATGTCTTGGTGTGCTGAAGCATTCAGAGTTCCTTTGACTGGAACTAAGGGGCCAAGCCCAGCTCCTGAAAAACACCCCCACACCATAATCCCCCCTCCACCAAACTTTACACTTGGCACAATGCAGTCCAAGCAGCATCGTTCTCCTAGCAACCTCCAAACCCAGACTCGTCCATCAGATTGCCAGATGGAGAAGCATGATTCATCACTCCAGAGAACGCGTCACTGCTCTAGAGTCCAGTGGCGGCGTGCTTTACATCACTGCATCCGATGCTTTGCATTGCACTCTGTGATGTATGGCTTGGATGCAGTTGCTCGGTCATGGAAACCCATCCATGAAGCTCTCTGCACTGTTCTTGAGCTCATCTGAAGGCCACATGAAGTTTGGAGGTCTGTAGCGATTGACTGTAGAAAGTTGGCGAACTCTTCACACTACACACCTCAGCATACGCTGACCCCACTCCATCGGTTTACGTGGCCTACCACTTCATGGCTGAGCTGCTGTCGTTCCCAAACATTTCCACATTCTTATAATCCAGCTGACAGTTGACTGTGGAATATTTAAGAGCGAGGAAATTTCACAACTGGATTTGTTGCACAGGTGGCATCCTATCACAGTTCCACGCTGGAATTCACTGAGCTCCTGAGAGCGACCCATTCTTTCACAAATGTTTGTAAAAGCAGTCTGCATGCTGAGGTGCTTCATTTTATACACCTGTGACCATGGAAGTGACTGGAACACCTGATTCTGATTATTTTGGGGTGAGGGAATACTTCTTGTTATATGGTGTATTTCAGGAGCAATTTTTGATATGCCTCCCTATTCCCAAAAATGATGTGTTTATAAGTGTATATACTTGGTATATACATCACCAAATGGTGGACTTTGGTTCAAGTCTGAACCACACTGCCTTTCTGTAGAGAACCTGGCTTATTGTTTTCATGTTTTTGATATACATAGCATAGCTTGTGATGCTATTTGACTCCTTATACAGAATCTATGGCATTTCCCTGCCTGGAGGATCACTAAGCATGAATCTGTCCACAAGTATTATGTATGCCACGTATCAGTATCAGCTGATTTTTCTGATTAAACTAAAGAAAGTGGGCCACTGAAATGACTCTGCAGATTTCATTTTGAGCTTGTGTTGTTTAGAAATATAATTTTTCACAAAGTTAATCAAAAGAAGAGGTGAAACTCAAATTACACTGATTCAAATTTTGTAGACATTAGACATTTTATTAGGTCATTGCAAGAGCTGTAAATGTACTTTGTAGTTTTACATGAATGAGAAATTTCTTAGATTTTCTCTTATCTCTGACTCTGTCTTTTTGAAAAACCCTGGTTTATACTGTGCACATTTTATAAAAGGTATCTCTGCAGAAGATTAAGCATACTCTACATCAAGTGGCTTTTACCTGCTGCTCATTTGATTACAGAAGAATTAAATAAATATGAATGGTTTTGTAAAGGACTGGAGAACCCGGTGAGTTTCACTTCTTGTTTTAGGGGCTGGATCTGCACCACAGCTGCTTCAGGACCAATACACATCAGTAGAGGCTTAAATAAACACACATTATCTTACTACAGCTCCAACACATTCCTCCTACCTACATTATCTTTAAATCCATGATCTTTGACATTTGTACTTCTTTGGTCAAATATAACAGGGAGCTCTGAATCAAATATACAATAAAGTGGGCTACCAAGTTTAATGGTTTGACTATGACATATGTGCCTATGAGTGCCTCCATTTGCATGCTGGCTTTCTGGATGCAAAACTACAAAATATCAACCACAGTCTGAAAAATGAAAGTAAATTAGCTGGGCAAAAGGTGTTAGTTTTTATAAGCCTCTAAGTGTGTTTTCTGTCTTCGCTATGGGATAGAGCATGTCCATGTACAGTAGCAGCCACAAAAGTCTTGATTCCCTGCCTCCAAAGTGGATAGACAATGCCAAATCCTACCAGCCCATTTGTCCAGAGAAGGAAACCCAATGCAGAGGGAAGGCTGTGGAATGAATACAGAGTTGTTGACAACATGGTGCAGAGCTGTGCTGAGCTGACCAATTTCTACTGGGTAGATATCCACGGCCCTTCAGACACATGAATAAAATATTTATAAAGGTGTCTGAAGGGTTCACATTTGAGATTTGATGTTAAGGACCCTATAGGCGTAAAAAAATATATTTTAGCATGCAGTGCAGGAGACTTTGTCATTCATACACTCCATGCTCAGGTGGTTCAAAAGCCCCAGCGGCCCAATGTGTACTGATTTAAAGGGAATAGTAGGTGATCCATGTTACTCCTGAAAAGACCTATGCCATTGGTTTGAGACACACCCAGAACTTCTCTGCCCTGGGTGCCACATCTTATGGTCTCTACCTATTACGTTAAATAGATATTTCACTATTTTTTAAGTTAGGTTGCTCACAGGTACTTGAAAATAGTCTGTGGAGTGGCTGAAAGGGTTTCCAATGGCCCTGCATCTTCAGAAAGATTGAGCTCAGTCTACCAGTTAGGTGCACCGCGTTGGCAGTTATAGATATTTAGCATAGTTGTGCTGGTTCTATGTAAAAAAGGAGTAACAAAACTATGTTTGGTTGAAGGTTCAAATGGGCCAAAAATTTAAGAGTGCTTCATTTGTCTTCCAGATAGTCTCGGTGTTTGGCATTATCTCCCAGCACAGCTAATGGGTAAGTGTTGAATCAGCTGATTGGCAGAATCAGTACAAGTGGAAGTCTGAGTTTGTTCTCCTCAAAGCACCACTGGGAGCCTTTCAGCCACTTCACTGATTGTTGTCAAGTATCTGATAACCCAACTTCAAAAATACTATAATATTTCTCTATCATATCTAAGATTTGATTATTTTGTTGAACTAATACCTTGTCCTTCAAGCTCCTGCCATGTCATAATAAAGGAGCAATGCCTTCCTAGACTTTGCAAAGCTTAACAGTTTATTTATTGTCTCCAGTATTAGCGTAGTTCCCTTATCTCTGCAGAGTCGACTGGTCCAGCGGTCACAGTGTGTTTATAAAGAGTAAGCGGCTGCTCTTTGCATTCCTCTCAGCCACTGTTGACCCGCAGACTTTGTCCCTGTCTCTGTGACTGATCAGGCATTTATCAGCTCAGGATCTTGTGACTGCGGGCTGCTGTCACTGCTGTCCTCCCTCTGAGTTGCCTAGAGACTGTTGCTCTACTATCCACTTCAGGTACAAGGACAAAGGGGAGGATGCACTAATCCACTCTGGAATAATGTGCCAGGGTTCAGTGTTCCAGTCACTTCATTGCCTGATTATCGCTAAAAGAAACCCTGGAAACATTGTAAAACTTTACTGTATATCTTAAGAGAAGGAGTAGGTTAAATCAAATCAATCCTTAAATAATTGTATTAAAGTGGATTGGTGCTTATGTGCTGTGACAAAACACAGTTGTCATTGCACTCTAAGACATTCACATTAATTCTAGGAGGATGTGTCAGTTCAGAGAAAGATGCAGCTTAGGAAGTTATCCTGTTAATAACCATGGTGGACGCTGTGCTGTCCAGAGTGTGTCTACTTCCCATTGCTGTTTGATTAAAAATCCCCCTGTTGTACTTTTATCTGTCCATCACCATGGCTATAGAGTGAAGTTTCCCCCAATTATGAAGCAACTCGGTATGAGTGTATGCCTATTTTTAGCTCAGTTACAGACATTCATATTTCAGATGGTTATTGTCCATACTGGTATATTGCCAGTTAACAGCCCTATTTTAAAATCTCTTCCTCTACTCTCTAAGGAAGACACTGTAAAAAATCCTGCCATGGCTGTGCAAATTCTCATTTATAAGACAATATGGTACATTTCATTTGATTTTAGAGGTTGAAATATTAAAGTTGCATATTAAGAAAAATCACAGGAAATGCCCCCTTTGTCTGGAATTTCCATTCAGGAGGTTGAATAATCTTTAGGCAACCAGAGTCTACCAGCTCATAACTAAATTTATGTAACTGGGATGTAAGTAATTCCAAGCCCCACATCAGAAAACAGAAATAAATTCAATGTACCAATAGTACGTGGGCTGCTCAAAATACAGAAATTGATTGTGACAGCCCAAAAGTGTGCCAGCCCAGACCATTATGACCCCCAACACGCCATAGACCACCGGTGAATTAACTCCCTCTTTAGTCTTCCGGATCCTTTCCACCACAGCTGGCACTCTTGTCCAGCAGCGGCACTCTGCTTTGCTCGAGATACATTGCAAGATACATTATTTTCAGCACGACCAAACCAAGATGCAAGCATCAGGTCCACAGTCAGCCCGAGGGTCCAACACACTGCCATGGACAAAGGAAAGTTAACCATGACCGTGTCTTCACACACACACACACACACACACAAATATAGATATATACATGTATATATATATATATGTATATATAAATATATATAAATGTGTATATATATATATATATATATATATATATATATATATATATATATATATATATATATATATACATACATATATATATATATATACATACATACATACATACATACATACATATATATATATATATATACATACATACATACATATATAAATATGATGTAGCCTCTGGCAAATATACAGTATCTCCAAATTTCTATTCAGACTTTTTTTTCTTCTGAAAAACTTTCTGCAGTGCACGTGTATGCCATGGTCAGGTGCAAAACAAACTTGCTATGAGCAGCCAAAAAGAAACTTTATGGCATTTAACAATACAATAAAATAAATAAAGTAGTGAGTGGTGGTAGCCGTGCTGTTGGAAGTTTGTGTAGCAGTAGGTCAATATAAAGGGTAGTGAAGCTGGCGGTGGAGTTTCTCCAGCAGCTGCTCCATTTGTGCTTGCCTTGATGACTGATGATGACTGACTGACTGACTGATGACTGATATGTGGGTGGGACGGAACCTCAAATTCCACGAAAGCCGAGCAGCGCGGTTTTGCTCCGACAGACCCACTGAAGGCGCCGAGCAGCACCGTGGCGTGCAGCCCCGCAGGGGAGGTCTGATCCCCAGAGAGCCACAGGCTCTCATGAGAATAGCGATGTCACAAAACATCGTTATAAAGCATGATATACCCTGAGAAAAGAAATAAACAACACCTCACTTTGCTTCTCTAAGGTCCCTTTGCTGGTCACAACCACACAGCCTCGTGAATTATTCAACTTCTATCCACCCATATCTGTGTAAAAAATGCGTTTGGAGTCATGTATGCAGTGTTTTATATTTCTGTACCTCTACGATTCACTTTTCTTCGTCCATGGTGTCGTGTTGTCTCTGGGACCCTCTGACCGACTGCTGACCTGATGCAGTGACTTCCTGTCTGGTGCTTTCTTAACGACAGTAAATCTACGAGGTTTGGAAGCGGCCGCGAAGAGGGAGGGACGTGAGGCGAGGTAAGAGAGGGGAACAAACGCTCCCAGCACACTCAAAAAACCCACCATAAAATAAAGATTGCCCACGAGTCTTTGATGTCTAGTCGAGTCAATTCTCGAGTCTTTCAGGGTCAAGTCAAGTCAAGTCTGGAGTCTCCAAAAATGTGACTTGAGTGCCCATCCCTGCCGCGAAGAAACAAGTTCAGGTCAGAGAGCCAACAAATTTAACTGAACTGCACCAATTCTGTCAAGAGGAGTGGTCAAAGATTCAACCAGAAGCTTGCCAGAAGCTTGTGGATGGCTACCAAAAGTGCCTAATTGAAGTGAAAATGGCCAAGGGACATGTAAGCAAATATAAGCATTGCTGTATGTATATTTTTGACACAGCAGATTTGGTCACTGTTTCTGTTAACCCATAATAAAGTCATAAAAGAATCAAACTTCATGAATGTTTTTTTATGACAAAGAAATATCTGTTCGAATCACTCTATCAGAGAAATATGAGAGTTGTAGAAATAACTGGAAACTCAAGAGAGGCATGACATTATGTTCTTTACAAGTGTATGTAAACTTTTGACCACAACTGTACATGGGCTGCTCAAAATACAGAAATTGATTGTGACAGCCCAAAAGTGTGCCAGCCCAGACCATTATGACCCCCAACACGCCATGGACCACCGGTGAATTAACTCCCTCTGTAGTCTTCCGGATCCTTTAGCTGGCACTCTTGTCCAGCAGCGGCACTCTGCTTTGCTCGAGATACATTGCGAGATACATTATTTTCAGCACGACCAAACCAAGACGCAAGCATCAGGTCCACAGTCAGCCCGAGGGTCCAACACACTGCCATGGACAAAGGAAAGTTAACCATGACCGTGAAGCAGAGATGTCCACGAGTCTCTGATTTAGAGTCTGCGTCGAGTCACGAGTCTTTGAGCTTGAGTCGAGTCAATTCTCGAGTCTTTAAGGGGCAAGACTTGACGAGTCACGAGTCTTTGATCAAGAGTCTCGAGTCTTCACACACACACACAAATATATATATATATATATATATATATATATATAGATATATATTGAAAGTTTGAATCAGATCTGTGTGTGTGTGTGTGTGAAATGCTCTGATGATAAAATAATACTTTCTTTGATACTCCTAAACTCATCTTTGTGTGGACAGCCCATAAAGCAGTGATTTTAAAAGTGGGTTGGATTGAACACAGTTTGTAGGGGAGTTCTGTGTGTGAAAGTTCAGGGGGCAGCTATGGAGAATCCTCCGTCCTCCCAGGTTTGGTGCGCGTGGTTCTGAAGGCGGGTAGGAGGCTGATGTTAGAAAGGTTCACCGGGAAGGTGTGACAGTCAGGGTCAATAAGGTGGGAGGGCCTGGCTGTTAAGGGTTTTGTGTGGATGGGAAGAGCAGGATTTTAAATTGGATGGGGGTATGGGACGGGGGAGCCAGACTTTAGAGTAGCGTCATGATGTGTTTGCGTAATCTGGTGTGGGTTAGGACAGTTAAAAATTCTGTCATGCTGTTGAAGTTCATTGAGATGTGGATGAAGAAAGCATTCCCGGAAATTCTATGCAGAAGTCAGAATCTGGATATAACAAAAAGCATAATAGAATGTTTCTGCAACAGAAGGGGGAGTAGAAGGGCGGATGTAGGCTGTGTTTTAGTTGGCGGAAACTATTGTTTCTACAAGGATATAGGCAAATAGAAGTGATACAAATCACAGAGCTGCATGGTTAGGACCAGCAAAGTGACCTTAGAGAAGTGAAGTGATATGTTGTTAGTATCATTTCTCAGTTTATAACATGTTTTGTTATCATGTGACATCCCAATACACATGAGAGCTTGTGGCTCTCCAGGGATCATGTGCCCTCCCCTTCCAGCTGCACAGGGCTGCACGCCGCAGCGTTTCCAGTGGGCAAAACCTCAGTGCCTCAGTGCACAGCACGTTCGCTCTATGTGGAAATCCAGGGTGACCTCACATTTCATAACTTATAATAGAAGCCTTTTTAAAAAGATGAGTCTTGGGCACTGTTCACATAGAATGGAAAACTTTCTACTTTATAACATTACTGTTTACACAGCATCATTTCAAGAGATACTGTATGTCCACTTGAAAACACTGAAAACACTGTAGTTTGTATGCCAGGCCTGTGCCATATATAACACAGTCATAGATATACACCAGAACCAGAGAAGAAGTCATGGAGCATGTGCATAAACATTAATGGTGTTAACAAAATAATAAGTGATTAATTCTGTTCTGCATGTCCACTTGTTGCTTACTGTGGTAGTAAAGAAGCAAAGCCATGCCAAGTTCAGTAGCTTCTGCAGCATAAACAATATTTTCTCTTCTGTTATTGTGGTTAGTGCATGCTGATGAAGGGAGAAGTGGAGCTATGAGATCAATGTTTCTGAAAATGTGCATTTTAGTTTAACACAAGAATGCAAGGGTGGTGTTTTGAGATTTATTCACTCTGGGATCCAAGCTTTGAAAGTTTGAATCCAGATCTGTGTGTGTGTGTGTGAAATGCTCTGATGATAAAATACTTTCTTTGATACTCCTAAACTCATCTTTGTGTGGACAGCCCATAAAGCAGTGATTTTAAAGTGGGTTGGATTGAGCAGTTTTGTAGAGCGAGTTCTGTGTGAAAGTTCAGGGGGCAGCTATGGAGAATCCTCCGTCCTCCCAGGTTTGGTGCGTGGTTCTGAAGGCCGGAGTGAGGAGGCTGATGTTAGGCGAGGAAAGGTTACGGGAAGGAGTGTGACAGTCAAGGGGGTCAGTAAGGTGGGAGGGGGGCCTGGCTGTTAAGGGTTTTGTGGATGGGAAGACGGATTTTAAATTGGATGGGGTATGGGACAGGGAGCCAGACTTTAGAGTAGCGTCATGATGTGTTTGCGTAATCTGGTGTGGGTTAGGACACGGTTCGCAGAATTCTGTATGTATTGAAGTTCATTGAGGACCTTGGATGAAGAAACGTCGGAAATTCTATGCAGAAGTCAAGTCTGGATGTAATAAAAGCATGGCTAAGTGTTTCTGCAGCAGAGAAGGGGAGTAGAAGGACGGATGTGGGCTGTGTTTTTAGTTGGCGGAAGGCAGTTTGCTGACCTGCAGTTCGCCAGGTTGTTATGTGAGTGAGGCTTTTGGTTATTGTGATGGATTTTGTGAAAATGTCAAGTTGTGTGTCATTAGCACAATAGTAACAATAAAAGCACTCCAAGAGGGCAGACCTCTGCCAAGCAGCTCAGTTCCACCCATAAATTGTGATTTCCATGAATGAAAAATATCAATCTGCAGGATGTGTGATTATTGTTGATATATGAATCATCTAATTCAGTGACCTAGTTAGTAGTGGGTCATGTAACTTATTGACTGAACCAGTTTGCCTTTGCTGATACAGATGTTGGGCTGTTGTGGTGTCACAGCGCTTCCAGTGGGCGATGTCGCCAGCCCGCCAGTTGTAAAATCACGGCACTTCGATGCACAGCACGTTTGCTCTTAGTGAAATGTCAAAACAAACAGAAAATGCAGTTCATGTTCACAAATGATGTTCCCCAGGGGCAGTTAACAGAAAATAAACAGGAAAGGGCCAAGCACCAATCCTTGGGGGACATCTAGATGCAAAGGGGCAATGGAGGAGTCTGTCAAGTCCGGGGCCACCCCTGGCCAAATTGGGGCCCTAAGCAGAATTTCATTATGTCTGCTATAAATCTGGCTCATCATACAGTATGGTCACCAACTGGTCAATTATTAACCACTCCTTTTTCAACAGAGATGAATGTATATGCTGTTAACTAGACATTCAAAAAATACTAATCCACATCTAGACAGAATTATCCTCTCGTCTGTCTCATGATTGCAGGCTATCAGCTCGGGTGTTTATGCCACAAAGTTTTTCTTTTTATTTTAACAACATACATGCTCACCTCCCAGTGGAGTAGTCTGGTTTATTTTAGTGGGTAAACTCTGAGATACTCTGAAGGATGTTTGTCCGCTCAGGGCCTCCATACACTGAAAACATTTTTACCTGATTTACACACTGTCTGGCTGAAAACAGAAAGCCAACTATGGGCCTCCACCCATAGCTTGATATATGTCAAAAGTGGAGAATCCCTGATGGACTTTGATACATTTAGAAAACAGTGAGTGAAAACAGCAGATCAGAGCTGGACTGGACTGATGAAGAATGTTGAGTTTTTTTTTGTTTTTTTAATGTATTTTTTGGGCATTTTGTGCCTTCATTGATAGGAGAGAGACAGTGGATAGTCTTGTGAAAGGGGGAGAGAGAGTAGGGGAAAACACTCTGCAAACTGGTCACAGGCGGGATTCCAACCTGGACCGGCAGAAGCAAATACATGGGGTGCCTGGTTGCTAACCACTCCACCACACCAGCATCCCAAGAATGTTGCGTTTTGAATCAGAACTCAATGTCATTTTTTTAAATCTTGGTGTTCACTTAAACAGTGCACATGAGCTATTAAGACACTGGTATGTTCCCAAGATTTACCGAAATTTTTACATTGAAACCTATGAGTGCTAACATCACGTTGCCATCCACCAAAGTCCTCATAAATACCCTTTTCCTTTTTTCTTACCAGTGGCGATTGCTCTAAGACTGCAAGGGAAGCTCAGCTTCCCCTAAAATGTCCCCATAAAAAAGTGGTGATATGTACTGCTGTGTGTACATTTCATTGACTAAATATGCGCTAGAATACCTTCATCTTTTGTTCAGAACCAGCTACTTATCACAGGTAGCTGGCATGACTTCCTTCTCATTCATCCCCGCAGCATCTCAGCGCTTTAACACAGTCAGACACTGAGTGTCTTCTGACTTCGATGGGGAAGCGTAGAGTGGGTTGTTCCACTGTGAAAACTGGATGGTCATTGGATAAACGCTGGGCTTTGTCCCGCCCATCGGACGCTCAGCGTCTCTGGGGGTCTATGAGGCAGTGGGCTGGCCTGGATGCTTGGATTCTGCATGATGATTGGATGATCTGTCTGAGGCCGAATCCCTTTTTGATTGACAGTTAAATGAGCCAATCAGCGATCTTGAAGTATAACCCTCCACCAGAGCATCTTTTAAGTTTTACAGTCAGTTTTTCTGGAGAGGAGCTTCTCCTGTTTAAAGTGGCTCAAGTCTCACATCCGCAACACAATGGGCCAAGGCCGTTTAAGCAGTCTAGCTCTGCTGGCCATTGAGAGAACACTGGTAAAATCCTAGAAAAGACACCTCGTTGGTACGACAGGGTCACAAATCATTTTCTTGAAAAGGAAGGGAGGGTAGAATTTACATTTAAATAAATAAACAAATTTATGATGTAGGCCGGAAAAAAATGAGCTTCCCCTCCTCGACTGACCAGCAGCCGCCACTGTTTTCTACATATGGAGAGCCTTCTGAAGTTTTTTTCATGGTGCTTTCAGGGTGCTTCTGCAGTCTTTCTTTTCAACCAGAATCAATGGATTTTCTCATCACTCCCCAATTAAAAAAAAAAAAAACACAAAAATGTCCAAACAATCTATCTCCAGCCAAACATAAACCACTGTCTCTGGGCTCCAGCCAATAAATAGCCTTTGGGGACTTGATTCTGGCTCCACAAACATGATGGAGGGCCGATATGACTGCTTCTATCTCCAGTTTGATTTCTCTCTCTTCATTTTTCTTCCCATTTGTCTGCTTTGTCAATTGCAGCATCCCCGGGCAGCCATACAGAAGCTTGTAGCCCAGTTCATTTTTTCGATTGCACCAACTATTTTCTTGTTCTTTACAGCCTCTGGGTACACAAACAAGGCACCGTTTGGCACACACACAAACGCATTCACGGAGAGGGGAACCGACAGGAAATCAAGAGAAAAAGAAAACGGTAGAGCTGGGGAGGGGGAGAGGTAAGACAGACAAATGACTGGGGGCCATGTTTCCAATCTAATCCTCTGTTTGTCTTCCCGGATCTCTACTCTTAAAGGGCTTGACATCAAATTCAATAAGAAGATCTCAGGCTGGCATACCACAGAGCTCATTGGCTTTCACATCCTGTTTTCTTTCTCTCTCGATCTCCGCTGCAGCCCATTTCTCTGAGCAGGCTTGTTTCGCTCAATACTGTAGGGCTTTTGGAGGTCGCTGTGATGAAGGGCCGCGATATGATCTGATTTAACAGAGCTGATATGATCCGAGTTCATCAAATGCAAAGTTACCATTAAAAGCTTGTATGTTCTGATCAAATATCTAAGAAATAGTCTTTCTGTTCTTAATTTTTCATTTTAAAGGGTTTCATTTATCAATTCTTCTCTCTCATCTGCTTTTATTTCAAGAAACTTCTGCTCTTTTCTATTAACTGATGTAAACAACCCCTGCAAGCCCTTGACTGTTGTCACCTTCCTAATGGTCAAACATCAGACGCAGTCCAGGGTGGGGGGTGGGGGATAGAGGACAAAAGGAAAAGCCAAGGGATGGAGGTGAGAGGAGCAAAGATGTGCACTGTTGTTCTACCCATTATAAGCCAACAAAAGTGGTTAATATCCCCTGATACTTTGATAACATGTTAAACATAGAGCTCATGGGAAATTGAGCAAACCTTATTGGATGCTGGATGACCTACAGTGCTGTACAATATGTTTCCAGGCTGTTTATTAAATAGAGGTTGAATTCAAGGTGAGTATTTATACACTGCCTTGCCTCTAGTCCATTTATCTAAGGGTTAGAGATCGGGGTTATTTTGGAATGATATGCAGATTTGGTGCCAAAAAGATCCACTAATTTTCTATTCATCCATACAATATTTATACTGCTTATCTTTTTCAGGGTCACAGAGAGCTGGAGCCAATCCCAGCTCACATTTGACAAGAGGGAGAGTGCACCCTTGAGGTAGAAAACCATTCTCACACTAGGGGTGAAACGAAATTTCATGCCACGAAATAATGCGAAATAAAAAAATGACGAAATAAAATTCAAAGACGCACAAAATAAAAGCATGAAATAAAAAACATGAAGGGACACGCACGACCGCTGTTTTTTTTACCCTTCTCACCTACCGTAGCAAAACACTCGCTTCAATTTGGGGGAGGACAAGGTCGAGGCATTAGCTGACACTCCTTTGTCAAATAAATCGGCTGTGTGGACCTATTTTGGCCTCCTATGTAAAACACGAGAGAACAGTGAGAAGATTGCGGACAAAACAACAACCATGTGCAAAATATGCCGCTACAGTTCTCTGTATACTGCAGCGAGTACAACTATCAATGACCAACTACTTTGACCTGGAGAAAGGCAGCAACTGTATGTTTGTGTAAGTCTGCATAAAAAACAATATTTGATTTTTGCGTCTACTGTTGAGCTGACAGAATTTGGTCATACTTGAAGATCAGAAGTATATGCACTGTTATAGGCTAAATATTATAGTTCACAGTTCAGACATTTATAGGTCTAAACTGCAGCTCTGAGGACTGCTATTTGTTTACCTTTTCATTCAAGAGTGTACTTATCCTGATTGTTACAACAACAAAGCACTTTTTATTGAGATTTTATGTTTGTATTTGCACTGTAGTCTAAAGAAGGGGAAAAATACTATTTTGTTTTTTCAAAGAGTATTTATTTTGTACTGATGCAGCAACATTTTTTGTTTGTCTGCATCAGGAAGAAAATAAAGAAAATTAGATTCTTGCACAACTTCCTACTGTTGGGGATTTTCTATAATCTTCATTTTGTATCATGATTATTTCGTATCATGAGCCCTGTTTCGTATTTCGTATCGTTTCATGAGTTGACCATTTCATTACACCCCTATCTCACACTCACCCCCAGCTAAGGACAATTTAAAATCACCAATTTACCTTACAAGCATGTCTTTGGTCTGTGGGGGAAGTCCAGAGGGCCTGAAGAGACCTCACATAGGCACAAGAAGAGTATGCAAACTCCACACAAAAAGGCCCTCACCAACAGGGTTCAAACTAGCAACCTTCTTGCTTTGAGGCATGAACACTATATGCGGTGCCACCCAGATCCACCAATTTGTCACATACATATATTCTTACACTTTAACTGCCAGTTTGAGAAGATCTGCCCGAAAAGGTTAATTCTGTTTTTCTGAAATGGGGTCGCAAGAGGAATGGTACTACTAAATATGATAGTAACCAAAGGAACGAAGAGATATCTGGGGATGGAGACAGCTAGCCAGTACATAGTGCCACCTAAGGCCTCATCAATAAACTACTTCTAGGTTAAAACTACAAAAAAAAACAACAAAAAAAAAACAACGTTGGCTCAACAAGACGATATAGTAATATTCATTATAGTGTTTAAGAATACAATGATATCAAAATCTCACGTTAAGACATCATCACTTTTAAGGGCCACAGGATTGTCAAAAAAAGATGACTTGGAAACATGCAATAGTGTGCATAATTAAATGTCAGGAATGTTCAGGATAAACACACTAACTGTAATTTAACACAAACATAATGCTCAGATGTTCTAATTACATGTATTTCTACCAACGGGTATTTTCAAGAGCAAATAAAAGTTCAGGAACATTCAGTGTTTCACATAATAAGCAAATAGCTTGGCTTTCAGTAAAGTGTCTTGACAATGTAAACATCCAGTGTAACAACTGGAAACGTTAATGTTTAGTGTAGCATCGTTCATCTTTTCACTGACACTGTAAACATGTTTCAACAAGAATTTTAAAAAAACCTTTTCAGTTACAGGTGCTATGAGGAGAATCTACTACCGGCAACATTAAGACTCTGCTACCCATGAGCACGCGCAGCGACTGTCGTAATGCTGCGTTCCAGTAACCTCGGAACTGGGAGTGACATCATCTCCGACTTATCGACGTTCCAGTTGAAGTCAGAAAAAAACATGCCGATCTACCAGGCTACTGTTAGCTGTTGTTAGCACGCCCTGCGTTGTTGTTCGCAAATATCTCATGAAGAATGTGATTATCACTATGGCAGCATTTTTGTAAATATAAGTCTAACAATACTATGTATACAGCTGATCAGTCAGAAGTGCAAATAAATTGATTATTACAGGAGCTAAATAACTGTTCACACTGGGGGCATCCGTCTTCAATTGTCAACTCAGAAGTGGCGAGGTTTCACCAAGTTCCCAGTAGGAAATTTCGACTTCGGGGGACATTCCAGTTGCAGTTTCCTACTCAGAACTCGGAAATTTCAACTTCTGACTACAACTGGAATGCACCAAAAGACGTGACAATAATAAGCTCTAAGATGTGTCCGATTAATATAAATTCGCTCTAGTTTTAATTGTCTTGTTCCCGAAGTAGAGTATCCAGGCCAGTCCAGCTCTGTCCGACCCGACTGCGAAGCTAAGGAATAGCATTTATAGATAACCTATTTTGATGCTATAAAACTCATCTTAAAGTGTTTATTTTGATCTAAAAATGAGACTTTTTTGTAATTACTTAGAAACTCCTCATAGCTTCTTTCAGTGTCTTTAAAATTGTAATAACAAATATTGAACTTGTAAATGGACTTGAGCTTAAATAGCGCTTTTCTAGTCTTTGACTACTCAAAGCCGCTTTACACCGCAGGTCAAACCTACCCATCCACACCCATTCACTCTCACATTCACTCACTGATGGTTTTTGAGTTTCTATGTTAGTTATCCATCAGTATCTGTAACACATTCACAGACTTTCATGCCCATTTACATGCCACTGACGCAGCAGTGGGAGCAACTTGGGGTTAAGTGTCTTGCCCAAGGACACATCGCCATGTGTCACCCGGAGCTGGGCTCAAACCTGCAGCCTCCTGATCACTGACCAAGCGCACTATCCAACTGCGCCACCGACGCCCCCAGTAAGACAAATTGTGGGGTCAAATTTTAGGCCATGCTGTCTTTGCTTCTGCAATCACAAAATTTAAAAACTGCTCATAAGAAATAATAAAAATACTGAATGAAACATCCTGGCACTGTTTGTCAGTTCCCTGATTCACTCACACAAACTGGGACAGTCACCTGAGACCAGCTGTTTTTCAGAAAAACTAGCATGTCAACAATGTGAGAAAGAAGCTGGGACCTCTGAGCATTTACAATACCTCCTGCACAAGAGATCACCCTCTCACTTGGGACTGAGGTTTCTGGAACTCAGAGATAGGACCAAGCCAAAGATGACAGAAGAGGCTAACACAGTGCATTCTGTCCCCAACACTTTAGAGGACATGCAGAGAGAGAGATAGCGGCCTCATTGCAATATGAGTCTATCTCTGCTTCAATCCCAGTTTGGGCCTGTGTGCTGCTGTCCATATGACTAAAAGAATCCCCCCAAAGATCTCCAAGAGCAGTCTTTTTGGGTGGAGGAGACACACCCACCTCAGTTGGAGCTGCATTCAGTCTTTGTGAGGGATCATTTACAGGCCCAGCAGCTTGTTCAGAGCTGCATGGCACTGCTCTTTTTCCCTCACTGGGACTCTGTGGAAGCAAGGAGCAACACAAATGTCACCAGTCTTGTCTCCCTTTAGCAACAACTCTCATCATGTTGCTTAATTGCTGTTTCACAAGCTTATATGGTAAATGCACTTGGTAAATGGACTTGAGCTTACATTATCTCACAAAAGTGAGTATACCCATTACATTTCTGCAGATATTTAATTATATATTTTCATGGGACAACACTAAAGACATGACTCTTTGACAAAATGAAAAGTAGTTAGTGTACAGCTTGTATAACAGTGTAAATTTCTTGTTCCCTCGAAACAACTAAGTATACATCCATTAATGTCCAAACCACTGGCAACACAAGTAAGTACACGTGAAAATGTCCAAATTGAGCACATAGTCATTTTCCCTCCCCAGTGTCATGTGACTCATTAGTGTTACAAGGTCTCAGGTGTGAAAATGGAGCAGATGTGTTAAATTTGGTATTACAGCTTTTACACTCTCTAAACCTGGTCACTGAAAGTTCATCATGGCACCTCATGGCAAAAAACTCTCAGGAGATCTGAAAAAAAAGAATTGTTGCTCTACATAAAGATGGCCTCGGCTATAACAGGATTGGCAACACCCCCCTGAAACTGAGCTGCAGCACAGTGGCCAAGACCATCCAGCAGTTTATCAGGACAAGTTCAACTCAGAACTGGCCTTGCCATGGTCGGCCAAAGAAGCTGAGTGCACGATCTCAGTGTCACATCCAGAGGTTGTCTTTGAAACAGATGTATGAGTGCTTCCAGCATTGCTACAAAGGTTGAAGGGGTAGGGGGTCAGCCTGTCAGAGCTCAGACCATACGCCACACATTGCATCATATTGGTCTACATGGTAAGAAAGAAGAAAGATGATGCACAAGAAAGCCTACAAACAGTTTGCTGAAGACAAGCAGACCATAGGACATGGATTACTGGAACCATGTCCTGTGGTCTGATGAGACCAAGATAAACTTATTTGGTTCAGATGGTGTCAAGTGTGTGGGGCGGCAACCAGCAGAGGAGTACAAAGACAAGTGTGTCTCGCCTATGGTCGAGCATGGTGGTGGAAGTGTCATAGTCTGGGGCTGCATGAGTGTTGCCGGCATTAAAGAGCTGCAGTTCATTGAGGGAAACATGAGTACTAGCATGTACTGTGACATACTGAAGCAGAGCATGATCCCCTCCCTCTGGAAACTAGGCCGCAGTGCAGTATTCCAGCATGATAATGACCCCAAACCCACCTGCAAGATGGCCGCTGCCTTGCTAAAGAGACTGAGGGTAAAGGTGATGGACTGGCCAAGCATGTCTTCAGACCTAAACCCTACTGAACACCTCTGGAGCATCCTCAAACGGATGGTGGAGGAGCATAAGGTGTCAAATGTCCGCCAGCTCCGTGATGTTGTCATGGAGGAGTGGAAGAGGATTCCAGTTGCAACCTGTGAAGCTCTGGTAAACTCCATGGCCAGGAGGGTTATGGCAGTGCTGGAAAATAATGGTGGCCACACAAAATATTAACACTTTCGGCATTTTAATTTAGGGGTGTACTCACTTTTGTTGCCAGGGGTTAAGCTATTAATGGCTGTATTTTGAGTAGTTGTGATGGAACAATAAATTATACAATAAATTATACGTTTTATAAGTTGTACACAAACTAATGTTTATTGCGTCACAGTCATATCTTCAGTGTTGTCCCATGAAAAGACATAATTAAATATCTGCAGAAATGTGAGGGGTGTACTCACTTTTGTGAGATACTGTATATAGCTCTTTTTTAGTCTTTGACTACTCAAAGCTGCTTTACACCGTAGGTCACACTCACCCATTGACACCCATTCACTCTCACATCTACTCACTGATGGTTCAGAGTTTCTATGATAGTTATCCATCAGAATTTCTAACACATTCACACCCTTTCATGCCCATTTACACACCACTGATGCAGCAGTGGAAGCAACTTGGGGTCTTGCCCAAGGACACTTCGCCATGTGTCGCCCGGAGCTGGGCTTGAACCTCCCAACCTCCCGATCACTGACCAAGTGCACTATCCAACTGCGCCACTGACGCCCCAGTATATATATAAAAAAATAAGTACTTGACTCTGCATCTGTGTTGCTCTCAGTTTCAACCTGTTGAAAAGACCCTCCCTCTTGTGGACATTCAGGTGGGAAAGGTTCCTGAACTGGGGGTCCAGTGCATGCAGAAACTCCCTGTGCGCCCCTTGGTATCAGCCTGCCAGGTCACTTAGTATGGCCACCTTCATTTGGGCAGTGAGGCTAGATCCATTACCTGGTGCCATGCTCTCTTGTACCATGTGCTGGAGGGGCATGATAAGGGAGACAATCATCTGAGGTTCCTCACAAAGCACAGCTGTTGTTATTTCAATGGTGTGAGAAGCTGAACGATGCACTCAGCATCTGCAATGTTGACCCAGTCTAGAGAGTCGATCTCTCGTACTGAGTCTTACTTCATCAATTAGCAGGGCTGCGACTGCCTGTTGTTGCCCCAGGCAGCGCTCGAGCAGACAGTGTGCTATTCCATCGTGTAACAACGTCCATTTGCAAATGTCCATTTGATATTGCTGCTTTACAGTCAGAACTGCTGCGGTGAAAAAAGGTAGCTGCGCACCTGACTGTACTGGTTTACTTTAAAATGTACCCTAGACATCAGATTCAACTTGTGGGTGAAACAATTAACACGCAGAGACAGCACAGTCTCATTCACCTCTACAGCCACGTATGTTGTGTTGTCTGTGAGAATGGCAATGACATTTATCATGTTGATCCCCCACCCTGAAGTTGCAGATGTTGGCACCTCTGCATTGTTATGCTGAGTGTGACTCTAACAAAGTCTGAGTTTGAAGCACAAAATTTCTCAACTCGCCAGTCACCACGTGTGTCGTACTGGGTATGTAGCTCTGGGTAGCTTGTGACGTTTATCTGTTTGTCATGAGAGACACTCTCTGCCTGCTCAATGCTCCCTTTCACTTTTGCCTTCATCTCTTGGTAAAGTCTTGGTGTTAGCATATTGCTAAAGTATATCTGTGATGGTATTTTGTACCTTGGATCACATTTACCAACCTTTTAAATCCCTTATTGTCCTTCACTGAAAACGGGTGTAGGCCTTTGGCAATGAATTCTCCAATACGCCTTGAGATTAGTTCTCCTGTGCCGTCATGAGGGACACCTGGTTGAAATGTCTCACAAATTCATGTTTCACCTCGCTTGCTTCTTGGTTTCACATCAAGTATCTTTTCCACAGCATGGTTCATAAAGTGGCTTCTCATACTACTTGTATTCCCCGACTTTTAGACAACCACGGTCTGGTGTCTGTGTCTGCAAACAGTTTTATGCATGTCTATAATGTTTGCTCCTCGATCGGTTTGTTTAACACTAAACCAAAATCTGCCCATACTTTTGATTTAACCATTTCATGCATACATTTATTAAATTACATTAGAATGATTTTTAAATGTGTTTTTGCTTTTAAACAAGCTAAAAATCATGTGCAGTTTTAATATGTTATATTTTGAGTGAGTTAATAATTAATAATAATTCAATGGAACTTAACGTAGATCCGTAACTACATATTTGTTAAAACATAAACTAAAAGCATACAAAATAAAATGCTAAATATAAATTAGATTTAATATTGCAGTTTAATTAACTATTAACATTTGACTTTCAATAAAAAAATAATTAAAAAATATGAAATTAGGTGAAATCTGAATACAGGCATAATACACAGAATATACTTTTTACTGCATAATGTCCTGGAGATTAATTTTTCCTTACAGATAAAAAAAAAATCTGCATAATAGTGTTCCTCACATCTCATTGAATTAGAGTACATGTTTTTTCCTGACTAATGTTTTGAGAACAGAAGGATTTAACACTTAATCCTGAAGGGTGTGGTGCATATCCCTCTTTGTTGGACATTTTGGATTAATAATGTAATATCTCAAAATGAACAAAAAGACACATTATTATATTTTTATGAAACTTGAGGATGTAGTTTTGGTGTTTACCACCTGATAGTTGGGACATGGTTAGCCTAAATGGTCCAAAGTATAAAATAAATAACTGTCCACTGCAGGTGAAACTGTGCATGAAAGGGTTGAACTTAGTAGGTTACACTTGTGAAAGTTTTCCGTGCTGATCCCCCTTTATGCTTATCGATTTTCTTCCTTCACTGCTCAGGGCATCATGGGAGATGTGGTTTGCTTCTCAGACTGGCCCACTCAGTAGCACCAGAAAAAAAAACTACACTGGCAGGAATATAAACTAGTGGCAGAGGCCTCTAGCAACCTTACTTAAAAAAAAACAAACTTACCCTCAATCAGGGCTTGAGCATTATCACATCATGCAACACTTGGCAAAGCATTGCCACTCCAAGATCCTAAAAAAAACTTAACCATCACTATTTAATATTTTAGGTCATGTTGATGACATACAGTCAGTAAACATGGTTGTATTTCTGCCAAGAAGTTACTGTCATTAGCAGCATTTATCCATTTGTTTGTCAAGATAACTCAGAAAGCTCTTAACAGGTGTTATTGACATTTTCAGGTAATGTTGGTCATGAAACAAGCAATAAGTCATTTATTTTGGTCTTGTTGGGACAGTGGATCAGCAGGTAGTGCATGTTTCTTACAGTAAGAGTGTTGCTGGTTATGTCCCAGTGTTGGTAAGGGCCTTTTTGTCTGAAGTTTTCATGTCCTCCTCTTGCATGCATGGGTTCCCTCTGGGCACTCCAGCTTCCTCTCACAGACCAAAAGCATGCTCATTAGTGCTGTGAGTGAATGGCTGTCTGTCTCTCCATTTATCCCTGTGACATGGTCATGGCCATACCCTGCCTTTTGCCTAATGTCAGCAAGGATAGGCTCCAGCCCGTTCATGGCCACATATGGGATAAGTTTAATAGGCAATGGATGCAAGGATGGACAATGACCTGACTCAGGATGTGGCTCCAGGATTTTTGGTTCGAAGGATTTACTTACTTTCTTAGGTAAAGCAGTTTTTGATACTTGGATAACAACTTGGCTAAGATGTCAAAATGCCTTGGTGGAGGAATGTGCTCTCTAAACTTCAAGTTAAAGATTTTCTACTCAGAGCAGCAATTACGTTTTACTCATACATCTTTATGCGGTTTTGTAGAAAATACGACTCATTGAGTTACAGAGCAGAGATAAAACATCTTTTTTAACTGGTGTTTGGACAATTCACTGATTTTAAACCCAAAGAAAACAAAAGAAATGCTTATTGATATGAGGAGATCTTTGTCCTTTCTCCTGTGAAGTTGAACAGTTCAGCCATTGAAGTTGTGCAAGAGTACAGATATCTGGATACAATAACTGACAACAAATTAACAAGGAATGCTAACACTAATGCAAGAATTGCTAATGTTCAACACAGTCTTTATTTTTTCGGGATACTGAGGAGCTTTACTGTTGACTGTACTATGCTGATACTCTTTTTTAAAAGCTTTTATAAAAGAGTAAGTTAATTTTTTGAATTCAGCATTGGGGTGGAGCACTGTCCCTACAAAATAAAAACAAATTGGACAAGAGTGTTAAGATCGTCACAAAGATAATAGGGGAACAAATGAGCAGCATCTCACACCTGACAGACCGACACACACTGACTGTCAAACAAGATCACAGCAGACCCAACGCACCCTCTCCAGTCTGAATTTGAACTCTTAAACTCAGGATGCAGGTACAGGACGCCCAGCATGAGGACTAAAAGAGGCATCGCATCTTTATACCACAGAGCATCCAGCTGCTAAATAAACTCTAATCTCACAACATAAACTTGGCACCCTGCACTTTTAGCACCACTTAGTGATCGTTTTCCCTTTTAATCTGTTATTATTATAGCTGTATTTTAAGATTTCATTCTTGTCTTACTGTTAACTGTTATGTGCTGTCTTGTGTGGTTGTTGATGTAGTTTATGTATTTATGCTCTCTGTGCAAGACAAATCCCCTCATGGGCAGTAAAGTTTTATTTAATTTAAGGTATTTTAAGTTTTCCCCAGCTGATGTTGTCACTGCTGTTTGTTTCTTTATTCAATTCAGTGTCTTTTATTGCATCAGTAATAATCATCCAATCAGCTGATAAATGGATATTGAGAGTGACGCATTAGGCTAGAGAATGATAACAATTGTTCAGGCTTCAGTAAACTGTTGCAGCAGCAGATGAGGTGGAAAAGTGCTCAGCATAAAGAAAGTCGCATTTTTATTTAGGTGGAACAATTGTACTTATTAACCACCTATATGCTTGTCTAACTTACACAAATCTCTCTCTAACAGGTGATGTTATTGACACCAATATTCTGATTGGTTGCAATTTGGGATACAACTAGGTCTCTCAATTTGTAATTAAAAAAAGGTAAAATAGAAAATGAGGTGTAAGAAGTGGCTGTGTTCTTTGATTACAAAAGAGGATATTGATGATAAATGATCATAAACCTGTCTGCTGGTAGGTATTCATATTCATTTTTAGATCAAGAGTTGGGAGTGAACAAGAAGTTAAAGGTGAATACTGAGGGGTCTATCAGAGGGGAGACGAGGTTCTCACTCATTGTTTTTTAGGGACCGTGGTGAGCCAGTTTCTCTGTGCTGCGTTATAGAGTGTGCAGAAAAATAATCGATGCAGGGAATCTTGCCTACTTGTTAGAGGGTACATCTTTTTCCTGCTTGAGGTCCATTGCCTTATTACAGCTGACACATCTGGCAGCAGAAACAGCAAATGTCCCAGACTGTGTGCGATGGATTATACCAGCTTCAGCAGTAATATCACTTTTGAAGAGGAAAATGTTGTTGGGTAGGCAGACTCTACTGCTCACACAGCAGCTGCTGAATCCAGTTTTTATGCAGTGAATGTGGACATGAAATCAGACTGAGGAAGTTTTTTCTGTATATGCGACTACAACAAAACACTTTTTTGTGGTTTTGTCATAATCTGATATTTGCGTAAAATACACATTGCACTGTCATGTACTCCTGTAAAGCATGGAGTTTATGTCAACAGATGCACATTTCTGTAAGCTAAATTCTGGGGGTGTCCTGATCAGATCTTTAGCTCATGTTTTCCTGTCTAATTTTTCAAATAAGAGTCTCTGTCTATATGGAGTCATGGTTGGATATTTACATTAACCTAAATGATACAGCTGCACACTTTTTTTGTTTTGCTATAATAAAGTCACCAAAGTCACACAACGCTCTTATTTAATTCCACTGAGCTAAGTTAGACTAGCATTATTGTGAAAGTCGCTGGTGAGTGACTGGTAAATTCCTAGAATTTTACATTTCTTCTAGTTGTGAGAGCACAGGGTGCAGAAAACTTTTGACTTGTCCACTTTAAAGTTTCTGAGTTCAAAAGAGTAGCAGTTTCCTTCCTCCCCATCATGGGAGCAGGAACAGTCCACTGTGGATGGCTGCAGTCTATGACCTGTCTTTAGCGAGAGTAGGGGTTATGTCTGCTTGGTCAATTAGCAATTTCTGAGTCAGTATACTTCAGCTGTAGCACAACTTACAGGTAAAAGTACAGATAAATTTGGTCATGTCAAGACAGCCATGTGGCATAGTTCATCTTACAATCTATAGATCAAGACCATTTTCTTTATCTACTTCTGCTTACCATAATAACTAAGGTGCTACATTGCTTCTTGATTTCTTTCTTTTGTCTTTTTTCTTTTGATTGCTCCTGCACTCACCTCTGGTTGTTGTCTTGCAGGCTGCTCTGTATCATCAGTGTGGATCGCCTGCTGTTGTGGACCTACACAGCTTCAACCACTATAATTGTAAATATTTGCCATTTCTGTTGGCCTATTCTATTATAATTACAGATGTTAATATTAACTTCAGAGAGATAAGTCTGTTAAAATACACAGTAGTTTCTGCAAATAGCAGACATATATTACTGTAGCTATGAAAACCACCATCAGTCCTCTCTAATAATTACAGCTGTTAATCAAAATATTAGAACAATCTCTTTATCTATGGTTGTTACTGATTACACTATCATTACATTTACAAACAGAGAAGGAGAGAGTCTTTGTAAATTACAAAACCAGTGAAGTTGGCACGTTGTGTAAGTCGTAAATAAAAACAGAATACAATGATTTGCAAATCCCTTTCAACCTATATTCAATTGAATTCACAGCAAAGACAAGATACTTAACGTTCAAACTAGTAAACTTTGTTATTTTTTGCAAATATTAGCTCATTTGGAATTTGATGCCTGCAACATGTTTCAAAAAAGCTGGTACAAGTGGCAAAAAAGACTGAGAAAGTTGAGGAATGCTCATCAAACACTTATTTGGAACATCCCACAGGTGAACAGGCTAATTGGGAACAGGTGGGTGCCATGATTGGGTATAAAAGCAGCTTCCCTGAAATGCTCAGTCATTCACAAACAAGGATGGGGCGAGGGTCACCACTTTGTGAACAAATGCGTGAGCAAATTGTTGAACAGTTAAAGAACAACATTTCTCAACGAGCTATTGCAAGGAATTTAGGGATTTCATCATCTACGGTCCGTAATATCATCAAAAGGTTCAGAGAATCTGGAGAAATTACTGCACGTAAGCAGCAAGGCCGAAAACCAACATTGAATGCCCGTGACCTTCGATCCCTCAGGTGGTACTGCATCAAAAACTGGCATCACTGTGTAAAGGATATCACCACATGGGCTCAGGAACACTTCAGAAAACCACTGTCAGTAACTACAGTTTGTCTACATCTGTAAGTGCAAGTTAAAACTCTACTATGCAAAGCGAAAGCTATTTAGCAACAACACCCAGAAATGCCGCCGGCTTCGCTGGGCCCGAGCTCATCTAAGGGGCTGTTTACGTGGCGCCGAAAACGCTCAAATCCGATACGTTTTCATTGCGTTTTGGCCTTCCGTTTAGATGGAGCGCGTTGCGTTTTTACTGAAAACGGAAACTTTTGAAAACATCCTCCAGAGTGGAAAGGTTTGAATCCGCTCTCCATGCGGCTCCGTGTAAACCCGTATCAAAGCGTTTCAGGGTGAAACGCTGACGTCCCCGCATGCGCAGTACTATTTCACATGAAGGCTGCGCGCGCATACCAGGAACAACAACAGCTTCGGCCGTCCGCCGAGTAACGTGTGAGCGTCTTACCGTGCTCGGTTTATTATCCAGACAAAACTATCCAGACAGATTTGTTGTCCAAACTGATTTCTTGTCCTTAAAAGAAACTCCTGCTTCTCTGTGCGTCTATTCGCCATTGTTATTTGTGAATGGTTTTCTCCTTCGTTCGTGTGTTGTAGCAGCGCTGCCTCTCTGCAGACCTACACCGCCATCTACTGAACCGGCATGCACACTACAGCGGATTAACAGGGAATTAACTCGTCTCCAGCGTTGTCATCTGAGCGCAGAAGAATTTGAAAATGCAAAGGAAGAATCTTTGCGTCTTTGAGTCAGGAGTTTCCATGTAAACGGCCCCTAAGATGGACTGTTGCAAAGTGGAAAAGTGTTCTGTGGTCTGACGAGTCCACATTTCAAATTGTTTTTGGAAACTGTGGTCGTCATGTCCTCCTGACCAAAGAGGAACAGAGCCATCCAGACTGTTATAGGCCCAAAGTTCAAAAGCCAGCATCTGTGATGGTATGGGGGTGTATTAATGCCCAAGGCATGGGTAACTTACACATCTGTGAAGGCACCATTAATGCTGAAAGGTACATACAGGTTTTGGAGCAACATATGTTGCCATCCAAGCAACGTCTTTTTCATGGACGCCCCTGCTTATTTCAGCAAGACAATGCCAAGCCACATTCTGCACGTGTTACAACACTTTTACTGGCTTCGTAGTAAAAGAGTGCGGGTACTAGACTGGCCTGCCTGTAGTCCAGACCTGTCCCCCATTGAAAATGTGTGGCGCATAATGAAGCATAAAATACAACAATGGAGACCCTGGACTGTTGAACAACTTAAGCTGTACATCAAGCAAGAATGGGAAAGAATTCCACCTGAAAAGCTTCAAAAATTGGTCTCCTCAGCTCCCAAACGTTTACTGAGTGTTGCTAAAAGGAAAGGCGATGTAACACAGTGGTAAAAATGCCCATGTGCCAACTTTTTTGCAATGTGTTGCTGCCATTAAATTCTAAGTTGATGATTATTTGCAAAAGAAAATAAAGTTTCTCAGTTCAAACATTAAATATCTTGTCTTTGCTGTGTATTCAATTGAATATAAGTTGAAAAGGATTTGCAAATCATTGTATTTTGTTTTTATTTACAATTTACACAACGTGCCAACTTCACTGGTTTTGGGTTTTGTAGTTGCCTCATCTCAAGGGGCTAACCTATTATACATTTATTTTCAATGGTAAAATCTGATAGAGACTAGTTTATGGTCTGGGTGACCCTAATTTAGCACTGCCAATATACTCACATTTAAGTTTCTTTGTCTCAAAAAATACAAATGATAATAATAATGAAGCATAAACAAAAAGTATGGCATTGACCTTCTCTTATGTAAAGCCTCTAATATTCATTAAAATGTAACATTATACAAAAAAGACTGATTGACAAGTCACAAAGAATTTGTGATATTTAAAGGGATGTAACATAATGTAGAAGCCACACACTTACTGGCAACATGCTTTCATAAAAGTGAGGATTGTAATTGCTTAACTATTTCTTTAGTCAGCAGCTAATTTCTCCAAAACATCATGACATACAGAATCTTCCAGAAGCTCCTTGTTGTCATTGTCTCACTCATACAGTATAAACTGAATGTACTAACAGAGAGTTGATGCTGTCTGAACAGGTTCTTCGAGTGAGCCATAAAGAAACGTCTTGTTCTCCTGAGTGACTCTTGACTCCATTGATTGTATCCTCACACACAGACAGCAGTGATGGAGCAGATGCCGCTGAATGAACGCTCTGTCATGACCAGCCGTCTCAGACACTCTCTCCTTTCTTCTGCAGCTATCTGAGAGCCCCTCGAGCCATGCAGCCTTGTCCCCGTCATCTGTCGGTGGCAGACGCTGGGTCAGCCCAGAGAGGCAGCAGGTGGTGACGGGCCACGATTCTGACTGGATGAACCTTTCATGTCCCCAACTTCCAAGAGTCTGGGCATCACTTTGCTCTAAAGAGAGAATATGTGCATCTTAGAGTGTCTACCTGCTCTGACAACACAGAGTCAACATCTGCTGATCAAATCAGACAGGAGAGACTTCCCCTTATGTTACCAACCCACAAGAAAATGTTCCTGCAGATACATTTCAGATGTTGAAGTGGGATTGTGTTTCAGGACACACAGACTGTGTTTTTTATGTTCCCACTTTTAAATCAACCATGAAATACCATGCAGTCAAACACAGATTGATTTCCCTTTGAGTCACTCTCTCTGCAGCTGCTGGAGTGTTTTTTCTTTTTCAGAGGTTTAGACAGAAAATGTTACAGGAGTCAGACGGTTAAGATGACATGACGGGAAACAACCACATTAGAGCTGGAGAAAGAAATCTCCTCAGTACCACTATAATCAGGATTTTATTGCTGAACAATGGAGTCTTGCTGACTGAAACATAACAGGCAGGACATTATGTCTTTCAATAATCATAACAGAATGATTATTGATATAGAGAAGAGTGCTGGACTGCAGTAAACATTGATTTTTCTGTTTTAATATTTCCGCCTTGTCTGCAGTATGTTTTAAAAGACATTTAAACCAAATAATCTAGATCAGTGCTATTTGTGTTGCTGCACAATTCACTGTCTGATGTCTACAGATATTCTCTTATTTTAAATCTGAACTGAGGACACTAATACCCCTTTCAGACTGGCCAAAAAAACCCATGTAAACCTGGTAACAACTGGCTCCTGTCTGCAGTTTGAAGAGCTTTAATCAGCAATTCGACCTGTGTTGACTGACCCTGCAAGCAACACAGGCTTTGGCTTCAATGGGAACATCACACATGGTCGATCCACTAATTTACGGACGATGTCGGCGTAGCATCCCCACGGCATAACATCACACCCCTCCATCTGTAACTTACGTAACTCTTTGTGGTTACTTGCAAATATTAGCAGGTTAACCCATGTTGAAAAAACCCGGGTTGGCTGCTTATTTCAGAGTGAAAGCGGTATAATAGTTTCAAGTTTGTTGGTGGAATTCTTTCACATTGTGGCTTAGGCCCAGTTTAAACGACAACATTGTAAACAGAAAGGGATTGTTTTTTTCTTTGCATGTTTAAAAGCACTCTGTGTTCACACTGAGATGCAAGAACAACTCAAAACACTTTAGCATGCATACAAGGGTAGCAGTTGGCATTGTAGGTTTGTCGTAAAACAGCGGTGTTGTTACATGGGTACGCTTTTCAGTGAAGACAAACTTTTCATAAACAAAAATGGAAGATGCAGGAGTTTCTTGTCTGGACAAGAAAAGTGTCTGGATATTTTTGTCTGGATAACAAACCGAGCACAGTCAGCTGCACACATGTTGTTCAGTAGCCAAAGCTGTTGTTGTTTTCGGTATGCATGCACAGCCTTCATGTGAAAGAGTTCTACACATGTGCAGTACGCCAGCTTTTTCTCTGGAGATGCTGATTCCTGTAAACCGAGGAGACAGATACAATCAACACTTTCAAAACTTTCACTTTGGACCCTGGCTTCAAAAGTATATGGATTCGGGTCATCTGGCACCATTCTCTTGTAAACGAAAGGTGACAATGAAAACTATCTATTTCAGCTGTTTTCACCATTTTTCGTTGTCATGTAAACGGCGTCTCAAGAGTTATAATAATGCACTTTTCAATAGGAGCAAGGTCAGGACTGCAGGAAGGCCATTCTAGTACCCACATTCTTTAACAAGGCAGCCACACTGTTGTAACATGAGCAGATTGTGTCATGGCGTTGTCTTTCTGAAAGAGAAAGGGATGTCCCAAGAAAAGATGCCACTTGGATGGCTGCATATGTTCCTCCAAAACCTGTATGCACCCTCAGAAATCTTGTCCTTCTGGAAGAAAAAAACGAGTCCCTCAGTCAAGCAAGCTGAAGTAACCAGTCTTCCTTGGTTCTTGTCCTCATAGGACACCCACTTCGTGGTCTGTCTTTGACATATCCAGTCTCATGGAGCTTTGTCCTAAGTTTGGAAATGGTACATGCAGAGCTCTACATGCACATGGAGAGCTCCCTGTGCTATCATTGGCCAATGTCTCTGATGTGCTAAAGGAATTATAAGAGGCAAGAAAAACATCAAACCTGCTCGACCTTCTGCCTTTAAGACCGGTCTTTTGTTGTTGGTCACTATTACACTACACTACACTTACATTACAAGAGATAAAGTAACAGATTTTGTGGCTGACAGGTCCCAAAATCCTACAAGTGTTGGGTCAGGGCATAATCATTCACGTTGTTTGACCTTGACATAGGACCCCCCTCCAGTAATGTTCTGATTGACAATGCTTCATGTCTACTGAGTGTAGGGCTGCAACTATAGATTCTTTTTGTAATCGATTACTCTATCAAATATTTTGGCGATTAATAAAGTGATCGGATAACAGTTACATTGCGCTCACTGCTATTATTTTTTTTACATTGAATCACTACGCATTATTATTTTTATTACTAACACACAAAACAGAAAAGCCAGGTCACTTAAATTAACATCTTATTTTTCTTATTTTGAACATTCTGAGCATAAATGGGATCTCAAAATCAAAATCTATACTTTTATTTTTACTCTGGGCCATATCTTGCTTTTTTCAGTATTTTTTTTTAAGTTTGGTTATTTTTGTTTTATTTGTATTCATACCTGTCTCTTTTTGCTAAATTATTGCCTTACCTACTGTACCACATTGATGATCTTATTTTGCTTACTTTATTTCTAGGACCAAATAATATCATACATTATACTAAGATAATTTAACTAGCTAATGTACATTTCTATAACATATGAAAGCATTCCCTACACCTGCTTCCTCTACTCACTGTCGGTGTTTCCTGTTCTACTCTCTCCAATCAAATTAAATGTAAAGTTATTGGATGTGAAAAGTATGTGAACTAAACAAACATAATTTTGGGCAAGTAGCCTCCGCATTGATTTATGTTCTGAACCAGCCTTTACACGGAGCCATAATCAAAGTAGGTTATTTACAAGCCGAAATCTCAGTTATTGATCACATTAGCTGCTTCTGTTGATGTATCATGAGTGTTGTCCTGTTATGTAGCTCTGCAGACTTGACGCACAGACTGGATGTTTACTGTTGACGTGCTGCAGCATTGACGACGTGCTATCATGCTAAGCTACCTGCTAAGCTAACTCCGTTTGACATCAGACACACTGCACTGTGTTTCCTTTTCATCCCTTCTTGTAGTGACCACACACTTGGGACACTCTCTGCCATTTCTTCTGCAGACTCTCTCCTTTCTGTCCCTCTCTTTTCTCTTCCATTTTACAAGCTGTGCAGCAGCGGAGGTAGCAGGCGCATTGTGCCACAGAAATGACCGTCCCTGTCAAACACTGTGCACTGTATAGTAGTCCAGATATATATTTTATATTTATAATTATATATTAAACGAGGCTTCGAGGCACACAATTTGCCTCAAGGATATTTTGTAATGGAATAATCAGGATTATTCGAGGAATCGTTTCAGCCCTAACTGTGTGGTTGGCAATGTCTCTGTTTTGTTTTGATATCTTTTCAGGCCATTGGAACTTCACTGAAGTTGACACAAAAATTCTTTCCTGATGGAAAATAAATAACCTGAGAAGAGACAAGAGGAGTTAAACCAATAGCACCTGTCAAAATGTAACATCACACAAAGTCCCATTTTCTGTGGAAACTCATGTGTCTAAAGAAGAATGTGCACAGTTGATAAGTAGACTAAATGTAAATTATGGCAAGTATAATCAGTAACTCAGATACTTTGTCATATGATATTTTGCCACTACCTCCAAAGACAAAGCCTTAACTTTAAGGCTGTTAGTCATAGTTGACAGATTAAGGGTTTTGCAAGACTGTGGCAAGACAATTTGTCAGTAACTAAAAGCAGGAACCAGAGGGTAAACATGTGTTGAAATAAGCCAAGCTGCTGCAGAGAGACGTGCACTGAAGCAACACTTCATGAACAGGAAGACAACACCAAGCTCCTCCCTCGACTCAATGATTTCCCCCAGTCGGTCACACAAGGTGAAAGGCCTGCAGGTTTCACAACAGGGGAAAAAAAATCTGCTGAGCTGATCAAGTTGTCTTATTCACTCACTACAGCTGTTACTCTCTAAATTTCCAGTAACTTTTGCATCATCAAACCCATTAAAGTGGATCATTCCTGTCTCATGACCCATCCACATTCTGATCAGTGGAATCATAGCAGACGTTTTACGAGACAGCGTGGGGTGGAGAGACAGGGAGCAGCTCTTTGGGATGGGCTCACGTTACAATCAGAAAACATCTGTGGTTTAGGGCAGTCTGGGAGGGTTTGGTACTTACCACACCCCGGCTCATGTGGCTCCAAAATGAATTACATTCAGATTGTAGGGAAGTAGAAGGAAAACACAAGTGTAGAGAAAAGGGCATATACTGTACATCTAAGCATTTTCTCAGTTTTACCCATCATTAATTTTGATACAACAAAAACCAGTATTTGGTTTCTTGAGCATCTCATAAGCCAAGACTGAGTCCAGCACAATAATTGTGAATTTAGAGATCAAATAATCTCCTATAAAGGGAAACATAGACCAACGGCTGTCATACAGGGTTGTTGTTTCCTAATGCTGCTGGTTTTAGGTTCTCTCTCTGTCTTTGTGTGCATTCAAACTTCAGTCTGTCCTGCCGTACTTAAGGCTAGTCCTTGTAAATATAAAGATAAATGCTTTGAGGTATCTTCTTAAATCATAGAAGGTCAATGTGGATTCAGGGATGGTTGATTTGATTTCAGGTCACAGTCGAGATCACAGTGCCTCATGTTTACCCTGATTCCTCACAAACTTTGTGTGGCAAGTGGTAGAAGGAAATGTTAATTTTTATTGAAGACTAAATACTAACAACGCAACCTGGGGAATTTCAACCCAGGAAATAGTTTATTTATCTTAAATCAGGACACACAAGTTTGAAATTACCACAGGGCAAGAGAAGGGTTATAGAAAATATAACAATTCTTTAACACCCGTGACACCACACACACACACGCAGATGATCTGTGAAGAAAACCCACCACCAGGATTGGGTCGGCACCTTGGGCCCACAGCACCTGTCCACAGGAGAAAGAGATTTAAAAACAGTGTTGTTTCATACAACTGAATGTTACACAAAACCAGAAAACATAAAATGAATTAAATCACAACTAATTAAACCCAAGGGTTAATGAAGTCAGTGGCAGTGGGCGGGCTCAGACCCAAAAAATAAGTAATACAGAACACAATTCACAAAAGGAGGCAGAGCCAGAACAGCAGCACAGTTCAGGAGCTGTAGCAGTGGGAATACGTGACTTGGGCCGCCACCAGCGCAGCGTCCCAGAAGCCAATGGAGAGAGGCTGCAGCACAGAGCATCACCGTCAGCCAGGAAAAATAAGGTGGACATCGCCGACTTACCCACAGGGGACACAATCACACTCAGAAGGGCCCCCAGTAGGGCAACATTTCCTTCACGGCACCAACTGAATCGAGAGGAAGATCGTGTCACCATTATGTAAGTTTTGGCACCTTAAACGGGTGAAGAGAGCCTCACGGCATGTTACCTGTGCACTGCAGGAGAGAGAGGGATGACAGGCAACAACAGACAGCCAGCCACCCACAGAGAATTCCAGTGGGGCAGCCCAACCCCACACCACCAACAGTCCCACGCTGAACAAGGAGAGAAGCCCATGTCACCAACAATGCATTTGGCACATTAAAGAAACGGAGAAAGCGGTGCGCATTTTATAGAAAGCACACCTCAATGGCAAACACACAAACGGCACTATAGCCCAACCACGCCACCGGCTCGACCACCCCAGCACACACCACACCACGCCACACCACAGCCACCACAAGAAGGAAAGAGGGAGGGCGTGAGATCCAGCCCCCACTATATAGCGGCACAGTGTTGCCCATCAATCAGTGCAGCTAAAACAGGTGCTGTGCCCACAGTGGGAGGGCCCACACAGCACTTCTGCCACATCTGCATGTTCTCTTTCAATGAAGGACGATGTGATTAAATTTGAAATTCATGCATAAAACATCATCGTTATGGAGCCGCATCATTTTCCTTTACTTTTGAACAAAAAATCTCATGAACATTATGAGGATTTTTTTCTTTAAGTTTGATGAAACAGTCAATATGTTTCATTTTTGAGGTCATCAGACACTGTCATCCTTTCTTGTTAACAGGATAATAATTATAAAAATAACTTTGCTGATTTATTTGTCTGCTCTTGAAAACAAAAGTCAGCAGCAGCTCAGCTAACAGCGAGAACCATTAAATTAGCATCCACAAATGAATTGAAAAAACATTGAACAGGGGATTTATTTGGATTTTTGTGATTTTCAAAGCTAAACATTAACATGATAAATATAACATCTGTGACAGACGATCTGACCAATAAAGACTCTGCATTTCCAAAACTGGAAATCCTCATTATAATAAAAACAGGTATGATAAATGGACACATCAAACAATTTCTCAGTCATGCTGAGTCATGTGGTCCTCTGCTTTCCTGCCTAGTTTACTTGCCTGTTGATTCTTGTGGTACTTGTGGGCCTGCTACTGTTATTTCTCAATAATGGTCACATTACTGGTATGCATAGGAAAACACTAATGAATAACATCAAGCATGTATGATTTTATAATATGCCACAACTGGATAAAAACTTTTGGATTTGAAGAGGTGAACCTCTTTGGTTCATGACTAGCTAGCTGATTGAAATTCACTGTGAGTTCACTTTTGTTAAATTAAAGGAACTTTTCACCTGAGCACCTGTTCTTCTCCACCCAAAACCCTTCCATTCAGTTCGTGGTGGAGGTAGACGCCTCGGACCTCGGACCCAAAAGGTTCACCCTGTGCCTTCTTCTCTTGCCTACTTTCACAAGTGGAAAGAAACTACGATGTGGGCGATACAGAGCTGCTGGAGGTGGTGGGGGCTCTTAGAGAGTAAAGCACTGGTTGAGTTACCTTCATAATCTGGACTGATCATAAGAATCTCTCTTACCTGCACTCCGCTAAAAGACTTACTCCCCATCAGGCTAAGTGGTCCCTTTTCCTCAGCAGATTCAACTTCACCATCTCCTATGGGCCAGGATCCGAGAACACTGAGCCTGACGCCCTTTCCCGAGTGTTCTCACCTCCCTCTGAATCGTCTACACCTACATCCAAATTCCCGCCGCCTGTATCCTTGGTGGGAGATTGAAAGAGCCATTAGGGAAGCTCAAAGGGACCAGCCTGATCCAGGCACAGGGCCTCCTAACCAGTTATTCATCCCGGAGTCTACTTGCTCTGAAGTTCTGCAGCGGCTACACCCTTACAAACTTACCTGCCATCCCGGAGCTAATCGCACCCTCCAGTTCCTCCAGCAAGTCTTTTGGTGGCCTAATACGGCAAGAGACACCAGAGAGTTTGTGGTTGCCTGCTCAGTCTGCACCAGAGGAAAAACTCCCCACAAATCCCTTGCTGGACTGCTGCACCCTTTGCCCATCCCTAACAGCCCATGGTCTCATATTGCTGTGGACTTTGTCACTGGACTTCCTCCCTCTCAAGGTAACAGTTATTCTCATAGTGGTAGATCATTTCTCTAAAACAGTCCACTACATCCCTCTACCTAAGCTACCTTCAGCCTTTGAAACAGCAGATTTACTTGTTTTCAAATTACATGGCATGTCCAGTAATATTTTTCCAGTCTGTGGTCCCCAGTTTTCCTCCACGGTCTGGAGGAAGTTCTGCAAAAGCCGTAGGTTTTGCCAGCTTGTCTTTGGGGTTTCATCCACAAGCTAGCAGCCAGACTGAGTGAGCCAATCAGGACCTGGAGAGCACGCTCCGTTGTGTGGCTGCTTATCATCCAGCTTCTTGGAGGGTCCATCTACTGTGGATTGAATACGTCCACAACTCCCTCTCCTACGGGTATGTCAGCCTTTTAGGCTTGCTATGGCTTTCAACCTCCCCTTTCCTGAGCAGGAGACCGAGGTAGCTGTCCCTTCGGTGGGAGAATAAAGGAAGTCTGGAGAAGTTTCAGGACTGCTCTCACCAGCTCGGCTGAGAGGAACAAGCAGACCATCATTGCGCTCCATCACCAGCTAATCGTCCTGATCAAATAGTTTGGCTCTCCTCTCAGGATCTTCCACGGCAAGTCAAGTCCAGTAAGCTTGCTCCATGTTATGTTGGTCCATTCCCTGTTGAAAAAGTTATTAACGCTTGTGCTGAGACTCAGGTTACTGGCTTCCTTCAAGATACAACCCTGCTTAAACCGGCGGCTACCGCTGAACAGTGTACTTCTTGGTGATAGGTGTATCATTATGAATTCTACAGAGTCAATATGGCCTCAATATTTGATAGTCGTCATCCATTAAGTTTGGCTCATGTAACAATGGCACAGTTCAAAGTAGAAACACGTGTTCCAACTTTGAACTAAGGTCTACCTTCTAAGAGGACCTGGATTTAAGTTTCTAAAGTTGTAGAATCATTTAAAAGTCATTCTTGTTCTTTTTCTTCTTGTAATAAAAATAAAACTTGTCGGGAATTCTGTTAAAAGCGTAGTCCATGTTCACAGTTTTTATGTATTGGGATACGTATCATATCGTGGCCTCAGTATCGGGATACATATCGTATCGTGAGGTTATTGGAAAAACCAAGCCCTAATTCATACACAAAGATATACCAAGAATTTTTTCAATGTCCCATAAAATGTCTGTCCAGTATGCTTGAATGTTAGGACAGAAACAGACACAATGTGCTTAGGTTCCCACTGGATTCTTAAATTTTAGGCATAAGGAGAATGTTTTGGAGTTCATTTTGTGTCTTTTACTGGGAGAGATCTGTAGACAGTGCAAGATTTTATATTGTAACAATTTAACATGATTGCATAGTGATACTTTCTTTGTTTAGTTCCATATCACTCATCCACATTGACACCAAGCTCTTTTTCCTATGTTTTTGTAACAGAACATTCAATACATTACGTTGACTACAGACATATAAAAACCACTACCAGGTAAATGTGGTGTCCTTCCATTTTTTTCAAAATGTCTCCAAAAATTGCTTGTATTTCTCTTGTTTTGGATCAGTAGTTAGACATTTTGGGAAAACGCTGACACACACATTTGTCATCATTATCTGACACCTCAGCAAAAACACGCTCTTTAATCTCATGTAGCAGTGAACTTAAGACATCATTTGCTGTAACCTACAGCAGTAGTGCATAAATAACCAACCTCTGACATATATAACACTCTGAGTGAACTACACGGTTTTATCGTCATGACTGCAGTCTCATTGTTTGATAGCTATATCTTGTTTTTTCCAAGTGAGAGTTCTCATTAAACTTTTGAACACATACATTAACAAAAATACAAATAGCAAGTAAATCTTTGGCCTTAGACTTTTAGACAAACAAACAGACTCAGCACTCTTCATTCAGATTAATATGGTGCTTTAGCTTTAAGTGTGAAGAGGAGCTTGTTCTAAATTTGCATACATCATCATATCTATCAGGTCCTCTTCTGAACACTGCCCTTCTCTGTCTTAAGATGTCTGAAGTCTTTCCCAATGTGTTCCTCTTACAGATGCAAAAAATGAAAAAAAGGGAGACTTCTGTGGATATATAACTGCTGTGCGAAGGTGGTGCACACCCTGTGCTGGATTTGACCTCCTTTTTCTGCTTTACTGTCTCTTAATGAAGACGAGAACTTCAGTTTTACATTCCACTGTTTTGGATAAAGTCTGCAGTGTGTGTGTGTGTGTGTGTGACAGAACCCATCATACTGTTGTAGGGTGACAGTGAAGCTTGTCCTTAGCTTAATCACTTCCCCTCATTGTCTGTCCCTGGCTGCAGGAAGGAGTGGATGGAGAAAGATTGCATTTCCTTTCAGCAAACTGTCACCTTGTGGTTTCTGTCGGGCTCGAGTGCTTTCAGTAGGCTAACAGGCAGCTGCTCTCTGCTTTTTTTCCTTTTTTGTTAAGTGAATGGTTGTTTATGTAGAGGTGGTGGTGGATGGAGCGGACGCAGGAGGGAGATTTGTAACCCGAGGAGAAGAGAATCCCTCGGGTGTTAACTTTAGAAAAAGGACGGAGCTTGGGGAGGCGGAGCACGAAGAGGAAGAGTGAGATGTGAGCAGGGATAGTGAAACTGAGGAGGAGCGAGGAGAAATTATCTGATTGAGTTTGAGTGTCAACAAGGAAGGGGAAAAAAAGAAAGCTGCTCAGCAACAATACGGGCTGACTGTGAAGGTCAGGCCTCAGTCAATCATTACTTCGTCTTTGGTAAACACTTTCTTCTGTCATTTTCTGCTCCCACACAATAATCTTCAGAAATGTGAACGGGTTATTGGGAAAGTGAAATGATAGCTGCAAGCCAATTACCAAAACACTCTCAGTGAACTGCACTTTCAAAAGGTGAAACTAAACTACCGCTGCTTTGTAGGTGAGGACAAATAACACCTACATGGGCCGGCCACACGGAGAGGAATTCAGGTGTGTCAGCACAAGTTTTTTAATTGTACAGGCATTTCATCCAAAAAGATATATGGTGCTTCAGGAGCTCAAAAAGTCACATTTTTGAAGAGTTAATTAAGCTGAAAATGCTTGATGAGTATTTTTGTTTGGACAAGGAACACCAATAGCTTCAGAAAGGATGATCTGATAGCCCCTGCTCTCAAATTCACTGCATGCTCGAACCAACAACAACAAAATCAATGACAGACTGCAGGGTTACGTTTGTGCTGCTGCATCTACTGAGCTTGTTTTGGCTTTCACAGCAAACTCTTCTGCTCCTAATCTACCAACATGCCCAGCAAAGAGACATGGAGAACAGCAGACACCTGTGTTTGCTTGCATTTATCATGATGTATGCATATACGCTGTCTTCTTTTGTGGTTTTGGTGTCTGTCTGCAGCAGCGTTACAGTGCCACTTACAGGCATGTCATATGTGCTACAGAGCTTCAGTGTTTTTGTGTGGAAGGACACATTTACTGAAACAATGCCTTTACAAATAACTTTTCCAATAAGTGTGGACAGGGCTATAGATTTATGAACACATTCAACATAAACTAACCAGTTGGTTTTAAAACGTGACCTTTTATCACTGATTTGAATGTAACTCCTGGTGCTTCTGCAGATGGCCTTAAGTGGACACCCCTGGAGAGGCAGATTTTTGTTTAGTTAAAATGTTCAACAAGGGGTGCTGGTTTGGCGGAGTGGTTAGCACCCCATGTACTTGCTTCTGCCGGTCCAGGTTCGAATCCCGCCTGGGACCAGTTTGCAGAGTGTCTTCCCCTACTCTCTCACCCCCTTTCACAAGCCTATCCACTGTCTCTCTCCTATCAATAAAGGCACAAAAATGCCCCAAAAATACAAAAAAAAAAAAAAATGTTCAACTGACCAGATGAAACTGTTTGGCTAAGTGAAAGCTAAAACCTGAAAGATTCCAGACTTTTTGCATGAATATCTTTCAAAGGGCCTTTGCTCCTCTAGCCTTGCAGAGCAGACAGACCTGCCTGATTCTGAAATCCTGCAGGTCCGTCTTGCCAGCCTCCGTTGTCAGACGAATTCACTCGGCTGAATTCTTAACGGCCCAATCAGGGAAGAGAGGCGGGAGCTGCAGAATGCGGACGTGACAACAACCAGAAGTTGAGAACCGGAAGTTAAGAACGGATATGCTGATTAGCCTATTGTCCTCATTGCTAGTAAATGAAACTTGGCAAAATCTGCCCTCCTCAGAAGTTTACTTGTAGGGATTGTCTTTGACGAGGTTCATGCAGCATATAAGTGTTAAATAAATCATCTGTGTGGTACAATTTAGTGTAAGACAATAGTACAAAAGTATAAGGCCGTTAGCTGTTAGCAGCTAAGTTAGCAGTTAACGGTAATTAACTGTTGTTAGCTGATAGTGGCTAAGTTAACCGCTATGGCTAATGTCCATGAACTGTTTTTAACTGTTGTTAGCCATTAGCCGCTACATTAGCCGCTATGTGACGTGGATTGGTCTGTGATGAATGTGACGAGCCAAATGATTGTCCAATCACAAGCCTTTGTTTTTTTTAACATTCTGCCCCTGAAAACAAATTCAAAGGGCTCCTACCCAGATGGACAAGTGAAATATTACTGTGGCAGATATATGGAGCTGTCCATCTGGCTTGTCAGGTTATTGCTCCTCAGCCCTTGACTCTTTTATCCCTCTCCTCATTGATTGTTTTATCTGTTGTTCTGGTAAATGTTTATATTTTGAGGTGCTAATCCCTATAATATTGCAATTTTGGCAAATCAAGTGAAATATAAAGAGGGGCTAAAAAGATTATTGTGTGTGTACATGCAGTTAATCTGGCAAAATATTATATAACATATTTCAATACATGTTGATTATGTATATCTCACATGAAGAAACAGACAGCCTCAAGAACACTTCAACAATTACACAATTTTTTTGAAAAAAAAATGTTTTTACCTTCAATTTAAGGCTTCAGAGCACCAGACAGATTAAAATTAGAATGTTTTAAGGTTTGACTTTCTTTTTTCAAGATTTCTGAGCATTGACAAAAATCATTTCCTGTCAACAAAGCTGTGATGTCAGTCTTATCAGACCTGTACAGTGGAGCTCTTAACAACGTGCAGCAGTTTGTCACCCTGCTGTCTGCACGTCCGTACATTAATGCTACACTCTCAGCAGCACGTGTTCAGTCAGAGCATGAATCATTAACCATCTGCTGGTCGGGTGGAACGAAGGAGAGAGGGAGCGCACAGAACAAAGTCTGTTTTTTATGGCTTCTCAGAGACCCAAAACAAAGGATCTGTTTAGTGGCCTGAAGCATGATGGGAAGATTGTGATGAGGAGGGGGCGGTTACAGCAGCAGAGAACAGAGAAGCCCAGTGATCAGTGGTAGTGATGAGGAGATTTTCAAGCTGCTTGTGGCATTGATCCTTGTTCTTTTATTGACTTTCATTATCTAGATGAACAGTTTTATATAAATATGAGCTCGGAGATGGAAATAAATGAACATATACAACCCACTTAGTCTCAAAATATTTAAAAGATGTTCACACTGTTGTTTTCTTAGCAACATAAAATAATTTCCACTCTGAATGTCAAGTCGTTATGCAAACCAGTTAATAGTCTGAGATGCTTTTAAATGCATCAAGCAGCCAATAAACTCTTACAACAAGCTACCTTGGTGTAGAATTATTGTATATTCTTCTGTAAAAGGTCATAGTGTGTATTTTATCAGTCTTGTTTAAACAAGATACATGATTTATGGTGATCATGAGCAAACTGACCACACCACCCATAAAACAAGGGTGTAAAAGACATTTGTGGTTAGTGGAGCATCAGGTTCCTCATGCATTGAAATGCTGAACAGTTTCTACTACAGTCATTGGTCTCTTATTTCCTTCACAGGATTTACAAACCCCAATTCCAGTTCTGAATACAGAGACAAGCAGTAGACAATGTTTTGCAATGCCTTTAAAACATATATATGAATTCAGTACAAGGACACGATAATTAAGCCCTTAAAGCCTGTTGAATCATTTTTGATACCTCTAATCAATATGATCAACTAGGGCTGGGAAATATATTGACTAAATCAATTAATTCAAATTATTTTCTGCAGAAGATTTAAAAATAAAAAATTGAGATTTTTTCATTTAATTACTGAAAGGCGCTATGAGGAGAATCGACTACCGGCGAAATAAAGACTCTGCTATCCATGAGCACGCGCGGTGACTGTCGTAATGCTGCGTTCCAGTAACCTCGGAACTGGGAGTGACATCATCTCTGACTTATCGACGTTCCAGTTGAAATCAGAAAAAAACATGCCAATCTACCAGGCTATTGTTAGCTGTTGTTAGCACGCCCTGCACTGTTGTTCATAAATATCACATGAAGAATGTGATTATAACTATGGCAGCATTTTTGTAAATATAAGTCTAACAATACTATGTATACAGCTGATCTAGAGCGACACACCCCAGTCAGAAGAGCAAATAAATTGATTATTACAGGAGCTAAATAACTGTTCACACTGGGGGCATCCATCTTCGATTGTCAACTCGAGTTCCCAGGAGGAAATTCCAACTTCGGGGGGCGATCCAGTTAAGTTTCCTACTTGGAACTCAAAATTCCTACTTCTGACTACAACTGGAACGCACCAAAAGACATGACCCAATCCAATGCGTGTGTTTGTTTGTTGTTATGCAGCTCGGACCTTTCTCAGGACTCTGCATTGCTTTACAACTTCTTTTTTCAACAACTTACAGGATGCAAAGCGACGAGGTAATGTTTCTCTTTCTAGTTACGTCGCGGTAGTTTTTGATGTGTGACTACAAGCAATTTTTTGGTAAACTTATTATCGTAGTTGTAGCCGGCTATATATCGCTACTTACAGCCTGGTGCTCTAAGATGTGTAATATAAATAATAAAATAATATAAATTTGCTCTAGTTTTAATTGTCTTGTTCCCGAAGTTGAGTATCCAGGCCAGTCCAGCCCTGTCTGACCCAACCGGAAGGCTAAGGAATAGCATTTATAGATAACCTATATAGATGCTATAAAACTCATCTTGAAGTGTGTATTTCGATCAGGCATATATCTAAAAGTGAGACTTTTTTGTAATTACTTACTTGTAATTACTTGTAATTCTCTTTACTTAAATTGTTAGTTGTTGCAAAGTTTGAAAAAATATAAACACTGAAATTTTACAGTTTTCATGATGGTAGCTCTGTCAGGTGTTGCACAAGCACTTTTAATTGCTTGTATTTATTTATTTTTTAAATTAGATTAAATATTGATCAGAGGGAAACATGTTAACAAGCTGTGAAAATCCCTCAGCTTTCAGTGTTTATGTAGGCAAACCTGCCTGCATTAGAACTACATAATCTACATTTTATGACACACACACTTTAATTTTAAGAGGGAAATTCTGATTGTTTAGGAATATATTTGACAACATAAAGGCAGAACTTGATTCGTGTCATTTTTGCGGAGATTTTTTGTTTGAGAGGAGAAACAATCGATTGTAAAATTGTAAATCGACTTTTGTGGAGGAAAATCAGGGAATTTATTTTTAGGCCATATCGTCCAGCCCTATGATCAACAAATTACAAAAAAAAAGCATCTGAATACAATCAGATAAATGATAAAAATGTTTTGTTGTCAATGTATGTAATAAATATAAGTTGCCAAAAACACCTAATGTGTATAATGAGACACAAAAATAGATCTGTTCAACATTGTAAAAATTATTTATTATTTCTATTATTGTTGTTGTTGTTGCTGTTGTAATTATTAATTACAATTATTATGATTATTTGGATTTCATTAGAAAGTGAAATAAACATTTCAGCTCCAAATCAATTGAATTTTCTGGCTTTATATTTTGTTTTCAGTCTCTAAAGGGTTAATTTTCTTTGTGATAAACCTGTAGTATGTTTGCAAAACTTCACTCATTTTGAATTTGGCACCTGTCACACAGTTTTAAAAATGGATAAGACTGGGAAAGCTGAGAAAAAAAAATCCAGGTTGAAAGATTCTGTGGTTGAACAGGTTAACTGTAAACTGGTCATGATTGGGTCTGGAGGATCAGAAGCAAGGATGGAGCTACGGTGATGGTCTTAGAGCCTCTTGCTCAGCTTTTGCCTGGGTATGGTCAATTTTTTGCATTAATGTCAACTTTACCTGAGGGAGGTATTGATTTGATCGTGAGGTACTTACTTGTCAAAGGTTATTCGGCGTCACGTTTACTTCCAGCTTTTGAATGTAAAATGTCAAAGTCCTAAATCTGCACAAACGTCCACTTAGAAACAGGGATGAACTGATGTTCAAGAATATGGTCTAAAACTGTATCCTGAGCCATGTGATCATGCCTTGATCATGAGCTTGATTTGCCAGAAGTTCCTTGAGGAATCTCTGCTGAACTCTGCACAAATGCACTTTCTCATGACAAGAAACTAAGTAAAAATGGGAGGTATAAGATCAGAGGTGAAGGCTGTTGTGTCACATGTTTACCACCCTGGTCATTCTTCTAGACCAAAACTGAGCTACTGTCTGACAATGTAAACCACAGAAATATAAAAAACACCCTGTGTTATCCTTGTTCCAGTCCATACTCTTTTTTTTAAATGTATTTTTGTGCATTTTGTGCCTTTATTGATAGGAGAGACAGTGGATAGGTTTGTGAAAGGGAGTGAGTAGGGGAAGACACTCTGCAAACTGGTCGCAGGCTGGATTCAAACCCAGACCGTCAGAAGTACAGTATGTATATGGGACGTGCATGGTTGCTAACCAGCCCACCAAACCAGCACATTCCAGTCTATACTTGCTTCACTGTTTAGTTGTCTGATATATTTCATCAGCTACACTGACCTTTACATCTGTATACCTTTTTAGTCAGAACTGCAACAAAAATGAGAATCAAAACGAAATTTTCCGTTGAGTAGCCATGTATAACAGTATGTTGCAAGACACACCTGCATCAGCGATTCTGATGAATAATTAACTCATTCTGATGACTGTATCATTCTTTAAATGTTCATTCATTCATGACAATTTATGACATTTTTACAATAATTCTGTAGTTGTTTGTATACTTTAATACTCATACCAAGAACATTCAAGTTTAGCTATGTTGCTTTGCCCATTATTGATGTGGAAGATATTTGTTTTTTAGAATCATTCCAGGACTGACATTCAAAGCTTTAAATAACTATTCAAGGATGTCTGCAAACAAAACAGAGTCAAAGTCAACCTGCTCATTGTAGAGAAAGGATGTCTGATGTTGTCTTATTATTTCTGCATGTCTGGAATAATTCTGTATTTTTAAGCCTTCCATTTTAAATCAGAATGATTTTACTTTAGTGCTTTACCTCTGTTGTTTGTCGATAAGTTGTTCACTTTATAACTTAATTTGAATAATTCAAATAATGGCAAGTTTCCTCATATTTCTAGAGGTAAAAACTTAATGCATTGTTTGCTTTGGTTAATGGGCCATATTTTGCTTGTGTGCATTGTCTAAAGTGTTTAGTGCATGGTAGTTTGTGACATGTTGGTCTATATTTTGTTATTTTGAGGAGGCATACTCTTGGTGCAGAGCCAGGTAGGAGCACAAAATGGATGGACTGTGTGCCTTGATTACATGGGTGATCAAACCAATAAGAGCACCAGCGTTCCGTCCCATTAAATCAGTGCGCCCCGGGCAACTGTGATTCTGCTAATTACAAAATGAGTTTAGTTGTTTGGTCAGAAATTTGGATGGATTATGTTATTGCTCTCCTTTTATTGTCCCACCACACTTCAAGAACATAAACAGGAAATTACATGATATATGTTATAGCTCTGACTTTTAATTGAACCATCCAGAGCTTAAGAAACAATCCAAAAGGCAAGTCATACACTTCCCTTTGAGCTTAAAAGCAAAACCTCTTTGATAGTAAAACTCTCAAGTTAACCCTGACCAGATCAGACACATTTATGTTTATGACAGACCTATTTAGAGATCGAATAACTGTTGGCTTTTAGCAATTACTTTTTGCATTTCCCTTCAGGAATGCATGTCTCTGTTCTCTATTGTGGATATAAAACACACCTCACAGCCTGTTTTATTATCTGTGAGCATAACATTTAGTGAGATTTATTATTATGTTTACAATATCATAAATGTAGCTCTGTGCTCCAACATAGGTTTTTATTGTTTGGTTTTTTAATACAGTTGTTTCCTGCAGAAGGGTGATGAAAACAATGACACAGTTGTGAACTTAATCCTGACATTTTGAGCAAATGCTCTGATATTTAACGTTAGAGGTGTGCTGCTGTGCATCCCACAGGAGAGAAATGAGTTTAATGTGTGTGATTAGAACCTTGCAGATTTGTGCAGATGTGTGCCAAACTCTCCAATGCATTCTTAATATGTCCAAAACATTTGCACATACATTAAATTTTTAAACCAGGTTTTAGGAAGTTTAGTTTAGAGTCAATTTCTGCATCTTTAAGTTGGGAAGACCAGCATTTCAACAGAAAAAAATCTCATTTTTGAGACAAATACATGTCTGGGCACAAAATGGGTTGCATGTTCATTGTTATTTTAACAGCATGAGTGCACAGTTCAGAAATGCCTCCAGTGGTCAGGAGCAAACACTATCAGTTGAACCGCCAATGCTGAGCCATAAATACAATGTTGGGCAGACAGTGTGAAAACTGATGGTCAGATCAAGCTAAAATGTGCTAACACTACTAGTCTCTATCCTGAGTAATATGCAATGATTCATGTTTTCAGTCTATTGATATGCAAACATTAAGAAATGTATAATTTTTAATAGTCTGAGTTTAAAATAGTCACAAAAGTGTCATGAACATTCCTGTCATCAGAAATCCCCAATGATCAATGTCCAAGACTGACCCAGTTTAACAGCTGTTACATCACTGAAATGACATTTTGATGACTGGCTCCTGGTAATCCCCTGACTTTCTTTGCATCACCAGTTACAGATTGACTTGTTGGGATTAAATGTCAACACCCTTAAACAGAAAGGCACTTCAGATATAATCCAGCAGGCTTACGTATCATCCTGGGGCTTTATTTCAAGAGACAGAAATTCAGCAAGTATTTCACCTTTGCATGTAAAAGAGATGCTAGATACTTCTGTCTAAATTCTGTTTGACTGATAGAACAGAGCTCGATATCTTTCATATCTTTTAAAAGAGGCTGCTTCAAGGTAGAGTATGTGTTAGAACTAAAAAGACGTAACCAACAGATGAGTACTGAGGCAGGGAGGTGTGAGAGAAACACAAATCATTGTCATATAGCTCCAGAAACCTCTTTACCATATGTGGTCTCAACTTAATTGGGATGTTTGATAAAAAAAATATATATATATTATAAATATTTGCAAATCCTTTTTAACAACCATTAAACTAAATACAGTAAAAGGTCACACTATTTTCCAAGCAGCAAGGTTTAATTGTTTTGCAAATATTCCATTCTCCTGAATTGGTGCCTGCAACACGTTGAAAAAAAGCTGGGACGGGCAACAAAAGACTGCAAAAGAAAACACCTGTTTATTGGAAACAGGAGAGTGTCATGACAACTGAGGGGGGCAAACAACAGTTTAAGAACGTTTCTTAACATGCAACTGCCAGGAACTTGGAGTTTTCATCATTTCATAATTGAAAGTGAAATTTCTGCATGTAAGCAGGAAGGTCAAAAACCAACACTGGATGCCTGTGACCACTGATCCTTCCTCCGGTATAAAAATGTTTCCAAATGGGTTCAGAAACCCTTAAGAAAACCACTGTTATTTAATCCAGTTTTTCACTACATCAACAAGTGCAAGTTAAAACTCTACCATGCAAAGCCAAAGCCATATATCAGCCTCACCCAGAAACACTGCCAGGTTCTTTGGCCTAAGCTCATCTGAGATGGTGTGCTGTGGTCTAAAGAGTCCGTGCTTCCAGTGGTTTTTAGAAATCATGGACTTCCTTTGGGCAGTAGAGGATCTTTGATGGTATGAGATGTGTAAGTGCCCATGGCGTGGGTAACTGGTCCATCTATGAAGGCGCCGTTAATGCTGAGACGTGCCTTCCAAACAATATCTTTTGCAGGGAGATGTCCTGGAGACCCCGGACTATGACTAACTGAAGCTGAACATCAAGCAAGATTGGGAAGGAATTTCACTCACAAAGCTTCAACAACTACTGTCCTCAGTTCCCAAATGCTTATTTAGAACTAAAGGAGAGGTAATGTAACATATTGGTAAACATGCCACTGTGTTTACTTTTTTGGCATGTACTGCCCACATCAAATTCAAAATGAGTTACTATTTGCAAAAAGAAAGAAAATAAAATGTATCAATTTGAACACTAAATATCTTGTCTTGTATTGAATTGAATACAGGTCGAAAGGGATGTCCCAGTCGTTTAATTTTGGTTTTTGTTTTGGTTTAACACAATGTCCCAACTTTATCAGAATTGTTTTTTTACATATTGGCTCTGCCTGCATAAACCTAACCAACATTTGGTGCTACTTCACCAAGTGCAAAGTTTGTTGACTTTTTCCTTCCCAGCTTTTTATGGTTCATAGTTAAAGTTATGGCCCTTTTCCACTAGCCCTACTCTACTCTACTTGACTCTACTCGACTCTGCCCGGCTCTACTCTACTCGCCTTGTGCTGCTTTTCCATTACCCCCTGTCGCCTGCCCAACGGCGTGCAGTGTTGCTGTAAACAGAGAGCAGCTCTCAATGACCCCTTTTTGAGCGCAACGCAACAATCTGTGGCTTTTTGTCACAAACCGAGTAAAAAAGGAAAGCAGAAGAAGGCTGCAGGTGGCAGGAAGAAAATACCCCTTGAGAAGCACAGGAGAGTTTAGCTACCGCTAGCATGCTAGGTCGTCGCGCTCATGACTCATTGATGACAACATTGTCTGACCAATCAGTAGCCGGCAGTCGGTGACGTCATCTTTTAGTATCACCTCAGCTCGCTTAGAACCAGAGCGGAGTAGGTACTAAAACTAGCTTGTTTTAGGAGGTACCAGGCCAGTGGAAACACACTGCAAATTGAGTAGAGCAAAGTAGAGTAGGGCCAAGGCGTGCTAGTGGAAAAGGGCTATTAGTCCACCGAGCGGTACGACATAAGGTCTTAGGCAATGTTTACATGGAGACTCTGTGACTTGAAATGCAAAGATTTTTCCTTTGCATATCTAAAGTCGATCCGTGTTCAGAGGGAGTCGCTGGAACCAAACGCAATCACTGTAGTATGCATGATGTTTCAGTAGATGGCGGTGTAGGTTAGCAAACAGGCAGTGCTGCTATGATACACGTACAAAGAAGAAAAACTTTTCACAAACAACAATAGCAAGTGGACGCACAAAGACGCAAGAGTATCTGTTCATACAACAACTCTGTCTGGATATTTGATTTGGATAACAAACCGAGCAAGGTAAGCGGCACACACGTTACTCGGCAGACGGCCAAAGCTGCCGTTGTTCCTGACATGAATGAATGAATGCTTTATTTTCGGTTTAAAAAAAACAAAACAAAACAATAAAATCATTGTTAAAAGAAAACAGACAGCAACCGAAAAGGGAAAGGCTGAAGCCCCAAGGCTTATTTTAGCCTACCCTGTTCCACCATAGGAATACTTGAATAATTCACAATAAACATCAGTAGTTGTACATTATTTCAAACACATGGCTTAAACTGAAATATCAAATTCAATTAAATTTCATTGTAACCTTTGATAATTTTACATTTTAAAGTCTTCTTAAAGACAAATATAGAATTACACATCTTTATTTCATTATTTAGTTCATTCCATAACTTTACACCCATAACTGACACACATCTGTATTTGAGATTAGTTCTGACTTTGTGAGTTTCAAACATTAGCAACCCCCTTAAATTATAGATGCCCTGCCTTAGCTTAAACATTTTTTGAATTGAAACAGGAATTGTCTTATTTACTACTCGAAACATAATCTCTAATGTTTTTAAATATACAAGGTCCATAAATTTTAATGCTTGTGATCTTATAAAAAGCTGATTTGTAGGATCACGGTACCCAACTTCATTTATTAACCTAATAGCTCTTTTCTGTAGTTTGATTATCGGATCTAGGTTCGTTTTATATGCATTTCCCCAAATTTCAGCACAATATGTCAAATAAGGCATCACAAGTGAAAAGTACAGTAAATGAAGGCTTTTCTTATTCAGTAAATATCTTGTTCTGTAAAGAATTGAAATAGACTTGGATAATTTCTGTTTTACATATTTTATGTGAGGCTTCCAACAAACTTTATCATCTATAATTACTCCCAAAAACTTAGTTTCATATACTCTTTCAATTTCAACATTATTTAAATTCAGTTTTACCTCAGTGTTAGTCCTTTTACCACCAAACAACATAAATTTAGTTTTACTTTCATTTAGCGATAGCTTATTTAAGGCAAACCATTTGTTTAACTTCATCAATTCTATTTCTACAGTTTTTAACAACTCCTTTATGTTCCCTCCAGAACAAAATAAATTAGTGTCATCTGCAAACATAACATATTTCAATGTATTGCTTACTGTACAAATATCATTTATATATAGAATAAATAACTTTGGTCCCAACACTGAGCCTTGTGGAACTCCACAGGTTACATGTTTCAAATGAGATTTAATATCATCAATGCTCACATACTGAATCCTATTATCTAAGTAACTTCTCAACCAAAGATGTGCTATACCTCTTATACCATACTGTTCACATTTCTGTAAAAGCAAAGAATGATCTATAGTATCAAATGCCTTACGTAAATCAATAAACACACCTACTCCAAACTGCTTATTATCTACAGATGTTGCAATATTTTCAACAAATTCCATCACAGCTAATGATGTTGAGCGATTGCTCCTAAACCCATACTGACAGTCATTCAATAAATCATATTTTTCAATAAAGGAATCTAATCGCTTTACAAACAATTTCTCAAGAATTTTAGAAAATTGAGGCAGTAAAGAAACTGGTCTGTAATTTGACACAACTTGCTTGTCTCCATTTTTATAGATTGGGATCACTTTGGCCATTTTCATTTTATCTGGAAAAATACCAGTTTGAAAAGATTGGTTACAGACGTATGTTAATGGCTCAAGGACACAAAAAATAACCTCTTTTATAAGTGACATATTTAGGTCATGGCAGTCAGTAGATTTTTTTCTCTTAAATTCATTTACTATTTCTAAAATGTCACTTTCACAGACTCCCCCAAGAAACATTGTGTTACATTTATTCAGAGTTAAATTAAAGGTTTCCTCTTTTCCACCTATAAAGGGAATCTCTTTTGCTAAATTAGGACCTACATTAACAAAGTAATCATTAAACTCATTAACCATGCTCTCAATATCCTCAGTTACTGAATTGTCACTTTTAACAATTTTTTTTGGATAACACCTGTCCTTACGATTTTTGATCACCTTATTCAATACACTCCAGGTAGCCTTAATATTCCTTTTATATTTTTGAAGCAATTGTTCATAATACATCTTCTTTTGACATCGCAAAATAGCTGTCAGTCTGTTTCTATATTTTTTATACGTATCCTCCTTTTCCTTTGTTGGATGATTTAAAAATTCCTTGTATAGCTTGTTTTTCTTTTTACAGGCCTTCTCCAGTCCCTTTGTTAACCATGATTTACTCCTCTTTTTAGAGTTTTGTGTCAACTTTTTCACTGGACAATATCTGTCATAAAGCGTCAAAAATGTATTCAAAAATGCATTGTAAGCATCATTAGTGTCCTCCACATAAACTTCCTGCCAATCATGATTTGCCAATCCCGTTTTAAAAGCTGCAATTGCTTCTGGTGTTTTCACTCTGCCTGAATAATGAGTTTGAATTTTCTCTAGAAAATCAAGCTTATTGTTTCTTTCAAGAACTGCAAAAACAGGCAAATGATCACTTACATCTGTCACCAACAGACCACTATTTATCTTGCCATCAGTTACATTTACAAAAATATTATCAATCAAAGTAGCACTATCCTTAGTAATCCTGCTGGGCTTTAAGATCAATGGATAGAAACCCAAACTAAACATAGAATCAATAAATTCAGCAGTTTTCTTATGATCATTTGACTTTAGTAGGTCAATGTTAAAGTCACCACAAACAAAAGTCACCTCCTCTTTATGTTTTTCAAATATTTCCAAAATCTTTGTGTTAAAATGATCAATGCAGGATCCTGGTGTGCGATAAATGCAGCTAACTGATATATTTTCGCCTCTTCCTACCTGAATTTCAATGGTCAAACATTCCATCAGATTATCAATTACAGTTGTCATATTACTAATAACTTTACATTTGCAACCCAAAACTACAAATATAGCAACACCCCCTCCCCTTCTATTCACTCTGTTTTGCCAAAGCATTTCATATCCCTCTAGTCCATCCACCAGTTCTTTATCATTACTCAACCAAGTCTCTGAAATTGCAACAACGTGCACGCGCAGCCTTCACATGAAAGAGTACTGCGCATGTGGTGACGACAGCATTTCACCATGAAAGTCTCTGATTTTGGTTTACATGGCGCTGCATGGAGGAGCATATTGAAAACTTTCCACTCTTGACTCTGGTGCAATAGTTTCCAGATTCAGGCACTCCTTACAGAGTTCTCATGTAAATGCAAGGCCAAAACACAATTAAAACGTATAGGATTTGATTATATTCAGCCTCATGTAAACGGCCCCTTACTGTGCTGATTATGTTTATAGAAGTATCAAAGTGGTGTTTTTCTGTGAGGATAATTCAGATGAAAACCTGCTTTATACATATTATAAAGGAGCTTATTTTCAACAAATCCAAAACATATTAAAGATGCAATGAGGAGTTTCTAAGTAATTACAAAAAAGTCTCACTTTTGGATATAGACCTGATCAAAATACACACTTTAAGATGAGTTTTATAGCATCAAAATAGGTTATCAATAAATGCTATTCCTTAGCTATGTGGTCGGGTTGGACAGGGCTGGACTGGTCTGGATACTCAACTTTGGGAACAAGACAATTGAAACCAGAGCAAATTTATATTATTCAGACACTAATAGAGCACCGGGCTGTAAGTAGCGATATATAGCTGGCTACAAAACTACGATACTAAGTTTTCCAAAAATTGCTTGTTGTCACACATCAAAAACTGCCGCTACATCACTAGAAAGAGATACATTACCTCATTCATTCATGAGGTATTCATTAGCATCACAACAAACGCACGCTTTGGCTTGGGTCACGTCTTTACGACAGTCGCCGCGCATGCTCATGGGTAGCACAGTCTTTATGTTGGCAGGAATAGATTCTCCTCATAGTACCTTTAAAGACTTCAGTAAGTTTTCCGTTGATGGGATTAGCATGATTTTTACTTTCAGGGTGGCCAACAAAGTTGCGTCATACATGCACCACTCTAACCCCCAATTTCCACCGCACGCGAAAGCGCTGCGCCGCGCCGTGATCTTGCTCCGAATCTCAAAACCCACTGGAAGCAGCGCGCCGCGGTGCGCCGCGGAGCTCAATCCGGAGGGGGAGGGCTGATCCCCGGAGAGCCACGGCTCTCATGAGAATAGCGATGTCACACGCTCATAAAACATGTTATAGACTGAGAAAAGCAATAAACAACACCTCACTTCACTTCTCTAAGGTCCCTCTGCTGGTCCCAACCACACAGCTTCGTGAATTATTCAACTTCTGTCCGCCTATATCCGTGTAGAAAGACTATGGTGTCATGCATGCAGTGTTATATATTTCTGTACCTCTACAATTCACTTTTCTTCGTCCATGGTGTCGTGTTGTCTCTGGGACCCTCTGACCGACTGCTGACCTGAAGCTCGTGCTTCCGGTTTCGACGTAATGACAATTAATTGAGGAAAATTACGTGCAAAAGTCCGTGCATTGTGTTTTATTTTGAAACTTCCGGTTACTCCACACGGTGACTTCCTGTCTGGGGCTTTCTTAATGACTCTGAATTTACGAGGTTTGGAAGCGGCCGCGCAGAAAATAGACCTGAAGCGTATCTCTCGCGCCTAGGCGCGCGCCGGCACTTCAGGATCGCGGCGCAGAGCTTTCGTGTGCAGTGGAAGTTGCCTGATAGACTACAATGGGAGCGAAGTGCTCTGCAGGACGTTGCGCGGGGCGGCGCTTTTGCGTCCGGTGGAAATTGGGGCTTAGAGTTCTTCTCTGCTGCCAATGAAGACTTTCAGTGGCCTTCTAATTTGGAGTGACAGAATGTGAACAAGAAGCCACACTAGAAATTATGCTTCATTTGCACTCTTCACAAGGTGTAAGGCACAGAGCTGCTTATTCATTTAGAGACTCTAATGGTTCAGAGCTCTGTTGGTGAAAGAAATCATTCCCCAAACACATCCAAATATAATTATGTGGATTAGTTCACTGTATGAGTGTGAACAGAACATTACAGGTGTGTGGCGAAGGTAAAAATCACTGTAACCTTAATAAGCAGGTGTGAATGCGTGCTACCATGCATTGACTCAGCCTGTGGGGAGAGAATGAGATGACAGACAGCTATGGTAAATACTATAATTTATAGATATTACTTTGCTCTTTATTATGTCTTTTCCTCAAAGCATGTAAGCTCAAGTAAAACATCATTTAGTGCTGCCCGACAGTTTTGACATGTTCACTTGAAATCAATGCACAGCTGTAAAAACATGACATTGATTTTCTAATGGGCCTCATGATTGCTGTTAGGAAGTGAAATAAAAGAGTCACACCAAATAAAGCAGCCATGTGTGGCTAATGTTTACACTCTGCTAAAGTGGTGTCAATACAAACAGAGCAATTATGATTTTAAAGCATATTATTATTATGATTAGACCAGGGTTATTTAAGGCCAGATGTACACACACTAAACAACTCTCTTGTTGTTCAATGAAGCTGGGACGTTGTGTACAACATAAATAAAAGCCCTCTTTTTGACCAATTGAACAAAAATGTTTCATGTCCAAACTGGACAAATACCATTTTGTTTGTTTGTGTGAAATATTGTCTTATTTTGAATCTGATGCCCACAACTTGTTCCCAAAAATCTTGGACAGGGGTTTGCTGTGCTGTGTGTGACATCTCCTTTCTTTTTAACAACACTCAATAACTGTTTGGGATCTGAGGACACTAATGAGAAATTCTTTTCCATTCCTGCTTGACTTAGGACTTCAATTGCTCAACAGCTCTGGGTCTCCTTTGTTATATTTTGCACTTCACAATGTACAACACTCCTTCAGTGGGAGACAGGTTCGGACTGAAGACAAGCCACTATAGAATCTGCACTATTTTGCTCTGAGGCTGGCTGTGGCTTTACAATGTCTTGCTAAAATAAGCAGGGACGGCCCTGAAAAGGATGTTGCTTGCAGCCAGAATATGTTGCTCCAAAACAGAATGTATCTTTCTATCAATCAATCAATCAATCAATCTTTATTTGTATAGCGCCAATTCATAACAAGTGTTATCTCAAGACACTTTACAATAGAGCAGAAAGCTCTTCATTTTATGGATAGACATACAGTATATGCATATATATATATAATACACATATACATACATATACAAATATATACATCCAACACCCAACATGAATCCATATAGCCAATCATGAATCCCTCCATCATGGCTCAAGAAAAAACCTTCTGTTAAGCAGCAGGAAATCTTGAATGTGGATCCCAGTCTCATGATGAACAGCAAATCCACACGATGCTGTGTTGGGCGCAAGGGCGAAGGAAGGGAGGTAAGAGGAGACAAGTGGACTAGAATAAGAACTAAAGTTAGTGACAGATCCATGAACCATAGACCTGTCATCTGATTTATTAGAGGTTAGCCTCTTGAGATGCTACATCTCATTTTCAGGAGGGTCCTCATGTCTGAATGGTTGTGGTGATCATTTTATAGAAGTATAATCTTAGATATTCTTACTGAAAATAAGAATTTATGGTAGTGACGAACTCATGGGTGCCCAGACCACAAGTGCATCCCTACCATATTTGTCTCTGTTAAGTATCAATGTCTTCAAGGCCTCTTGAGATGTGACATCCCATTTTCAAGAGGGACCCCACGACTATGTGGTGATAAAAATAGATACTATAGAAGCGTCAACCATGGATAGAGAGTTAATGCTAATATTTACATTGACAGCTATAATGATGATGGGAATGGAATGGGTCTAATGAAATGGCCAAATATGTGTCATGTTTGTAATTGTAGTTTTTGAGGCTTTGTGACTCCACAGCAGCAGGCAGTCTCCACCAAGGATCCCAGGCCACCTACAAGACAAGAGCCAGAGACGAGTACAGGAGCAAACAAAAGGGGCAAAGCCAGATGTGGAGAGAGACTGTGAGAGAGAGAGATAGAGCCCAGTGTGCCAGATCCCCTTGGCAGTCTAGGCCTATTGCATCTTAACTATGAGTCTAATTTATGGACTATAAGCTGGTCCCAAACTGAAAGCTTTATCAGAGAGGAATTTTTTAAGTCTAACCTTAAAGATAGAGAGGGAGTCTGCCTCCTGAACCGTGGTCGGTAAATGGTTCCAGAGAAGAGGAGCCTGATAACTGAAGGCTCTACCTCCCATACTACTTCTGGAGATTGATGGTACCACAAGCAGGCCAGCATTTTGAGAGCATAATGTTCTAGAGGGGTTGTATGGCACTACAAGCTCTTTAAGATAAACTGGTGCCTGTCCACTGAGAGCTTTATAGGTGATGAGAAGAATCTTGAATTCTATTCCATATTTCATGGGAAGCCAATGCAGAGAAGCTAATACAGGATTAATGGTGCGTTCCAAGATGTGCAAGGTACCCATGCTATGGGCACTAAGCTTCCTTCATACAATCACAGATGCTGGTTTTGAACTTTGCACTGAAACAGTCTGGATGGTCTTTTTTCTCTCCAGCCCGGAGGACATGACGTCCATTCCAAAAACGACTCAAAAAGCCGCAGCACACTTTTCCAGTTTGAGACAGTCTGTCTCAGATGAGCTCAGGCCCAAAGAGCCTGGCAGTGTTACTGGACGTTGTTGATATATATGTTGCTTTGGTTTTGCATTGTAGAGTTTTAACTCGTTCTTGAAGATACAGCAACAAAGTGTGTTTACTGACAATGGTTTTCTGTAATGTTTCTGAGCTCACATGGTAATATCCTCCAAAGAATGATGTTGTTTATTGCAGTGTAATCTGAGGGAATGAAGACCATGGGCATTCAGTGTTGTTTCTTTGGCCTTGCTGCTAATGTGCGGATAAATGTCTTGATTCTGTGAATCTTTGGATGATAATATATATGCGTGTGTATACATGGGCATCAATTTTGACACATCCAAGACCGCGAAGTTGAAAAAACACTGTAGTACCCTAACAAAAAATAACTAACAAAATCAATGACTTCATGATACCAGTTTGTCAGAGTGGAAAGCAACCATCTTACATAAGATGGATATTCCATTATTTGTCACACAGGGGGAAATTTCAAAATGTAATTGCCGGATCAATTCCAGATTTCATTTCCAGCCTGATACCTGTTTGCTGTGTGGCCTCCCCTGTTTTTTCTGCTGCCTTTGAAATCAGAATATCCACTGTCTCTATCCTCACTGTCTGATAAAGGCTGAAATAACAATTAAACACATTTCAAAAAGAGAATCCTTGACATCACGTCATCAGTGAAAGAGTTAAATCCTGTACATCATTGAATATTTCAAAGTTTTGAAGTTGTTTAAGAGATTTTACTTCTGCACAGATGCACAGTTGAGCATTTTAGTCAGATTGGGCAGAAAGCTTCTCCTGGACTTATGGTTGAACTGATGTAGTTTTGAAGGTCACAGCTCTTTTTTTAGGTGTTTTTAAACATCCATATGAACATTAAAGAAACTGTACATGTTGTAGAAGTATATGACCATTTGGCCTTCATTCTAGTTCTTGTATAAAACAGGATTTTTCACGTAATCGGTGCACCATAGCATGTTTTGTTTTCCCAGTTACTGCACCATATTGCACATTCAAGAAACAGATGCATCCCTATTTTCAAAAAGTTACTGTGGCTGAATTTTTGGCAGCACAATCACACCAAAACACACTGTAGGTGGGCCTGTGTGGTAGACTATAATGTGTCATTGTGAGGAAGATAATGCACTCAAAGCCAATGTGTGAGGCAGCAAACAACAGTGTGTTGCTATAATGGCAGGGGGCAAGGATTGAGCGTAGCTGCAAGCTGTCACACTCCTGACTTAAAGAGGCAGCACGCCAACATCACACACACACACACCTACACCTACACACACACACACACACACACACACAGCAGCTATTATACCCAGGCAGCCAGTCAGGAGGAAATGAAGCATCACTGTCATCCGTACGCAAACACACACACACTCATCCCAGCCTAAAGTGTTCTCTTTTGTTAAGGAGGGCAACAAAAGACAGGGTGACAAAGAGAGGAGGAGATGGTACGTCTGAGGGAGGCGATGAATGAAAGAAGAGGAGATGGAGGACAGAGTGAAGAGCAAACAGGGTGCTGATGTGATGGACAGGTGAAGGCAGGCAGGGAAATGAGCGACTGGATGAGCAAATGTCTGTTATTATTACATTTAAAACTAGGCAGATGCCAGGGTAGGACAGGCGTCACACGATGATTTAATGCCAGATTTTTGACTTGATTTAGCCCTCTTAACAATCCTGAGGGTATGACCCATGAGAAAGCTGGTTGCAACAAATTATTCCTAAAAAACTAAAGGTTTTAACATGAATATCTTTTAAATTTACCTTTATCTTAATTTGTGTTGTTTTTGCCAGAGTCAAATTCCTTGTATGTGTTGTGTACTTGGCAATAAAAAACATTCTGATTCTGATTCTAAAACACAAATGGATACATCTGAGATGACTCTCTTCTTCATTTTTCTTGTTGTGATCAGACCTTCGCTGCTGTCGGACCTACTGAAGTGTCATCTCCGTGTCAGTGCAGCACACACCAGCCGCAGTTGCTCAGCTCAGCATGGATCTGATTCAACTTCCTGCCACACTTCACATAAACAGAGAAAGGGATTGATAGGCCCTGTCCCCCAAGGCCCTCTATGTGCAGTCCCTTAACTTTGACTTTCTGTTCAAGAGAATGGTAAATGGTAAATGGACTTGAGCTTATATAGTGCTTTTCTAGTCTTTTGACTACTCAAAGCTGCTTTACACCGCAGGTCACACCTACCCATTCACACCCATTCACCCTCACATTCACTTCACTGATGCTTCAGAGTTTCTATGTTAGTTATCCATCAGTATCTCTAACACATTCACGCCATTTCATGCCCATTTACACACCGCTGACACAGCAGTGGGAGTCTTGCTCAAGGACACATCGCCATGTGTCGTCCAGAGCTGGGCTTGAACCTGCAAACTCCCGATCACTGACCGAGAGCACAGCGCTGCCGACGCCCCAAAAAGGCAGTCAATGGGTATGAAATGTTCAGCTAACAATGAAGGACAATCATTTGTTTGATAAAATGCCCACCTACAGCGACAGGTGGACTGAATCTGTAATGTCTCCTCTGTCAAATTGTTCTAGAAACAGCATGTGTTTCTAGTTTTTTAACTGAAAATAACGTACATTCAATATGTACATCTCAGAGAAAAGTTTGGAAACATTATTGTGTTCAATTATTTCTCCCATTTTATAATAGTAATTGTTTTTTTTTTTATGTTATATTGTTGGAAAGCCAAAATCCTCTGCAACTGGAAGCTCTGGTATCATTTTCAGACTTGGGGCCAAGAACCATGAGGTGAAGCTAAAGGCAAGCCATGAAGTGGGGTTCCAGGAAGGAAACTCCTCAGGAGAAACAGTTCCTCAACCGAGGAATTGTTGGTCTACTTCTAGGAAAGAGGGGATTTTGGCACATTTTAAGGTGCTGCTCACACATTTAGCTGTGTTGCTATTCCATAAACACAGAATACTCACACATTGTAAAGGTGAGCATCACATTTCCCAGTTATATAAAATGGTACTGGAAAATATATAATCAAAGTGAAATAATCAATAGAAATAAGGTTTCTTAGTTTGTTATGTTATTTTTTTCTAGGAGAAATAGCTCAGAAATGAAACAACAGGGGGCGGAAATCTTCATCTTCACCATGCAAATCCATGTAAACTGGGCTGACAAGTAACCTGAAAGGTTTATTAACTTTCAAGAAACATGTAAACAACAAATATGTATTATGTTTTGTTTTCCAAGACAGTGTTAATTTTATAGGACATGTCCAGCTCTGAGTTATGTGACCCCCAAATTCCACTGGACACTGCGTGCCGCACCGCGCAGCGTCCTTGAAACGTATTGCGGAGCATTTCGCTCCCATTGTAGTCTATCAGGCAAATTCCACTGCACGCGAAAGCGCCGGCGCGCGCCAAGGCGCGAGAGATATGCTTCAGGTCTATTTTCTGTGTGGCTGCTTCCAAACCTCGTAAATTCACTGTCGTTAAGGAAGCACCAGACAGAAAGTCACCATGTGGAGTAACCGGAAGTTTCAAAATAAAACACAACGCACGGACTCTTGCATGTAATTTTCCTCAATTGTTTGTCATTACGTCAAAAGCGGAGGCACGAGCATCAGGTCAGCAGCCGGTCAGAAGGTCCCAGAGGCAACACGACACCATGGACGAAGAAAAGTGAATCGTAGAGGTACAGAAATATTTAGCATTGTATACATGAAACCATACATCTTTTCTACGTGGATATAGGTGGATAGAAGTTGAATAATTCATGAAGCCGTGTGGTTGGGACCAGCAAAGGGACCTTAGAGAAGCGAAGCGAGGTGTTGTTTATTTCTTTTCTCAGTCTATAACATGTTTTATGAGCGTGTGACATAGCTATTCTCATGAGAGCCTGTGGCTCTCCGGGGCTCAGCCCTCCCCCTACGGGTCTGTGAGCCGCGGCGCTTCTGGATGCGCAGCTTTCAGTGGGGTTTGCCTGTCGGAGCAAAACCGCGGCGCTCCCCGGGGTGCTTTAGAGTGCAGTGGAATTTGGGGGTGACACTTCCATAGGAGGACTATTGAACAAAACTAACAAAACTATGTTTATCAGAAAAATAATGACATATGGAAAGATTCTTGGAATTGAATCGATCAGTCATTTTATGATATTTAAATGATTACAGAGGAACATTTCAAACATCCCCTGTTCATCAGAGAGGCAAATAATCAAAAAAATACTTATTGCATTTATATTCTCAACAACTACAAATACAATTTAAGCCATATATTGAATATTATATATATTAAAAATAAGATTTTAATGTTTAATTTAGACCAGGTCCCAGACCAAAATATACATTAAAGAAAATCTAATGATAAAATGAAACAGGTAGCAGCCAATGATATTGTCCTGCATACTGGTAAATTTCTTTGTTTCCAAAAAAAACATATTAAAGGATCTGTCATTGATATTCACTAGCAGGTCAGTTGTTCTTAATGTGCTTTTGCCCGCCTCTGTGCCAATGTTGGTAAACTGATAGGAGACACTCCCTCCTATGCCTGCTGATTTTTCAGACCATTATAACAGAAAGGTGGGTGAGAATGAACAAAAAAGATGCTAAAATTTAGCTGGCCGAAAAAAACACCTTAGCAACAACATAGATGTGCCAAAAAACAATAAATGACATATACATGGGTCAAGCCTGGTTGCTTACCATTACGCAAAGCAGTGCACTTAAAACAAAGGTGCCATTTACACAACAACAAAAATGACAGAAACCAAGAGTTTTTGTTGTGTTTACCTTTCCTTTGCACGAAAACGGTGCCAGGGACACCTGAATATACAAGCTTTTGAAACCAGGGTCCAGAGTGAGCATTTTTTAATACACTTTTGCTTTCGTCTCCGTGTGAACAGGACTCAGGGAAATCAGTAACATATTGCGCATGCACAGTACTCTTTCAGATAAAGGCTGCATGCTCACCTGAGAAAAACAACAACAACAACAACAACAGCTGTGGCCGATGCTGCTTGGTATGCTCAGTTTGTAAAGCCCCAGTCAACCATTCCCGTTTCTCATGGTGATTGTGCACGATTGTCATAATCCTGATAAAACGTGCTTTGGTCGTGGTGCATGCGCTACTTGGTCTGGATCAGCCTTGTATAGTTGTGGATGAACGGCGGGGAACGTGGAAGGGTCCCGACAGTTTTGAACTGTTCAAAGCTGTCGTGGAGAATCGCCGCTCTCAGTGTGGCGGGGTGGAAGCCTAATGCAGTCCTAATGCGAACGGTATTAGCGTGGCATGAACCGAGCTCAGTTGGGCTCATCGTGGCTCAATCCTGAAAGATTTTTTAGGATGACTGACAAGGATGTATCTGTTTGTGCCCCGACTGTGTCCCGTTCAAGGCGGCGCAAGCGACGGGGCTCAATCGGGGCTTACGTGACGCAAACTGAGCTCAAGCGCTGCTGACGTGTCAGCAGGAAGGAAATTCAAGGAATGCTATCTATATCGCTATATCACTGTATTAACCTAACTGGAACAGGACGAACGCCCCGAAGCGCCGTAGAAGCGCTGTAGAAGAGCTTTAGAAGCGCTACTGACGGTGTATTTAAGGGTTGTGTCCAGGGGTGATACAGTCATTTCATCCCGTATCACATCGATCACACCAGCCTCGTCAATCGTGTACAGTCGTGCACAATCGCCATGAGAAACGGGAATGTGTAACTTAGGCATAATCCAGACAAAAACGCATGAGTCTTCATGGGTCAACTTGCCAAGTTAAAAAGTTTGTCTTCAGTGGAAAGTATATTTGTGTTTTAACACTGCTGTAACAATACAAATCTGCATCGCCACCTACTGGTCTGGCATGCCTGCTGTATTTTTTTCACACCTTCTCCATGTGAACATGAAGCACTTCTGAAATGCAAAGGAAAAATCGTTTTGTATCTGGTGACAATGCTGTTGTGCAAACAGGCCCTCAAATGTTAACTCCATGACCCCTTTGATATTCAAGATGCACCTTTAAAAAAAGAAAAACATCAAGATTCTTCATCCATCCATTATCATGAGTACAGTGTGTCTCCTTCTGGGTTGCTAAGGAGTACAGCCTATCCCATCCATCATTGTGCAATATGCACACCCTGATATGGTTGCAAGCCTATCATAGGGCCTACATATTGACATCCATTCATGCGGACATTCACACCTTAGAGCAATTAGAGACGTAAATCAAAGTAACAAGCAAGGTTTTGGTTTGTAGGAGGGATCCGAGTGACCTGAAGAAGAAACACGTTTTATTGTTATTCTGTGTTTGTCAGATAAGTTTATGTAGAGAGAAAAACTCTGAGTTGAGTTATACCTAAATTAAGGTTTAGGTGGGCCCCCCAAGGGTTTAAAAAGTTCCAACATGTGCCTACTTTAGTTTGGGAAAGACTTGTTTAGTGTGTAGGTGATGGTGTGTGGATCAGTAGGATAGAAAATGCATTGAGACTCTTGCATGCAAGCAGCAGACGGCTTTTCAAGTAACCTTGTCTGTGTTATCTTGGAGTGGGGGCATTTGTATAAACAGTGCTGCCTTGAACACGCTCGATGCCAGTCTCGCCTTGTTTAGTGGATTTATCACAGCCCAAGGTCATTGACGTGTCCTTGTTCTGGCCAAACCATCTGATTTGTCCTTCACTTTTTAATCTCTGCGCTCGTATCCCCTTAAACATTCACATCACACTCACACCTTCCCTCCGTGGATGTGCACACACAGCTGTGCACGTCCATAGACCGACACACAGACGTCCACATACAGCTCCGCACCCACACACCTTCCAGAGTTGCGCTGAGAGCGGGGCTGCGAATGCCTGATACCTTGCTGTGCTACGTCAGAGGCCCAGTGGCAGGAAAGTGGACGACTGTGTGTGTGAGGATGGGGGTGGGATTAGAGCTATTTAAAGCTGTTCGCGTCTGTCTCTCCAGGCTCGAGCACCAGATATGTTCTCCCCCTCCTTCATTCGCTTTCCTCTCTCTACATCCCGTACAAACTGTGTCTCAGTAAAGCAGGCGTGCAGGCCTCTGCTCCAGGGCTCAATCCACTTATGTAACATTGTCATTGGTGGAGACAGAGCACCATCTGGGCCTGAGGCTACTGGACGCACTGTCCTCAGTGTGTTCACATGTAAATGTGCCTTTGTGGGTCTTTAAGACATTAAGGAGAGAGAATTAACTGCTTATCATCTGCTGTTAAAGTGATCAAATGTGTTTTATGTTCCATTAAGATTGTCATTCTTCAACATGATTCATGTTGTAACCAAAATATAATGCTATAGTGTCTTTGTTGTGTAAGCACCATGTAAGGTTATTAAATGAAAAAATGACCAGGGCCTCATTTATAAAGCTTGCTTCCGCACACAATGGGGCTTGAAAGTGGCATACATCACTTTCCCCGCAAAGGTTGTGATTCAAAAAAATGAACTTGGCAGTGCGTACCAGTTCGTCATCTTTGCTGCTGGTGACGAACATTTTGGAGATGTGGGAAACTGGTGGCATGGATGGTTAGATGGTGAAGTGAAGCCAGATTCATCTCATGCATTTAATGTCATCACATATCAGACTTAAAGACCTGCGTAATAATCAGCATCTGAGTCTGCAGTGGTATAGACGAGTTCACTAATTACTCTATGCAGTGGTAATAAGTTATACATCATCTTTAAATGAAATATATCTGCGAATACCAATTATTTTTTTATCTATATTAATTGCGTGAGGGTGGTTTGTTACAAGCTGGACAAAGTGTTAGCAGAAGTGCTAGCAGGACCCCCGGCTGACACATGCTTCGGGTAAATGTGGTACTTGAGGCTGGAAGTGCTTTGGTGAAAAGAAAACTCCTTTCTGCAGAGCGTGCATAAATCCGTATGTCAGTCCACTATTATGTCTATGTTGTTTTGTATTCAACATTCCCACCACGATCCAGGGCCTGTTTAGCAACTTCCAATTGGACTTTTAAAGGGATATTGAGTCATTCTGTGCTGCAGATGGGTTAACTGCATAAAAAAATATATCAGATTAATCTTTAAAATGGATTAATGTTGACAGCCCTTATATGTACAATTATATAATAATAAATGCATATATGTTTATCTGTAGCCCTTTAAAGCCCGACCATACCAGCCAGAAAATTCTATTTTCTTTTGGAGCTGAAATATTTATGTCACTTAATGAAATCCAAAAATATCTACATTTCCATAAAATCTGACATATAATTTTTGTATCTCATTTGATACGTTAGGTTTTTTAGGCAGCTGATAGAGCCTGCCGCACCCCACACAGTGTTAATTTCGTCCGGCAGGCAATTTGACAATTTGGTAGACCATTTGCGGCGAGATGGGTGTGACGCCGCACCAGGGGGAGGTGCCGACGGATTCAGGATGGCGCAGTGACAGTTTCATGCCATAAAACTGCACAGAAGGTGCGCTGAAAGCTCGCCAGCTCCAGCCTGGTCTATTCTCGGTGCGGCTGTAATTTGATGACAGGTGCACACATCAACAAAGCCTCACAAGCAGGTATCCAGGGTGTCAGGCACATTTCAATGCAATAAACAATCACATTAATCACTATTTAATGTAACCGTCTGAACCAGCATATACATTTGTAGCTATATTAATTGTCCAGTAACATCTGATGTCGGATTAAAGCCGTTTGTCATCATGGAAACTTAAGCTGACGGCAGCTGGAAGTTTGATGCACATCTTATAAATCAAAAATAAACAGCCTCATCATTCGAGTATATATCTGGCTTCTCTCATTTCATTATATTCAAAGAAAAGACAGAGAAAAAAGAGAGAAAATTAATGTATTTCACTTGGTGTCTTCAGGATTTACCTTTGATTGCCCATATTTCTCTGTTTTAGTCTTTATTCTTAACGTGATCTAAAAAGATGGAGTACATTATTGCAAGGAGGATGAGGCGGAGATACCGGGAGAGGATACAGTATATCACCAAAGTATCTGCTATTTGACGATGACAGACCAGGAATGCAGGTGGATCACAAGCAGGATGAATGGATTAGCCTGCTGCTGTGTTCAAATGTCTGTCACTTAATTTTTTACTCCTATTAATGACAAAGGAACAGATTACATCTGTCCTGGAGCTGGCCCACATGGTGACGTGTGTCGTGGTCTTCCATGTGTGCCCTAATGGCCCCTCTGCTCTCTAGTTGCTGTAACTTTGACAGCTGCTCTGACCGTCTCCGCTACCGGGTCCTTCCGGCTCACTGTGCGGTGGCAGGGGTCAGTCAGACCAATCAGTCCCTGTGCCTCGCTCGCAGTGCATTGAAAGGCAAGGAGGTGTTCATTTGATTGGTGAAGACAACACTTGGCTGTGTTAAACCCACTCACGCCTTTTCTCCCCCCTCTCTGGCACTTGCGCGGAGGGGCAGGGACGGAGGCCTGAATGCGCTTCTGTGCGCCTGCAGAAAACTTGCAAGGTGCACTGGACACACCCTGTTGGCGCAGCGCACTGGCCCTGCACCGCTCCTGCGCCTGGTCTACGAAATTAGAGCCCCTTGTAATGATATGGCCTGTAGTTGATGGAATTCCTATTATTCTGAACTGTTGGACTATTTGTTCATGCAGTTGTTAATGACGTGGTGAACTTCCCCCTCATCCTTGCATATGAACAACTTTTGGTGACGCTCACTTTTACAATGATGATGCTCACCTGTTTCCAATGAACTTGTTCATCTGTTCCAAGCAGCTGTTTTTTGAGAATTACTCAACTTATTTTTAAATTTTCCAGGCGTCAAATTAAAAATGAGTATATATTTAAAAAAAAAAAAAACTTCAGGTTGAACTTTAAATACCTTGTCTTTGGTGTGTAATAAATGTGATATAGATCTAAAAGTATTTGCAGAACATTATACTCTGTTTCATCCAAGCTTTGCTGTAATTGGGTTTTGTGTTTGATGACAGTTTGTTCAGCTTTTGTTTTAATTTTCCTTTATCCTCCACTGCCCTGTGTATTACATAAAAAATTAGACTCTCTGCCTTTTTGACTGTCTGCCTGCTCTGGCCTGCAGTCTGTTTGTCTGCTCTGACTCTCTATTTGTGTCGACTGCTGCTTTTTGACCCAATTCTGCTGTTTTTTAAATCAGCTGTCCTCCCCCGACTCTGCTTTACAATCATGGATGTTTAATCCAGTGTAACACCCGCAATTTTAGGCATCAGGGACTGCTACTGAAATGGAAATCCAATTAGATGGCATCAAAATGAAGGAGGACATTTTTATCACTTAATTTTTATAGGCAAGTCTGCATTGCCTTGGATCATAAACATTGTTGGTTACTCAGTTAAAATCTTTCATGTATGCATATGTTGTTTTTACGAGGTACACTTTTGCTTTTTAAATTGCTTCTGCAACTAATGAAATGCTAGGGTATTAAGATGGGCTCAGTAAAAGTTACAAGCAGCTACAAGCAGATTTGACTCATTAACTTTAAGAGACACATTATATTTAAAGCATAAACTATGAATTTTGTCAATTCATAAAACAAACTCTCCAAAACGTTTGTTTTACATTTATTGAAGAACTACAGTTCAGATCTGAAAAAACTGTTCCTGAAACTGTTAGCATCTATGCTAATCTCCATAAGAGGAGTCTCTTCCTGGTGTAGTCTCCATATCTCCAACCTCTACCTGCTCCATAGGACTCTGATTGGGACACTTTTTTCAGTTTACAGTCGTTGTAGACTGGAGATGGGCAAGATGGATCTGCCTGATGACAGACACTAAATGAGGCAGATCCATCTGCACTGCATGGTGAATGTTAGCTTTCATGCTGTTGTACCTTGGTAGCACATGTTCATACAGTGTTCCCTGTAAAACAACCTAAAACCAAGCTGACAAGCACTGGCAGCTGGACTGACACCATCTATGAAATGCTGCAATGCAGACTTTGACAAATTTGTGGTCAATGGCATGATGTTTTGGGTTAATAGAATGGTAAATGGACAGAAGTTTGCATGGTTTAATACACTTGTATGCCATGATTTCACGTTTATAACATGCTTTTTTTGCTCTGAAGAAGGTCTAAGAACAGTTGCACTGTGATTGGTCGAATCCATCAGCATGTTGATAGCTGCTCTCTGATTGGTTGGTACACAACCACTGAGCATGCTCAGGCAGAAATTTAGTAACTGCAGATGGCTGAAGCAAAAGGTTTTTACGCACCTGATTGAGAAAGAAAATCATGTACAGTATTTGTTGTAACAATAATGAAATGTCATTGATTGATTTTTGAGTTGTATGAGACAGTATATTTTGGGCAAAATGCATGTGCGTGTTATACTTGAAAACAGTGCTTTTCTTGAAAAAAAAGTATGAAAAAATGGGGCGTGTGTTATAAACAAGGATATGTTTTAATTGATAAAATTGCTGCTCTTTTGACTCAATTCATCCAAATCCTGCAAAGACATTCCCCTCAGCAGCAGGCCAGCTCTGAGATGGTTAATTTGCTGATAATCAATTGGCGTCTTGCACTGCTGCCCTGCACACACTCTGCATGAGCTGATTCACCTCCCATTCATGAACTCTTCAAGGTTAAGGTCAAGGTGCTCATGTTTCCTCCAATTTACAAGAATCTTCCCCCAGAGCTCACTGTCTGTGTTATTTCATGCCTCAACAACTAAATGGCCCACAGTTGATCTGCTGAAGGTAAAAAAAAAAATCTGTAAGTGGTTTCTGCTGAAACGTGACCTGCTTCACTACAGCACAGAGAAAAAGGCCAAAGAGGAGAGAGGGTGAGAGCTGTGTTGAGATGAGTCCTGTTGCTTCTTCATCCCCCCTCTGTGCCTCCTCTCTGCTCCTTCCGCCATGTCTCCTCCTCTTCGTCCTGTGTGGAGGGCCGGCAGTAATGACCTCCCTTCGCTCTGCAGAGCACCTTCAGCCAGGCCGTGGGCTGAGGCAATCTGTCGCTTGTTTGTGCCGCTGACATCTGCTCCCACAGGGACCCGTGCTCTCCATCCTGGGCTCCTGAATGTGAACCTGTGTTTGTGGGTCTGATTGTTTGAGTTGGTATTACGAGGACAACCAGAGGAATATGTTCACATGTGGTTGTTGTTAAAGTGATGAAATAAAAGTCTGGACCAGGGGAGTTTGAGGTGGAAGGTGCTGGTTATTTAAACACAATCACTGAAGGTTAATGAATGAACAATGTGTACACAGACTCAAAATGCTCACTTTTATCAGGTACTTACTCTTTATAGCACAGGATCAACTGTTCAAGAACTGCAATGCTATTCAAAATCTAGTTTTGAATAAGGTCTTTAACTACTTTAGTATTGCAGAAAGAGAAAACTGAACACTTTATATTTGAATCATGTATTCACTTTATTCAAAGATCTTTCCTGGTTTGTTGGCAACATGATAATTTTCTTTTAGAAGGACATGCAAGGTATAGCTTTTTAAAAATGAAACTGCACTTACAAAGCTTCATAGTCCCACAAGTGTTGTATACTTAAGGTTCAATTTTCAATAGTTGAAGTCTTTAGATCACTGTTAGCTACTGGTTTAAGTGCTTCTATGTTTGCTGAGCCATCAGAAAATAATTAGTTTACAAACTGAGAATGGTAATCACTTGAAATTTTTTGGTGAAGTTGAATGAAACAGTAGCCAAATCCTTTCATACATTATCGAAGGTGTAAAGGGAACACTGCATGACACATGCGCATGTGTTTGAACAGCACAGAAGATTTTGTGGAGGCACATCAATACTTCTGAAACATCCAACAAATTGAACAAATGTAGATGCTTTATGTTTCTATTGATAGGAAGACAGTAACATGAAAACGGTGTGTGGCAAACTTGTCCTCACACTTCTGATTCCTGATCAGAAGGAAAAACACACAAGTTTAAGGGAATCCAAATTCTCGTAAAAAGAAACCTTAATCTTCTTATCCAATCCTCAGACTAAAGTCTGTCAGAGAATTGAAAAACACTGTCATCACAAAGGATGAAGAAATCACATTGGGGTTATAATATTGGAAGAGTGGATTCCAGAGGAGTCAACAGTGTGTCAACACTATTGAAAACATGTTCAAGAAAAAAAAACACAAAGATAAAGAAACCACAGCAGTGGAAAAATAGTTTTACTCTTCATCACCACAACAGGCCAGTTCACACTGCGCTCTCAGTAAAGCAGTCTGTCACAGTGCTTGATCACCCTGTCTGTTGACCTGACTTTAGCATGGTATGACCTTTTCTTTTTTTCCTAAAATTGAATCTGTGCACAAGTTAAGAAAAGAACAGAGGTTCTGAGACAGCTGTCTGAAGAAGAGAAAATGCAGCAGTGTGCTGTCACAGACATGAATTATATTGAAGGAGAAAAACAGTGAAATGTTTATGTTCAATAAAACTGAATTACCGCATTTGTCTTGGTTTTTGATGCCATGCCACATAAACTAGGATACTTTGGCTGATGCAGAGGGCATGAAGGAGTAAAAGAGTGTCTCCTTTTCCTTTCTCTTCCAGCTTTTCAGGAGGTATTATTTTTAATTTCAGGGTTTTAGGGATGCACTTGAGCCACTGCCTGTTAAGTAGCACGTTAATGTAAAAAAAAGTAGCACATGTGACATTTTTATTTGTCCTTACATACTCTAACCTGGCACACCAGATGAACCATTCAATATATGTGACTGGTCCATCTGGCCATTAGCCAACAGAAAGTGTTTGGTAATGGGCAACCTTCAAAGGTTTATCTAGCAGGTGATTGGAAAATTGTTCTCCCCTTCTATTTATTACAGGCCAATCAGATGCTGTGTAGGTGGGCACTACCGCCTTGGCATAAAATACAAAATGGCAGCCACTTTGTAGAACAAACTGTTGCCAAACATGTTGGAAATTGTGCAAAATCATTCTTTCTATCAAGAAGTGTTGATATTTGTGTTTCATTTAATAAAGAATTGCAGTCCAGATCTGATTATAATGCTAATGAGGCTGTTGGTATGCTAATGTCTGTATGAGAAGTCACTTCATGATGTCGTCTCGCTCATAGCTCCCACCTCCTCCTGCTTTAAATGACGCTGCTTAGGCTGTGCCAGTTTTGGCTGTGAGCAATCATTTAAGATTGGCAAGATGGATCTACCAGATTACAGACATTAAATCAGGCAGATCCATCTGCGTAGCAAGTTTAACAGTCTTTATTGTCTCATCCTACAGCATTTTATCTAATATGTAAGGGATAATGTAGAGGGAGCCGGTCACTAAAGAGAAATAAACCCCGACAGGGTGATGCAGGACCCGGACGCTTCGCGTCCCCTTCAGGGTGATGAAAATCACCCTGAAGGGGTTTATTTCTCTATAGTGACCGGCTCGCTCTACATTATCCCGCTTATTACACGGCTACTCACTAAAGAAATCAAAAGTTTGACATCAAATGCTTATCTAAATATGATTTTATTGATTTACAAAAGTTTTCATTGCATCCGCTTGAAAAAATAGTCTGTTCCTTTCTACGGTTGAAACAGTAACGGAAAGCAACGGTAACTCTGAAGCGAAGATTAGCTTATTAAACTGAACGTTTCCATTGATTGTGACGTGGGACAAGGTGAATGGGATGTCCATAATTCCTCCCTGCTGTGGCCCTGTAGCTGACATACCTAGAATCTGTTTTTCACAACAACTGCTCTCAATATTATCTCATCACTAACACTTTAAGAGAGGCACTCACCCGATCTGCTGCTGCTGCCAGAATTAGAGGACAGGATCTTGCTCCACTTTAAAAAAAAAAACGATTTCTTGCCGCAGGTATAAACGTCTTTCTGCGGATTGATACGACATGGCGTGATTCGCCCGAGTCGATCAGAAGCGTCCTTAACAACGGTCTGCTATTCAGAAATAACAGACCGTAGAATGTTGTAATTGACCAATCAGGATCGAGCATTTGACAATGCCGTGTAATAAATTATCATAACTTTATATATCCATGGTCCTGCACGTGTACACTTGAACTGTGAATTACTGTACATGGCGCTGTAATGTTCTCTGCACATGTGCTCAGTAGAATTGCTTTTGACTGAAAACTCAGTGTGTTTCATTAAGCAGCAGGCGTGCAGCGAGCACTTCACTCTGCTCAGAAAACAAATGTATTGAAATTCCTCGTCAGGATAATGACAGAAGGCAGCACATGTGTGCATGCATCTTCATCCTGCCTCATACAGAAGCCCAGCACCAGGGTGGACAGACATTTTTAATGAGCACAATAAAAACCTCCTGGAGCTGATTATAACTGCAAACAGCACACACTCAAGGAAACAGAGTTGAGGAGGAAACAGGGACTTACAATGTCCCTTGGCAGTGAAACGCAATTTGTCGAGTGGTGGAAAGCCACACAATGTGTAGTGAACAGTGTGTGTTTGGTGTGTTATGTATTCATCACACGGCACCACAGCAGCGCTCAGCAGCACTGTGGACCTAATCGCAACTTATTCTCGGTCAGCATTCCAGCAATCAGACGGCTCCCTGCGCAGCACATTCAAGGCATCGACTTACCCCGGATCAAAACCAATTATGTCTGATCACCAGCACAAATGGAGAGGAAGCGTGCGTGCAAGAGAGAGAGAGGGATACCAAAGGGCATAAAATGAGCATGTTAAAGGATCAGTTTGATAGTGTTACTAACCAGCGATTAATAATTGAAATATGGGACAATGGCCCTCAATCTGTTGTTTTTTATGAAAAGCTGCAGTGAAAAAAAAACACTGCCTGACAGTGAAAGTGCAGTAGTAGGCCCAGAAAGACAACTGGACAAAGCTGTGCTCAAGTAAGTGGTACAGATCTTATTCCTTGAGTCATCTCAGTTTGAGTTTTATTGCTTTGAGATTAATATTCACTCACCAGGCACTTCCCTAGGAAAACATTGCTAGCACCATGTAGATTGAGACGACTTTTCCTTCAGAAGTGCCTCCATTCTTAATGGCAAAGTAGATTCAACAGGCTACTGGAAACATTCCTCACAAATCTGGATTTCTATTGACATGATAGCATCATGGAGTCAAATTTGTCAGCTGCACATCCATGATGTAATTCCAACATTCCACTGGAATGTGACTGTCACTGGAAAACAGTGAACTCATTGTAATGTTCAAAAAATGTTTCAAACTGGAGATAAACTTGCTGTGAATTACCAGGGGGATTAATGCACATGATGGTCACTACGTTTCCCCTGCATTGCTTATCCTGCATTGATTGTGCATGTCATCCAGGATAAGTGCAAGCCACAGTCTAAGGTCTGATCTACTAGATCCAAAATAATGAGTGCTATATTGCATTTACAAACTAAATTGCCCATGCTGGGGTGCTAGTTTGGCGGAGTGGTTAGCAACAAGGCACCTCATGTTCTTGCTTCTGCCGATCCATGTTTGAATCCCGCCTGTGACCAGTTTGCAGAGTGTCTTCTACTCTCTCACCCCCTTTCACAAACCTATCCGCTGTCTCTCTCCTATCAATAAAGACACAAAATGCAAAAAAATACATTTAAAAAAAAATAACTAAATTGCCGATGCTATTTGTGTGCGTGTTGCTGGTGTTCTACTGAGACTGTGTGCAATTCATAACAGGTGCAAAAGTGGTGTGGAGCACCCTCTTTAAAGGAAGCTTTTGTTTGTGCAAACAGGTATTTGTCATCTGTACACATACCTCAGTCTGCAGTCAAACAGACCATTTCTTCTACAAGATGATCCACTTTGCTTTTTAATTTTAATATCACCTTCAGAAAAAAACTCTGAAGGCTAATTACTTTAGAAAGATCCCTTAATTGGTTGAATCTGATCCTGATTTCTGCTCACCTGATGCTTCAACTTTCTCTTCAGTGTCATCTGTTATGATATTGTTAATATCAGTCCAAGGTTTTTCTGATACATTTGAGGACCTGGGAAGGCTGGTCTTCATTTGACGTGTAAGCAATATCATAAGAAATACTTTTCTGTCCTGAGATTAAACTTTAACTAACCTGACACATCAAATGGACAGTTCCATATGTCCACCACAGAATTATTTCACTGGTCCATCTGGAGAAGAGCCCATAGAAACTATTTTCAAAGGGAAAAACCTCCAAAACAACTACAACTAGTGATGGGCTGATCGTTCTGCCAGTCACACTCATCACAGACCAATCCATATCAAGCCACAGTCTGACAAAGCAGCTACGCCCTGGTGTTAGCTGCTAGCTTTAATTATGTTTCACTCCTTAGATTGTTTTCTCTCATTAAATAACACCACACAGATGAATCATTCATCTCTTACATGTGACATGAATCTGGTCAATAACAACCCCCACCACATTCTCCCAGTAATTCTGAGGATAGCCTATTTCACCAGGTATCGTTGAGTAACCACGACTCCGGGCTACCATAGACTAACTGGCATCGTCCACCAAGGATTTCCACATCTCTCCTAGTTTCCCAGCAGCTATCCCTGGTCTGGAGAAGAGCAAAAACATAATTTCACATAAAAAGAGCTTTCAGTAATGTTCTTTGCTCTTCTTGATTTCATATCTGATAAAACCGCAGATATTGTAGCCGCCATTGTTTTCAAACATGCAATCACTTCCCACTGTGGTCAGGTTTTCAGTTTCCACCCCTTTTCCTTGATTGGGAATCCAGACTTTGGCCATGAAGTCATTGGAGGTTGAAGCTTGGCCAGAAAGATCTGCATGACTTCAGACAATGAATCAGGAAGGTCTATCTGCACTGCAAGATTGAACTGTTATGTCTCCTCCAGAGAAGGGACAGGATCTAAAATCCATTAACCATCTCCAGCTCTATTTTTTCTACCTCCTTATCCTGATCAGTACATGGTGTCACTGCTGACTTGAGTTGTAACCTGCTGAACTCTGTCTTCAGCTGAATACAATAAAATCTTTGGCATGCATTTTTTGGGCAGTTCCCGAACCTGTTTGTCATGTTCTTCACAATCTCAGGGGAAGCTGCAGCTCTGTTGCTGGTCTGTTCATCACTTTCCGCTATCTCACTACTTTTTGCAAGCTCCAAGTCCAACTTCAGTGACCATGAGCTCTATCACCTGCAGTGCACTGGGACATGTCAGCTCGAGCACCCATCACTTTAGCTAAATTCTTTGTGATTGCAGCACCCATGTCATGTGAACCTGCTCCTCTGGCCCAACCGTGCTCTTCTCTTTGGGTGCAGAACATGAAGGGTCGATTTCAAGTTGCTCTGCATGCTGTAAGAGATGATACATAAACATCATCATGAAAATGAATACAAGCCAATCATTTTGCCTTTAAAGGTAAAGCTTTTTATGGGCCATAACACAAATGCTGTCACGCAATATTATCCACCAGATGATCCACACTATTTGTTAACTAATACCTCAATGCTTTGTCTTTTTTTTGGTGTAAGCCAAAATTATTGGATTTAGATTTTGCTGTCATGTTCAGGTTTGAATCAAGTGTATATTAGATTTAAAAATATGCCTTTGTTTCATTTTTTAGTCTCTGATGGAAAATTTGAAGATGAACAATTCTGGCTCAAATTCTTTAACAAGTCTGGGGTTAAAGGTTTTGACCCAGTGTTTTTTTGTTTTGTTTTTTGATGCTCTTCAATTTTGGTCCAAAGTCTGCAACATGCTAGAGTCCACATTTTTGGTCATTGTTGCCTTGAATATTGCTGTCATGTTCAAGATTGACTTCTGTGCGAATAAGCGACCAAAAATGCCTTCATTTTAATTTGAAGTCTCTGTCTTAAGGATATCTAGCTTGGACCTGACTCATTAGAGCTCCTGATCCGGTGTTCCTCTTGGATGTCCTTGCTTGGGACTTTGACAATCTCCCTGATCACTTTGCAGTTCTCCTCCTGACAAAGTTTCATCTTGCTGAGCTTCTTCTTTTTGCATGTCAATGTCTTTGAATTGCAGAGTCCAAGTCTTTCTCTGCCTTATTTTGTGATGCTCCTCTCTTCCCTCTCTTTCCCTGGTTTGGAGACCTAAATGTTCACCTTCTCTGTTACTTCAGAGACCATGGTATCTGTCACCAGTGTGCACAGGGCCACAAATGTCACCATGAACACACTTCACCTGAGCTTAAGTCTGTGCGATAGCTGCACCCATGTCACCTTAATCTGTGAACCTGTTCCTCTGACACAACCATGCTCCTCTCTCCAGGTTCAGGAGAACACAAAAGATTTGGGTCACAAGTCACTCTGCATGCTGAGGGACAATAAGCAAGCATTATACTTACACTTAAAGTAGTGTTTACTACTTTTCCTTTTCTTGCACTCATTTTTTTTTTATACGAAATGCTCAGAAAACACCAGTTTGGAACATTCCATGGGTTATCAAGTTGAGATAGGCAGAATAAAAACATGTCATGTTAAAGATGTTATGAGGAGTTTCTAAGTAATTACAAAAAAAGTCTCACTTTTAGATATATGCCTGATTGAAATACACACTTTAAGATGAGTTTTATAGCATCAAAACAGGTTATCTATAAATGCTATTCCTTACCTTCATGGTTGGGTCGGACAGGGCTGAACAAGACAATTAAAACTAGAGCAAATTTATATTATTTGGACACGTCTTAGAGCACCGGGCTGTAAGTAGCGATATATAGCCGGCTACCAAACTACAACACTAAGTTTTCCAAAAATTGTCACGTCTTTTGGTGTGTTCTAGTTGTAGTCAGAAGTAGGAATTTCCAGGTTCCGAGTAGCAAACTGCAACTGGAACGTCCCCCAAAGTCGGAATTTCCTACTGGGAACTCGGTGAAACCTCGCCACCCCCGAGTTGACAATCAAAGATGGATGCCCCCAGTGTGAACAGTTATTTAGCTCCTGTAATAATCAATTTATTTGCACTTCTGACTGGGGTGTGTCGCTCTAGATCAGCTGTATACATAGTATTGTATCTTATATTTACAAAAATGCTGCCATAGAGATAATCACATTCTTCATGTGATATTTGTGAACAACAAAGCAGGGCGTGCTAACAACAGCTAACAATAGCCTGGTAGATCCACATGTTTTTTCTGACTTCAACTGGAACGCAGATAAGTTGGAGATGATGTCACTCCCAGTTCCGAGGTTACTGGAGCGCAGCATTACAAAAGTCGCTGCGTGTGCTCATGGGTAGCAGAGTTTTTATGTCAACGGTAATAGCTTCTCCAAATAGCACCTTTAAACATGTTAATCAAAGATTCTGAAGAGTTTATTTGGAAAAATAAGTTACTCTGACTGAGAGCGGTGGTTTATGCCGACTGTTATTTCAAATGGCATTTATGTAAACACTAGTTCTGAGTGAGTTTTCCTGGTTGACTCTCTCTCCTCGCTACTTAAGCACTGCTCACACATGCACAGTTAAGAGTGTTTTTAATCCAGCATCGTCATAAAGGTGCTACAGAAAGTATGTTGGCGTGTAAACAGTCCAGTTATTAACACTTTGAAACAGCAACAACTTTGCAACGTCTGCAACAGCAAACAATGAAAAGTTTGTTTAGAGGGTCATTACAGAGGGGTCCGAGCATAGTGTGATGTATAAAAACCAAAACGTAGTTGTTTTCCCTGTCCACATAGAAAAAATCCTCATGTTAAGTAACCTAAAACAACCTCCTACGTGTGTACACAACTTTTGACCCTGGATACTCTTCTGCAAAGTGACAGACAAGTTTGATCTCACGACAGCAAATTGATCCCATGTACCTCATCAATGAGGAGTGTTCCTAAGAGAGGGTAGAAGGCCTTTGCTGATTTTCTTTCTTCATGGGGGGAAATGAAGAACAAAATGTCATCTGAAATAACTGAAATCTCAGTTTGTTCATTGTTTTTTTCCCCTTATCCTTGGTCGGATCGCAGGGGCATCGGTCATAGCAGAGAAGCTCAGCCTTCCCTCTCCCTGGCCACGTAACGAGGCTTTTCCCAGGGATCCCAAGGTGTTCCCAGACCAGTTGAGAGACATGGTCCCTCCAGTGTGTCCTTGGTCTCCCCTGGGGTCTCCTACCGGTGGGACGTGCCCCGACCACCTCACCAGGGAGGCAATCAGAAGGCATCCTGATAGATGCCGGAGCCACCTCATCTGGCTCCTCTCATCGCAGAGGAGCAGTGGCTCTGCTTCAAGCCCCTCTCGGATGACAAAGCTTCTTACCCTATCTCTATGGGAGAGCCCAGACACACTGTGGAGGAAACTCATATCGGCTGCTTTTCACCCACGATATTGTTCTTTTGGTTACAACCCACAGCTTGTGACCATAATCAGGAACAAAGACTGACAGTAAACCAAGAGCTTTGCCTTTTGGCTCAACTCCCTCTTCACCGTGATGGACCTGTGCAGATTCTGCATCACTGCCAATCCACTTGTCGATCCTTGCTCCATCCTTCCCTCGTACATATAAAAAGACCCCAAGGTACTTGAATTTCTCCACTTGAAGCAGGATGTCATCACCGACCCAGAGAAGGCATGACATCCAAACCTCCGTTTCATCGATCCAATCAGTCGGAATGATTGTGGATGAAGAGGTGAGAAGTCATAAGGTTGTTTTTATCTATGAAGAAGACTAGAGCCAACGTCTTTCTAGAATGCTGATGTGGAAAAAAAAATCAGCTAAGATTAACAGTGTCTTAGACAACGACTTTCAAGATCAAATCAATGAAGCACCAAATGAGGAGATAATATTATTGTCAAATTAAAATACATCATCCTTCAGGCTGTATAAATATAATTTAGCCAAACTCTACCACTTCACTTCGAAGTCAATCTTGAACTTGACAGGAAAAAGGAAACCAGAGGTTCAATATGGATAACCCGATGGAGCACATGACTTCTGACTCCAAGGTCAAAGACATGTAAGAAGGTACGGATGAGGATTGTACAAAAATATTGCCAGCAGTTTCCAGCAACCCCTACATAGTCTTCAATTGGTTGTGTTTAGATGGAGCAGTTTTGTTGCTTTTTCTGTTAGATGTTTTAAGGTGTATTATTTTTTTAGACTCTTTAATGCCTCAGGCTTGAACTAATTTAGTTAATTTTTTGAATGAGTGTAGGACTACACCCTGTCCAAACAAAAATAGAGATGATTCATGGCAATTTTGTAGTGATCTCGATCTGATGTAGCTTTTACCTTTGTCTTCCCATGTATTTTTCTTCTTTATTTTAAGATGTTCAAAAGAAATTAGTCAAAAAACAAAGAGCTCTGAGGTACAGTGTTTTTTGTTGTTGTTGCTGTAAATAGTAAATCTGTAAAAAGCATACAGACTGGTCAGTTTACTCCCTAAGTTTCACTGCAGCGGCTGCTTGGGATTTGGTGGATTTAGGGCTGTTCTAAAAAGAATAAAAACTCTTGAAAAAAGATAAAGAGGAGACTGACCCATCATCAGATTGCCCTATAGCCCTTCTTGGTAATGACAGGTATTTACTAAAATTTTGGGCAATAGAGGAAACAAGCACATATCAAACATAATACATCAAGATCAGGTGGGTTTTATCCCAAGAAGACTCTCTTTTTTATCATTTATAGCAAACAGAGATACATTCAAAATCTGCAATACTTGCACTTGACACCCATAAGGCGTTTGACCAGGTAGAGTGGAAGCACATGCTACTGACCATAGAAGAGTTTGACATTTGGCCAAACTATCAACAACTAACTAACTATTCAAATTCTTTCAAGACAGTCTGGCTGCAGACCTGCACTATTGAGACCCTAGATTGCAGACCTGCCTCAGAGAGGACCCGCTGCACTGAGAGGACCGGCGTCACGTTGCGCCCGGCGGCGATCACGTTCACGTTTCCTGCACTGACAGGACCCGTTGCAGACCTGTAGCGTCCGTTCGTTTTTTAGATGCCCCAGTGTATGATTGCTTTTAAAAAGTGATCACCGTAGCAGACTACTGAAGTATTACATGGATATATTATAAGAACTGGATAGCGTGCCTCCGCCTTCTACCATGTATGGTTGAAGCCAGAATATCCCCGTCAGAAACGCATTGTGCAACCAGTAAAATTTGGAGCCCATAATCGGACGCAGCTGTAAATGTGATCCATAACACAACTCAACATCACGCCCGTACACAATCATTATTGAAGCTGCCGTAAACGCAGTCATTTTAAAGCTCTAATAACTAATAAAAATAAACTTTTCGAAAAAAAGAGGACTTTGGAAAACCGCAGCCCGAATAAGCTACTTTCATATCACCACAGCATACGGATGGGAGAAATATTTCTCGAAGTGTATTTAATTTTTGAAGTTTCGCCCGGCCCGTCAGATGAATGGGGAAGCGGAGGTTTGACTCTGCAGCCAGTCGCAGGGAGCAGTTTTTGTGGAAAACTTCAATTTGAGCCCAGTGTCATGGCGTCCATGTTTTTTACAGTCTATGGTCTATGGTCTACTCATTGCAGGTCTGCAACGTAGGGTCCTGTCAGTGCAGGTCTGCAGCCAGACCCCTCTCAATTCTTTTGCATTCAGACGACAACGCTGGAGACGAGTTAATCTGCTGTAGTGTGCATGCCAGTTCAGTAGATGGCGCTGTAGGTCTGCAGAGAGGCAACACCTAACCTGCGTCGCGAAGAAGAAAAACTTCTCACAAACAACAATGGCGAATAGACACACAGAGAGGCAGGAGTTTCTTTTCTGGACAACAAATCAGTTTGGACAACAAATCTGTCTGGATAGTTTTGTCTGGATAACAAACCGAGCACGGTAAGAGTCTCACACATTACTCGGCAGATGACCGAAGCTGTTGTTGTTCCTGGTATGCGCGCGCAGTCTTCATTTGAAAGAGTACTGCGCATGTGGTGACGTCAGCGTTTCACCCTGAAATGCTCTGATACAGGCCCTTGTCTGCTGGCAAAATGCATACGCCGGAGAGCTTGCAACCCCTCCCTGGGTAGCAATGGAGCAGTATGTCCAACACACCTCTCTTCCAGCACTGTTACACGCAGCAAACCACCCTCTTAAGTTGTTAAACAACATTAGTTTTGTTGTTAAAAATTCAGTAAAGGTATGGTATCAAATCAAAATAATATACAACCTGACAAACACTTCCATCTTCGCCCCACTTTATGACAATCATGCATTTCCCCCTTCACAATTAGATTGTTTTTGCAGCATGGAAAAAGAAAGGACTCATCACTATCAATGACCTGTACATTAATAAGGTATTCACAGTCATCAGGTTTCTTTAGGTATCTTCAAACAAGGAATTACATTAAAATAAACATCCCCAATTTTGAAACTTTCACTTCTCCTTATACATAGACTTCATTACTCACGAACAAAGTTACACTCATTTTACCCATCTTCATCACCTCTGCATTAAATGTAATCAGTCTTGATGGTAACAAATGGCCCATTCCAGAAAACTGTTTTGGTCTCTACTGTGCACCTGAAAGCATCTAAAAGTTTTGGTCAGAAATTTTTCTTTGCTATTCAGAAGTTTACGGACATAATCTTCCTCCAAATCCAGAAACAGCTATTCTTGGCTGGTCACAACAGCTAGAAACTCTAAACCATTGGAAATCATCCGCTATTCAGTGTGGAATGGAAATTGCAAAAAAAATTAAATTCTAAAAGTTTGGAACAAAGAAGGATCGCCTTCCTTTGAGGCTTGGCTCAGAATTCTCCAGTACCTTATATATGGAGGAGATCAGATATTAGTTGCTGGGAAAAGCAACCAGATTAAAATATGGCAACCTTTCCTTGCTCTTTGAAGACCCTTATGACACCTCAATGGCTTTGCCTTTCAATCACACGGTATAATTGCACAAAAGGATGACCATCGATATATATAATTTATGTATTTCAGAGTACTACACAGATGTTTTTTTATGTATCCTTCTCATGTGTATTTTGCATTTTTGTTGTGTTGTGTGTCTATTTTCTCTTTTTCTTTCTGTTTGTTTGTGGTGTGGGATGGGGAGGGGGGTACTGTTCGTTCTTGTTTGCCTTTTGAATGCCCTATGTCTTATGAAAAAGCTACAAAACAAAGTAATTAAAAAAAAAAAAACCTCTGCATATATCCCTTAAAAACTTACACTTCAGTTTGTTTCAGACGGAAGAGTCATGAGTGTGTTTCCCCTCAGCTGACTTCATGCTGTGTTCTTGTTTTGGTGTTCTTGTTTTCATGTTTCTGTCCTGATGACATGAGATTCACAAGAATTTGTTATTGAAGCCGGAGGAGTAAAAGAGCAAAATAATGAGTGTTTTCACTCACGGACTCAAAGCCTTATCAGTACGCCGCGTGTGTTTTCCTGTTAAGACTGAGACATTTTGTTCTTCAGGGTCATGTTGGGAGAAACAGCATGTCACTGTCTACGTACACAAACACAGGCTCAGAACATTTTTAACTGATAAAATGCTGATGATAATATCCAGCTTTAACCTTTACGTAGGACGCCTATATTCTGACTGATGCCCACAATGTTATAACAAATGTCTTTTAGTTTGAACCAGTAGTCTTTTTTAAAGTTCATAGATCATCCATCCAAGTGTGAAACTATTAAAATGTCATCTTGTATGGCACAGGGGGAGTATGTGTTTTTAAATTTATGCCACTTAGTTATAAGAAAAACATCCACTACCATGTTCATTCAAGTTAAAGATGCTATGAGGAGTTTGTAAGTAATTACAAAACAGTCTCACTTTTAGATATATGCCTGATCAAAAAGCCGGACAGCCGGCTACAAAACTACGATAAGAAGTTTCCAAAAATTGCTTGTTGTCACACATCAAAAACTACCGCTACAGAACTAGAAAGAGATACATAACCATCCTGTAAGTTGTTGAAAAAGAAGTTTTAAAGCAATGCAGAGTTCTGAGGAAGGACCGAGCTGCATTTTTATTAGCATCACAACAAACACACACTTTGGTTTGGGTCACGTCTTTTGGTGCATTCCAGTTGTAGTCAGAAGTATTTCCGAGTTCCAAGTAGGAAACTGCAACTGGAACGTCCCCCGAAGTTGGAATTTCCTGATGGGAACTCGCCATCCCCAAGTTGACAATCAAAGATGGATGCCCCCAGTGTGAACAGTTATTTAGCTCCTGTAATAATCAATTTATTTGCACTTCTGACTGAGGTGTGTTGCTCTAGATCAGCTGTATACATAGTATTGTTTGACTTATATTTACAAAAATGCTGCCACAGTGATAATGACATTCTTAATGAGATATTTGTAAACAACAATGCAGGGTGTGCTAACAACAGCTAACAATAGCCTGGTAGATCGGCATGTTTTTTTCCAAATTCAACTGGAACGCCGATAAGTCGGAGATGATGTCACTCCCAGTTCCGAGGTTACTGGAACGCAGCATTACGACAGTCGCCGCGGAATAGATTCTCCTCATAGCACCTTTAAAAGATGAAGTCATAGCAGCTTAAGTGCAAAAAGCATGCAGTACATTGTTGAAACTGAAACCCCTAACCATAGATTTGAAGACCAAGGATTAAGAATCAAATTTTGAGATTTTGTCTTGCAGTTAACGTTGCACTCTTAATTGGGAGATTTTTTAAACTTATTACTCAACAATAAATCCTCATTTCATGTCAAAATCACTGGCAGTTTCAAGAGTTGGACATGTGACAATTATTTGAAGATCGAAAGAACCTTGACATGTGGTTGAGAAATGTTGTATTACTCCAAATTTCCACATGGTCTGCCTCCATTGCGTTGAGGCCACACTGCAGTTCTGCTCCAACCGATGGCGCAGAGCACAGCCCTGGAAGAATGAAGTACCGAATCACAAATTGTAAGTTTACGAGATAACAGGAGGACCAACACATAAAGAACAATGATAAAGGTTTACTACTGGCATCAGTATTGTTTGTAAATGACCTGGAAACTGAGCACTTGATATTCTGTGTTGGGTCGATCCGCTTCGCAGAGTTTTATACTGAGTTGAAATGGACTCAGTATACAGAGTGTGTTGCCTAAACACTGCTATAAACCTGGCCCAAACATACTATCACCAACTGGTCAATTATTAATTAACCACTCCTTTTCAACAGAGAAGAGGGTTGATGCAGCTAACATTAAAAAAATACTGATCAGGGCTGTAGGGAAATTTGATTTCCAGTCATCTAGACAGAATTATCCTCTCTTCTGTCTCATGATTGCAGGCTAGCAGCTGGGGTGTTTATGCCACAAAGTTTTTCTTTTTTATTTCAACAAAATACATACCCACATTCCAGTGGTCTAGTCTGGGTTATTCTAGTGGGTAGACTCTGACATACTCTAATGGATGTGTTCGCTTAGGGCCTCCATACACTGCAGACATTTTTGCCACATTTTCACCTGATTTATGCACCGTCCGCTAAAAACAGACCCACTAATGGACCTCCATCCACAGGTAGTAGATTTTATTTGGAGCTTGATCCTTAACGGATTTTTTTTAAATCATGGACAATACGTGATGCAGGATACCTCAGGATGAATTTATCATTTAGAAAACAGTGAGTGAAAACAGCAGCTCAGAGCTGAGTTTTGAATTATCAAAGGGCTGACTCATTTTAAAATCTTGGTGTTCACTTTAACAGTGCACGTGAGCTATCAAGGCACCGTTTGAATAATAAAATCCCACATTGTGACTGATGATCCCGTCTGCGTCTTTATGCTCACTGGCACACGGAACAGCGTGCGCCCAAAGATGCTGAGCGGTTTAGGACGGATTTGGTTCAAATGTTCAAGTGTACATGGGCTGCACTGCAAAATGACATTACTTACAGAAACAATGGAAACTGCCACACTTTAAACAAAAAATATCAGGCCTGTAGTCCACAAAGTGGCTGCATCAGACAGTCAAAATGGGGCCCCCCATGGACCGTGGGGCCCTATGCACAGCACGTGTTTTGCGTATAGCGAGGGGCAGTGCTGCAGAACACAACACTGGCAAACTGTGGAAATTGGGGATGAGCCACACAAAATGTTACTCCCCAAAAGAAATCCTTTACTCTATGGCTCTGTTTACAAGGAGCCAAAAACATTTTCATATTGAAACGTTCTCTGCAAAGGTTGGCACTTATTTAGTGAATTTGTCCACACAAAAACACTGTAGGACATATGTCATTACCTGTAAGTGTCGCTGTAACACTGCTGCAGACATAAACTAAAACCAGAGATGAAGACATGGGCCCTAATTTTGTTGGCATGAGTGGGTTTAACACAGCCAGGTGTTGTCTTCACCAATCAGATAATGCCTCTCCTTGCCTTTAAATGCGTTGCGAGCAAGGTGCAGCGACTAAATGGTTTGACTGATCCTCGCCACCGCGGCCACAGTGTGCTGGAAAGACCTGGTAGCAGAGACGGTCAGAGCCACTGTCACTGTTACAGCAACTGAGAGAGCGGTGGCCATCGGGGCGCACATTGGAGGCCATGATGTGTGTCACTGTGTGGACCACCTCTGTTCCTGTCAAGAATATGAGTACAAAATTAAGAGACTATTCCATTTAAACACAGCAGCAGGCAAATCCATTCATCATGCTTGTGATCAACCTGCATCCCTGTCATCGCCAAATAGCAGAACCTTTGGTGATATACTGAATACTCTCCCGGTATCTCCTCCTCTTCCTCCTTGCAATTATGTACTCCATCTTTTTAGATCACATTAAGAATACAGATTAAAACAGAGAAATATGGCCAATCACAGGTAAACCCTTAAGACACCGAGTGACATACATTTCATTTTCTGTTTTTCTCTGTCTTTTTCTCCCTCTTTTCTTTGAATTTTATGAGATGAGAGAAGCCGGATATATATTCCATATCAGATGATGAGGCTGTTTATTGTTGGCTTGTGAGATGTGCATCAACGTCCTGCTACTGTCAGGTTAAGTTTCCATTATGACAAACGGCTTTAATCAGACATCAGATGTTATGGGAAAATTAATATAGATATAAATGTGTATGCTGGTTCAGACCGTTACATTAAATAGTGATTAAGGTGATTGTTTATTGCATTGAAATGTGCCTGATACCCTGGATACCTGTCTCTCAGGCTTTGTCGTTGTGTGCGCACATGTGTGCCTGTCACCAAATTACAGCTGCGCCATGAATAGACCAGGTTGGAGCAGGCAAGCTTTCAGCACACCTTCTGCACAGGTTCTTGCCACAAAACTGTCATTGCGCCAACCTGAATCTGTCAGCACCTCCCCCTGGTCTGCCCCCACACCCATCATGGTCTATCAAATTGCCTAATTGATAGAAAGGATAGGACAAGCCAATTTTTTTTTTTACTTAAAACAAAATAATAAAAAAAAACTAAAATTTGTATTTTTTTAATAAGAGGAGAAACAAATTCTTGAAATTTAACTTTTTGTATATTGTCCTACTTTTAAACAGATTTTGAAACTCTAAAAGTGTTCGGTTTTAACCCTTTAAAGCCTAAAGACACAGCATATAGCCAGACAATTTTAATTTTTCAGAGCTGAAATGTTTATTTTACTTTCTGCTGTATCAAAAAAGAAGTTCATAAAATTTAACATACACATTTTTTTGTTTCTCATTTGATACATTAGGTATTTTTGGCATCTGAAAATCTATTTAAGGACATTTTTTATCATTTATCTTATTGCACTCAGATGTTTTTTAGCAATTTGTTAAACATATTTATTGAGATAGAAGTATCATATCAAATATGATACAACGGACTAAAATAGTCCTCTATACAAATAAGAGAAAGAATTTGCATCCATTATCACATTGTTTTTGAGGATCATTTAGTCAGGCCTATTTAGTAACTCTCATTTCATAGGTGGTGAAAGATACATCTTGCACTGGGACACATCATCAGTGATGTAACCTGGGGTCACTGGGTGTTTCGGGTCTTTCAACATCAGACACCCTCGCCCAGGCGACCCGACCAGGGCTGATCAGACCCCAGCCCGGCCTGTGTCCCAGCAGCATTTGCCCACGGCTCTGCCCTCTTGATCCGAAAAACATCTTACTACGCTGGACTTTCAACCCACTAAAGCCACATTCTGTGGAAAACAAAGCTTCTTGTAATAGTAATTACTTAATACTAACTATATTGATACCTCTGAAAGCTTGCTGGGCCAGTGTGTGGCCATCTTGAGCTTTCTTTTATCCTCTCTTGGAGCTGCACAAGAACTTCCCGCTGAGATAATCCCTTTATTTGGTGAAACAGATGAGGGCACTGTGTGGGGAGCTCATTTGACTTATCACACACATTCTTTGGCTTTTTATCCCTGTGAACAAAAATGCAGTAGTTTTTTTTTAAACACCTTCGTGAAGAAGACTCATTTAAAAATGTTGTGGGCATCAAATACAAAATGAGTGAATATTTGCAATTTGAAATGCTAAACATGCAAAGTTATTTGTGATTATGTTTAAGTCAGTAGATTGTGGTTTGTAGTTCCTTCATAAGATAGCATAAAGTTTCTTCTTTGACCAGTACTGTTTTGACATTATAAAGTAAGTACAGATTTTTTGTGATCTTGTGATTTTCTTGACTGTCATTCATGTTTTTTTTCACCACATAGCTTATTTTAGGCCCAACCCAAAAGCCTGTCAAAAAAATGTCAATAAATCTGCACAAAGGTAACATCTTAAGTGAACAAACCATGTTGCTTAAAGGGCAAACTGACAATTTTCCAAACAAATCCAAACATCTGATTTCTTCATTATGTATATGTGCAAAAGCAGAAATCAATAGTAATTAGTTTACCCTTGTAATGCCAACGCAAAATATAATGTTCTAACCCATTTTCCAGGCTGGGAAATATGGCGTAAGGGTAAATTTCAGACTTTTCTTAAAAAAAAGTATTTCTAATTTTGAAAGATTTTTTTCTAGCCTGGCAGAGCAGACACTTAGCTGAGTGAAGTTGTTGGACAATGGAAGTTTGCAAAATGGACATTCAGGATTTCAGACTGTGAATCAGGCAGGTCTAAGTGCCTAACGGCCCAATCAGGGAAGAGAGGCAGAAGCTGTGGACGTGACAAAAACAGGAAGTGACTGCAAGTTATTAAATAATGGTGGCTTCTGAAGTGGTCTCAATCTCTGCGGAGTTGATCAGAAATCAGAAATGAACTCAATTTATTCTTTGAAAGAGGAGCAAAGAACGTCACTTGCAGTGTTGGGCACGTTACTATAAAAAAAGTAATTAGTTATCATTACTAGTTACTTTCCCAAAAAACAGAATTACTCCTTCATAAATGTAATAAGTTACCAGATAAAGTAATTGATGCGTTACTTTTTGAAAAAGCTTTTTCTGCTTGAACTGTGTGTCTCTGTCTCTGTGTCCTTCCTTGTCGTTACCTGCTGCAGCAGCTCTGACATTAACAGTTCTCCAACGTGGCGCCGATGCTTGGAGGGGAATTTGCCTGATAGACCAGAATGGAAGCGAAGTGCTCTGCAGTACGTTTCAAGGGCGCCGCACTGTGTAGCTCTATGTTGGTGAAGCGCCAGCACGCGCTAAGGTGCTGGAGATTTTCTGCGTGGCCACTTCCAAACCTCGTAAATTCAGTGTTGTTAAGGAAGCACCAGACAGTCAACATATGGAGTGTCTGGAAGTTTCAAAACAAAACACAATGCTTTTTGAAGGTTCTGCCCCTGAGAACATTTTCAGTGGCTCTTTTCCAGACAGATTAGTGAAGTATTTCCGTGGCGAGTATATGGAATTGTCCATCTGGCATGTCAGATTAGATTTTTTTCCCTCTCAAAGATTTTTTTTGTTGTTGAAATAATTAGTTTATATCTAAATCAATATAATACCCAGCCCTACTCTACTCATTTAAAAAAACACAATTTTAAAAAAGGAAAACAAATAGCTTATTCTGCATGACCCAAAAGAATGAAGTCCAGACTCACAATTTTAAGGTTTAAGAAAAAAAAATCCACATTAGGCAACATCAGAAAATGAAAGTGACAAAACCATGTTTACACTTTTTTTTTACATTAAAAATAAAAAAAAAATTGACATGGCAAATCACAGAGTAGAATCCTGGATCAGCAGATGGGGTGGCTAATGAAATTTCCATGGGGCTTATTCTCCAATTAGGAAATGGGCCGGAACTCACCGGTATGGAGTGCCTGCACTTCTGATTTTTGTCTGTATGCGTTCCGTTACTTTTTATTGAGTACCGCCACCTCCTGGTGAGTCAGCGGTACTCACTGTGTTTCATCTTCTCATAAACAGAAACTGTCTGTTGACATGACCATAGACTGTAAAAAACATGGACGCCGTGATGCTGGGCTTAATTGAAGCCGCCACGAAAACTGCTCCCCCTGGTGACTGGCTGCAGTATAGGTCAAATCTCCGTCTCCCCCATTCATCTGAACGGGCCGTAGTGAAACTTCAAAAAATTAATACACCTCTTAGAAATATTTCTCCCATCCGTATGCTGTGGTGACATTAAAGTATTATTGGGCTGCGTGTTTTCCAAGTCCTCTTTTTTCTGAAAAGTTTCTTTTTTATAAGTTATTAGAGTTTAAAAATGGCCGCGGTTTAGAGCAGCTTCACAATGATTGTGTACGGCGTATGCTCGGGGTGTTGCGACCATTTACGACAGCTGCGTCCGGATTATGGCCCAAATTCTCCACTGGCTGCACAATGGTGGCGCCCTGACGGGAGATATTCTGGCTTCAAATCCGTTACATGGTGGAAAGCGGAGCCACATTACATCCACAAAATTGCGCTAAAATGTCTTTACTCAAATGGATTCACCAAAAAGCCCAACCAAAACCAACGGAGGACCAGACAGAGAGTACCCTCCTTGAAACTGCTGCCGTCTCTGCAGTAGGGGCTTGTGTCAGCGAAAAGGAATCGGAGGATGTTGGTGCTAGCTACGGCACCGAGAACACCTATGGCATGGAACAACTCCCCTTGACTATCACTTTTGCATCACTTTAAAACACTATTTGTTGTGTTTTGGTGTTGTGTTTTTATGTTTTCAGTCACCACTAGGTGTCATCTATTGACAGTGCTTAATTGAAGAAAATAAATGCAAATTTCCATGCATTATGGACTTGCCTTTGGTATTGTTTTACTTTATCAAATTTAAAATGTAGGCTTATGGATTGTCATATTTTCAATTTTTTTTGTATTTATATATTGTACAATATCTGTGTATATCTATCTATCAATAGATAGATAGATAGATAGATAGATAGATGGATAGATAGATAGATAGATAGATAGATAGATAGATAGATAGATAGATAGATAGATAGATAGATAGATAGATAGATATGAACAAAAACACTCAGAACTCGTGTTACACAACTTATATAATATATTAGGGTTCCTGCACCTTTTATGGGGCAATTCAGGCACTGCCTATCTCCCTATGTCCCTATGCCTGGCTTTGCACCTATGACAAGTTGCGCTCCCCCATGGGTTTGAGCACTACTCTCTTTAGGGGTAGTGACCCATCACTTTAGAAACACAGCTCTAATGTCTGTCTCTTTCCCATCTTACACTGATTCTTGTCTTTTTTCTGTGTAATAAAACATGATCCACATTCCACACACGCACACAAATCCTGCTTTAGCATCATCTCTGCCATTATTCCCCAAACAGTTGACTCAAAGAAACACAGATGAGTCAACAGCACACTCACATAATAATGTGGTTATGTGTCTGAGCTTCTAACACCTCTATGGAGGATTTAATTCATCTCTGAACTTTTCTTTTTTTAAGAGCAATCAGCAGATTTCAGCACGCTGAAACAGTTCTTTTGTTCATCAGGCTTTTACCTCTCTGCTGAGCTGAGTTGTATGACAAAAAGCCATGCTTGGTCCTGATTAGACTGTTGAGAGCTCTTTCTGATTTCCCCTTCTGGCCTCGCAATCAGTGAAGGATCGGGACCAAGCAGCCGACGCTCCACTGACAACTCCTACATCAGTAAATTAGGACTAAAATCCTCACCACAGTCTGTGAATCCTCCCATATGCTGTTTTTATGTGCTCTGACTCATTTTATGACCACAAAAATGAGAATATTCAATGTGAGATGTTTCTCAGATGAGGCGAGCACAGTTGTTAGAAGTATTTTAGATGTTAATGTGTTGACAAAGATGCTCATTTTGGCCAGGGGTGGACAGTAATGAAGTAGATTTACTTGAGTACTGTACTTAATATATTTTAGAGTATCTGTACTTTACTTGGGTATTCTTTTGGGAAACTTATGACTTTTGCTCCACTACATTTGAAGGACAGATGTTGTACTTTTAACCCCACCACATTTCTATGTAGAGTCTTGTTACTTTAAGCATAGCTCTGACATCAATGGATGAAATTTATTTTCTCTTCTAAACTTCAACCTGCGTGTGATTTGTTGGTGATGCTGCACCTGTAAATCGCACATCTGCTATTCAGATCTGGCAGGTAAACGTTGAGCTAATATATGGGGCGCCGTTTGTAAAGCAGCGCATGCTAAAAAAAAACAGCAGCAATTTGTCACATTTAGCTTCAAACGATGTGCAAAAAACTGGTGTGATTTTTTTATAGTGACCTTTTATGACATTTAGAGTGATATTTGTCATCTTAGAAATATCTTAAATAGTTAAATGTAAATATTAAATGTCACACGTAAATGCTATATAAATATAAATGCTAAATATAGATATAAATATAAATGTTCAATATAAATTTAAATATAAATCTTAAATATAAATATAAATGCTAAATATAAATATAAATCTTAAATATAAATATGAATGTTCAATATTAATGTTAAATATAAATATAAATGTTAAATATAAATATAAATATAAATATAAATATAAATATAAATATGAATATAAATATAAATGTTAAATCCAAATCTCTCAGACGCAACTTAACATTTAGCTAATATGCAAATTGAAACTCCCTGTAACAGGAAGTACCAAAATAAAAGCTCACGGAACTAACATTGTGGTGTTCAACATGTTATCATGCAGTGTCAGAAATAAACGGCGCCCCATAGTTCATTAGTGGTCTCAGGAGAGAAAATGTGATTCTACAAAACGAGTCAGAGAGTAAGTGCTACATGATGTTATTACAGTATCTCAAACAAGCACAGCTGATGGGGAGAATCTGATCTATTTATTTATTTATTATTATTATTATTACATTCAAGTAGTTTAGATATTCTGGTCCAAACACCTTACCAGTAGGTGGCGGAAATGCACCATTTCGATGTTTGCCAACCGCCAAAAGAAACAAAGAAGACAGAGAAGAATTGTGGTGTTTTAATAATAATAATAATTATAATTACTTACTCTCTATATTATATCTATATTTATATTTAAAATTTAAATTTATATTTAAGATTTATATTTAACATTTATATTTATATTTAACATTCAAATTTAGCATTTATATTTATATTTAAAATTTAAATTTATATTTAACATTTATATTAATATTTATATTCATATTTATATTTAGCATTTATATTTATATATAGCATTTACGTGTGACATTTAATATTTACATTTATCTATTTAAGATATTTCTAAGATGACAAATATTGCTCTAAATGTCATAAAAGGTCACTATAAAAAAATCACACCAGTTTTTTGCACATGGTTTGAAGCTAAATGTGACAAATTGCTGCTGTTTTTTTTTTTTTTAGCATGCGCTGCTTTACAAATGGCGCCCCATACTAACGTTGCTCAGATAAAATTGTCTTGGCAGTAATGATTGCTGCAGCGGATACAGACAATTCAACACCAGAGCACCAATGGCCAAATCTGAAGTGACAGTGTTAAATAAAAAAATGAAAACAGCAGTGGTTGTCCTTTAGTCGATTCAATCATGTTTCAAAAAGTATTTCTATAGGCCTAGTCACATATATAACTAGAAAAACACTAGGTGAGCATAGACCTCCTTCAGCACCACAGTCCTCACCCATATTGTGATTTTTACCATAAATATTAGTCCTACCTTTATTTCATGTAAATATTTAGATCCCTTGACCATGAAAACATAACATTAGCAACTGGTTTCATAATGATATCTATTTTAGTTCAGTAGTTATTCACCAAAATCACATTTTTTGTCATGGCGGATCCAGACGGTGATCCGGATCAACACCAAAATTGAATCAGTTCTTCCTTTTTCCATGCTGAACATTTCCTGAAAATTGCATCAAAATCCATCCATAACTTTTTGAGTTATTTTGTTTACAGACAAACAGACAGGCAAACTGTCCCAAAAACATAACCTCCCTGGCGGAGGTAACAAGCTTTTTATTACAGGGTCTATAAGCAGCTCAACACAGACAGTAGGTTGTTTCAGTCAGGTTCGGTAGATTCACTGTGACAACAGTACAATAATCCATTGACATTAAAACAAAAATGTATTTTTATAATTATTTTCAAAAGCAGGTACTGCAGTACTCCAGTCACATAAGTATCCAAACAGCTTTCACCTGTATTGGAGTAATTTCTGACCAGAGTATCTATACTTTTACTCAAGTAATGGAGTTGAGTAAATGATTTTGATTTTGAGTTTTTGATTTTGACACCCCCTTATAAATATATCATGTTCATGATTAACAGAAGATGATGTAACCTTGGGTTACATGTACCCATTCTCACTTGGTGCAAAGATAAGTCCAAAGATGCAAAAGTGAGTCAGCGTTTAGCACTTCCTGGTTTGGAATTCTGCTTTTGGATAAATGCCTGAAATAAGTTTTGTGGGGATTATTAAAAACAATCAGAAATGCTTATTTTTGTTGTCCTTGTTAGCAGTTACATAGCAACCTTTGTTTAAAACACACAACAGTGGTTTAAGTTTCACAGCAGGCAACATCAGACATCAAAAATCTTGTGTGTGTTCATTACAAACAGGAATCTCTTGCACAGCTGAAAGGTCACGAAGAATCTTGAAGCTTCGGATACTGAACACAGAATAAGGAGTAAGTTGCATGAGAAGCAGGGTAGCCTTTGTAAAGCAGTTTTTGATCTTCATCATCCCGTTTGTGCCGAGGCTTCGTGATCATGAAAGTCTTCAGATAGATTTACCGTATCTTTGCCCCACGACTTGATGCCTACAAATATAATGTCACTACTTTGATTAAAGTAACCTGTCACTGCCTTTGACAAGACAGTAGGCCCGGGCAAAAAATCAATAATATTTAAAGATCGAGTTGGCAAGTCAAATCGATTCGTTTTTTCCTTAAACTTGAGTTCAATGATTTTATATTTTTTTAATTCAACCCATTTACACTTTGAGGCACTTTTCTCACTACTTTGTACACTTTAACATTTTTTTACAACAAGCGTTACCTCAGGCATTTTGTTATCTTCATAGTTAATTCAAACAAGTGTATAAAACTACAGTGCACAGGCACTTTGTGTCGATTTCTGTGTTGATTTTTTGACCTGGAGGCAATTCAAATGAATATTTTAAGTATAAATAAATTCATATTATGGAAATACATTTCTAGTGAGTATTTATTTCATTTTAAATGGGGCAGGGCCATCAAATCGAATTGTGTTTTTTTTTTTTTTTAATCTAAGATTTTTTTTTGGGGGGGGGGGGGGGGGGGGGGGAATCGCCCAGCTCTACAAGACACGTAATACCCCAGTCCCTATGTCATGTAACACTTAACTATTTGTATAAAGGGGAACTTTCCATTTACAGCTACATGTTTTCTGTAAACCTTCATAAAGTGATAAACTTGCATTGCAGCTGGATCCACTTCATCCAAAGTCTGCATACAGACTGATTCAAATTGGCAAGGTCCAATCAGCATCTTCAAAGCAGTTAGTGGTGCGAGCTACGACAAAGATCAGAGGTTAGCACAAATGCTAACAGCTTCAGTGGCAGTTCTGTCAGATCTGGTCCACATTGTTTCATTAAAGGAATAACAAATAACACCAAAGGCATTTCCGGGTTTAAGGGATGCTTTCACCCTACCTCCAACATGCATAAGGCAAAACTTTGTTACTTTGTTCTAGAAAGTGGAATATTATTTTCTATTTTACACCAATGCAGTGGAGCCCATCTCGTCACCATCTGGATAAGCTTTGGAAAAGTTCTGCACATTCAAGCACTTTGATGACTGTTGCACAGGTAGACTTAGTGTAATGGGAACAATCCATATGGTGTGTCAGATTTATAAAGTGCACCCAACAAAATCTATCTATCTATCTATCTATCTATCTATCTATCTATCTATCTATCTATCTATCTATCTATCTATCTATCTATCTATCATTTAGTACTAAATGCCTCTTCTCCTCACTAAAAAATCCACAGTAAAAGTGGATGTTGTGTAAATTTCCATCCCAAACTGTGTTGTCGTGCTGTGTTGCCATAGAAGCCTGATTCGATGTGTAATTGCTAATGGGCTCATTAGAGAAGGGGAGAGATGTGAGAGGGAAATGTCCAATGTTGATGCAGTTTCCTCTCATGTTAACCACCATTTTATCGATGTGGTTAGATGCTCTTTAAAGGGTTTCAGAGATGGATGTTTAGCTGTGAAATCCATTAAATGTACTTAATCTCAAAAAAAGTAAACATTTGTGAATTTAAGAGGGGTTTCATTTTACCTTTAAAAAGTAATTTCTGCTTCAACATTTTTTAGAAAGGTTTTCTTTTGTTGATGCTACACTAACATAGCAAATAAAACTCTCCAGCTGCTGTGTCACTTGTTCCCTTTTTCTCTGAGACAAAAGCATACACTTTTAGTCCAGAATGCACAAAGAGTACAGAGAGAAGAGAGAGAGATAATCCTGTGAACAGAAGGCGAGAGGGTGAGAATAAAAAAGCCTCTGTGGACTGAACTGTTGACGTGCTGTAAAGTACTCACTTCAGGATGTGATTGCAAAAAGAAAAAGCAGAAAAATGTCATCTACCTCCTCACCACCACCACAGACACTTAAAGGAACACTCCAACAGTTTTGTTGTTTTCGTGTCTTACCTCACTCCTGAGTCCCCGACAAGCAGGTAGACGCCATTCTTCGACGTAGCGTGCAATAACAAGGAAGAGAGAGACAAAGATTTCCAACCACCAGTTAGCTTAGCTCAAACTCCAGGAGTATTTGAGTAATTCTTTAGCCTGCCTCTGCCTGCAGTCGTCAGGTAACTCTCGATGGTCCTGTGTACCTGTTGTTACTTGTTTTTAAATTATCTTCTACTGTCTTCATATTGTCTTCTACTCCTAAACAGGTGCTTTGCTTTGCTTTGTTGACCTACCTCACGAGAGATGTGACGTTCTCGAACAAATTGAGTTTTTTGAACAGCTCTTTAAATGAATGATGAGAACTGATTTGGAGTTAACTGATGATATTGATTCCTTAAAGGTGCTATGAGGAGAATCTACAATATTGTATTTCCGAATACAAAAAGACTCTGCTACCCATGACGACACGACTGTCGTAATGCTGCGTTCCAGTAACCTCGGAACTGGGAGTGACATCATCTCCGACTTATCGGTGTTCCAGTTGAAGTCGGAAAAAACATGCCGATCTACCAGGCTATTATTAGCTGTTGTTAGCACGCCCTGCGTTGTTGTTCACAAATATCACATGAAGAATGTGATTATCACTATGGCAGCATTTTTGTAAATATAAGTCTAACAATACTATGTATACAGCTGATCTAGAGCGACACGCCCCAGTCAGAAGTGCAAATAAATTGATTATTACAGGAGCTAAATAACTGTTCACACAGGGGGCATCCATCTTCGATTGTCAACTCGGGGGTGGCGAGGTTTCACCGAGTTCCCAGTAGGAAATTCTGACTTTGGGGGACGTTCCAGTTGCAGTTTCCTACTCGGAACTCGGAAATTCCTACTTCTGACTACAACTGAGTCAGAAGTAGACGTGACCCAAGCCAAAGTGTGTGTTTGCTTCTTTTTTCAACAACTTACAGGATGCGAAGCAACGAGGTAATGTATCTCTTTCTAGTTACGTAGCGGTAGTTTTTGATGTGTGGCAACAAGCAATTTTTGGAAAACTTAGTATTGTAGTTTTGTAGCCGACTATATATCACTACTTACAGCCCGGTGCTCTAAGACGTGTCTGAATAATACAAATGTGCTCCGCAAAGCTAAGGAATAGCATTTATAGATAACCTATTTTGATGCTATGAAACTCCTCTTAAAGTGTGTATTTCGATTAGGCATATATCTAAAAGTGAGGCTTTTTTGTAATTACTTAGAAACTCCTCATAGCATCCTTAAAGGAGTTATTGATTCTCTGCTGAAAATGTTTTTTTCGATTCCCATCTTTAGTCAGGTGTGCTGCTAACTTAAGAATGCAGAAGATGACTGTGTTTTTTACCTCCTTTAACTGATCTGAAGTTTGTGGTGTAGAGTGTTTCTGCTATTTCAAGGACACTTTAGAGAAAGTGACAAGCACCTGCAAGATCAAAACACACACTTTACTAACATAAGTGTGACAAAACATTTGTTAGTGAATTCAGTTCAAAGTTCATACAAACTTGCTTTTTGCTGCAATTCTCAGTGCCCTATTCGTGTGCACTCCAGCATGAGTAATAATAATCCCAGTAACAAGAAAAACACACATGATTTGAGATTCTCACCGTACACTTAGCTCTTAATGTAATATTTGTATAAATACTAACAACTGTCACTGATCATTAAATCAGTGAAAAAAGTAGGCTGTTCATTGTGTTTTACACAAGCATTAAAGAACAGTGCCATGTACTCCTGCAGGGTTTGTGAGAAAATGAATCCCTCAAAGCCCAGTTATTTGATTCACAGGAAACAGGTCAATCACCAACATAAACCTGCCGATACTGTTAATAAGACTTACATAATCAGTGACATTTTGGTTTTATGCTAATGTGGACGTTTCTGACTCAGCTCTTGATTGTTTTTAATGCTCTTGATCAATGATCACCAAACTTTTTAAGCCTGATCGGTAACTGGAGAGGAGGTGTATTACGGAGGGCTTCTTTATATGAATATGACTAAGTTTACTTTCTACTTTTAACGATTCCTCATTATCACTGATTAATAAAACAATATGATACTTACATGCTCCTTCAATTAATCATTTTTATGTTGAACTGTATTGGTCTGTTCATCAGTCACATGTTAGTGATTTTATTTGTACTAGTAACACTGTTAGGACTCTACCGGCTCGAACGGTGATTGACGTGTGGTGTAAACTTTGAGGTTGACGTTTATAAGGAGACAGTTTTAAAAGTAACATGCATGTAAAATGTGTTGTTTTTGTATTGATGGATCGATGATTTATTTGCAGAACATTAACACATTGGATTTCTAGCTCTGTAATGCTAACTAGTGTTATTTTTAGTGTCCCTGCAAACACCTTATAGGCTCCATATGGGCTACCAGATGCTGGAAGGCACTGTGTTGGCTACCCCTGTTCTGAATACTTTAATGCTTAATGTTATTTGAGTAAAATGAGAGAAATAAAAAAAAAATCCATCTATACTTCAGACCAGACAACTACACCTGCTGTGTAAATGACAAAGAGAGAGCAGCCACTCCCATTGGCTTGATTTACATTACATCCAAAACAAACCCATTTAATCAAGGCATCCTTTACCATTGTGCCCTGTGCTTGGCTTTGCACCAAGAACATATGTCAACTGGAAAGCACTCAGAGAGGATAAACCCTCACCTAGCTCACATATTGCTGTTACATCCATAAGCGACAGTTCAGTGATAAGGTTATCATCATAAAATGATTCCTTAAACTGAAAACCCACAACTAGCATTCAGAATCATGTTGATATCATTATTAGTTAGACAGATAGTGAGCAAAAAAAATATTTTCCCCAGCTGGTGGTTATCTGTAACCTGACAGGCCAGATGGACAGCACCATACATCTGCCACAGAAATATTTCACTAGTCATCTGGGTAGGAGCCCTTTGAATTTGTTTTCAGGGGCAGAACGTTAAAAAAACAACTGAAGCTTGTGATTGGACAATTGTTTGGCTTGTCACATTCATCACAGACCAATCCACATCAAGCAGGGTTGCCTCCTATAGTGTAGCATACATAGTGGCTAATGTAGCGGCTAATGGCTAACAACAGTTAACAAGAGTTCATGGATATTAGCCATAGCAGCTAACTTAGCTGCTAACTTCACTGCTAACAGCTAACGACCTTTTACTATCGTCTTACACTAAATTGTACCACACAGATGATTTATTTAACACTTATATGTGACATGAACCTCGTCAAAGACAATCCCTACAAGCAAACTTCTGAGGAGGGCAGATTTTGCCAAGTTTTACTAAGTAGCCATGAGGACACTAGGCCAATCGACATGTCGGTCCTCAACTTCCGGTTCTCAACCTCTGGTTGTCGTCACGTCCGCATTCTGTAGCTCCCGCCTCTCTTGCCTGATTGGGCCGTTAAGAAGTCAGCCGAGTGAATTTGGTGGACAACGGAGGCTGGCAAGACGGACCAGCAGGATTTCAGAATCAGGCAGGTCTGTCTGCTCTGCAAGGATATGTTATCTTGATCACCACTAAAATCTAATATTTTTAATTTGGGCAATACCAACATCTCCAAAAGTTTCAGCAAAATCCATCTGGTAGTTTTTGCGTAATCTTGCTAACAAAAACACAAGTTCCTTGGCAGGGGTAATAAAATAACAAATACAGTCTGACTCCCTCAAACTGCCATGTGCCACATGCTTTAAATTTCACTTCTCACTGTTGAGACCGAGCCAGTACAGCAGTTGTGCCTGAATGACCAGCCTTATAACACTTGATGCTTCACCTTGTGTTTTGATCAGTCTGATTTTTTAACAACCATACTTGCCACTTCTAGTCTGACAACTGCTCACCTTGCAGAGGCATAAAACTGACAGCAGGTAGATCAAGTTTGGGATTAGGACCCAAAAGCTGCAGCACTTGAAGCGTTTTATATATTCAGTAGTTTTCCAGGAGGGGGGCCTGTTTGGATTCAGGCCACACGTCCATCAGCAAAGTTGTGATGACTCATGCTGTTACACCATGCCTACGCATCTATCCCTCTGCTGCACACCAGCTTTATCTGCCTCTGTCTCCCTCTCCATCCCTCACTGCTGCTGTCACACTCACACACTCATGGACAAACTCTCCTCCCTCTTTATTCTGCGAGGCAAAAAGCTAGAACACAGTATTCTTCACTGCCACCAATCCGTGCCCTCATTTTAAACATATCTCCTGCCTAATTCTCTCAGTTACGTAACGGACAATTATACAACCAATTCAGAGCGCTCCTCTAAGACTTGCCTCACAAGGGCACGGTGAGCGCTGCTGTAAGCAGAGCCGCTGACAGAAGAGGAGAAGAGAAGAGGAAATGTGTATATGATTTTAATAAAGAGATGGACTACAGTTAAGACCCATCATGGACTAATGATAGGAAATGAATAACGGGGAGGAAGGGGGCTAGTGTGAAATTGTCAATTAAGATTTTCTTCCTGTGGTGACTGGAGGGAATTCAATAAGCCAGAGGCAAAAAGCAGACCGTGGTTGTATGGAGATCATAGCGGCCTGCTTCTCCAGTGCTGTGAGAACTAAAGCTCGACAAGTTAACAGCAAGCCGCAGATTATAAGATCAGCTCTAATAAACGTGGTGAAGTGGCCATGGAGGAGGGCTTCTTTATTATCTTGTTAGTGTCATCCACCTCTGCAGGATGACAGGAGGAGAATTTATTAGACTTATGGGGGTGTATTTGCAGATCAAACCCAAACAGACTGTGAAGACAAGTTTAAATCATGATATACGAAGAGGAAGGATGTTCAACTGGATCAATTTTTTCTGTGCTTCAGCGCCGTAGTTCAGGGTTTGAGGTTGGCAAGTCAGATATCAGTGGGCTTTGGTCAGCCCTGATGACAACTAGATTGGCCTCCCAGAATAAGAACTAGAAAAGCACTCAGAATGTGCAGACCTCCACCCAGCAGCTCAGTTCCAGCAGTGGCTTTTCTACAACCCCTGTAAACTCAGCGCATACTTTGGTGGACTTTACACAAGTACGAATTTGTAAGAGTCCAGTAAAATAAACTATCGATCTGGTGATATTGACACACGGCGACGCGCATTTGTCCATGACTCTGCATCTTTTTTGAAAACGGGTCTGCAGGTGGATATCTTGGTATTCGTCTTCATGCCGTAGTTGGTATAAACAGATAAGTCCAAGAAAGACGGTGACCTCATAGCAGCCTTCCTCCTCCCCGCCCCCCAACCCACATTGTCACACCCATCAACAACAACAATGGCGGCAGCTGGGCTGATTCTGATCTTGTTCCAGCAGCTACAAATATTGTAGTAATTGTATTGTATTGTAATATATAAATATCGCCATTGCTGCTGTTGTTTACGTTCAGAACAGAAGCATGGACAGGAAGGAAGTCAACCTTGTATGCGCATGCGCATTTTCTGTTTTTGGTGCTTTGTGGCAATTTCACAGTGTCACGTTAAGGCCAGGCATATGTACTACAGGATTTTGCGTTGTCATGTAAATGCACAAGTCTATGTACAATATGATGTGTAAACAGCGATACATGTTTTGATGGTGATGCCAAGACAATACGGGGCCGTCCTCGTGTGAGGAGGGCCTTAGACGTTGTTATTCTGTATAAACACAAGACAAAATTTTGGGAACATCGTTTTATATTCTGATTTTATGTAAATTATTGAATGTCATCAATGGGAATTTCCTTTCTAAAGTTCAATTGATTTTTGTGACGTAAATCTGGATCGGATCCATATGAAATTTACCTTGATGATAGAGACAAAGACCCCATAATATCCTGTAAAATTGTCAGTTTTTCAGATAACAGCAAAGCTAACTTTAACAGTTACAAACATGTGAAGTTACCCCTCCTGTTAGCATTAGCTCATAGCATTGTTGGTGTTGAGCCTGGATTCAGGAAAGGTCTGGTGTCCAGTCCTGTGTTGAACTGACTGAAGTTAAGGAAGCAGTCGGACGTGAAGTGACTTGCACACAGGTTTTAGCTTACTGTAGCTGCTCATTCCATTCAAAAATAAAATCAATCCAGTGGGCCCTTTGGTCCTCTGAGGCTGGTAGCCTACATGTGAAGATATATGTAGCTGTTTACAGCCAACAACTGAGCTTAGACATGCTGACCACCGATCTCTCGCTAAGAATATAAACAACACGGTGGCACCATGCACAGAAATCTCTCCTGCAAGAGGGAGGGGGATACTCAGGTGGACCACTCAAGTTAAGTATGCAAATCAAAAAATACACTGTCACATAACAGTTGATCCACAGACTCATCAGTTCACCGAATGCCATGATTTTACATTAATGTAGTCTGCTAAATACAAGTTTTGTTGTCTACTATCACATTCTGTGGACCGTGAGAAAGGCCATGCTCCCAAAAATGTGTTCAAAAGCCTTAAAATAGTGGGTTTTGCATAATATGTCCCATATAATAGTTAAGTATTTTCCAAAGCAGGTACTCCAGTACTTGAACTTAAATTAAAAATTTGACTGATCAACTTTCACTTGTACTGGAGTAATAACTGGCCAGTAGTATCTATACTTTCCCTCAAGTAATGGACTTGAGTATTTTGTCCACCACTGTGTATAAGTCAGCATAATGGGTGGTAATGGTAGGTCTTGAATTTGCTCTTAAAAAACACTTAAACTCTGTGCTACTGCTAGTTCTGTAGGCAGGCTGTTCCAGGTAAATGGACCTTAATATTAGTAAGCATTGTGGAAGACCATGATAATAGAGGTAATAGATATAATGTCAAAGGTAACATGTCAGACTGCAGCCTTCAAATAGTCTTCAAGCTATCGTAAAGTCTTCCAGTGAATGGTGAGCATTGAAAAGTATGAGTTTTACACTTCCAGCAGGCACTGAGTGCATCTGCATGAACTTATGTATTTTAAAATAGACTTGCAAGAAAAACCCTCAATGTAATTTCTGTCTCCCCTTTGTTCAGTAACATAACCACCCTGAGGCACACTTTGCTCCCCTCCATCCTGAAATTAACGGAGGTCTTCACTGTTTTCATGCTGACGGCCCTGAGCCTCCCGCTGCTCACCCACAACAGAGCCTAACATTCCTAGGAACATGTGATTTTCCCCTCTGCTTCCCTCTCTTCCCTGCCCCCCCAGCCCCACCTCTCCGACCTCCACGACCACCCAGACACGTGGCCACAGAGCTGTTACTTCCTGGAAAACAGCCCAAACAGGCAGTGAGTGCAGAGAGAGACACTTTGAATGAGCTTCTTGGTTTCTGATATTACAGGCAGTGTTTAAGTCACAGCAACAATTACTAAAATGTACTTGTTCTGGCTGCTGGTTTATGCTTATAATTCCCACACTAAACCTCTCTATGTCCTGTAAGTATCAAATCTAAATCAGCTGTAGCAACAATGGGTGCAGCCAATACTACAACTGCCACACACTGCTTATCAAACCATTGCTGCATGTACATCTATCAATACTAGGGGTGTAACGGTACACAAAAGTCCCGGTACAGTACATATCTCAGTGTGGGGGTAATGATTCGGTACGTTTTTGGTACAATGGGGAAAAAGTTACAAAAGCTGACAAATGTACTAGAATATCTTTTTTTCATTTATTTTCAGCAGACCACAACTTACTGCAAAACGTCTCACCATCTCCTGATGTTAAAGTAAAAAAATAAATAGAATGAAACATAAAAGAAATGTATTAGGAGGAGGAAAAGGATAAAAAAAACATACCGTAGTGCTATACTGAGGTAGTCAAGTATAAACTGGTAACTTAGTTTCCTTTTTTAATAGTTACCAAACACTTTCAGTGTTGTATTGCACAGTTAGATATGTAGCCTACTGTATATTCTAATCGGCTCGGTAATTTTTTTGGCCTTGTCAGTGTTATTACTCAGAGTCTGGTTGAATGCACCGGGGATAAGCTATTGCACTGTAGACGTTTTTTTTTCTCACACCAGTGACGGACACGTCGGGATGATGTCGCCGACAGACGGTCTTTGTCCGGTCTACTGCTCTTTTGCCATCGTTGATGTATTGTACCAAGAATCCAAAGTTTTCCAACATGACATTTTTACGAGGCTGGTGGGTCTTCCAACTCCACATGCTGCATCTCTCATTGTTTGTTTATGCTTGTACTTTCTTCTTCGTTTGTTTTTGTTTGTACCTGCTTCTTCTTCTTCTTCTTCTGTGGTAATGGGGGTCGCTGGCAGCTTTTAGGCTCGTTACTGCCACCTAAGATTGGAGTCAGGACTCGCCTTTTTTCCTTTTCTTTTCTTTTCTTTTCTTTTCATTTTTTTTTTTTTTACTTAGCCTACTCATGTATTCGTCGTGTGATTGTGTGAACCGACCCGTGACCCCGATACTAAAAATCTTTATATCACCTCTGCCACAACCACCAACCCCCAAACTAAGAGTTATAAAATGTATATGTTCTGCACTTACTTTTCAGAATGTTTTAAACGTAAATCCATTTGACAAGAGTGAAAAGCTATAAGTAAGCTTCTATAACAACAACATGATGGTGCAACTTAGAAGCAGCTCTGATAGTCCCAATGTATAACATCTTATTTTTACCTCTTGTTTTTTATAATCGAGTGACCTGATCAAGTTGGTCCTTATGGCTGTGGCAGTAGTATTTGAAAAGTTGATTATTAATAAACAATTAGAAATCCTTGCCATTGGGTCCTCAGCCATTTTTGTAGTTTTTGTAATCCTTTTTTACTAGGACTCATTCCTGCACAACTCCAAAGAGAGACAGACAACCATTCACATCTGCACTCATACCGAAGGGACATTTAAAGACACTAATTAAGGAAACTGGAGAGCCCAGAGAAAACCCACACAAGCACATTGAGATCATGCAGACTCCACACAGAGAGACCTTGTTGATATCAGAATCTAACCAGCAATCTTCTTGCTGTGAGGCACACCCACTAACCTGCTGCTCCACCATGCCTCACTTTTGGTTACCATTATTGGGTTTAAATTTGAGACATGACCATGATCATTGGTATTGGAGTCAAACACTGGGTTGTAAACAAATTTGACAACATGCCAGTGGTCATTGCTTTTTAGTCACACTCTAGGTAATTGGTCAATTTTCATGTAAATTTGGCTGCCATTGTTTTTTGTGGGTTATCAACTGTTTTGTCAGTCATCCTATTCAAATGTATTTTACACTGAATATTTCATCTAATTTGAATTACTGACAATAAAATGTAGCAATTGTCATGGACTAAATGCTTGATTAAAGCATAAAAAATCCAAGGACCTGGTGTGAAATTTTGTAGAAACTTTTATTCCATCTCTTTTTTTGTTCCCAAACCACTTTACTCCTGAAATAAACAAACTAAATCATGACAACTGGAGGCCAGCCGCCCAGATGGTAGTAGGAATTTTTTGCTGCTTCACTTGTGGTCAAACTGACACAGCTGTGGTACACAACACTCAAATCAAAACAGCTGTGCAAACAAAACCATGCATCTGGCCTGATATATTTAAAATATATCCTGAACATTCTGAGGTGAAAACAGGGTTAAATTTAAGATTTGCTGCAACAGGGTGAGGAAAGAGGACCAGAGTGTTTCACAGCTGGCCTGGAAAAAAGGAGTGCGTCTTTGCAGAATGGTGGGTTTATTACATTTAAACAACTTAAACTTTTGAATTTGGTGGAAAAAGCCAAAGCTTCTAGGCTATCTTGAAACACAAACTAACTAAAAACCAACAACAGGGAAGTAACAATTAAAAGTTATAACAAAAATAACTTGCACACTAAACAACATCAACTAACAGAACAATGTCAAAAGATGTGAGACACGTGGACAGAGTCTACATTTCAATGGCAAGATAAAAATCTCCACGGTTCATTTCCATTTTTTATTGTAATGTCTTGAATTGTGAAAGACTGTGAAAACATCATAAAATGATTTAAAAATAACATAAACCAGTAAGCCTATCAGTTGTCACATAGCCCAAAGTGATCTCTCTCTCTTTCTTTCTATATATGTATATATGTATAGATAGATAGATAGATAGATAGATAGATAGATAGATAGATATATAGATAGATAGATAGATAGATAGATAGATAGATAGATAGATAGAGATATATATAGATATATGTGTGTGTGTGTGTGTGTGTGTGTGTGTGTTTGTACTGCTATCATTGTGAGGACCATCGCGGGTTTTAGACCTTTCGAGTGAGGACAATTTTTGAAAGTGAGGACATTTAGGCCGGTCCTCACAAGATTTTCACTGTAATAGCCTCCAGAGGCTGCAAACATGCTTCTCTCAAAGTTTCAGAGAGGTCCTCAGAAAAATATAAAACTGAGAAAAAATACACACAAAATCCCTATGTGTGCACAGTTTGAATACACACACATTTCGCTCTTCATCGCCCCCTCTGGTAGTTTTTGATTATTGCACCAGAAGGTCTTAAACTTAAGAAATGACAGTATCCAAGTGCTCAAGAGTTAAAATAAGACACATTATGTAGATTTTCACTTTTGTTTTGTATTCTTACAATATTTAAAATTGAAAAAAAAAAACATTTTTTGGTTAAAGCTTTTTTCGTCGAAAAAAATGCTCCTTTTTTAGGATATAGTATATCATTACATTAAATTCACAGAAAAAAAGATCATAGACCCTGCCTGAAATCTACTTTATTTATTTCCTTTTTTTAAATTTAACTTGTTGCCATCTTTATAAAGCTAATTTACCTATTTGAGTTTTATCTGATATTACAGCTGGTCAGAACAGATAAAACTGTTTCAGTCTTAATTTTTCTACTCTGCTTTAAATAAGTGTACAACATAGGTGCACATTCATGTTCAGCCAGCAGCACACTGTGCTCATGTTATACATAGTTAATGTTTTGATAGAATTAGTGGAACTGAGACCACTTCACTAAGACTCAAGTATTAACTGATTGGATTTTCACAGGTGAGGGGTAATTCATGAATGTGATATTTCAAAAATGGTTTGGTGGAGTTTCTCCATGTCTGAAAGTCATGTCTATTAAGACCCAAGGATGGATTGAAGAGAGTTGGGTGTCACGTATCAAAGGTCAAGGTCACTGTGACCCTAAAGAAAGATTTTTGGCTAATTTTCCATGAGTAATATGATAAGTTGACAAAGAATAGTGAATTGATGAGGTTTCATATTCAAAACATCAAGTGTAAAGATTTGTACACAAATTTTTCTTGTGGTTAGTACAGAAATGCTTTTCCTTCATAAACAGCATACAACTGTATCTGAAAAAATACAAAGATGAAGTATTTAGTGATTACCACTGTTGTAAATGTAGTAGAAAACAATTTGAATGTAAAGAAATTGTACAACCTTATATGTATGCTTATAAGGTTAAATGATAACTTTATAATATAATATATCTATATATATTTTATATAATAACTTTATATAAAAGGGTTAATTATTGCATCTTACTGTCACCCTGGACATGCTAACAGAACATTAGCAAGCTTCAAAGAGGAATAAATCGGTTAACTCTAATAATGCTAATTTCCGATGAAGCTAACAACTATAAAATAAAGATTGCTAGGTTGAAATCACACATTAAATGCTTCCAACACATATATATATACATGTTACAACTCATCTATTTACATCAATTTGTTTAACTTACATCATCTGTGACTTCTGTACTGCTGCTGGCTGTCATGAAAGGAGAACAGAGCAAAGAGGAAACAGGAAACAACATCTAACCCCTTCAAAATAAAATATCCTCTTCAGAATAAAAGCACCATGAACATAATGCAACCACTTCAAGGATTATTAACAATATCTACAAAAGTCAGTTTTGGGTATGTGATATTTTCTATGTAGCTAATCAAATGAGAGTAATAGTTTCCCTTCATACAGATTTCCTCCAGTAACTACTAACTTAACAGTAACTGTTAAAGTTTTGAACCCATTCTGTTGAGAACTGACATACTGAAACTGTTAAGAATTTAATTTTGTTACTTTTTCTTGTCAACAATCAACATAACATCTAATTTGTACTTGTTTATGTCTGTCTAATGCAGCCACATCTTTTGAAACACAAAAAGATTTGTCCACAAATTTTTCATGGTATTTGAGCTTGTGCAAAATTTTGAGATATATTTCCATATCATATAATATAATATACTGCATTACATTATATGATACAAAATTACATCATATAACAGTATTTTATATTATATCACATTATATTACATCATATCATATATGATATGATAGTTGTCTCTCTCGAACTTCCCCAAATTGAAGAAAAGTGTCCCAAAATGACCCTGGGACCCCTTCCAGGACTCCCTCTTGGGATGCAGTTTAATGCATGGCCATTTGGGCCTCTTTGGACAATAAAGACTTAATTGTCAAGTGAGAAACAGGCCCGTACTCGGGCCCCTTTGGAGCTAGCACTCTGAAAAAAAATATGGCAAGTCAGGGGGTGGCCTAGTATTACACTCTCCGATTTGGTGTCAATAGACCCATAAATGAAAGAGCAGGAAATTTTTTTACATGTTTGAGGCCTTAGGCTTCATCACTACTAGTAGGCCTCATTGCTGAAAAGAGGAGGTTCCCATCGGGCTAGACCCATGAAAATACATACAGTGCTTCATGTGACTGCCCTGAATAGCCCCACTACCTCTCAGAATTAGACTCAACTGGGAATGAATTTTATGTTACACGATAAGTTGCACAAAATGTCTCCTTTAATAGCCCTAATGGAAGTCAGCATTTTGAATGACCCTTGACCCCTTCAGTAGTCTTTTTCACCACAGACCTGCTCCCAGAGCATACAGTACGCCCTCTTAGATGACTTTGTGCAGTTTGGTTCACTTTGTTTTGTGTTTTTGCTGTGTTCTGCATTAGTTTTATAGCATTATATGAAAAAAGGCCCCTGCTCCCCTGTCTTTTTTGCTCCCTTGTTGATATTCTAGCTCCTATGGGTCTAAAAAAGAACACCAGCATTGACCTAGAACACATCAATCAAGCATGTGCCATTTGGTCCAAATCCGATGAAGAATCTGTGAGATTTTGACATTTTATGGCCTTTTGGGCATTAAATGGACACACCTCCAAACTCCAAACCTTTGCCATGTGGCCTCCTGTTGGTCTAGGAGGCTGATATTGTAGATACTGACTCACAGGGGCTCTTAGTACTTGTGGTCCAGATTTGGTTCCAATCAGATAAAAAATTAGGTCCAAGGTCTATTTCCAGTGGCAGGATGGTCTCAGAGTCTAAGATTCTAACAGGACAGGATTTTCAAAGAGGGACCAAGGTTAATTTTTTTTCTGCTGAGACCCCAGGGCTGATCTTATAGTATGTTATACTAGGCTATATTTGGAGAGGAACTGTGGTGGTTTGGTGTCTCTGTGACCTTCCTGTGACCCTTGGCGCCATCTTGAAATTTCACATTTTTGGACTTTAAAGCCCCATAAATCAGTGATTTTTGCATGAAATGGGCTGAAACTTTAAAAGGTGATTTAGCTAACCTCCATGAACAATTGATTGTAAGAGCAAGTCTCTAGGTCAATCATGGAGCTACTTCCTGTTTGAGAGGGGCTAGCAAGACGGTTTTAGAACAGTATGACTTAAGAGTTTTCAGAGGTCCCAGATCCCAGGTTTCAGCTCTCTAAGTGTCACAGAGGTGACATGAGAGCAAAAAAGCAACAGTGGTGATAAAAACATGTCTTTTTGGGTCTGGTTCGTGCCTAAAGGCCCCTGGAGGTCTGCAAACGAGCATGAGTATCCACATAAACCTCTATATAGAACCTGTAAAGTTTAATGCATTTTAGTTATGGAATGTGTGAGATATTGACCTTTTTTGGCCTATTTGGACAATAAAGAGTTAATCGTCAAGTGAGAAACAGGCCAATGCTCGGGCCCCTTTGGAGCTAGCACTCTGAAAAAAAATATGGAAAGACAGGGGGTGGCCTAGTATTACACTCTCCGATTTGGTGTCAATAGACCCATAAATGACGGAGCAGTAAATTTTGTTACATGTTTGAGGCCTTAGGCTTCATCACTACTAGTAGGCCTCATTGCTGAAAAGAGGAGGTTCCCATCGGACTAGACCCCTGAAAATACATACAGTGCTTCATGTGACTGCCCTGAATAGCCCCACTACCTCTCAGAATTAGACTCAACTGGGAATGAATTTTATGTTACATGATAAGTTGCACAAAATGTCTTCTTTAATAGCCCTAATGGAAGTCAGCATTTTGAGTGACCCTTGACCCCTTCAGTAGTCTTTTTCACCACAGACCTGCTCCCAGAGCATACAGTACGCCCTCTTAGATGACTTTGTGCAGTTTGGTTCACTTTGTTTTGTGTTTTTGCTGTGTTCTGCATTAGTTTTATAGCATTATATGAAAAAAGGCCCCTGCTCCCCTGTCTTTTTTGCTCCCTTGTTGATATTCTAGCTCCTATGGGTCTGAAAAAGAACACCAGCATTGACTTGGAACACAACATCAAGCATGTGCCGTTTGGTCCAAATCCGATGAAGAATCTGTGAGATTTTGACCTTTTATGGCCTTTTGGGCATTAAATGGACACACCTCCAAACTCCAAACCTTTGCCATGTGGCCTCCTGTTGGTCTAGGAGGCTGATATTGTAGATACTGACTCACAGGGGCCCTTAGTACTTGTGGTCCAGATTTGGTTCCAATCAGATAAAAAATTAGGTCCAGGGTCTATTTCCAGTGGCAGGATGGTCTCAGAGTCTAAGATTCTAACAGGACAGGATTTTCAAAGAGGGACCAAGGTCAATTTTTTTTCTGCTGAGACCCCAGGGCTGATCTTATAGTATGTTATACTAGGCTATATTTGGAATGGATTTGTGGGGGTTTGGTGTCTCTGTGACCCCTGGCGCCATGTCAAAATTTCACATTTTTGGACTTTGATGCCCCATCAATGAGCTCACCTCCATGAACAATTGATTTCAAGGGCAAGTGTCTAGGTTGTTCCTGGAGCTACTTCCAGGTTGTGAGGCGCTAGCAAGATGGTTCCAAAAGCATATGATTTTATTTTTTTCTGAAGTTCCAATCATATATATATATATATATATATATATATATATATACATATATATATATATATATATATATATATATATATATACACACTCCACAAGCGTGCAGTCCGAGGAACAACTAAGATACTGTGCTGGACTCTCAAGCTCCCAGGCCTCGAGGAACCAAGCTAAAGAGGATGAACAGCCCCCCACCCCACCAGGGGAGAGGGGGGTGGGTGATCTTTTTTGAAATGTCCTTAAAAGCCTTTAATTAATGTTGAATGTTGGACTGGGAGACACAATGAAAGATATCATGACATGATATTTGATAATGATATGATTATATTTTCCTCATAATATTAACACAATAAGATTTTAAGTAAAGTATTATTAATGATGTGAATATGATATTATGATTACTATTTGAGTCAAGGAAAGCACTGAAACAAGCAGAACAGTCTAGTAAGTTGATAACTTAAATTACTAATGTATTTCAGTCTTTATTCAGTCTTTCAGTCTTTAAAACCGGGAAACAACACTATTACTGCTATATAAATTTAAGACAGTGTATCTCATAGCTTGATAACGGAATAATATAAATTTATATGATATTGATATATTGCCCATTTGCTGTACTACTATTGCAACTTTACTGTATAAAGATTTAAGTTACTTTAAATTTAGGATTCTGTTTTCTATGGTACACTTCAGAAGTAAACGTACTTTCTAACCCCCTATATTTTGCTGATCACTGTTCTTCTGGAAATTCTAAATAATTCTACAAAATCAACACAGAAACTTTGTAGTATTTTTATGGGTTTAAACTTGATTTAATCATACTTTAATTTACATAGAATTTAATTTATCACAGGAGGAATTCAGCAATTAATAGTCTCTTTTCCATATGAAACACTACAATAAAACATTAATGCATTATTGATAACATCTAAAATAAAATATTAAAAATAAAATATAAAATGATGAATACAAAACAGAATACAAATATAGTACAAGCAGGGTATATTCTGAGAGAGGCTCAGTATTTTACTTTTGATACTTACTACTTTTTTATTGCCAATCAATTTTAATGCAGGATTTTTTTAGAAATATAACAGTATCTAAACATTGTGGGTTCACTTCTTCCACTTCTTTGTTCAGTTAAATGAAATTCTTGTACTTAAATGTGAGTTTACAGCCTGTAAAGAGGCCTGAGAGTCAGGGCTGATAGTGTGGTGCACTGAGCTCTGCAGCTTTAATGGCCCATGAGGGGGAGGGGCCGCTCACCCCCCGCACCTGGCTGTGAGTGAGTGGGGGATGGGCGGTGAGCACAGCCTGAGCACAGCTAGCTGCTTCACCTTTGCTGCTGCAAGATGGAGGAGAGAGGAAGTAGTCTGGAGAGTTTAGCAATTACGGCGTCATCACGAAACGGCGAACGACGTTTTTGGCAAAGAATCGGCCAGCAGGTAAGTGTTAAAATATTTGTAATTTCATCTTTTATGTGTCAATTTATGCTGGGTGTGTACTATTACTTTGTGATTTAGAAAAATGTCGTGATTCAAACTTCCTAAACTGCAAGATGGACATATCAAGTTATGCTTAACTTTAGGCTGAAAAAGGTAAATGTCACTGTATTTATGTATGTGACTATAAAGCTGAACAGAATCTGAAGAAGACAGATAACTGCTGTAGTATATAGTTTACTCATCAGATTTTCTGACAAATGAAATGATAAAATGTTGGTTCTAACTTTCTTTTAAAGCAAGCTCTTAAAGTATGTCCACTCCTAGTTTATACTTCTCTCAGTTTGAGAAAATACATTTAGGTGCTTGTGATTAAGGTGTATGTCTTTCAGTCTTCAGTGTTTTTTAATTCTTTGTTAAAATACAATTATTTTGTCTTTTAGAAATCTAGAGGCATTTCACAATTAAACTGAAAAATTGTGGCAAATATGTTGGTAACATGTTGCTTCTGTTATGAAATATTTTTAACTCAACTTAAAATATTCTTTTAGGAGACAAACCGTGGCTGTAAAAATCAGTTGATTTTTACAGCCACCACCATGTGACTGTCAGTTCAGTTATCACAGTACACAGGGTATGTAGGTGTGAACTACATCCTGTAACACAGATGACAGCTGTCACTTAACTAGTGTGATTTGATCTTTTAGATCTGAACTAAAGAAAATGTGATCTTGTGTGACCTTAAGATGGAATAACATGCTGTTTCTTAAATTACATAAAGCACATATTGCTATAAATCCGCAAATGATTTCCCAGAAAACATTAACAGTCTACCAATTGTCAGCAATTAATTCATAAGATACATGTGCACAATCTTCTGCTTTACATGATGCTCATACAGAGGGTAACTAATGGTGCTGGAGCACCTGCCTACATGTCCCTGATGCTGAAAGTGTGTTTGCAAAGGCTACTGTATTTTCACTGTAATGAAGGCTCTGTGAAGAGACAACTTTTCCAAGATAAAGTGTATCAGTGAATTCGGTATTGAAGTACAGGACAGTTCCATGTATGGTCAAGGTGTTTGACATAATTTTCAGTAAAGCCCTGCAACTGTACCTCTCCTGTCTTGATGCACAGCTCTGCCCCACTCACCATGTAGTTCTTCTGAAACACTGAGGGAGATGCAGAGCAGCTGCTGTTTTAATAAGACAATCAGACATAGGCCTGCGTGTTACACAGACGATGCAAAATCAGTCAGTTTGATAAAGAGCAATCCAGGTTAAATCATTAAAGGTACCTTGAAGTATACCGTAGTTCAGAACAAACAAAAAACTTTAAAAAATACTTTGCTAACCAGCAAACAAATATTTATATCTACCTGTTTTTGAATCAGGCTCCAGAAACTAAAATAATGACAGATCTGTGTCTGGACCATAAAGTGACTGCATGGAAAATGAAGGATTTGTAATTTATAAACATAAGTAGCCCATTTCCTGAAGGAACACTTACTTATTATGTTAATTATATCCAAATTCAGCAAATGAAAGCATGTAGATCACAGTGTGTAGATTGTATGTTTTCATGATGACAAGTCTTTTTTTTAGTTGTTTACATATTTTATACATGACAGTGCATTTTTTAACAATGTAGCATTGATCAATTATTTATTGTTGGATGAAAATGAATGTTAGCAGGAAGATATCAGTGTATAACTGTGTAGTATAACTTTCTTGAGGTGACTAGTTACATGTGATAGTAATAATTTGTTGAAACTGTTTCAGACACTAGCATTGAAATACTATCTTTTCTCTGAATTGTAAGGTCCAAAACACGATGACTCGGAGGCCAGCTCAAGTAAGTAACCCTACAAAATCAATATATCATTCTTATTTAGACTTACTGGAATGGTCAAAAAATAAGCCTTTCACCTTTGCCTCATCAAAAAGCCTTCATTTTTGTTTTTTTTATGTGATTTTGGATTTTTACTAAAAATTCAAAACTTTGCGCCATATTAAAGACAAAAAAATATTTAATGGAAAGTTACATCAAATGTGAAAGTGAACAATACTTGCAGCCCTCATCTGTTTTTAGTGACTCACTTTCTTAGGTCTACCTGTATATATTTTTGTAATTGGGTGCAACATCCAAGATGTTTAGGTCCATTAATTTACCTATTGAGGAAACTGTTTTGTTGAACTGCAGTATTTTGAGGTGCTTGAAATCTCTTCTCCTCCATGTTTATGTACAGGAAGAGGACACAACTATCCAAAAAGAAATTGAGATTATTTAAAAATTTATTTTGAAATAAAATCTTTTTAAAAGCTCGAAATCATTTCGAAAGTAGATTTAAAAAATTGAAATAATTTCGAAATTAATTTCGAAATAGAAAAATTGAAAAAAAAAAAGTATGAAATTATTTCAAAATTATTTTCGAAATTTGAAACTATTTGAAAAACTATTCAAGAAATCTCTGATTACCTTGCAGAGCACCATCATGACCTTTATAATGAATCATAGACCTGAGCTGACTCCTCTGTGAAAGGGTCAACAATAAGAACTAATGGTTAAAACAAACATCTTAGTTATTTCAGTACACTTTAGTTGGCCTTGTGATTAGACAATGTGGACAGTTGTTTCCACTCTAGCTAAAGGAGAGATGTAAGCTCCTCTGGGACGTCAGTACATCTAGGAACAATGACATTTTTTAACCAACAAGAGCCTTAAAATGTGAGGATTTAAGCAATGATATTGGTCTTTATCTTCACAGCTAAAAATCCCTCATCAACTTCTGAGACTGTCACACAAAGAACCAGAAAGAGCCGGAGATGGTTGATGGTATGTTATTTTTTGATTTTAATTAATTCTTACTAATGTTTTATGTATTTTTAATTGTCTAAATTAGTTTTATCTCTATATCCACATCAGATTCATTATTTGGATTGTATTCTCTGTTAATTGCTTTTCTTTTTACCTTTCTACTTTTAGTTGCTTTTTTATAAACATCTGGTTTTAGGTCATCTCATTCTACCATATTATTTTATTTCGAATTTTATCATATTGTTTCGTCTGTTTATTAACCTTCTCATTCTCACAGTATTTGTTAATCTAAATACTTATGATTTTAATTATAATTTGAGTTTTAGCCCCTTGTTTCCTCAGTCTTTTAATTCTGCTTGCTTTTAGGAATGTTCTTTTTTCTTTGTGTGTTTGATTAACTTGTGTGTGTTGTATGGGAAGTGTGAGGGTTGGTGGATTCTTTTGTTTCTACTTTTTTATTTTATTTTATTTATGTGAAGCACTTTGCTACATTTTTTAATGAAAAGTGCTCTACAGATAAAGTTTGATTGATTGATTGAATGATTTTTGTAAGGAATGTTGCCTTTTTTTAACATTTCACAACCCTTGGTAAACTCCATGCCATCTGCATGCTTTCAGTATAATTTTCTTAACTCCACAGCATTATGTCACTTATGTCATTCTTTTCTCTTGTTTTCAGATGGATGTCTGGACCTGTCCTTCCCCAGAAAGAGATTAGACCCCAGCAATGTGGATGGTAAGTTTCTGGCTGTTGTATTAATCTCTAGCCTAAAGGACCCTGCAAGTTCTTTTCACGAGTAGATCTCAGTATAAAAGGATCAGTGATGATCAAGGTTATATAATAGTTTTGGATTTGTCATTACAGTTTAGTTTTAATTAGTTTTAGAGCGGGTATTGTAGTTTTTCTTTAGTTTTGACTATCGCACCAAGGCTTAGTTTTAGTTTTTTCATACCTTATTTGCGAAGTGCAGGATTCAAAAAGGTCAGAGTTAGTATTTTGTAGTACTGTTTATTTTCAAGTCCAACATAGTGCCCACTGCTCAGTCAATGCTGATACAGTACTGTTGGCTGCTGCCTTAAACACAAGAAAAAAATATACACTTAATTTAAAAAATTTAATGATAAATTAAATAAAATAAATTAATTAATACATTTAATATAAAAATAAACATAACTTTAATTTAATAAATTTATAATAATAAATTTATTTAATACAAATAAATTTCTATAAATTCTTATTTTCAGTAAGAATATCTATGATTATACTTCTATAAAATGATTACCACAACCATTCAGACATGAGGACCCTCCTGAAAACCAGATGTAGCATCTCAAGAGGCTAACCTCTAATAAATCAGACGACAGGTCTATGGTTCATGGATCTGTCTCTAACTTTAGTTCTTACTTGAATTTATTTGAATTTATTTAGGATAGCCCCTTGAGATGCAGCATCTCGTTTTCAAGGGGGTTACTTTAGTCCACTTGTCTCCTCTTCCCTCCCTTCCTTCACCCTCACACCAACACAGCATGGTGTGGATTTGCTGTTCATCATGAGACTGGGATCCACATTCAAGATTTCCTGCTGCTTAACAGAAGGTTTTTTCTTGGATTCATGTTGGGTGTTGGATGTATATATTTGTATATATATGTATATGTGTATTTTATATGTATATATTTATAAGACACATTTTTATGCCAGGGTTTAAAATATGATGGGAAACTTTTAATAAATTGATTTTACATTAAATTACGCATTAAAGGATGTTTTTTTGTTCAATCTCAAATAATAAAAATAAGAAATAGCCTCAATATTAGTAGAGAACCTTTCTGCAACAAGATTTTGATCTGCCTGTGTGTATCTCAATGCTGATATTAGCCTAATTAACGTGTTTCAGGTAATTAAAAACTTTTCTTTTATCCTAGGATAATAAAATTATTTCACTTATTCTTTATTATTCTTTTTCTTACTGAAGAGCTTTCATTTTTCACTCTCACTTTTATGAATTATTTGGTTTTCGTTACATTCCTTGTAAATATAAAACATTTAACCAAATAAACTGTTTTGTGGACTAATGCAGGGCAGGCCTTAATTTCATAATCAGTGACATGGACAACTTAAGTTGTAAACATCTGGACGACAATCATGAAATAGTTGTCTTAGTTCAACAGAGTTTGTGCAGGAACTTGCGTGGTACTTACATTTGTTTGTTGGTTCCTCCATGGCTGTTACCGGACACAATTTAGCACTGCACGTGTTCACCGAGTCGGCATCCGTGCAGACTCCCTTGTGGAGGGTTTTACAGCCCACTACCCCTCCCCGCAAATTGGTTTGGGATGGCCTTAATGTGGCGGACCCTCCGCGAGGACGTGCAAACAGGGGGTTAGTGGGTAGGGAAAGTGTCTAGGGGGCGGTTTGAAATAGACCCCCAGTCAGTGCAGTAAACAAGCACATCCCAGTACGTCGCTATGATGGTGCCGTATGGCGCTGACCACTGCTGAAAACTGTCATAAAATTGGTTTAGAAAATATGTCGGATTCATTTGAATCCTAAAGGCTAATACATATTGTCAAAAATGATAACGAAGGGCATTTTGTGTATAATTTTTTGTAATTTCAGTTTTGTGAACACAATATACAGTTTTAGTTTACTTATCCTTTTTTTCTTTTTTAGTTTTTATTAGTTTGAGTTAACTGCAATGTATTTTAAATTTTAGTTTTCGTTTTTAGTTTTGTTTTAGTTAACTATTATAACCTTGGTGATAATTGTAAAGTAGTGTACTATTTTACTTAGAAATATATGTCTGGTATTCCCCATTTCATCCATAAACATAACAGCCGATGAGATTAGTAATGCAAGGCATACATTCCTGCATCATTTAATTTCTCTTTAAATATGCAGAAGTCAACAAATACTTTACCTTTTAAGCGTGGATTGTGGATGGCACGGCCTTAAAATTGTATCAAGGTATTTTTTGGCCATATGTGTGTTGCATATTTCTCCTCCAGAGCTCTTCATAGATGCAAGGACTGAGTTACTATATCAAATATCACCTTTTTTTAAGCCAAATACCTAAATTTTGACACTGCAGCAGTATTATAGGAATGCCTGTTTGAACCAGTCGGGAGGGCCGTTAAACAGAAAGCAGGTGTTTTATATATTTTAAGTTTGCATTGTACAATAAACTTTAATACTGTAGTTAAAACCAAATAGTTCACCCTCTGTACCCGATCTTCACTACGTTGGTCAAGTCTCTCTGTTGTATTCTCTGTTTAAAATCAGTGCTTTAAAACATATATATAATTTAAATCACTTCATGGCATGAGACTGAATACTGTCTGAAAAGCTCAATATTGTCATTAAAGGTTGATCGATGGGCGATGTTCAACGGCCAGTATACTTATGATAGTTTAGAGCAGGAAAAAAACAGAGGACAGATTAATCAGCTGATAACATCATCAAATGAAAAAAGCTTTTTTAGCTGAGTGAACCGATGCTTCCTAGTAAGCAAATAAGTAACACACTCATAGTGCAGGTTTACTCTTAATTCAAGCTCAATAACAACAACCAGAACTGCTATCAGAACAGACATTGCTTTCACCTGTGCTGAGCTACCTTAAAACTCAGCACAGTATTGTATTAACATTATTCTAAAACCAGCAGTTATATTATGCCCCTAACAAGCCAGTTAAGTTGTTGCATAATAGTTAACTTTTACTTAAATCACTCTAATTATCTGAGGAAAACATAATGTTAACTTTCTGTCTGGGACTTAATGTGAAACACAAATCCCCATGTGACCAGTGGAGGGTCATAGCAATCAGCAACTATATTCAATCTTGTGTACTGTTTTTCCAATTTTTATTTTTTATCACAGTAAACTTGTTTTTTTTTCTCAATTTATCAGACTGTTAATATTCTTATATTTGTCTTCCCTCTTCAGTCATCATCCAGATCGCTGATGATTACTGTTCAAAAATCTCATTGCATTAATATTTTGTAGAATTTATTTTGAACTGTCTAAGCCTTTGACCATGGCTGATGGCTCAGGGTACAGTAACCCCGCAAAAATGGGTGAAATCTGATGCGTGGAAATATTACAGATTACTAACTAAAAAACAACAGAGAGATGACGCTGCCAGAAATTACTGAGCCCTTATTTGCAAATACATGTGTCACAATAAAGTTGGATTTAGTTGACAAATGTTTTGAACATTACAAAATCTACATTGCCTTCTTTGTCATTTGTAGAGCCACCCAGAGGGACCCAGAGGCCATGGAGTGACGCAGAAAGGACGTCAGTGAAAAAGCACCTTGAGAAATATGTGGCAGAATGGAGAAAGATCAGCTCTATGAATTGGAATGGTGCATCTCTAATCGTTAATACTTCAGTTTTCTTGTAGCAGATCTGCGGTTTCAAGTTACAATTCTGTTGTACACATAGTCTTTGACATTTTTCCATGACCTTTCACACAGGGCTTTCTCGGCTTGTATAGCCCGCAGACAGTTCTCTTTACCAGGAACTCTAATCACATTCTTCATGTGATATTTGTGAACAACACAGGGCGTGCTAACAGCAGCTAACAATAGCCTGGAAGATGGAAACTTCAACTGGAACACAGATTAGCCGAAGATGATGTCAGTCTAGGGCTGAACGATTTTAGGAAAAGATTGAATTGAGATTTTTCTGGCAGATATTGCGATTTCAATTCGATTAACGATTTTCTTCAAATCAAGCTTTGGGATATTCACATGTAGGGCTGAACGATATTAGGAACAGATCTAATTTTGATTTTTCTGGCAGATATTGCAATTACCAATTTTTTTCAAATCAGACTTCAGTGCAAAATTCACTTTGTTTACAGTACAGACAACAGTAAGGAAATAAATGATGAAAAACACTTAACACAGTATTCACCTTCGATAGTGATGATAAATAATCTGTTTTCATTAACTTCTACTCCTAAACAGAGGCTTTGTGTTGTTGACCTGCTTACCAGCACTTTTAACATATAGATTGTCAACAAATTTGTAAAACAGTATGTGTATAATACTTGACACAACAGATCCTGAGTCAGTCAGGAGCGCTGCAAAAAATTGCTGCTTTGGTGATCACAAAATTGCATTGTCTAAAATTGCGATTTCGATCTGAAAACAATAAATCGTTCAGCCCTATGTCAGTCCCAGTTCTGAGGTTACTGGAACACAGCATTACGACAGTCGCCGCGCGTGCTCATGGGTAGCAGAGTCTTAATGTTGCCAGTAATAGATTCTCCTCACAGCACCTTTAATAAAGCTAAATACTGCAGCTTCCTCAGCTTAGTAAAACATTCCATATAAATGGGAATCAAACTTTCCTGATTACACTAAGTGCAAATGCTATATAAAGTAAAACTGCTGAAATAGAGTCAAAAATGCTGAAAATGCTCACAGAACACATGAAAGTCAGGTCAAAAAATACTTAATGAAGCTAAAACTGAGAATCAACAAATACCGACAGATCTCAGCGAACACATAAAACTGAGGTGAACAGATCGGCAGACAGCAGCGGTTGAAGTCAATCTGTGCATCCCTGATCTAGATTGACACACCCCAGTCAGAAGTGCAAATAAATTGATTATTACAGGAGCTAAATAACTGTTCACACTGGGGGCATCCATCTTCAATTGTCAACTCGGGGGTGGCGAGGTTTCACCGAGTTTCCAGTAGGAAATTCAGACTTCAGGGGACGTTCCAGTTGCAGTTTCCTACTCGGAAATTCCTACTTCTGACACCAAAAGACGTGACCCAAGGTATATAGCGGTAGTTTTTGATGTGTGACAACAAGCAATTTTTGTAAAACTTAGTATTGTAGTTTTGTAGCCGGCTATATATCGCTACTTACAGCCCGGTGCTCTAAGACGTGTCTGAATAATATAAATTTGCTCTAGTTTTAATTGTCTTGTTCCTGAAGTTGAGTATCCAGGCCAGTCCAGCCCTGTCCGACCCAACCGTGAAGCTAAGGAATAGCATTTATGGCTAACCTATTTTGATGCTATCAAACTCATCAAGTGTGTATTTCCATCAGGCATATATCTAAAAGTGAGACTTTTTTATAATTACTTAAAAACTCTTCATAGCATCTTTCAGTACTGGTGCATCTATGCTGATCTGTTGTACATGCATCTATCTTTTCCATGTGCAGTGATGATGTCATCACTTCCTGTTAAATAAGTAAAATACTTCCCAAGAGAAAATGTGTTTATGTTCATTCACCAGAAGGCACTGAGTGAAGCTTGTATACACCTTTTCAGGGTCCTGGGCCCCTTAGGTGTCCTAAATGTTTGCTGTGTGGTGATGAGATTGTGGGAACTTTGCATTTCAGTCTGTTTGGGAATACACTCTAATATCCAGAATTATTTTACTAAACTGAATTTGGTGCAATGTTTGACTGAGAATCTAACCACATCCTCAATGTTGTAGTTTGTTCCCTCTGATAAATCTTTCAAAAGAAGCAATTCATTGTCTTTGACAATGCTGACAATTCCTCCACTGAAGGGCCAAAATGAACATTTTTTGTCTTGTAAAATATCTGTGGGCAACAGGAAGTGACTGAGAGCAGGAATTAATGTACACATAGTAAAGTTTCATATATAAAAGTTAATGTAGAACCCTTTCACGTAGACCACCCTTTAGAAAAAAATTAAATGTAGAAAAACTGAGTCAAAAAGACAAACTGCTCCAATGACCTCTAAATTCACAGTGACAAAACACCCAGAATAAACAAACAGACCCCCCAGGGTAAAAAATAGAACATTTTGTGTGGTAAGTATTATGCCATACTGTAATTTTACAATAAAAGTACAACAGTACTTTGAAGCAATAGTCTTACGGGACAAAACATTATGTATATTCTGCTTATTTGTTGACCTAAAATTCTCCAATTCAAATTAAACACACCTAAAATTAGTTATCATTACAGTATGAGTCCAAAGTAAAACATAAAAAGGGAGAAAAGAATAAATACAAGCTATAAAAAGAAATGGTCTAACCAGAAATGGGCCCAATATGAAAAGGTCCTCACTAAAATAGTACAAAACTTTTTCACATTATACTCTTCCTTTGTATTTTTTAAAAAGCTGAGGTGGAAACTGGAGTTAGGGGGCCACCTTGTGGTGAAGTGCAATATCCATTTGTCTCTAAGTATAGCAGAAAGGGTGGTCCTCAGTTCCAATGTGAATTGTCTCAGTCCTCACTTCGATGCCTGTACAGGAATGTGTGTGTGTGTGTGTGTGTGTGTGTGTATATCTCAGACATGGCCAATAGCCAATCACAATGCAGGACTCTGGGTTGCCCCTTAGATAGTAAATCAAGACACCAGAGGACCCAATGAGAAACCACTGACTAAGATCTATTAGTAATGTGCCAGTGAGCTTGAGCAGATTTACAACTTACTTTTCCAAAAACAAAGTGCTTGTTTCAGGCACTACTGCAGCACGATCAAAAATCTGATCTCATTTTTTATTTTGCAGAGTTCACTAATACAGCTTAAACCCTAAAAACAGATCTGCTTATTTCACAAATGTTCAAAGATTATCCTGCACCAAACACAATAATTTTGATTTTTAATTAATTATTCTAGCTCAGGTTACCTCCTCAATGACAAACATGCAGTGTGTTTTCATCAAGTAAACGTATCATGGATATCATGGCTTATTTTTCTACAATAAACAATCAAATGAGCCAAATAATTTAAACTGTAATTGAGCTCCTCTGGCTTTTCCTTTGCAGCGGCATGTATACAGAACACTGGCATCCTGTGTTTCCAAAATATCCTGAAATGATCTTTTAGTAGCCACACTCTTATTTCAACTAATTTGATGATGTGAGCTCTCAGTTTACACACCTATATCAGCTGGTTCCCATGGCAGATTCCTCTTGTGGGCAGATTTCAAAATGGGCAGCTGTGAACTCAAAGGCTGTGCTAAGGCATGAGCAGGGTACATAATGACCCATACATCCTTCAATGAACATCTACATGCAGGAAAAAGGAAGCAATATAAATGACCTTAATCTGATGGTTTTCGTGTGTCACATATTTTTTAAATATTAAAATTTGAAAAACTGAACAGAGGACCAAAATCTCCCTTTTTAGGACAGCTCTGTCTGTGGCATCTTTTAGCCTGGCGCCTGTGGAGGATGTTCAGAGTAAGATTAAAAAAGATTGTTTTGGTTAATTAAGACCGTGATTCTGTGTCCATTTAGAATTTGGGAGGCTCTGTTTACATATTTTTGGCCAGGCGCTGATTTTAGATTGTGTTTACAAAGAGAAGAACCAGCAGAGTTTTGGCCTCAGGTTTCAAACTGCCACCTCTGACGAATAAACAAGAGAGATTTTGATGCACCAGTGTTGCACATTTATATTTTTGTTTTAGTCTCCATTCAAGAACAAGCCTGCCTGCTGCACTGACACACCTGAGGCCAAATAAGAGCTAAAATAAACCTGTATGTAAATGAAAGAGGAGGATAGTTCAAGGGTCCAGTCCCCCACTGGTACTCCCAAACATCAGAGTCATATCTCAGTGTGAACAACTAAATGAGATACTAGTCTCAGTGAGAAGTAAGTCATGAAGTCTGATAGCTGTAACACTGTGTGACATCAGTTTAATGTCCTGTGATAAAATGGGTTATGTCTCTGCTGGGAGAGCTTGTTGCCCCATATGTACGTATGTAAGCACCAGGAGGACAAAAGGGGCATGAAATGAAAAACAGAGTTATAGGATATAAAAACTGAGCAGGGGAAGTAATTAAAAATAAAAGAAACACTTCAAATATGTCTTTCCTCTGTGTCTCTTCCCTTCTGATGAATGTTTTTAAAAGTTTCTTTTTGCTGGATGCACCCAAAAAGACAATCGGAAATTATACTTCCACAAAAACGTCTTATGGAAAAGACTGAGAGAGGGGCAAATAGCAGATTAATGGTGTCTGCTAACCCCTTTGTCTGGAAGTTAGAAAGGCCAAACAGACTTCTTGTTATGGCCCAGGTTTTTACAGTATGTTGACTGGCTATTTATTACATGGTAGAAGAAAAACAACAACTAAAAACAAACGTATTAAGGAGCATTTTCTTTTAAGAGCTATAGCACATTTCTCCATGAATTGATTTTGGCAAAGTTGTGTTCCTCTGCTCCCCACGCCCCCTCTTAACAACTAACAGAGAAGAAGAAGAATTTTGCAGGATATGGAACTATTGCTAAAAATGACTGTTCCAAACACTAAAATGGACAGGCAATAATTATCTAATTACCATCAAGAAAAAACAAGCCAATGAGCCAATGTTGGCTTGTTACTCACCATTGCTGTATTGGTACTGCATATCTCGTTCCTCTGTTCTCAAACAGAAGAATTACCCATCGAAACAAATTTAAAATGCAAAAAATGCACGTGTCTGTATATTTTTACCCTGGTCATGGTGGAAAAGGAAGGATTTCCCAATGTTGGGGTGAGTAACATAAATAAAGTGGCACATTGATCACGCCCTGTGGCCCACGCACTATGGCAGCATTTTTGTAAATATATGTCTAATAATATGATGTATACAGCTGATCTAGAGCGACACACCTCAGTCAGAAGTGCAAATAAATTGATTATTACAGGAGCTAAATAACTGTTCACACTGGGGGCATCCATCTTTGATTGTCAACTCGGGGGTGGCGAGGTTTCCCCGAGTTCCCAGTCGGAAATTCCGACTTCAAGGGACGTTCCAGTTGCAGTTTTCTACTCGGCACTCAAAATTCCTACTTCTGACTACAACTGAAAGACACCAAAAGACGTGACCCAAGCCAAAGCGTGTGTTTGTTGTGATGCAGCTCCGACCTTCCTCATAAATTGATTATTACAGGAGCTAAATAACTGTTCACACTGGAGGCATCCATCTTCGATTGTAAACTCGGGGGTGGCGAGGTTTCACCGAGTTCCCAGTAGGAAATTCTGACTAGGGGGACGTTCCATTTAGTTTCCTACTCGGAACCCAGAAATTCCTACTTCAGACTACAACTTGAACGCACCACAAGCCAAAGAGTTTGTTTTGATGCTAATGAATGCAGCTCGGACCTTCCTCAGAACTCTGCATTGCTTTACAACTTTTTTTTCAACAACTTACAGGATGCAAAGTGACGAGGTAATGTATCTCTTTCTAGTTACATAGCGGTAGTTTTTGATGTGTGACAACAAGCAATTTTTAGAAAACTTAGTATTGTAGTTTCGTAGCCGGCTATATATCACTACTTACAGCCCGGTGCTCCAAGACGTGTCCAATTAATATAAACTTGCTCTCAGTTTAATTGTCTTGTTCCCGAAGTTGAGTATCCAGGCCAGTCCAGCCCTGTCCGACCCGACCGGAAGGCTAAGGAATAGCATTTATAGGTAGCCTATTTTAATGCTATAAAACTCATCTTAAAGTGTGTATTTCAATTAGGCATATATCTAAAAGTGAGACTTTTTTGTCATTACTTAGAAACTCCTCACAGTCCCTTTAAATATGTCCATTACAACAGTGTTTAGCAAAGCTAATGCTATATAAGCTTGGGTAATTACTTGTTATCTGAATGTCCAAAACTGATATCAATGCCTGTGTAAACTGGGCTGCTGAAAAGGGTAGGGGCTTACCTGTCCTCCAAGTGTCTCTACCATGTTTTGATTGAGAAGTAGCCATCACAGTAAACTTTAAACAGCAGTGCAAAGAAGCCCTGTGTCTGCTACCCAGGATGAAGTTACAGTCTGTCTGAGGCCTTGTGACTCTTGGATCCAGTGCTAACATACTGTTTGTATGATGTGAAGTCTCGCCTCAGTATTAGAGAAATATTCTGTGTATACAACGGGGACTTCGTCACTGTGGTGTGAGATGGTATTTGTCCACCTTCACTCGCAGCTCCTCGCCGCTCACACAGTCATGTAAAGACAGCCCTTAGCAGCAAACCGCTTCAGCACAGTGTTTAACCCACACATTGTACCCGCTTTAGTGACACACTTAGTGATCCACTTTTTAAGAGTATGAGTGGGATAAATCTTGAGTCAAGTGTGACAAATGTAGCTGTCATACTTTAATTCAAGAGATGTCACTCTTGTACTCGACAGGGGAAGGTTCTCTCTTTAGTTAACTGACTATAACAGAGGACGATAACAAAAGCAACATGAGATCTTAGAGGTGATGCCTATACAATCAGTCTAAAACTTGAAGAAATGTGCTGCGTACTACCAGGAGCAGGGAGTTAAAGAGGTATAAAGATGTAACAACCCTTTAAGCTTTATAAACTCCCACAAAAACCAACAGCAAAACTGACTGCAGCATGAGTCTGTGAGTGCGGTGACTTGGTCAAGGAGCTAAAATTAAACAATCTGCAAAATCCCCAAGGTGGACAATCCCTACTTTTCAGCTCTGATATACATTTTGCCGGATCAAAACCAACAATTCCAAAATAATCATGACATTATTTGCAATATTTAACAATAGTATATATCATATTTCGCTTTTCAGGTACCCTGAAAATAATTATTTCATTTAGAACATTGAGTGTTAATCCTGATATTCCCCAAAAGTTTTACTGTGAGGTTTGCAGAAACCTCACTCCCACATTTTTTCATTATGTTTGCTGGTTATAGTTTTTAGCCTATTCTTTGAGCTACTTTTGAAAACCTGTCACTATTTGGCATGGTACCTAATACTCTTCAATGTCAGATTACAATTTAATTTGTATTTGCAAATTCTAATATGAAATCAGGAGGGGTTTACGCACTAACCTCAATTCCAGTGAAGTTGGGATTTTATGTAGAAGAGATTAAAAACATGACACAATTATTTGCAATTGAATTGAAAACACTGCAAAGACAAGATACTTAGGGCTCTAATTTCATAGACCAGGCGCAAGCGCAGGCGCACCTGCCCTGTGCCGGCCTTCGCCGTGCGCACAGGGTGTGACTGGCGCATTTTGCAAGTTTCCTGCAGTGCCAAGAGAGGCGCACTCAAGGCGCAGAGGAGCGCAGAGTAGCGCGTCCATGCCCACGTCTCTGCCTCTCTGCGCAAATGTCAGAGTAGGAGGAGAATAGACGTGAGTGGGATTATCACAGCCGATCGCTGTCTTCACCAATCAAATGAGCGCCTCTCCTCGCCTTTAAATGCGCTGCGGCTGAGGCGCAGCGTCTGATTGGTCTGAATGATCCCCGCTGCTGGAGACGGTCAGAGCTGCTGTCATTCAGCAGCTGGGAGAACAGACTGGCCATCAGGGCGCGCATCGGAGGCCCGAAACGCATCACCGTGTGGGCCAGCTCCCTGGACAGATGTAATCTGTTCCTTTGTCATTATAGGAGTACAAAATTAAGAGACAGTTACACCGCAGCTGGCTTATCTATTTATAATTCTTGATCCACCTGCACTCCCGGTTTGTCATCGCCAAATAGCAGAGCCTTTAGTGATATGCTGTATACTCTCCCGATGTCTCCGCCTCATCCTCCTTGCAATGATGTACTCCATCTTTTTACATCACGTTAAAAATAAAGACTAGAATAGAGGAATATGGGAAATCACAGGTAAATCCTGAGTGACATACATTTATTTTCTCTCTTTTTTTCTTCGTCTTTTTTCTCCCGCTTTTCTTTGAATTTAATGAAATGAGAGGAGCCAGATATTTACTCAGTATCAGATGTTAAGGCTGTTTATTGTTGACTTGTAAGATGTGCATCAAACTTCCAGCTGCCGTCAGGTTAAGTTTCCATTATGACAAACGGCTTTAATCCGACATCAGATGTGACGGGACAGTTAATATAGATACAAATGTATATGCTGGTTCAGATGGTTACATTAAATAGTGATTGCTGTGATTGTTTATTGCATTAAAATGTGCCTGACACTCTGGAAACCTGCCTCTGAGGCTTTGTTGACGTGTGCGCACATGTGCGCCTGTCACCAAGTTACAGCTGTGGAGGCTGCGCTGAGTTTGCGCCGAGAATAGACCAGGTTGGAGCTGGCAAGCTTTCAGTGCACTTTCTGCACTGTTTTTGGCACGAAATTGTCACTGCGCCAACCTGAATCTGCCGACACCTCCCCCTGGTGCGCCGTCAACTCCCCCTGGTGCGCCGTCACACCCATCTCTGCGCAGACGGTCTACCAAATTGTCAAATTGGCAGCGTATGGCGGTGCGCAGGACGAAATTAACACTGCGCGGGGTGCGCCAGGCTTACGCCCCCTGCGCTGCGCCACGAAATTAGAGCCCTTTATGTTCAAACTCACCAACTTCATTGTTTTTATAAAATATTTACTCATTTTGAATTTGACACCTGCAACAAGTTACAAAAAAAGCTGGGACAGGTGCAACAAAATATGAGGAAAGTTGAGGAAAGCTTGAAAATATGTGTTGACACATTCCACAGGTGAACAGATTACCTGAAAACTGGTAAGCATCATGATTAGGTGTAACAGGAGTATCCCCGAAAGACTGAGGGCCTGATCTACTAAAGCAGGCATCAACAAATGGCTGATTCTGGTCCGGATCCAGGCCAAATGATGGTTCTGTCGGACGGTGACCAATCTCCAATAAATGAACAAGGACAGATTTTAATGGAGCAATTTTTCGTGGCGGATACACAGCGGGCACTGCCACTCCAGTTAAGAACCGCTACTGTGTTCTGATCACAGGACAGTCATGCCATGAGTTTAGTAGGTTGTTTAATGAAGCACTAAAAGAGGAACGAGACATTTAGCGGAGGTGATTTACCCAACGCCATCATGTTTGCAGCATGAGCCACAGCAGCCACGCAGTGGCAAACAGGTGGCAAAAAAACTGCCTGTACAAAACATGAGACCCTCGTCACCTGCAGGCTTTGCCACCGACTTGTGTGGGAAATACTGATGTGAGCTGAGAGCTTTTGCACTGGAGTGTCGCTGCGCTTTCCACGGGGCTGATCATGTTCTCTTTTTAGTTGTTTATTAGTCAAGTTGAACATTTGTTCATGTTATTTTCATTGTTTCAGTCCTTTAGCACTAGTTTGTTTCCAAATGTTTCACATTTTGCAAGTTATATCATCACCATGTACAGCTGTTTGTGTGTGAGACAAAAAGAGAAGAGAGAAAAAGACCAAAATTCAGGGAGAGAGAGAGTTAAGGACATGAAAGTGAGAGAGAGAGAGAGATAGAGAGAGAGAGCAAAATCTGGAACCTGCAAATAAAACATTTATCTTCTTATCACTTTGTTATGTTATACTGCAACAACACAGCGGAAAAGCAGTTACAGATGACAGATGATGTTACTGTTAAAAGTTAATTTCTTGTATTATGAAGATGTTGACTGTTTTACTCGAAGTGTAGGTCTTCATATTTTTAAGCTGTGACCTCTCTTATTTAAAGGTGCAATGAGGAGATTCTATTTCTGGCAACATAAAGACTGTACTACCCATGAGCATGCGCGGCGACTGTCGTAAAGACGTGACCCAAGCCAAATCGTGAGTTTGTTGTGATGCTGATGATAATGAATGCAGCTCGGACCTTCCTCAGAACTCTGCATTGCTTTACAACTTATTTTTTCAACAACTTACAGGATGCAAAGCGACGAGGTAATGTATCTCTTTCTAGTTACGAAGCGGTAGTTTTTGATGTGTGACAACAAGCAATTTTTGGAAAACTTAGTATCGTAGTTTTGTAGCCAGCTATATATTGCTATTTACAGCCCCGTGCTCTAAGACGTGCCCGAATAATATAAATTTGCTCTAGTTTTAATTGTCTTGTTCCTGAAGTTGAGTATCCAGGCCAGTTCAGCCCTGTCCGACCCGACCAGAAGGCTAAGGAATAGCATTTATAGGTAACCTATTTTGATGCTATAAAACTCATCTTAAAGTGTGTATTTCAATTAGGCATAAATCTAAAAGTGAGACTTTTTTGTAATTACTTAGAAACTCCTCAGAGCATCTTTAAGAAAAATAAAAATAAAATATTCATCCAGTGCTCTGTATGCACTTGTTTCTCCTTAAAAGGGCCATCTTTAATTTAGCCAACTGTTTTCTGAAGATGTAACTGTTTTACTTGATGTGCACAGAGGGCTGCACTTGGATTAACCGAATATTTTCCATCATTGTCTGAATGTTTTGATAAAAACAGAAAGATTTGGAGGCTCTCTCTCATTATGATGCACTGGAACAAGAGGGACAATTCAGTGTGCTGTCATACTAATGCAGACACCCATAAAGTAAACCCTCTCCATTTCTTAATACATTGTGGAGAAGGTAATTTAAGTTGTGTAAAAAACAAGTTTATAGCCTTAATTGCTCTATTTGTCACTCAGAGCTGACTGCATCACACACTCAATGCACTGACAGTGAGTTTAGGAGCTGTCAGTGTGTGGAGAGTGATGCAGTGAGCACGTAAAAGGCAAGAGTCCTCGCTCAGTCTGTGTGTGCGTAAATTTAAGACTGCTCTTCATATGAGAGGTTATTGATGATGAAGCAGTGTAACTATGTGAATGCTGTCATTTAGATTATGTTTAATTGTAATCAGAAAAGGAAAATTAAAATTAACAGATGGAAATATGGCATGAGGGAAAAGTGAGGTCCACTACTGGTGAAAAACCGTGAGATAATGTTACAACTGATTAAGAACAACCTTGTTGAATGTACAGTTGCAAGTAATTTGGAGATTTCATCTTCTATAGACCATAATATCATCAAAAGATTCAGATCATTAAAAAACAACATCATTGTGTAAAGGATATCACCACATGGGCTCAGGAACACTTCAGAAAGTCACTGTCAGTTAAAACAGTTTGTAGCTACATCTACAAGTTAAAACTCAAATCTCCATCATGCAAAAGCCATATGGCAAGAGCATTCAGAAACACTTCCAGCTTCTCTGAGCTCATTTGAGAAAGACTGACGCAGTTGAAATGTGCTGTGGTCTGAGGAGTCCACATTTCACACTGCTATTTGAAATCATGGACGTCATGTCCTCTGGGAAAAAGAGGGAAAGGACCATCCAGATTTTTATCAGCTCAAGGTTAAAGAGCCAGCATCTGTGAAGGCACCGTTAATGCTGAAAGGTACATACAGGGTTTGAAGCTGCCATCAAAGCGACTTCTGTTTGAGGGTCTTTCCTGCTTATTTCAGCAAAACAAGCCAAGACACATTCTGCTCGTGTTACAACAGCGTGGCCTCAGACTCAAAGAAGACAAGTACTAGACCGACCTGCCTGCATTACAGACCTGTCTCCCACTGAAAATGTGTGTTGCATTATGAAGTACAAAATAGGATGGAGATCCCGGACTGCTGAGAAACTGGAGTTGTACCTCAATCCATAATTGGAAAGAATTATTAAAAAGCTTTAACAATTAGTGTTGTTTGTTTGTTTCCTGTTTTAATATTTTTGAGAATTCAGTTTTTAGTTTTTTATGCAAATTAAACTCAGATACACAGCATAAAGTAATGTAGACACTCACTCTTCAGGTGGTCCTTACATGTACAGTTGCAGGAAAAAATATGCGAACCCTTTGGGATGACTTGGATTTCTGCTTAAATTGGTCATAAAACATGTTCTGATCTTCATCAAAGTCACATCACTAGACAATCACAGTCTGTCTGCTTAAACTAATACCATTCAAAAAAAATTATAAGTTTTCATGTTTTTATTTCGACACAATATGTAAACAGTCACAGTGCAGGGTGGAAAAAGTATGTGAACCCCTAGGCTTATTACTTCTCCAAGAGCTAATTGGAGCCAGGAATCAGCCAACCTGGGGTTCAATAAATGTGATTAGATAGGATGTGTTGGTTAAAGCTGCCCTGCCTTATAAAAAGCACACACTAGTGAGTTTGCTATTCCCAAGAGGCAGATCCCTGATGTGAACCACTACTGGCAACCTATTGCGTGGACAGATGAAACCAAAATTGAGTTGTTTGGAAGGAACACATTATGCTATGTGTGGAGAGAAAAAGACACAGCACACGAACATCAAAACCTCATCCCAACTGTGAAGTATGGTGGATGGAGCATTATGGTTTGGGGCTGCTTTGCTGCCTCAGGGTCTGGACGGATTGCTGTCATCAACGGAAAAATGAGTTCCCAAGTTTATCAAGACATTTTGCATAAAATCTTAAGGCCATCTGTCCGCCAACTGAAGCTCAACAGAGGATGGGTGATGCAATAGCATAGAAGTAAATCAACAATGGAATGGCTTCAACAGAAGAAAATACGGCTTCTGGAGTGGCCAAGTCAGAGTTCTGACCTCAGCCCGATTTAGATGCTGTGGCATGTCCTCGAAAGAGCGATTCACACCAGACATCCCAGGAATATTGCTGCAAAGGAGGGCCAACTAGTTATTAAATCCAAAGGTTCACATACTTTTTCCATCTTGCATTGTGAATGTTTACATGTTGCATTCAATAAAAACATGAAAACTTCTTTTTTTGTGCGGCATCGGCTTAAACAGGCTGTGATTGTCTAGTGACGTGACTTTGATGAAGATCAGAACATGTTTAAGACCAATTTAAGCAGAAATCCAGGTAATCCCAAAGGGTTCACATACTTTTTCCTGCAACTGTATTTTCACAGGTCCAGTTGACTTTGACAAATTTGCAGGACATTTAATCACCTAACACAGAGTAATCGCTGGGAAACTGCTCTGCCCTGTACTTTGGAGTTAGGAGGAGTGACTCTAGGAGTTTTAGCAGGAGTTTTATAGCTTATTTGCCAACTTAGCCAGTGTCTCAGGTTACCAATTCGACATGTTTGCATTGCTAAAAAGGGGAAGAGGAAGGGGAGGGGAAGTGAAGTGTGCATTGTCCCCAGCCTTTGTGACACCATCAGAGCATTTTCCAGAGAGATATGTTCCTTTTTGTTCTGTAAGAAAGGCTTTTATGTAAAATGTCAGTGTTAAATTCTGCTTTCAATGTCCAATTCCATGCAGATTTTAAAGGGCCCTGATGAAGTGTTTGTAAAGGAAAGGGGATGTAGCACAGTGGTAAACATGCATGTATATGCTACATACATTTTACCTTACATCTCAACTTCATTGGTATAGGGGTTTTTAGATTTTTATGACAGGATTTAGCAGCATTTATCATTTTTCCTCTTATTTTCCGAGCCTTTCCCATGCCAGGAAAATTAGTTTCCTGTTTTCCAGGTTTTCCAGGACACACTGGATGAGTGGTCAGTTTCATCTCAAGCTAACCGGCCTCTCGGCCTGCTGCTTGTGTTACATCTCTAATAGGAGGAAATGGTTCATGGTGAGGAGAGGATCCAGCCCTTCTGTGGGAGTTTAATTTAATCATAGCTCTGGTCAAAAATGAATTAAAACTCTCATTAAGCCCCCTCCTGTGTTCCAGAGACTAAGCTGGCTGCCTCAGCTCACAAGTGGAGATTTGGGTGTTACATCGAAGCATCATTCAGCTCTGCCTGTGAGTCAGCGGTCATCACTAACTCCATTTTGTTATTTTAATTTGCAGAACTCACCCACACACTGATGAGCCCAACCAGGATTGGTGGGCTGTGTGATGTGTGTTCAATCTAGGGTTGGGCATTTTGTCCTTATACTCCTAACTAAGCCATGTCCTAACAGTGTGACAACATCATCCTAATTGCATTTAATCTATAAACGTGTCCTGGTTTCCCATGAGCAATACAGCACAGCATGGCACCCAGTTCCTACCCTGTTGTCCTAAGTCTATTTTCCTCACAGTTTCACACATCAGTGATAAGGAATGTTAAAGGTGACAGTTGACAAAGTGCAAGAGGAAAGAAAAAGAGAAGCCAAGCTTTCAAGTTGCTCTAAAAGCAGAGGTTTTGGTTCACCTGCTGCCGGCCACATCGGTTGGTATGGCTGCTGCATTCACACCGGACGTGAATTGGCGTATTTAGATGCGCGTAACGCCTGTGACGCGCCGCGCTTAATGCCAGAGGCTGGACGCTGGACATTTTGACAAGCTGAGGGACGACGCACGTCCTGGCGCAGGCGCAGTAGAGAGCCGGAGCCAGTCGGACTCTGATAACCCGTGCAGGCAAATCCAGCTGGAAACGAATATTTACAGAACTTACCTTCAAAACCTGTCCCCTCAGCGACTTTTAACCAAGCCTGCTCCTTTTTGTTCCGGTCTCTGTAGAGTGCACACGTCGAGTAGTAGAGCTCCGGATGATAGCAAACAGCGTAGATCAACCTCTCCTCCATCTTTGAGAGGGGGTTTGAGCAGGAGCAGGCAGCCGGGGCGTGACACGTAATCAAATCAAACCTGTCTCCTCAGCAACTTTTACCCAAGCCTGCTCCCTTTTGTTCCGGTCTATGTAGAGTACACACGCCCAATAGTATAGCTCTGGATGATAGCAAACAACACAGATAAACCTCTCCTGTCTCCTCCATCTTTCAGAGGGGTTTAAGTGGGAGCAGGGGGACGTAGCATCACACATCATCAAATCAATGACGTCGGGGGGGAATGTCATCGCTGATTGGCTGCCACGCCACAGCGTCACGCGAACTGGCGTCGAAAGTTCAATATTTTCAACTCAAGCGTCGAGGCGTCGGGCGTCGAGGCGTTTGACGCCTCAAACGCGCCGGACGCTCCAAACGCGCCCCGCCAAACTCGTCCAACGCGCCGCCCGGGGCGAATCTGCTTCCAAACGCGTCTTTGCATTGACTTTGTATGTGATCTAGACACGCGTCTGTGCAAATTCGCGTCCGGTGTGAACACACCATAAGGGGTTCAAAGTGAGCTGAGCCAATACTAAAATGCAGAGTGCAATACACCAAGGGGGACGAGAGAGATTTCCCCTTTCTACTAATGATTCTCCTCTGATGGTTAATTTTCATCCTTGGCAGGAATGCGTTTAATCTCTGCCTCTGCTATGACTGGATGCATTTCCTTTTTTGGACAGTAGATGGTTGCACTTACAAAGAATAACCATTTAAAGTGGATTTTATGGATGCAGAAAGTTAAGTTTTCTGTGAAATGGTGTGTGTTTATGCTCTTTGAACTTCACTGTTAACCAAATTGCCCTTGTTGGACACGAAATAAACTGAACTTACCTGAAACAAACAGGTATGCAACCCCTGGTAATCAGGGCAACCAACTGTCCATGTCCATATTGTGGCAAGTCCTCAAGTTGCCACACAGTGAAAAACCCTCTATGGTCCTGTCCGGTGTGGGAGCATATGCCGGTTCAGCACTATGCCACATCACCTGTTCCCTGTTCTTCTTTGGCTTCTTGAAAGCCTTTGTCCAAGCCTGTGCCATGCCTATGTGCAACTCTTGCTGTATCTTTTGAGCTGACCCTTTCACAATTCATGCGGTTGACCCCATGGTCTGGTCCAACCCACCAGGTCCTGGGCATCCACACAGTCCTGCTAACAATACCCCAAAGTGCGTCAAAGGGAAAATAGTCATGAAGGAGTCCTGCTGGCATCTCTGGCCACTAGTCAATGTCCAGGCCTTGCAAGAGTATAGCAAGACCAGTAGGACCAGAGACCAAAAGACTCTGACATTTGTAGTATACTGCGCCCCATACCACCTTGTCTAGTGAACTCATCAACCCGTAAGCCAGGCCAAGTCTGTAGTTGATTTCATCCTTAGTTATTGATGAATTGCGCTGCCAAGGTAAGTGAACCGCTCCACAACTACCACATTCTCATCTTCTGTGGTCACATACCAAAATATGTCATCCCTGCACCACTATGTGTGAATAACTACTTTTTAAATCTTTGGTTCTCTGCTGTCTTTGTTTTTTTGTTAAAAAATGCACCGTGCTAAAATATGCCCTCAACACTCTGTCAACCACTAATCAAGTATCATCACAAGGAGTGTGATATGTGCTGTCTGACTTGTGTGATGTCCGGAATCATACTCCTCATGTGTTTGGTCTTGTATTGGTATAATCTCTCCAGTATTTTCAATAGTGTTTTGTCTCTGATTGTGACCATCTCTACAAGAGAACAAATGACCTTGCTGTGACAAAAAGCCCCAGATGGAGAACTGCCCAAAAACCGCTGTCCATCACTCTTGTCATTCTTGGAGATCACTGGGGGTGGGATTATCAATGGTTGACCAAATTTCAAAAACGTACTGTTAATAAATCCTTAAGCCTCTCCAACACCACGTTTATTTTCCATGCCCATGCTCAAAAATCATCACATTGTTTCTGAAGCTGCACAATCTGCATGGATCAAAATCAAAGAGACACTAAGCGCATCAGCTTCAGTTGCCATCTTTATCCTTTAGCCAAAGACATGCTACACTGAAATAGGTTCACTCCTACAAAGTACAAAGCAGAGGGCAGAGCTGGCTTCAGCAAATAAGCTTAGCTCAGCTCAAACACTGGAAGTCAATGGGTAGAATTAGTCTGCCTCTGCCTACAGTCATCAGATAAACTCCTCAGCAAATCTAAATGGTCCCATGTGCTGTGTGTAACCCGGGTAAAATAAAGCCTTTCAGCTATCTGCCTCTCGGCGTGATCACGTTTTTACGGCATGACGTCACACATTACGTGCGCAGTATGTCACGCGGTCTGGTGACTGAGCACAGCCAATTAGAACGACGCATGCCGGAAGAGGGGTGACAGTTCAATCAATCGCTGATAGAGCACGCTAAGGAGACGATTGCTGCAGGAAGCCAACTACCTGTGCCAGTATTCAGAACGTTTTTGCAGATTAAACTACGGAACCGGCCAGGTTTGATGACGAGCTTAGAGCCTGTGATGAATCCATTGAATGCTACGAGCCTATGATGAATCCATGACCGGTTAGGTCACAAAACCAAGGTAGCTCATCCCTGTTCTGCCTAATCCACCCTCCTGCTCTGGCCGGGCTGGTAGGAGGCTTCTTGCAGCCGCCCTTTATTTCATTCTTTCTTCTTTCTTTCATTCATTTCTTATCCTCAACCCCTCAACTCACGCCCTTGCACTTGTCACGTTCCCAAATCCCAATGAACTGAAGTGAACTTTAATTGAGCTTGGAGCAAACAGGTGTTCGCGTGCAGGACTTATGGACTTATGGAGATTGAATAATTTTGTGCCTTATTGTTTGTTGTTTATTGTTGTACTTGTCTTTTTCTTCCTTGTAATATATGATGATCATCCAAAACAACTTGTCTCAGTCTCTTTCTCCGCTCCTAGAGTCAAACTAAGAATCTTCTGACCTAGCCTTACAATATATTTAATTTGTTATTGTGACACACATGCTACATGTGCTTGTAGGTCTACAAAAAAAAAGAAATCCACATCCATCTGATGAGTGTGGGAACAGGCAGGCTAATACTACCCATTGACACCCAGTGTGCGAGCTAACCTTATCCCCGGTGGGCTAGCTCTGCCTGTGTCTTTCTTGTTACTGCATGCACAGTCGACAGAATGGTGTCAATCTGCTTATCATGGACTAATGAGTAAGGCAAGCCACAAGATGAAAACAAACATTGGCATAATCCTAAAACAGTAATCATGGCCCCAAAATTCCAAATGTCCCATCCCTAGACATCACAGCAGCTATGCTACAGTACAAGAAGTTGGGTCATAGATCAAATGGGTAACCATAATCAGTCTGTTTCTAATTTTGCTCTTCAAACTGTCCAGCATGTTGTAGAGCAAGTGTCCTATAAAAGTCAATAGTTCTTCCAGTGTTTTGACGTCAAACAATTTCACCAGTCCTGCAAGCTGCAGGCTCCACTTATCAATTTTTATTTTTAGTCTGTTGACATCCTTTGCTGTGATGCCCACAACTCATCGCACAACAGCAAAGAAGATAGTGCTCACAACAACAGACTGATAAAACATTTGAAGTGAATTAATTAAGTGGATGAGATAATTTAAGTCAAGACGTGTGTTTAGTCAAAAATTAATTGGGTGCACTCATTATCATGAGAAACGCAAAAGGAGCAGAAGGGTCAAGTACACATGCAGGATACTGGCAGGGGAGCAGCAAAGACGCTGACCGGGAACTATGTCTCATGTTTGGATGGATTCTGTCTGGGGATATTCTAAGGAAAAGCTTATAAGTTATAGGAGGAATATAAAAATTTTAACTTTTGACAATACATTTTGATAATCAAGCAGTGAAATGTGCCACCTGGAGGGTGCATCACCCTGAAACATTAAACATGGAATATAAGAAGTTTGTTGAAGTTTTGATCATAAAATCTAAAATATTCTCAGAACTTTATGGCTGAGGGTTTTTTTAACAAATACTATTATTTCTCCTTTTTAATAATGTCAATCTGATTGTATTTACATTGCTGAAAATCCTGATCAGTCACTTTTACAATGAGGTAAAACGTGTAAGGATCATGTATTCCTCAAAAGAGCAACACAGTTAAACACATGGGTAGTGCCCCCCTACCCCCCACAGGAACCGCTCCTGTTGGTGTGTTGCGTTTGTGGGACACCCACTTAGCAGACTGCATTTGACTTCACCAGTTCTAAAGAACTTGGTCCTAAGTTAGGAAATGGCACCAAGGGCTGACACCAGATAATCTCACCACTGTGTACAGAAACACCAGCTTCCAGTTACAGGCACACTCTCTGTAGGGACATTACCCACTCTGTATATTTTAGTTATCTCACTTTATTATGCCAAGAGTGGTTGGACCATTACAGCTGTGACCCCCAAAGCCAATGACAAACATCGACTGAGAGCCTAAATAAGGACATTAACTTACAGATAATGAGGAGAGTTATTACATATATTAAGGATGATGGTCCAGGGGCCAGCTTTCCCGGTCTGTCCTTGCTGATCCCTGGATCAGTTTGTTTGCATTATAAAAGCAAACAAACTGATCACAGAAGCAGCATTTGTAATTAAATTAGACTACAACAGCTGGTTTGATAACAAATGACTTTAAAAATGGTCAAGCCCCGAGATTTCACCAGAAATTGATGAAATAATTATAGTAAAAGGACAATGACTTGGTCAAGTATTATCCCTTTTTTTTTTTCGAAGAAATGAAGGTTTCTGGCCAGTTCTGGTGTCACTTTACTAATTAATGGGAGGCAACAGTCAAATGGATGCCAAATTCTCTTGCTCAGAGAAAGCCTGAGTTCATCAATATCTTTCAGATACATGCAAAATCACAGAGAAACAGAGTTACAGTCACTACAGTGCCTCAGCCTGTGTGGTTATCGATGGTTCATTATAAACATGACTGTTTTTCTAGCCATTTCATGAACGTAAATCAAAATAGAATTTACATTTTCTGAGATTTACAACATCAAAAGACATCAGGCTTTTGGAAAATTACGTAAGACACTGCCCTTTTCAGGTGAATTGAAGTTTTTTTTCCTCTGGTGCATCAAGCTGATGTCATCATGTTGATGACACCATCAGCACAACGAAGCACGACCATGTAATCAACAGAAAAGAGCATGGAAGCTGTGGACACGGTTTTCTGTACCCTTGTCCTTCTTGAAAAATGTAAAGACTTAGTGCTGAAAATGCAAAGGTGGATGGAATTTATTGCTGAGACAGCAAAGAGTCATGTGAGTTACAGACGGTGGGGGCGGGCACAATATTATGCCGTGGGCATGGTACGCCCGAACATCCCGGGTGGGATGTTCTCACTGAAGCTCATAAAAACCGGTGTCACTTGCAGGGTCAGTCAACCCTGGTAGAAATGCTGATTAAACCCTTTCAAACTGCCTACAGGAGCCTGTTGTTACTGGGTTTAAATGGGTTTTTTGGCCAGTCTGAAATGGATATTAGAAGACTTAAAGGGACTGTGAAGAGCTTCTAAGTAATTACAAGAAAGTCTCACTTTTAGATATATGCCTGATTGAAATACACACTTTAAGATGAGTTTTATAGCATCAAATAGGTTATCTATAAATGCTATTCCTTAGCCTTCCAGTCAGGTCGGACAGGGCTGGACTGGCCTGGATACTCAACTTCAGGAACAAGACAATTAAAACTAGAGCACATTTATTTTATTCGGACACGTCTTAGAGCACAGGGCTGTAAGTAGTGATATATAGCCGGCTACAAAACTACGATACTAAGTTTTCCAAAAATCGCTTGTTGTCACACATCAAAAACTACCGCTACATAACTAGAAAGAGATACATTACCTCGTCGCTTTGCATCCTGTAAGTTGTTGAAAAAAGAAGTTGTAAAGCAATGCAGAGTTCTGAGGAAGGTCTGAGCTGCATTCATTAGCAACAAAACAACAAGCACACGCTTTGGCTGGGTCATGTCTTTTGGTGCATTCCAGTTGTAGTCAGAAGTAGGAATTTCCGGGTTCCAAGTAGGAAACTGCAACTGGAACGTCCCCCGAAGTCGGAATTTTCTACTGGGAACTCGGTGAAACCTCACCACCCCCGAGTTGACAATCGAAGATGGATGCCCCCAGTGTGAACAGTTATTTAGCTCCGGTAATAATCAATTTATTTGCACTTCTGACTGGGGTGTGTCGCTCTAGATCAGAATCTGTATCAGCATATACATAGTATGTTAGACTTATATTTACAAAAATGCTGCCATAGTGATGATCACATTCTCCATGTGATATGTGTGAACAACAACGCAGGGCGTGCTAACAACAGCTAACAATAGCCTGATAGATCGGCATGTTTTTTTCAGACTTCAACTGGAAGATGATGTCACTCCCAGTTCAGAGGTTACTGGAACGCAGTATTACGACAGTCGCAGCGCATGCTCACGGGTAGCAGAGTCTTAATGTCGCCGATAATAGATTCTCCTCATAGCACCTTTCGATAGAGGGCATCTGGTATGTAAAAAGTACGTCTGTGCGCCTCTACGTCCTCGACTTTCTGTTCATTTTATCAACAGAGAATATGACTTGCCCACCTATGATGTCACAGTTCGTGAGCTGGAACCAACTTATTAGTTCTGGCCATGATCCAACTTTTCAGGTTTAGAACCAACTTTTTCAGGTCTGAACACTGCCAGTTCAAAATTAGGTTTGGGAACCAGAACTGGCATGGAACTGAGCCGATATGAAAACCCTCTCAGAGAACAAGACCCCATTTAATGATGTAATATGTATTATGTGGTGTCAAAGAAGATTTTGTGCCTTTTTCAAATGAAATATGTTACAAAATTCAAAACCAGTGAAGCTGGCACGTTGTGTAAATCGTAAATAAAAACAGAATACAATGATTTGCAAATCCCTTTCAACCTATATTCAAATGAATACACAGCAAAGACAAGATACTTAACATTTGAACTGGTAAACTTTTTTATGTTTTGCAAATATTAGCTCATTTGGAATTTGATGCCTGCAACATGTTTCAAAAAAGCTGGCACAAGTGGCAAAAAAGACTGAGAAAGTTGAGGAATGCTCATCAAACACTTATTTGGAACATCCCACAGGTGAACAGGCTAATTGGGAACAGGTGGGTGCCATGAGTGGGTATAAAAGCAGCTTCCCTGAAATGCTCAGTCATTCACAAACAAGGATGGGGCAAGGGTCACCACTTTGTGAACAAATGTGTGAGCAAATTGTCCAACAGTTTAAGAACAGCATTTCTCAACGAGCTATTGCAAGGAATTTAGGGATTTCATCATCTACGGTCCGTAATATCATCAAAAGGTTCAGAGAATCTGGAGAAATTACTGCACGTAAGCGGCAAGGCCGAAAACCAACATTGAATGCCCGTGACCTTCGATCCCTCAGGCGGTACAGGGAATCAAAAACCGGCATCACTGTGTAAAGGATATCACCACATGGACTCAGGAACACTTCACAAAACCACTCTCAGTAACTACAGTTCGTCACTACATCTGTAAGTGCAAGTTAAAACTCTACTATGCAAAGCCAAAGCCATCTATCAACAACACCCAGAAACGCCGCCGGCTTCGCTGGGCCCGAGCTCATCAAGATGGACTGATGCAAAGTGGAAAAGTGTTCTGTGGTCTGACCAGTCCACATTTCAAATTGGTTTTGGAAACTGTGGTCGTCGTGTCCTCCGGACCAAAGAGAAAAAGAACCAGCTGGACTGTTATAGGCACAAAGTTGAAAAGCCAGCATCTGTGATGGTATGGGGGTGTATTAGTGCCCAAGGCATGGGTAACTTACACATCTGTGAAGGCACCATTAATGCTGAAAGGCACATACAGGTTTTGGAGCAACATATGTTGCCATTCAAGCAACGTCTTTTTCATGGACGCCCCTGCTTATTTCAGCAAGACAATGCCAAGCCACATTCTGCACGTGTTACAACAGTGTGGCTTCGTAGTAAAAGAGTGCAGGTAGGAAAGCAAATTGAAATTGAATCTTGACCAATTGCCCAGAACTACTTGTGATTATTTTATATTTAGTCCATCCTGCGGAGCACCAATTCAACCTGTCACACTTTGGCAGAATTGAGAGCAGTGCTTCCTGCCTGGACTTTTCACACCGAGCACAATGAGGATAATACAGCGCAATCACCATCACAAGACCGCTGACCTTTCCCCAGCAGACTGTATCTAACCGTGTTGGACTGTGGCCATTTTTTTGAGGGGGCAGAGAGTGGTGTTTTGTGTCAGGAAGAGAAAGAGGAACCAGAGTGTTGTACCCCTGTAGGGAAACATCTCTGTGCCTCCGACCATTTAAGAGTTTCTGCTGCAGGATTCATTCAGCCTCGCTTTGTTGCCTCTGAGCAGCAGCTTACATTATCAGCGGAGTCACACTGATTCATTGTTACATCTTTTGTCGGGAAGACAAAACGCCTCTGACAGCTGCATTTACGCTTATTCTATTCCTGGAGTTACATAAATGTGTTCTTTGTGGAGTCAAGAAAGTAAAAGATGAACAAATGCATTCACACAGGGATAAAATGGCTGTCTGCCTCTGGGAATAAAATATGAACAATGCAAGCTGCTCATAGATAAATAACAATAATGCTCATTATCACCAGGTGAGTAAACACGTAGTTATCGCTCTCAGGTGGTTAAAAGCACTCTTCATTTAATATCAACTTTTCCCTTGTCAGGTGCAAGTGAGCATCAAACATGAGGCAAGAGCGCCCCCTGCTGATACAGAAAGGATCACATGATGCCTTCAGGTGCTCATATGAATAAAATGACCTGGATAAGTCGTGCAGGAGGAAGGACATGTTGGGGGAAAAACATGAAAGTTTGAAGGTTTTTGACATTATTTTTAAATTTTAATTCTTTTAAAAGTAGATGCTGATTTGTTTTTATATTATTTGCTACAATTTTACTCAAACTGCCCTTTGTTGCCGCATTATTTCAACAGTTAAAGCTGTTGGAGTGAGGTAAGCATCCCATTTTCATGGTCTGTTAATATTTCCACATAGCAAAACAAATCTTCAACTTGACACTTTTATGCTTTAACCTTTATATCATGTTAAAGCAGATGCTTTCAATTTTTTTACCCACAGTCAAGACAAATAAATAATCAGCAACTTATTGATCTGTTTTTATAGCCCAGGGCCCTATTTGATACATCTTTCTGATCTAAGATGTGCCATACAGGAATTTCATGAAACCAAGGAATCAGACATCCTTACATGTTTTTACTAGATTACTGTTAACTTAAAATCATTTGTTTAAATATTAACTTTAAAATATTATTGACTTGCTTTATAAGGTTACAGCAAAGTGCAGTAGCTGCAGCCACTCAGTCACACTGATGTTTGAAATGTTATTAAGATATTTTTATATTTGCCAGAATCTGTAGCTTTAAGCCAGTGGTTTGCAGATGTATGTCAGTGCTTACTGGTGTGCCTTTAGGCAAATCCAGGTGTGTCCTGTGAATCTGTGCAGAATCTGTGTTGATTACGATCGACAACTTGACGAGTGGCTTCTACAAATGTTAAAGGTCAGGTCAGAAAAGATGAATTAATATAAATGGCAGTTATGCTTATTACACAGAGATGGCCAAATCTGTTTCATTTTAGAAACCTCAATAAATCTTGTGTAAAACATTCCATCAGTAATGTTTTCATTTCTATTGTAATTATTCTAGTAGAAGATAAACATGAAGAATATTTGTACACTGTAGCTGATGTCTAACAGGCCATGTTGCAAGGGTACAAATATGGTGTGCCTTGAGATTTTGACAGTCTTTGGTCTGCCTTAAACCAACACTATGTAGCTTTTCAAACATATTATAATCCTTCATTGTGATGGTCCACCACTTAACAGTGAGTTCAGTGAAACCTCTGTCGTGGTCTGGAGTGGTCTGTATCCCTTTAACTGGCGCTATGTAACTTCGAGGTGGATGGTGGGAACCCTGCCACACTAAAAAACTACACGTTTGGACTGCTTTACAGCATACGTCACTTCCCCCGATTCCTGATTCATTTAAAACACGGAAGACTCAGCAAAAGCCAATCGCGGAGCTGTAACCATGGCGGAGGCAACAACGTCAGGAAGAGAAAAGTTTTGTCGGAGGATACAAAACAAAGAAAGCGAGAGAAAAACAAGCTGAATGCTCGGACAGGAATAAACATCGGTTCGGTGTTCACTCGCTGGCGTGAAATAAAAGACGAGGAGGGATATCCCACTACTATCAGGTATGTTGGGCGACTAATTTATGAAGAAGTTCCTCAAAAAACTTGACAGGAAAAAAGTACAGCATAACAAATCCAGAACGTACCAGTATGTAGTTTTGTTCAAACCTATTTCAAGTGTGTGATATCACCAGCTCGTCGTTGTCTTTACTTTTATTCACTTTATCGCTTCAACAGGACGGGGGCGACTTCATGGTAATAAAACCAAGTTGAACTTAGCGATTTTTAACATCGTCATTTAGTCAAAAATAAATACATTACCTCGTCGCTATCCATCCTGCAAACAGCCGCCGAAGACAGAATACTTTTAGCAAAGTCCTGGCTTCTGTGGTTCGCCTACAAAACAAATGCACGCGACCGGCAGATCTGTACCTTTACGGCAGTATGCACGCGCTAGAGCTCATGGGTAGTTGAGTTCTCGCTCCGGTCAAGCGGAGATCTTCCATAGTGCTGCTTTAACAAATCACATAACAAATAACAAATCACAATCATGCTAAGATTCAGATGTTATAAAAAACTTTAAATCACTAAAATGAATGTTTGTTCTCCAAAGGTCATTCCTGGTGTTTAAAACCGCTATCGTTGCTGTGAGGCACAAATCTCTTATCCCATTTTTTAACAACTTTCTTTAGGCTTTATAAACACAAAAGTACAATAAATAACCATTTGTAAACTGCACAATTCAATGTTCTTTCTTTTAGTAATAGAGCTTCTTTCATTCCTTAAAAGAAGCAATGTGGAGATAAGAGGTTTGTGCTCAACTGCAACGGCTAATTTTCCTCTGTTTTCTGTTGGACATGATCAGCAGCAAACTCAATCAAAACAGCTCAGCTCAACTGAAAGTATCAAACACGACAGACATCTCCTTATAACACACAGCAGTAGCCATTTCAACTGGACCGGCGGCAATGCGGGTCTGGCCGCCCAGAGCGGAGCCGAGTGTGGGGAGGATTAATCTTTCTCAGCCTGTCCTCCCCAGCTCAGCTTACAGTGCTAACGATTAGCGGCTAACAGGCTAACCCGCTCCCCTACAAGTTATTAGCCCGTACAGGCACAAACTAACCAGAGTTATTCAGCAGACATCTCCCACTGTAGTAAACAAAGCCATTACCTGATCAACCAGGGGCGAAACGGCCGATGCTGAAGGTCTGACGGCCGGGTTGAGGCTATTCGTTAGCCGCTAGCTCGCTAACAGGCCTCCACCCGCTGGGCAGAGCTCCGCTGGGCCCGCTGGGAGAGGGAGGCGGATTCCCCGGTTCGGGCGCTAGGCTTTCCTGCTCCATGATAGTTCAGTAGCTAACGCTGCTAGCTGCTCACCGGAGGTAGAGGGAGGAGGCGGACCATGGGCAAGATGCTGCGACTGCGAGTGAGGAGACGAGGGAGAGGGGAGAGGAGAAGGGTGGTCTGCAGCCAGACTGTCTTGGGAGAGGGAGGCGGATTCCGGTTCGGGCGCTAGGCTTTTCCTGGCTCCATGATAGTTCAGTAGCTAACGCTGCTAGCTGCTCACCGGAGGTAGAGGGAGGAGGCGGACCATGGGCAAGATGCTGCGTATCATGAGTGAGGAGACGAGGATTGATGGACTCATGGACTAACTCACGGACCAATTAATAGTTGCAGGTTCTTAGGTTTGATTGGTCAGCTAGTATGCAGCTTTTCAGCGGATATACTGAATGGATTTTTTTTCATTCTTTTTGGTCTTTATACTGTGTAGATAGGACCATAGGACCATAACAGCCTTATAAACGGTGTTATTAATATGTACAAAGCTTCCAAATCGTAGACCATAGCTTTAAAAGAAGCAATGTGGAGATAAGAGGTTTGTGCTCAACTGCAACGACACGTCTCTGTTTCTGTTGACATGAAGAGGCAAACTCTACTTTTGAAAAATGATATTCAAAACCAGAAAAAAACATATCTGAGGTAGGGTGGCACGGGCACGGCAGGAAGTGGACATGCCTCACAACAAGAGGGTTGCTGGTTCAATACTTGTATTTGTCAGGGTCTCCCTGTGCTTGTGTGGGTTCTCTCTGGTCACTCTGGTTTCCTCCCACAGACCAAAAACATGCTCATTAGGTTGATTGGCGCCTCTTAATTGCCCTTAGGTATGAGTGTGAGCATGAAAGGTTGTCTGTCTCTCTATGTGACTCTGCGATTGGCTGCTAACCATTTCCTTGCATAACCTGCCTCTCGCCTAATGTCAGCTGGGAAAGGCTCCTGCAGCCCCAAAAGGCATAGGTGGTATAGATAATGGATGGGTGGATGAAATTCAAAGTAAATACAGGATTTAAAAAAAACAGGTCCCCGAGTGCCCCCTGGGGGCTGGCTGTGTTTCAGTGTTCCAGCAATAAACATGTTTAGATACTGATTTAAACAATATGGCTCATATTCAGTTTTAAAAAGATTTAATGTGTGACTTTTAAGGGCCTGAGTTAATGAAAATAATGTGATACTTCACCCTACAATCATCTGCAACACAAGAGAAGTGCATTAAGCTTTAAAATAATAATAGCAACAAAAACTAGATACATTTTCTGGAAGGCTTACAAAAGGTCAGATTGCTGATTTTAACATGACATGCATGCACTGAATAAAATGCCATTTCCTGAATAAGCTAATATACAATAAAATAAAAGAAGTAATTCAATGAGACTAGTTTTGAATCAAGAAGACAAGACAAGTCAAAGTGTTGTTTGAAATCTTAGTCCTCATATGAGTAACACCATTGGAGATTATTTTTTGGCTTTAGATTGTAAAAATCCATTCTAATATGTTTTAAAGGATCCACAGAAACCCTGAAAAATAGGTCTGATAGGATTCCTTTGTGTATTTGCACTTGGCAAAAACAGCATAAACTTCATCAGGAAGTTTGAGGCCTGCCACAGCTCCACCTCTGTCTGATGAAACTCTTTAGAAAGCATGTCCAGTGTGGTGATTGTTATATGGGAAACTTCACTGAGTTTTTGACTATATTTATTTATACTGTATACTGTGTGTTGTAATGCGTGACTCAAATGGCATATTTAAATGACAATAATTATTTGTCATAATAAGTGTGCATTTCTTCCAACTGCTCTTCTGAACTAATAATCAAGTCATCAGGTGTTTGGCAATCCTGCAAAGCCTGAGGCTCTCTTTCTGCACATTCTTCCTCTATATGACCATTTTATTTTATTTCAACATGTTCAAGCCCATTTTGGTTTCTATTTTACCCATTAAAGTGGGCCTTTAGTAATGTCTGAAGTTGATCATATGGATAAAAATAGGGGGTTTGGCAGTGTTTTTTTAACATATATATTTCCGTTAAGCAATTCAAACATGTCGGTCCTCATTTTTCAAACTGAAGATCAAAAACTGCCCACTTTTATGGTCAATCACACGCAGAGATTGACGTGATCACTCTGAACCTGGTCACTTTGGGCCCCTTCACAGATCCACAAAGTCTGTCAAAAAAAGCACTTGTCAAGCCACTGAATAAATTATTATGATGAACATGACTCTTTAAAGACATAAACAAGCCTGAACACTCCTCAACTTAAAATACAACAAACAGTAAAATAAAACAAGTCTCATCAGTAATTTTCTGGCACTGTAACATTTTAAGCATTTAGTATGATTATAATCATCCTATAATCAGCCCAAATGAATCTCTGATCTTTATATCCTGTCTAAGGTTCTAAACTTTGCAGATGATACACTTGTCATTATCTCTAACTCTTTATTTCAAAGACCAACATATTTCCTGGATGCCATCAAAACAATCTGGTGGACATCAAAATACATACATGAAACAGACATTATATAAATGTCATTTTGTGGAAGTTTACTCATGCAAAATATACCAGAAGTTTACTTTGCTGCACTGAAAACAAGAAAAACTACTTTATGAGTGAGGTGTTAGGGATTCCTAAAACCCACGTGACAAAATGGTGCAGAAAATAAAAATTTTAGAACTATAGGCCCCATTAGTCTTTAGTACTTGATGTAATCCTCTTCTTCCTCCTTGGCAGCTCCTCTAGGAGCCAGTGTAAAATTATTTAAGTGCTAAAATCTTTGTTTGTACGCTTTTATTGATAAATGAGGGCCGGTGTGTTTTTGGTACAACATGTGGTGCTCTGGTTCCCGAGGCGTACCTGAAGGCAGCACAGTGGTGTTAGCAGTGAATGAATGATGTACTGCAGCTCCGGCCGAGGCTCATACACGTGTGAGGATACACTGATGGACCTGCAGTGAAAACAACAAAATCGCTGGAAGAATTAAAGAAAAAAACTGGCCTCTTGTTGAAGGTCTAAATTATTTCTGCCTCGGTGGTTTGTTCTGAAGGACATCTCTGACTGAAGAGCACTGAGGTGAGTTGAAATTTGATGCTGTTACCAGAGGATACTGGCTAGCTAGCGCCAAAAGCTGAGTACATAGCTAAACACGCAAAGTACACGAGACATCCGGTTTTGGAGAGTCAAAATAAAATTCATCGTGGTTAATCATTTAATTAAAGGTTAACTAGAAAACGTGTATACATTTATAGTAAGTTTTGCATTAAAATAAACACCAGTGTAACAATTATGAGCAAAAATAGTTTTATTTTTTGCAACGGTAGTTATTGAAAATATATCATAAAATTTTATTTTGAAAGAATGCGCCCTAGATACGCAGTGATTGACGCTGCGTGCTTCGTGATAGTCATTAAGCTCACTTTCTGATCGTAAAGAAATGTTTTCTCTGAATAACAAAATGCGACTCTTTTAGTGTCAGACATATTCTGTGGCATCGTTTCCAAAGGAAGGGCTTTGTGTTAGTACAACATGGGCACAAACTTCCAAGTGTTAGCAGGGTAATGCTAATGTAATGGCGCTCTTACATTGGGTGAGTTGACTTTGGTCACACGGATAAACCGAAAAGGCGGATTATCCAGGTCGTTAGCTTGTATCTGGAGGAGAGTCGTGGAATTTCCCACCCGCCCGGCAGACTCAGTTTGAGTAATCAAGCGCTTCCAATGTGCCACGCTTCGTATGGCGGATTTGTTGTTGTGTTGATGAAATAAAAAAAAAAATCTCTTAGACCTTTGATTTTAGTATTAACTGTTGTAATTTAAAACTGAAATAACTATTTAAGTCAACGTAGCTTTTCCGTTAGCTCTACATGCGGTTGTCATTGAGGACAATTAATTTTCAGATCCAGGAGGAGCCTTAGCCATTGTTTCAGGCTCATGATGAATTGTCCTACACGTGTCTTTTTCTTTAAGCATGCTATTGCCCACCTATTTGACTAAATGTTTTCTAACAACTGTCATACTAATGTTATATTTCCTTGGACTGTATAAAGTTACGCTACAGATTTTTATTTGTATCATTAAGACTTTAAAATCACTCTTTTGCATTCCTTCTGTCTTATCAGATCATTGCTGTAATTTGTTAGTTTGTAGAGCAGATCCACCCTTTATTTGTTGTTATTGTGATCAAATTTTAATCATTTTCATAAGAATATATATGACAGAAAATACAGCGTGTAACAAATTCAACAATGACAATGAAAAAGCCAATTATAAACTTATTGTAAGAATAATGGTAGTAGCATAAGAATGAGGTGATATTACACTTAAATAAGTATTAAAGTTATCTTTAGGTTTTCCTGATCCTTACTGTGATTGTAATTGAGGACAAGCACTTTTCATAATTAGGACAGAAGACACAGGCTAAGCCTCTGTTTTAGTTCCCATCACATATAATTTTCCTCTCTCATAGTGACTTTCATTAACATGTGTCTTTTTCTTATGGTCTTCATAGACTGTTGTTAGAGTTCTGGTTGTTTAATGTGAATGCTTGATATTGTTGGCATGATATCGTTATTGAAAAGTAATAGCTTTAAAAGGTGATTATCATTATCAGAATAATTTCTTTTCTTCTGACATTTGAAACCAATAGATCTGCCCCTCATATCAGACACACGGATGAGCCATAAGATGATCAAAACTAGGGGTGGGCGATATGGCAAAAATGTCATATCACAATTTTTTAAACATAAAATCACGATCACAATTTTATCATGGTTCTTTTTTACGTTGATTTTTCTGGACTTATTTGCATGTTTGACCATTATTTCCCTATGTTTAACATATAAAACGTGTACTACTACTACTTGAACTACTATCTTAAACTAGCTACAATACCTGTTTGTTCCTCTCCCAGCTGTCCTGTCCTGTCCTGTCCTGTCCTGTCCTGTCCTGTCCTGTCCTGTCCTGTCCTGTCCTGTCCTGTCTTGTCCTGTCCTGTCCTGTCCTGTCCTGTCCTGTCCTGTCCTGTCTTGTCTTGTCTTGTCTTGTCTTGTCTTGTCTTGTCTTGTCTTGTCTTCTCAGTCAGTCACTATTTCCCCTTCTTTCACACTGTGGTGTGGCACCGCCCTCCCTCTCAGCTCCCATCAGGGGTTACATAAAGTTTTATATGATGGAGTAGCCTACAGGGAGGGCTGGTGATGGTCACTATAGCAGTGAATCATATTCACATATCTGTCACTGCTAGAAAAAAAATTGCATTACTCTTTCCAACGCTGCCACCAGACACAGTGCTCAGCTGTAAAGATAATGCAGACAAGGGAAAAAAAAACAAAAAAAACATATAAAACGTGTACAACCCTATAACAAAAAATGACAATTAAAGCCAAAGAAACTTTCTGAACAGGTTTAAATTTAAATAGTGCAGTTTTTATAAAAATGTGCAATAAATGTAAACATAAAAGATAATGAACAACAATATCAACATTATCTCTTAAAGTGCAACAATTTAGAACAAATGTTATCTAACTGCAATGTCTATAACCTGAGTGAATAATACAGCTGCTTTAGAACAGATTTTTGTTCAGACATCTTCAAGCTTTTGTCTCATTTTTCTGTCCGCCATGGCTTCACGCTACATTACCAAACTACCATGCACTGCGCTTAATGTGCCACGATTGGCTAGTCGGGTGCGCGTCAAAGTCTCTGTGCCCACACAGACGATCTGACGATCTTTCTGCTTTATGACGATATTAAATCGTTATAATCCTTAACGATTTAATGTCGTCATATCGCACACCCCTGATCAGAACCTGAAAATTTCTTGATGCTTTAACTTGTATCACTAGATGTCTGTATATAAAAACTAATCCTGTATGATAAATGACAGAACTAAACTTTTTTTTTTGTACCGTATTTGTTTGCGACACAAGAAGACTTTCACTATGACAGAAACAGAATACTTATGAAACAAGAGAGACCTGGCACCCTTAAAAAAAAAAAGAATAAATATATATGTATATATGTTGTTGTCTACATGGTTTGGAATTATCACCAAATTGGATATCAGCAAAAACTCCAATATTGAGCATCCTTATTATTATTATTATAATTTTTTTTTTAGTTTAGTTTTTATTTTTGAGCTCTGAAATGCAGATATTAGGACACATCGTATACATGGAAAAGTAATCAAGGTTCCTTTGCAATTCAGTCTTATCTTATTTAAGTATTAAGAACTAAATCCAAAATGGGAGCGGTGAAGTGTGCTCATAAAATCAACCAGAACTACAACACAGTCTTTAGAGGCTAAAGGATAGAAAAAAACACATTGGTTCACACAACTGTCCAGTTATAGCTTTTTTTACAGGCAGAAGTCAATATGAGATCAATCTTTATTGTTGTTAACCAATCATCAGTTTTTGATAGTATATAGTGAAAGTGTATAAATGTATTTAAATATATGAATAAACCAATATTAAAGATGCTAGAAAACCTTGAAAGGGCTGTTTTTGATTTTGTCAAAGCTAATGCATCCTCTTCAAAACTCATACTCTGTACAAAACTGAACATAAAAGCCATTTTCAGCATTTACCATTATTCTTTTTCAGCAGTTTTCCATCTGCAGACACCAGAGTAAAATGATGAAGTACATCCTTGTAACCGGAGGAGTCATCTCCGGTATCGGTAAAGGGATCATAGCGAGCAGTGTGGGCACCATCCTGAAGTCATGTGGCCTCCATGTTACGGCCATCAAGATCGACCCGTACATCAACATAGACGCTGGCACGTTTTCACCCTATGAGCATGGTATGTCAGAAAAAATTCTGTCCCCCATTCCCTCTATGATACGTTAGTAGTTTTTAAATGTTGATGTTGTATGTGTTACATCATTGTGTACTTCTCTCCGTGCAGGGGAGGTGTTCGTGTTGGATGATGGGGGCGAGGTTGATTTAGATTTGGGGAACTACGAACGCTTCCTTGACATCCGGCTGACCAAAGACAACAACCTGACCACAGGAAAGATCTACCAGTCAGTCATAAACAAAGAGAGGAGGGGAGATTACCTGGGGAAGACTGTCCAGGGTAAATGGTTGCCATGAGATGGATAAAGGAGCCAATGAAGAAGGAGATATGTCCGATGTTTATTTGTATTTTTCTCTTTACCAGTGGTTCCACATATCACAGACGCCATCCAGGAGTGGGTTGTGAAACAGGCCACAGTGCCCGTCGATGATGACGATGTCGAGCCTCAAGTTTGTGTAATAGAAGTAAGCTAAACGTTTTGATTTAATGCATTATAACTGTACCATCCATGCTCAGGCTGGCACTGATTCTGCTGACATCTGCTCGCAGCTCGGAGGCACGGTCGGAGACATTGAGAGCATGCCGTTCATTGAGGCCTTCAGGCAGTTCCAGTTTAAAGTGAAGAGAGAAAACTTCTGTAATATTCACGTCAGTTTAATACCACAGGTAAGAGAGAGACACCCTTGAGGATAAATGTATCCATTGATTTTGGAAAACTTGGCTTAAATACACACTTTTATTCCACTAAGACCCCATCATTGTGTCTTATCCCAAGAGGTTAAACACAAATCAAAGGATGAATAAAGGACGAATGTTCTTCACGTGTACCCTATTAAACACATTTCAAATGTAGAACATGGCCATCTTAATATCAACATGTTTTTCCTCTTTCAAAGATGAAGCCCAGGATTGGGATTTCCATGAAATTATGATTCAGAAGTTGCTAACAATTTTTCAAATAGTGGGAAGAGTGGGAACAAAGAGTGGAAACCCTGGGACAGCATATTTGTGTCAGTGTATTTTTGTTTATTGGGGTATTGCAGCTCAACTCTATGATATAGATTTGAAAGAACGATGATATATAATATAGATTTACTGGGACACTTTTGTTAACAGTGTCATTGTTGCTCTTCACAGCCCAGTGCTACAGGAGAGCAAAAGACCAAACCAACACAGAACAGCGTCAGAGAGCTGAGAGGACTCGGTTTGTCTCCTGATCTGGTGAGTGTCGTCTTCTGTCATGAAGAAGATTGTTAGACTTTCTTTGAAATGTATTAATTCATCATCAGTGTTTGTAAACTTCCTGTAACTTCATGAGGTCCAGAGTTGTATCGTCCAGATGTTAGCTGGAGTTATTACCACCGCCAAGGATGTTCTGTTTTTGACAACATCTGTTTGTTTGTTTGTTTGTTTGTTTGTTAGCAAGATTACTCAAAAAGTACTAAATGGATTTTGCAGAAATTTTCAGGAGATATTGTTAACAGCCCATTTTAAAAATGATTAGACTTTGGTGGTGATCCAGGTAACCACCACTAGCAAACAATCGTTTTTGCTCAGTATCTGTCCAACTAATAATGATATCAACATGATTCTGAGTGCTCGGTGTGGGTTTTCAAGTCAAGGAATCATATTATGATTGTAACTTTATCATGGAACTATTGCTTATAGATGTAACAGCAATATGTGACCTACCTTACCGAAGGAAGCTTTCTTTTGTTTCTTGACATGTAGGGATGGGAATTGATAAGATTTTATCAATATCAATGCTGTTAACGATCCTGCTAATCGATCCAATTCTTTAACGATTCCCTTATTGATTCCTGCAGATTTTCCATGTGGGCAAGTGTTGTTCTGATTTTCAGAAGCAACAATGCCAAACATACATCACAGCATAGATAACTGCTTCAACAAGCTGCTGGCGTTTCCACTCACTTAAGGTTGTGTAGTAGGTGCAATTAAAATAAAGTCACAATGCTGACACTTCTGAACCCTGTCAGTTGAATAGAATTGATAAGGGAATTGATTAGCAAAAAAATTAATGATACCTATTCTTTGATGCAGCTGTTAACGGTTCGCAAAAGGAATTGGTTTTCGATTCCCATCCCTATTGACATGTCTTTGTCCCCTGAAATTTAAACAAATCGGACACTTTTTACTTCCAGCATTTATTTGTATCTTGGTTACCTGATCAGTGGTTTGTAAAAATGTGTTTCTGATGTTTAGTGTGTATTTTTATTAAAAAATGTCAATTCCTTTGTTGTAGATTATGTGTCGCTGTTCGACGGCCCTGGAGAACTCTGCCAAAGAAAAAATATCCATGTTCTGCCATGTAGAACCTGAACAGGTAGGTCACAGCACAGTGTCCCATAGGGCTGGGTATTTCCAGCAACTTCACGATACGATACGTATCCCGATACACGTAAATTGTGAACATTGACTATGCTTTAAGCAAAATTCTTGACCAGTTTAGTTTTTTCTTATAAGAAGAAAAAGAACAAGGATTAGTTTTAAGTGGTTCTACAACTTGAGAGACATAAATTCAGATCCTCAAAGATGGTAGACCTAAGTTCAAATTTAGAACATATGCTTCATTATGTAGCTCGTCTTCTACCTTGAACTGTGCCACTGTTAACATTACCCAAAGTGTATTTACAACAACTGTCAAAATATTTAAGCTGTATCGATTCTGTAGAATCCGTATCGATACACGTATCCCAAAGGAGTGCGATACGATATTTTGCCGTATCGATATTTTGAGCACAGGCCTAGTGTCCCATCACTCTTAAACACTCTGAGCCCTGACTCACTGACCCTCCTCGTCCCAGGTCATCTGTGTGCACGACGTCTCGTCCATCTACAGAGTACCTCTACTGCTGGAGAATCAGGGTGTAGTGGGCTATCTGAGCAGGAGACTCAACATGCCCATCGAGACTCGACCAAGGAGGATGCTGACCAAGTGGAAGGAGATGTCTGACAGGTGAGAGATCATGGTGTAGCTCCTCCTGACTGTTTTTGACACTCCTCTTATACTCGATGTTCTGCCCTCACAGGTCGGACAGACTGCTGGAGCACTGCTCCATCGCTCTGGTTGGAAAGTACACTAAGTTTTCAGACTCCTATGCCTCAGTTATTAAAGCTCTGGAGCACTCAGCCCTCGCAATCAGCCATAAACTAGAAGTGAAGGTATGGACACTCAGTAATTAAGTTTCACTGCTCACAGTTATCTTTCTCAGTGTCTGCAATCAGGCAGAATGTGAAGATTTACAGCTGTTGATGAACAAGAATTCCTAAAAGGTAGAAGAACTGTTCATTAAGCCTTTGCTGCAGGGTTGTAAAAATGTGTGAACGTCAATACTTTTTAAACCTCATTTAAAAACATATATAATATCTTCCCCTTCATTGTAAAGAGCCCATTTTGCCTTTACTCACTTGTTAGATTTTGATGACTGCTAGCCAGTGTTGATTTTGAGAACACTTTTTAAATTTAGTTAGGTTTTTTGCCTTAATATATCTTTTGGTTTAAGTCATAATTAAGTCATGTAATTGTTTAATTTTAGTCTAGCTTTAGATGATGAAATTTAACATTTTAGTCGACCAAATTTAGTCGACTACAAGACAAATTGCAAAGTGAAAGACATTTTTTAAGAATGAATGTTTGAATATATGAAGGCATGCTTTATTTCGAACTTGCACAAACAAACGTGGGTACTCACCATAAACAAACACAAGCATATACAAAGAAAACAATCAAGGTAAACCACTGATGACATCCTGAACGTGCAGCAAGTCCACATGCTCAAAAAGAAGAAGAATTCTAAACTTATTTAATCCTACTCCTTTATTACAATATCATACGGTCATACTTTTTACATATTTATATTATTTACAACATTCAACCACCTACTTAGCAGCCAAAGTCCCTTACAATATAATGACTATAAAATGTTATATCCACAATTACAAACTTAATATTTCACATATATATGTATATATATGTCACATATATATGTGTGTGTGTATATATACATATATATAATATAAATTTCTATACATATAATCCACCCCTGCTCAAACACAGAAAAGGATTCTTAAACAAGACAATACATCGATATTTTCTTAGACACTTAGGCCCTCCTCACACGAGGACGGCACCGTATTGTCTTGGCGTCGGCATCAAAACATGGATCGCTGTTTACACATCGTATTGTAGATAGGCTTGTGTATTTACATGAGAACGCAAAATCCACACCGCGACGTACCTGTGGATTTCAGCGCATGCTCCCAACCCATATTGCATGCTGGGTAATGTAGTTCTTGGGTTACTACACTCGTAACATCACAGTTCTGCTCCGAGGTGGATTCCACGTCAATAAGTGCTCATGCGTGCGTAACATGCTGCGTCTCTGCATGAACACTTGTTGCTGTTGTTGCCGTAGTTGGTGTTGTTCGTGCTCTGTGAGAAAATGTTGGTATAAAAGTTGTAGTAATACTTATAGCTGCTGGAACAAGATCAGAATCAGCTCGGCTGGCGCCATTGCTGTTGTTGTTGTTGTGTGTGACAACGTGGGTTGGGCGGGGATCCCCCGGAGGAGGAGGGGTGCTATGAGGTCACCGTCTTCTCCGGACTCATCTGTTTACACCAACTACGGCATGAAGATGAATACGCAGATATCCACTTGCAGACCCGTTTTCAAAAAAGATGCGGAGTCATGGACAAATACGCGTCTCCGTGTGTCAATATCACCAGATCGATAGTTTATTTTACCGGAGTCGTACAAATTCGTACTCGTGTAAAGCCCACCTTAAATGCTACTGAAAATTTGATTCTCAGTGGCATTAAAATTCTTTCGATAGTTTTCTAGAAAATATTTGATACAATTATAAACTGATTTGCTGGATCAATACATCTGCATAAACATGTGGTGATGGAAGTTCTCTCTCAGCTCCGTTAGTTCTGATGCAGTTTGTAGGAAGAGTTTTCGTATTGAAATCATCTTTTACAGAGAACAAAACCATGTTTTTTTTCTTGAGTTCACCATCATAGCATTAAAAATGTAAGAGTTTAGCCTTCAAATCTTATTAAAGAAGCATCACCTTTGACTGGCTGATTTCTGCAGAAGCCCTGCCTGAGCACAGGAGAGCAGGAGTTTGAAGGACTGGGCACTAAAACTTTAATGGTTTCAAAATGCATTGATGATAATCATTGATTAGTTTAGACCTGTATGAAAAGGGCAGTAAACATTGAAGAGCATTAAAAATGAGAGCTGTTCAGATTAAGGGCATTAAAATTGAAAGGACAATTTTTACCACAATGTAAACTTTAGATTAGTTTTTAAAAGCACGAGTAATATGATAGACAGCTGTGCAGCTCTGAACAAAAACAGAGAACTGAAATGACCACCACAGCTGAAGTACAGAACATGTCGAGTGTGGGAGGTTACTAACAAGCAGAGATTACTACTGTACACAGTCTTAAAATCAAATATTTAGCCAAGTAATCACAAACGAAGGCTCATCGCTCCCACACTGTCCTCAGCATTGACCATCCACCTGCTGCTTAAGTCCAAGAGTCGGACTTATGAGAATGACCTTCAGTGGACCTCACACTGGAAAGCCATTGTACAAAAAATATCTACAATAAAAGTTAGATGAAGCCCATCCAATACACCACACAGAAATTATTACCAACACTGATTCAGTGCTTTCTCCGTCTTATGTTTTTCAGCCTAACTCTCTTTATCTCCCCTCTTCAGTACATAGACTCTGCAAATCTGGAGCCGAGTACGCTCCAGGAAGAGCCGGTGAAATACCACGAAGCATGGCAGAAGCTCTGCAGTGCTGAGTGAGTAAAAGATTGTTTTCAAATATGACATCAAATGTGTTTTTCATGGGGCATTTCCGCAATGTAGTAAAGGTTCAACTGGACTTTCTCTCCTGGATTATTTGATTTAATTTCATGGATTTTACTCTAAACTTGGCACAGTTCTTCCAGTCACCTCTGTGCTGTGCTCAGACTGAAATGTCAAAACGTAGCAGGGTTATCTGACCAGAAAATGTCCGCTCCATAATGCTGTGTGACTTTCCAGATGTTCCTCTTCTTTTAGTCGTCTGTTGTTTTGCTGGGGTTAACTCTTGACTGGTCTCTTGAACTAACAGTTTCTCCTCAGCATAACTAAAAGCCATCAACCTAAATTCAGGATTAGTTACTTAACCCTCTGGATCCCAAACCCGCCGGCGGGTTCAAAACCGCACTTATTTTAAAACGACTGGCATTTACAAACCGTTTGTCGTATTAAAAAGCCGTAAAAAGTGGCATTTTCGTCAGATTCTCAAGTTTCCGAGGGTACCTGAATGTATCACACATGACGTCGTCAACATTCCGAACAATGGCGGAAAAGACCGACGGTTTTCCGCGACTGCCGTCAACATCGCATTTATTCACACGTCCATTTCAAAAATCTGCAGAAAATAAACCGTTTGCTCTAGCTCGATTCTGTAAAAAACAAATAATTTTACACATCTTACAGCTTTCAACAAGCCTTGAATGATTGATATACGTCCTGTATTTACTTCTAAAGAATTATTTGAATATTGCCTTCCATTTGCCTGGTGTCATTTCAGCCTCTGTCTGTTCATCACCAATCAGCATGCTCCATACGTCGGCTCTGTGTCTCCAGAGACTGTTTCAGGGCAGCAGGACCCCCTGAAACAGTTTCAGGGGGTCCCTTGAAACAGTTACAGGGGAGTCCTGTCGCCTTGTACATAGTTATTCACAGTTTTCATTGTTCTGAAAATAAATATTCAGAAAATTTCACTGTCCATTTTTCTTTATTGAATAGTTTCTTGCATTCTGGTTATGTTATATTGCTATGAGACATTGTTGAATTACATCTGGCTTCAGCCCTAGTTCTCCTGAGCACATAGAGGTGTAGAACTTGATATTGCAGTGAAAAATGAGTCCACAGTGAGTAAAAATGTGACAGAAGCAAAAACGGCCTAAAATTCCAATCAACTTATAAGGTCCCAGAATGTGTAGTTTCTGTAAAGGTAGAACCACACCACTTTCTTCCTGTGTTCCTTATGCTTGAGGGTACCTGAAAGTGTGTTGTATATACTCCCACCTTATTTTTAGAATTTTTTAAAATCAGAAAATCAGAAAAATTAAATTTTCGTTTCTCTTTTTTCTGATGATTTACAGCCTTTAAATTTTGTTACACTGCATGAAGACATAATTGAGTTATATCAGCTTATAGCCATGGTTGTCCTGAATCCATAGAGGTGCTGGACTTCACTTTACAGAGAAAAATGAGACCACAGTGAGTAAAAATATGACCGAAGCAGAAAACGCTCAGAAATGGCTTGGGATTCAGAGGGTTAAAGGATAAGTTTGGTTTCTGCAGCTTTCACATTGTTTATAGAGTGAAGTAGAACAATATACTCACCCAGAAGGCTTTCCTGATCCAAACAGTGCTTCAGGAGATATTTAGATCCAAAATCAAACGGCGGACATCTGTATAATGGTAGCACACGGGGCATGTATAGCGCCGCTCCTAAAACTGCATTAATCGTCCGAAAACTAATTAGTTTCACCAATATTTCATCATGGTCCGCTCACGCTACTCCTCAATGACAGTCCGGGGCCGCTCCACCCATGTTTTTGTGACTGTGCTGACCTCTGAACTGAAAACTTTGTTACACCTGCTGCGCATGCGAAGTACGGCTTCCTCCTTTCGATGAGCTTCTCATCTGTATACTCTGGCTCGAAACTGTAAAAACAACCATCATATTCAAAGTTCTCGTCCACAACATCTTCATCCGATAGATATTCGTCCATTTTGCACAAAACTGGAAGAAGAAAGTTGTTGAGTAGCTGGCGGCCGCCCCTGAAACAATGAGCCGTACTGCGCATATTTATTTGACATCATGAAGTGGGATGGAGGTCAGAGGGTCTTCCTGAAATTTTAAACTTAATTCATTTCTTTCCTGCATTCTGATCTTTTTTAATGCACAATTTTGTAATAATCATGAGTTAGTCTTGTGATCTTTGAGCTGCTTTTTAAAATCTTTGTGTGTTTGAAGCTTATCTCACTTAATAATTAATCAGTTTTTAGTTTCACGTCAGTCTTCAAATCTTTTCAAATATGTCAGATAAACCCATATTTACATATATTGGATGTAACTTATCGGACACAAGAGGAAGAAAAAAGAAAAAAATCGAACTTTCTTTTAAAATCTAGTAATCAGTGAGAGTGTAGTTTCACAAAGCCACACAGTGATACATTTGCCAGAGTTAAACAGGTTCGATCACAGTGTACTCAAACAGAGAATGAAACTGAGCCAAGCTGAGGCGATTCCTGGAATAGAAAAGCATCTTTAATGGACTGTGGTCCTGCTCTCTGTCCTCAGCGGCATCCTGGTTCCTGGAGGTTTTGGTGTCAGAGGAACAGAAGGAAAAATTCACGCCATCAACTGGGCCAGAAAACAGAAGAAACCTTTCCTGGGTTTGTGATCTTAACTTCAGTTTGTTGTAGCTGTTTTTGTTTGACTTGTTTGACCAAACAGCTGCTTCAGTCAAAGTGACCTGACCGTCTGTTGCTCTGCAGGCGTGTGTTTGGGGATGCAGCTGGCTGTTTGTGAATTTGCCAGGAACGTGCTGGGCTGGGAAGGTAAGATCATCTGTCCTACATTACGTAACCAGACCGGTGCAGTGTTTCAAAACAGAGCACACAATCTATTAAAAAGCCTACTGGAGATTATATTCTATGAGACAAAGATTTTTTCTATTTATGCTAAATGGTTGCACTTGTGAATGAATGAAATTCAAAAACACACCAGGAGAGGTATTATCCAGCCTATCCTGGAGTCCCTGTTTTTACACCATGCTGTTTGTTAGGAATGGGATGAAATAACATTTGGCAATATATCATGATACAGTACGTGACGAAATGCATCGAGTTTGAAAAAAATGGATAATAATAGGTAATAGCACATGTGACCAGAAGTGATGACAACAAACATTAGCACCAACTACCTTGTCTCCAAAAAGCCGAATGATGGAGTCGAATGAGGTCGAAATTGAGGACGCTCTGCCTGAATTCAAGTCATCTGTCTGACAGTATTTTGGCTTTCTCATTAAAAAAGACGAAGACAGCGAAAACGAGCCTACCGCTCGTGAGCATACGATCTCTCTAACCTCTCTAGGGTTAGAGAGAGTGTTATTGTTTGTGTTTGGCCTGTTAGGCCTTGTGTTTTCCTGTGTGCAACTCAAACAAAAACAATTAAGTTGTAATTAAACAGTAATATTTTTTCTTTTTTACTTTTTTGAAATTGTATCGTGACGTATCGTATAGTGACCCGGGCATATCGAGGAGCAGCGTATCATGAGTTTAAGTGTATCGTCGCATCTCTACTGTTTGTCTCTAACAAAAACAAGCTCATCAAAATCACGCATATTAATCCACACCCAACATTTCAGAGCTCAATGAAAGAGCAGTAGAACAATAGCCATGGACACAGAGCACCCCTCAATACCCACTTTAGACTGGAGATGGAGAAGTGCACACTCTAACAAAGCTCTGTACCATCTGCCACCTCCATCCTCAACAGAACAACCCACTGATTGATGTGCCTCTCATTTCTGGGATGAATACAGTGTGTGTTCTCTGTTTCCTAAATGCATGTCTATTCATGTTTGACAGTCTGTGAAAACAAATTCCAGCTGGGAGGAATAAAGTTATCTGCTTAAACCAGAGTGCCCCTAGAGGGAATATAGTGACGGTAAAATAATGAGAACAACCATGAATTTGAACAGTCGAGCTGTGAAGCTTCAGAGGCTTATTTTCTAAACCAGTGCTTAACAAACTCCTGAACACCAAGAGAAAGTCTCCTGAGTTTAAGTGTGGTGTAAAAGTAATGTGCTCTTCATATGGAGAACAAGTCATTTAAAAGAACTGAAGTTTAAGTCATTTTTATAAACCAAAAGGTATTACATTTTAAATGACATAAGGCAGGTAGATGGTATCGTTGTTATCTTCTTCATTCATGAGTTTAGATAGTCATAAAACAGTGAAGAAAGAAAATTATTTACCTTGGATCAGAGTTACAACCAAATAATAGTGTCGGGGTGAGGGAGAAAAAGGAATATTGTTATTTTATGTGTGTCATAAATTAACAATGGAATAAATAAAAGTTACAAACTACCAAAACAGCGAAACAATCAGAGTCAGTAAAGCAAAGTCCATTTTTTTTTGAGTGGTGAAGAATCCATCATTCAATCAAACTTTATTTATATAGCACTTTTTCCTAAAACATGTGTAACTCAAGTGCTGAAGAAGTAAAATCAGATCTTGCACCACACAAATCCAGTGGGAGGCAGGTCTGGACTGGAGGTACGCCAGTCTGGTCCTCATTTGTTACAAAGCCAGGCTGTTGTAACACATGCAGAATGTGTCATGACATTGTTTTGCTGAAATAAGCAGGGACGTCCCTGAAAAAGATGTTACTTTGGATGACAGAATACATTGCCCAAAAACCTGTTTGTACTTTTTAGCAGTGATGGTGTCTACAGATGTGCAAGTTGCCTATGCCATAGGTGCAAACACAGCTTGGCTTTTGAACATTGCGCTAATAACAATCTGGATGATCCTTTTCCTCTTCAGCCTGGAGGATAGGACGTCCTTTATTTCCAAAAAACAGTCTGAAATGTGGACTCATGGACCACAGCAGATTTTTCCACTTTGTGTCAGTCCATCTCAGGTGAGCTCCGGCCCAAAGAAGGAACACTGAAATATAACACATGCAGTTTTTCATCTGAATTAAAGCCTTACACTGTTTCTTTTCCCCGATATCGATGACTATAAGTTGCAGCGGATGGAACTGTCAGTGTGGTGCACAAATTGTGACAATAATGCAGACCCTCCTCAGTAGGGCTGTCCAAACTTTTTAAAGCGAGGGCCACTTTTAGAAAGAAAAACATGGTCGACTGCCACACCCGCCATACCTCACTTTTAGTATATTTTAGTTCTCGTTTTAGAGAGTAGGCGTGGGTTGCCACTAGGCCTGTGCTCAAAATATCGATACCACAAAATATCACACCAACAACTGTCAATGTCAAGACAGTTGTCGTAAATACTCTTTGGGTAATGTTAACAATGGCAAAGTACAAAGTAGTAGCCAAGCTACATCATGAAACAGAGTTCCAAATTTAAACTTCGGTGTCTACCATCTTTGGGGACCTGAATTACTGTTCTTCTTCTTCTGTTAAAAGCACAGTCGTATCGTGGCCTCAGTATCGGGATACGTATTGTATCATGGGGTTGCTGGAAATACCAAGCCTTAGTTGCCACTAGGGCTGGGTTAAAAAAAAATCAATTTAAATCGATTTTCCCTTTACTGGTTTATAATCGATCCATAAAATCCAAAGGTCAATCTTTTAACTTGGGTAGTATTTTCTTCTTTGGATGTGCAGAGAAGCCGCCTGTGGTATCAACCCTGCTAGTCTCGTGTGATCAGCGTTTAGCGTTGCTTTCTACTGAACAAGATCTCATGAGATGTTACTGCAAACAAACATGGTGGAAGCACTATATGGGCACCACTGGCAAGTTTAAAAGCTGATGTTTGGATGTACAGTATTTTAGATTTAACAAGTACAAAGGAAAATACGAGTTGGACAAAAAACAAGTAATATCAGAATATGCATTAATGCATATCATTAAAATCTGATTAATGTAACTGCTTTGGGTTTATTTCTTCATGTTAGAACAATTTTTAATGATGTGCCAGGTCAAAAGGTCACTTCTTAAATTTACAGCACTAGTTTAACTAAGAGATCCACAAAATCTGATTCAATACCCAGCCCTAGTTGCCACCTGTCAGGGGGCTCTGGGACGACCGGGCTGTCACTGGGCGAGGTTTACATTCTGAGAGATGGGAGACATTGAAGGCTTCACCATCAGACACAACACAAGAGTAAACTGCAAGAATGTGCCAATATTAGGGGGGCTGTGGTGCTTGAAGATGAATATTGCAACATACTTTGTAAATGGGACCGTGTGATAGAGCAAATATATCAGAAAATGAGCATGATTGATGATCGTAGTTGCTGCTGTAAACACCTTTACTCATTCAGTTGTTTCAGGCCAATTCAAGATAGACCACAGGCCGCATTCAGCCCCTAGACCATAGTTTGGACCCCCTGCTCTATCGGTAGGAATGATGCACCTAGATATAACTTCAGCTCAAGTACTGGACAGTCTTCTCTGAGCACACCCCACAGCGGAACAAATGCACTAAATCTGAAAAATTCACTGTGATCATTTACACAGTGTGGGAGTAATTCTCTGAAATTACAAACCATATTTTCTGGACCGTACTCTTTTCATAGTTTCTCTGGTCTTGACTGACATAAAGGAGAAAAGAGAAAACATTACCAACTACAGCCACAAGAGGGCGCTCTTGAAATGACTATATGCTGCTCCTGTACCACTGAAACATGAACTTAAAGACAACTGAGAAAGACTAAACACAAACAAGATGCCCCAAAAAGAAAATCCTATTCTGAAGATTAAAAACTGCAGGTAGGAAAATATTCAGCCAAAAACAGAATTAAAAAGCAGAAAAAAGTCTGGAGTGAGAAACTTGTGAGGGACTGACCAAAGGCAGAGGTTACTCTACTGCAATCAAGAAACTAATCACAGGCTGAAAGCAAGATGGCCAGAGCTGAAGGAACAGGTCCACATACGGGTGCTGGAACAACGTTAATTTTTTAAATTATTATTAACACACACCCCATATTTTCCAGATTTTTACCTGAAAAACACCGTAGTTGAATAAAGCACACACCCAAATTTTGCCCAAACCTTACTGTCTTATTCAAAGTTTTAATCTGTGATATTTCAGTACTTTTACAACAAATACATGATTCTCAAACAGTGGGAATGCTTCACAGAGAGAGAGTAATTCAGCTTTTTGCATTTGATGTGTTGCAACTGCGATGTTGGCGAGATGACGTATTTTACATATTTTTCTTTTACTCGTGTATAATACGCACCCGAAAAGTTTGACCTGATTTAAAAGCAATAGAAGTGCATGTTATAATCAAGAAACAGCAGTAAAGTCTGGAAAATACAGTAATTAAAAACTGATTGTCTGATGTTAAGTCTTTGCTTTTCTTTCTTTCCCCTTAGATGCCAACTCGACTGAATTCCACCCTGAACTGAAGCATCCTGTGGTACATTTTGCCTCTTACAATTAAAGGAGTATTTCTCAGCATTAGGAAGGTTTTGTTTGTTCTGATTTGTTTATCTTTAACGTCTGCAGGTGATCGATATGCCAGAACATAACCCAGGACAGATGGGCGGCACAATGCGGCTGGGAAAGAGACGGACCATTTTCAAGACGACCAACAGTGTATTACGTAGGAAACATTTTCAGATCCAAAGCAGAAACATGACTGATGTGCGTCTCCATCTGCCTTCTGCTCACAGCTGTGTTTGTATTTCAGGCAGACTCTATGGAGATGCAGAGTATGTGGAAGAGAGACACAGACATCGCTTTGAGGTTTGTTTACCTCTCTGTTTATTTTTGTTTCAGTTTGGATGGTATTTAGTTTATATACTGTAAGTTTAAATGTTTTCTTTTTAATTTCCAGGTCAATCCTGAGCTCACAAGGCACTTTGAGGAGAAGGGTTTCCGCTTCGTGGGTCAAGACGTTGAAGGGGAAAGAATGGAGGTCATAGAGCTGGATGGTATGCAACATTTAAGATTTCTTTATTTTTAAGTCATTGTTGAGGACGGAGCTTGATATCTTAAAACCTGGTGTTGTAGAAATTGCCTGTTAAAGGGACAGTTCAGTTTTTTTGAAGTGGGGTTGTATGAGCTCCATATGACCACTAAGTACATTAAATAAAGTAGAAAGTTCTCTCCTCTCCCTCAGTAAGCCACAGACTGTAGGAGTCGGTGACAAAGAAATAGACACTAACAGGAAAGTACCGTACCAAATACAAAGGGTATTTTCTCCGCCTACAAGAACTCAAATCAAAAAATAATACCACAGTTTAAGAGTACGCTACATATGAGTGTTTATAAGTGCAGTAACATTTCGGAAATTTAAGCCAACTGACGTCATGTATCCCTCTGCTAAATCACTCCCCCGTAGTTAGGTAGCGGCGTCAGACACCTGTTGTAGACTAATTGAAAGCACATTATATGACAAATATTTCTGAGATGGGTTTTTGTGATGCTTCCCTTGATGCAGAAACAGATGTGCATCATGGAGAACTCCATGACACGAGTTAGCTAGGTCCAGATAAACTTTATATTTCCGAAAGGTTAATGCCCTTAAAAACACTCATATATAGTGTACTCTTAAACTGTGGTATTACTTTTTGATTAGAGTTCCTTTAGGCGGAAAAAATACCCTTTGTATTTAGTACGGTACTTTCCTGTTACCGTCTATTTCTGTGTCACCGACTCTTACAGTCTGTGGCTTACTGAGGGAGAGGAGAGAACTTTCTACTGTATCTAATGTACTTAGTGGTCATATGGAGCTCATGCAACCCCACTTCAAAAAACCTAACAGTCCTTTTAAACAAATATACACATAAATGAGAACTAGGAACACTTGTCAGCTTGTCAGAAGAAATGACCTGTTAGAAAAACTGTCCTGTTTTCATTGTCAAGCAGGAGGGAAAATGTTTCCATTATGACAGATTTACACCATACCTGGAATTTCCCGTTAGAAAAACGTCTGCGGTGGCAGCAGCTAATTTGTTATTTAAACTCAGTGTCTGCAGCAGCCTGAGTTCTCCCTGCATCTCTCATTAAAACTTCTAACCACATCAGACCACACCACCAACTCTAAACTACTCATGAATCTGTCACACTTCCACACAGCATCCTTCTGTCACATGTTTTAGTGTAAAATAAAATGAGGCTTTTGAAGTCATGGATCTGGCCTGTATACTCTACTGTTTTAAAAAAAAAGAAATTCTCGTTGGCATCAGCAAAACAAGTTTAGTATGGTAGACTTGGGATGTGTTTTTACCCTCCTCTTATTTTGAAAAATTCTACTGTAAAAAAAACATCCAGTTGTTGTGCACTTTGTTATTAAAATGTCACTTTTGTTCTCTCAGATCATCCATACTTTGTTGGAGTTCAGTACCATCCTGAGTTCACCTCTCGGCCCATCAAGCCATCACCCCCATATTTTGGTTTGCTGCTCGCAGCTGCAGGGAAACTCCCGAGTTACTTACAGAAGGGCTGCCGCCTGTCTCCACGGTAAGCATACAGTATGAAATGCATGTTTTAGTTAGTGTAAAGACTGTAAGACCTGACATTTACCTGTGATTCTGTCTTTGCCCTTTGCCACAGAGATACATACAGTGATCGGAGCGGCAGCAGCACCCCCGACTCTGAGATCTCAGAGCTCAAATTACCATCCATCTCCAGCGAATGACTCTGAGGTACGTCAGGACTTCAGGATTACACATGGAATTTTTATTGGAGTTTACAAAATAAACTTGTGTGTCAATCCTACTTATTCTGCCGTCCCAAACATTTCTGACTCAAATTTTGATTTATATTTTGAAAGCATTTCAAGTCAGTCCAAGAATGTTAACAAATTTCCACCAGTGATTCCTGAACAGAAGAAGAGCAAAATCATGATTTCTCTTAAGACAGGCTTCCAGTGACGTTCTTATCTCCTCTTTTAAATAAAAAATTGAGTCAGTTGTTTTCAAACATGCCGTCGCTTCAGAAGCTCCCACCTCTCTTCCCTGATTGGACTGTGAAGCATTTAGCCAAGTTAAGTCATTGTACAATGGAAGTTGAGAATCAGGCAAGTACGTCTGCTCTGCAAGGCTAGCTTAGCTCCGGAGTCCATGACGAGCCAGCTGTGCATCCAGTAACAGGAAAAAGACGGGCAGAGCTCACCCACTGCTAATTAGCTTAGCTCAGACACTGGGAGTCAATTGGTATAGTAGCTTTAGCCTGCCTCTGTCTACAGCCATCAGATAAACTCTTCAGCCAGCACCTCTAGTATGTGATGGGAGGTTGTTCTTGTTGCAGCGACCTTGAAGAGCTTTTCTGTGGGACCTTGAGAGCAGTGCTGTGAAGAGCTTTAAAGACAGATGAATTTCTAGAGTATTCTAGGCTACATGACACTGTTTACTTTTGTAATTTTAATCTTTCCGATGATGAATAATTCAGAATAATTTCAGAACGCTGTACTGATTGAACTGCTGTATACAACAGTCGCACTGTGAGGGCTCCAGCTCGCACCGGGGATGTTAGACTAAGTCGGCACTCAATGTAAACTTTGAGCCAACACGGGTCAAATTTAAAAGTAATAGTTTTAAAATGTTTTCATATTTGAAATGATGTAAATATGACCAATGCTAAACAAAAATACAGTGAAAGGGGATATTATACGAAGCACTGTGGGCCCTCAGAGGCTCCCTGTATTTGGCCCCAGCTGTGAGGAATGAGGATGGAATGTAACCTGAAGGTGACAGATATTTTTAGGTGTGTATGGGTCAAATGTTACCTGGTTCTCCTTCACCGTGATAGTTTAATTATAGACTGTTTAAAATGCTTTTATTTTTACAGGAATTTCAACTAGGGATGGTAATGTACCACATCCAACTGAGAATAGCTAGCAGCTCCTTCAGAGAATCGAGTCTTTTTGCTCATAAATCCTCTTATCAATTCCTTCCACTGACAGGGTTCAGAACTGTGGCTTAATTGTTACAAAATGTGCCTACTAAACAACCTGAAGTGAGTGGAAACACCAGCAACTTGCAGAAGCAGTTATCTATGCTGTGACATGTTTGACATTGTTGCCACTGAAAATCTGCAGGAATCAATAAGGGAATCGTTAAAGAATTGGATCGATTAGCAAGATTGGTAGTTGCATTGGTATCAATAAAATCTTACCAGTTCTCACCCTTTATTTCAACCCCAACAAAAAAAACTTAAGGTTTGCTTTGTTTGACCGTTTTTGACTCTGTTTTTAAGGTTTCAACGTTTCGTTTGCAGATATTCTGTACATATAATGAATGGCTACAACACTTGATGAAAAGCCCTCAAATGAAATCATTTATATATCCCTTTTGAATGACAGAAGGCTTGGGGCCAACTCCAGTAGTACCCCTTGGCCCTGTTTTGAGGGTTAAGATGAGGGGGTGAAAACATGCCTTTAGAGATGTGATGTCACTCCATTCCTGCTACGTTATCACCCAGTGTCACTCGCTGGCTGTGTAGCAGGCAGATGTGACAACAGCCGTGTGTTGTGTTTAATTTGAGCTCAACAATGTCTACATTCATAAACATGTCATTTGTGACAGAAGGGGGGGGGGAACAAAGGCACTTAACAGCTACGGTCATGTATGACAGTTGGCATGCACATTTGAAAAAGTGAAGTTCTAGAAAAGTTTAAATGTTAATACCATTTCCCACTGGAGAGGAACTACATGTTGAGGAAAATCAGAAATTCTTATCCAAAGGAGATTTTATAAAAAGTTGATCACTGGTTATCAGTACAACACAAGCTTTTAAATGCCTACACTCTGACTTAAGCTAGTGTCTGTCACATATGCATCATTAAAACTCATCTGAAGTTAACTACCATTTCTCTAAAACTCCTGTTACTATGATTTGTCTCCTCAGCTTTGGAGGGTCACTGGATACTGACAGCTGCTGTGGATGAAGTGATTTAACCTCCCTGTACTGGGACTGCACTGAACTTTGACCACAGATCAGAACTTAATGGAAGCAATACCAAACCTCAATCAGACATGTTAGCCTCACTACTCAGACATGTGAACAGCTTTCTGTAAAGGAGCATCCGACAGTCATTTTCATCAGGAGCATATTTATCACATTTTTTTTCTGTATTGTTGGGATGTGAACTGTTTCATTCTGTCATTTTCAATTGTGGCCTTGCTGTCAATATGGACTTCTGTTGCAGCTTACATATTCAGATGTGGAAACAATAAAAGACATTTAAACATGAAAGTTTGATATATTTTTATTTATCAGTTTCACAAGTCTTTAAATTCTCAATGTATTTCACAGCAACTAAGTTCTGTTGTTTCATCAGTACATTTATTCAGACTCCAGAATGACATCAAGTCCATGTATTCAATGGATACATTTACAGATCACTGTTCATGTCCTGCTGTAGAGCAGGTCAGCTCTGCACCACGTCAGATCATCTCCAAACTGCAGGACCTGAAATTAACAAAATTAGTCAGTAGAGTTCAACTTCAAGTTTCTAACATTAATTTATGAGAGCTGATCTCAGTCCCATATCCGCAAGCTTCATCCAACAGTCCACATTATAGTTTGGTGTCATCATGGATCAGAAAAAAAACATGCAAAGACATGAACTTTAACAAACCTGCACAAGCTGGGAGGTGCCACAGCACAGGGGAAGGCTTCAACACCTGAGAGCAGATCAGTCAGGGTCTTTGCCTGCAGAAAGAGGGTTGAGAGGTTTGAGATTCACAATGCAACAAAAGGAAAGGTTTACTTATGCTACTAAACCCAGTACCACACATGAAAAGGTCTTGTGAAACCCACAATTTAAACCAAGTCATGATCAGGGAATAAAAAAAAAGGGGGGGCAGCAAGAAGAGAAATGTCTTACATTTGTCTGCCCCAACTTCAAATTTTTTTTTTTTTTTTTTAAATCAGATGGTCTGACATCACACAGTTGATTTTCAACAGCACATACAATTAATGAAGTCAGCTGGATCAACATGAAGGACCAATGAACTAGTTTCCAGGTCAAGTCAAAGACTCGAAGCAAAATTTGCCATATCCATTAAAAAAAAAAAAAAGACCATCGTCATCATTTAGCTTCAAAGTCCTTAAAAACTGGTTTTAACAAAAAGGCAACATTTACTGGTTTTTTGTAATGAGGTGGGGGTTTAGATAGTTCATAAAAGTTTCATTTTATTTTTATGTTACAATGTCATTTAAATCACAATTGAGCTAAACTGGTAGCATCTTTACTTTTTGCACTACTGCAACTTAAACAATCCCTTGTGTCTATGAAATTCAATCATTTTAAACAATGTTTCATTGTAAATTAAAATGAACAGGTCTAACCACTCAATACCATTTTACACACTGCAGTCCACCAACAGCCAAAAGCTGTAGATGTTTGATAGCTAGTAGAATTTTGACATGTGTTTTAGTTTAGCCTTCAGTCTTGTGTGCAGCTATCTCATCTCTGAAGTTGCTTCAATCATCGTGGTTGACAACTATAAATGTTACAGGGACCAAACCAACTAGAAACTAACTGACGTAATCAAGAGTCTAATTCAGTCTTGTAATACACAATCCTGCAATATATTTATACTGCATCACAAAAGCTTCATTGTGACACTGCAGCCTCACTTTCAGAAACACCTTAACGTACATGTAGACCTGCTCAAGGACTTCACATTGTTCAGGCATGGTGATGGTGGAGCAGAGATACAAATGTAACACTTACTTTCTGCTGCATCAATCATCGACTGTTGGACAGCTGAGTGGCTGCTGATGGCACAAAAAGCCACAGCAGTCAAAGACCACCCCATTATCTTGCATGCACTTGGAGAACCAGGAGCTACACACAAGCTCAGGTCCTTAGGATAGCACGCATTCAATGGATGGACAAGATTTAGAAATTACCTTTCTAAGACAGTTCCATATTCAGTCAGGATCTCAGGGTCAGCCGGGAGGATTATCTGATATGAAAATAAATAATCTGTTAGTATTTTTCAGGCTCTTCTTCTCCAATATCTTGTTTTTGGTCAAAGTGGCTCAGTTCAATAAAATGTCTCAATCAGGTCTGATTTCAGTGAGGGCAAGTGTGTCATCACAGCCAGGACAAGCCGGTTAAAATGCTGCCAGTATGGTTACCTCCATCTCCTGTAGTCACGTCCATCTTTCTTCCTCCAGTCTTCAACGTTGAATCCCTATAACAAGAGAAATGTTTAGGAGCGTGACGACATGTCAGTGAGACACATCCATTAGAATCCTCATGGTTGTTCTTGTCCTTCCCCTTAATGTTGCTGAGGCAGCTATTTGAAACTGAACAGCGACCGTCGGTGAAAGTCTTTCTATTGGCTTCCTGTTGACCGCTCACTGCCACAGGAGGGCATGAGCGGCTTCGATAGGAGCCTGAAGCAGAAAGATGGTCTGCAAAAAAGATGGAACATACCTGCACTTTACACTTTGTACATCCATAGTCTGACGGGAGGAGAGCAGCTTTAGGCACAACCTGCAGAGACAAACACATTTAGAAGGTGCTGGGCTGCCAAACGGTCAGATCAAAGTCAGAGAGACTGGATACAAACATACACATGTGCACATGGGAATTCTGTGCAGCTGTAAGGTATTGAAAAGCCCAGAGCTACGAAGGAATGAAAATGTACTCCAAATTTAATTGTGGCAAGTTACTAACAGTTTGACAGGTATTTGGGAACATTAAATATGAACAGACTAGAATTTCACGACAAACAGGCATTTTAAGAGACCTTGTATGCCTGTGAATAAAATTTGCCTTGATTCTGACTGGTTTGGGCAAAAGTCTGAAAACACTGGGAAAAAAAAAACACCTGGGGATGTTTTTTTTTTTTACAGCAATACAGGCTTTTAAGACTAGACAAGAAACTGTTACTAAGAAAAGTGGTTACTTACACACACATTTCACAAGACACTTTTGCAGTTTGATATTTAGTAAACCAGAGGCTAAAACTACTATTGCATTGTAATGATGACATTTATAATTGTGGTATCGACACTGCAGAATGCCACAGGAAATATTTTAATGTTCTGGGTGCATTGATATTGCTAAGGCGCAACAGTATTGGATGAAAATGCTTACATCAGCTTACCTCCTGAGATAAAAACTACTATTTTAAGGTCAATTTCCAAATGTCTTTTCACACGGGCCTACACATTTGAGTTGTTTAATAGAATTATGACAAAGTCTCCATTTAACATGATCACTAATTTAACACTTTTTGCAATATTAGTGACAAGTATAGTCTATAGCTTGGACTTTAACATACAGGAAACAGACTCTCCTTGCACTATCGTCTCCCAACAAGAAAACTGTCGAGGTGATAGACTTATTGTAAGTATGAAGACTAATTGGAAATGCATTAGATTTCCATTTATAAAATGAAAGCTTGATTTTTAAGGTCATTTGATAAAATACAAAGTTCAGCCATTTAAACTGCCCATCCTAATTTCTTTGAGATTTAGTGGTTGTACCACATCAAGCTCATGCTGGCCTCAAGCACATGGACTCTTTTCAAACAGTACATATTGGCTTTGCCAGACCATTACCAGAGAATCAGAAAGGCTTCAGTACTGCAGTAAATCGATGCACATTTCGTAGACGGTGGGAAGAGCACCAAACCAGATCTTTACAATCGAGTCATCACTATGCTGTTACATTATTGCACATCTAGTTCTTCCTTGGGCTACATCACATATTATACTTGTATTAATTCTCATCGAGTCTCAAAGTCAAACTATCATGGTAAAACAGGACACATAACTGTACAACAGTAATGCCGATCGTTCAGGATCGTTGTTTTCAGTACAGACTGGCATTTACCAAGCCACGTGTTGTGCTCGCAATAACTTCAAGCTAGTGCTGAATATAACAAGTTTCAATGTCATACTCATTAAATTCTACTAATGTCAGCAAGAACCTCGTGTAACACATGACTACAGAGCTCTGTATAAAAAAAATTATGTTAAATGCAGCTGGGGCCATTACTTCATGCAACAATGCTCGAAAATGTTGAAGCTAACTTTAGCATAGCCTACCTCTAAGCAGCTAAAGTAATGAACTATGACGCCTTTATCACGAAACTTAACATTTTTGAGGTATTTCCAAACCATTTTAGGGTTGTCAGAACATAATTCACCTTCATAAAGGAAAAATACACCGAAAATGAGGCCTTACCGATTTTCCTCTGGGCCTGGGTGTTGCTCTGCCTGTCGTTGGGAGGAAGGAAAGACTGAGGAGAGCGCTGCGTGCGTTTATATACGCCTGCGTCAAACGGCAGGCCGTAATGCATGATGGGATATGTAGTGTAGAGTTACACGATTTCGCGCCGTTATGAGTTTTTCAGTCGGCACATGGCGATGACAAATCAGATAGAAGATTCAAAATGTCCCTCCTGAAACTCAACAACTCACGGCCACCTGCCCGGAACTGCAGAAAACCATCTAGTGTCTTCAGTAAATCTTTATTTTATGATATTTTCGGACAACATTACTATAAACTATAGTGGCACTGTAAGAAAACTCTTCAAATATGTTGCACATAAGTTCTACTGTCTGATTCGAGACCCATTTTGGCAGGCTTGTGGTAGGAAAAATAATTCAATGCATGACTCCATATGTTTTTTCTTTTTATTTTACAAACATTATTAGAAATAGAAAGCAAATATATATCGACAACATAAACTTGCTCTGCCAGTTATGGGTTTTAAAAAAAGAAATAGGATATTTAGGATGGAACTTTAATCAGAAATATTAATTAAATAAAATACAGTTATCAGTATTTCTCATTAAACCATGTATTATAAGTTTTCTAACTAGGAGCATAGCCTGTAAAAGAAGCCATTGGACATTATGCTGCAATTCCAGGCGACCCATAACCAGAAAATTCCCTAGTTGAAATCTCCAAGTTCCGACCTGAAAGCTTTCCAAGCAAATTACGACTTTGGTTTGAGCGCAAGGAATTCTGGTGCATACATTTGCCAACATTCAGGCATTATGATTTATGCTTTATCAACGAACTCATTTGAGTGAAACAGAAGCTACTTTACAGTGTTTGTCATTATTAAGAGGCTGCCATATTGTTTATGCAGTGACATCACAAGTCATAACTGGGAGTATCGATCTGGTACAAGTTCACGGGTCGGAAGTTACGAGTTCAACGGCCATTCCAGTGCATTTTCACGAGTTACAGGTGGGAAAAACACGAGTTATGGGTTGCCTGGAACAGTCTTTTGATTATCAAAGGGGTCTTTGGAACTTTGTTGATGCCCTCTGATTGTCGCTGCTGTACTGTGATTTCATCTCAACCAAACTCATATAGCTCAACCGATTCATAGAAAAGCCATGTTGAGGCACGACTTATGCGGGAAAAATTGTTGGTACTCTTCAGTTAAAGAAGGAAAAACCTGCACTGTCCCTGAAAAAACTTGAAACTGACAAAGTAATAATAAATAGAAATGTACTGAAAATCATACGTTGGTGTTGAGTAGTAGTTCAACAGAATTATTTTAAAATATAAAATAATGAAACTGGCCTGGACAAAAATGATGGTACCCCTAGAAAAGATTGAAAATGATTTGACCATAGGGACATGTTAAACTACTGGGTGTCCTGTACATAGCATCACATGTGTCTTAGAACTTGTAATCAGTCATTCTGCCTATTTAAAAAAAAAAATTCAATGTTGTTTTTTGGTTTTGCAGAGATTTCTCTGGATTCTATGAATCTTTTGATGATATACCACATAGCATAATTGGTGTGGCCCACACTAGCCCCTGGGTGGTAGCCCGGATACAGCACAGAATTACTGAAGTGACCTAGATCTGGTTGGGGATCTCAGACAACATGTGGGACAGATCCAGGGCACACAGAGGTGGCCCAGGTACAGCTATGTACTACGGTACTGAAGTGGCCCAATGTGGTTGCCAGATCTCAAACAGCAAGTATGATGTGTTACAGCAGTCACATCTGGGATCTGTATGTGTTCGGTGCTTGCGGTTGTTAATTGGCTAGTATCAGGACAGCTGTGCTGAGTGTCTCAGCTTTAAAGCTAGGTGTTATAATCTAAGACTGTATCCCATCCTGACATATTGAGTTGGCTACTGCAAGCTGTTTTGTTGTACGTCATTAATCTCTGACTGTTCATCTGTGGAATGTCATAAACAGGTGATTTCTGAGCATTGCTAATCCTTCTCTGACTTTTGCTTGCCTTTGTCCCAGCTTTTCTGGAACTTGTTGCAAGTATCAAAATAAAAAAGGGGTGAAAATTGAAGAAAAAAAAAGTGTATATCTTAATATCTTGTCTTTGTGGTTAATTCAATGGAAAATATACATTTTTTTATCATACACAATGTCCCAAATTCATTGGAACTGGGGTTTGATTGTAACCTGACATGCCAGCTGGACAGTTCCATTGAAAATATTTCACTAATCCATCTGGGGAGGAGCCCTGCGAGAATGTTTTCAGAGGCAGTCACATTAAATTATACCACACAGATGTATCATTTAACACTTATATGGCACATGAACCTTGTCAAAGACAATCCCTACTAAGTAAACTTATTAGGAGAGCATATTTCGCCTAGTATAACTAAGTAATCATGATAGCTAACTGACATTAGCCTCTATTATTTGTACAACAGGAAGTGACTTCACTTCCTGTTAATCACTTCCTGTTGTCACTCTCACAGCATCCGCCTCTCTTCCCTGATTGGGCCGATAAGCATTTAGCCGAGTGAAACTGTTGGACAGTGGAGGCTGGCAAGACGGAAATGCATGATTTCAGAATCAGGCAGGTCTGTCTGCTCTGCAAGGCTAGTTTGATTGTCCTGGGGGCACAAATGGCACCCAGCTCTAGGAATGACCCCGTCACTGTTCTGGCCTATTAATGAGTTTAAACAGTTGTCTGATGCTCTGTTTAGGTGACTGTGGCAAGGTAACCTAACCTTGCATAGCAGATGGGCCTGCCTGATTCAGTTCCTGAAATCCTGCAGATCCCATCTTGTAGCGCTCTGTTGACCAATGGATTCACTCGGCTAAAATTTTAACGGCCCAATCAGGGAAGAGAGGCGGGAGCTGTAGAATGTGGACGTGACGACAACCAGAAGTTGAAAACCGGAAGTTGAGAACGAAGATGCCGATTAGCCTATTGTCCTCATAGATACTTAGTAAAACTTGGCGAAATCTGCCCTCCTCAGAAGTTTACTTGTAGGGATTGTCTTTGACGAGGTTCATGTCACATATAAGTGTCAAATGAATCATCTGTGTGGTACAATTTAGTGTAAGACGATAGTATAAGGCTGTTAGCCGTTAGCAGCTAAGTTAGCGGCTAACAGCTAACAGTCATTTGATGTCGTTAGCTTTTAGCTTAGCTGTCGCTTAAAGCTAGCGACAGTAAATGACTGTTAGCTGTTAGCAGCTAACTTAGCTGCTAACAGCTAACAAAAAAGTATGCTATTTTTTTTTTCAATTCTTTATTCAGCCATTTCAAGTAACAAACGGGCACATTTTGCATCATACAGTCTTCAAAAATCACCAAGACAGTCTGGCTGCAGACCGGACCCAGCTCTGCAGACCTGCACTGAGAGGACCCGCTGCACTGAGAGGACCCGACGTCACGTTACGCCAACGTCACGTTACGTTGCCTGCACTGACAGGACCCTACGTTGCAGATGTCCCAGACCTCCGACGTCACGTTACGTTTTTTTTATACTTTTTTAAATTCTTTTTCATATACGGATCGGGTAGTGACAAGCTAACGACAGTTAATGACCGTTAGCCGCTAACTTAGCTGCTAACAGCTAACGGCCTTATACTATCGTCTTACACTAAATTGTATCACACAGATGATTCATTTAACTCTTATATGTAACATGAACCTTGTCAAAGACAATCCTTACAAGTAAACTTCTGAGGAGGGCAGATTTCGCCAAGTTTTACTAAGTATCTCTGACAGGAGTCACTACCCGATCCGTACGTATTTCTATGTCTGAATCCATCGTGTATATATCTATATCGCTGTCACGGCTCGAGAGGAAGTGACGCAGTGTTCGCGCATGCGCAGTACAAATCGGGTAGCCGTACGGATCAGGTACAGTCTGCAAAGTAGGGTCCTGTCAGTGCAGGAAACGTAACGTGACGTCGGCGTAACGTGACGTCGGGTCCTCTCATTGCAGGTCTGCAACGTAGGGTCCTGTCAGTGCAGGTCTGCAGCCAGACCCCTCTCAAGATCACTGAGCAGCATCAGCAGCCAATATAAACAAAATAATAAAATAAAATGTATATATAAAAGAAAAAAAATAATGACAAATCCAATGAAAACATTGCTTCATTATATGAGGTAACCCTGCTTGATGTGGATTGGTCTGTGATGAATGTGACAAGCAGAACGATTATCCAATCACAAGGTTGTGTTTTTTTTTAAACGTTCTGCCCCTGAAAACAAATTCAAAGGGCCCCTACCCAGATGGACTAGTGAAATATTTCCGTGGAAGATATATGGAGCTGTCCATCTGGCTTGTCAGGTTAAAGGTAACCATAAGTACTGTGGAAAATAGTCTGTCACACAGTGTCGTTAGCTTTTTTTTAACAACACTTAAACACTTTAACAAACTTTAAAAAACTATTAGATGCCAATGAGGTGGCAATGCATGTGGATGAACTTGTTCAAAGGAGCGTTCTTGGTTAAACAACAAAACAACATCCAGCGCATTCTTTAGATTCTGATCCACTCAGAGTCAGAGTCCACTGGTGCTCCCCTTTGGTAAAACCCTGGAACTACATGTAAAACGTGAACAAGATGATTTACATTTTAGAATATGGCTTCAACAAACACTGTATTTACATTTTATCACATACGACAATTCGGCAGCACGGTGGCGCAGTGTGGACGTGCCTCACAGCAAGAAGGTCCCCATGTGAAGTTTGCATGTTCTTCCCGTGCATGTGTGGGTTCTCTTTGGGCACTCTGGCTTTCTCCCACAGACCAAAAACATGCCCACTGGGTTAATTGGTGACTCTAAATTGTCCTTAGGTATGAGATCTGTCTCTCTATGTGGCTCTGTGATTGACTTCAGGGTGTACCCCGCCTCTCACCCAATGACAGCTGGGAGAGGCTCCAGCCCCCCCCCGCAACCCCGAAAGGGATAAGTGGTATAGAAAATGAATGAATGATATTCAACAATTCAGCAGTTGTCTAAGGTAAAGGGATCTATGCTTTTGCAATCAGATAACTGCTTACTCAGCAAATATATACAAAAATCAGATTGAAAGCTGAAAAGCTTGATTGAAAATGATCAACTAAAGCTTTGGAGTACTGCAGAAAGCTTTTTTTTTGTCTTATTTCATTAATTCCTCCATTTTCTATACCTGCTATCCCTTTAGAGGTTGCAGGCTTTTGTCTTAATTTATTATTTGTGCAGTATTTGAGAGCTTAAAGATAGTTCAATGCGGGGCTGTTTTGACATCTTACTGGCGTAGATATGAAATTTAGCTGCAAAATGATAAGATCAATGACATACTTTTTTTCTTTCTTGTACCTCACCTTAACGTCCCCCTACTGCCTGCGCTTCTTGACGTCACTACATACGTACTGCTCTCTACGCATGCGCTCAAACAGCTTGCATGATGGGATATGCAGTTTGAGGCACGTTTTTTCCTAGTTCGTCCTCATTTTAAGGGTTTACTGTCAAGCATCAGTTTGATAATGATTGAACGGTTTTGCTGAAAGCTTTACCAAGGCATGTCCTCCCTAACAATACATTCTTTTGCACGAATACAGAAAATATCGAAGACCAACTTTTGCCCCACAACCCACTTCAGAACCACGGACAGCAGCCCTCGGTGGTCTGGGCTTTCATACAACAAATAAACAGACACCACATGTTGTGTTTAGATGACTGTGACACAGTTCACTTGGACTGTTGTGTAAAAAAACGTCGAGAATGTTGCATAGTGTTGCTAAAACCCTGTCGGTGCGGATGTCAGTCGACGCTGAAATCTCTCCAGGCGTCAGACTTCTGCAAATACAAGCCACGAATCTACATTTTCTCGTGGCTTACAGTTAAAGGACGGCTTATCTCTTAACCTGAACGAACAATTGTCTCATTGAGCAGGTTTATCGTTGTAGCCAAATGTCATGTGTGGGGCGAGCGCATAGGTAAATCTAGCCTATCACATGATTGCTCAGCAGCGTCTGTGAGCAGAAGGCAGCAGCAGGACCATTGGGGCTCCATGTAAACACACCGCGCACACACACATACATACGGGGCTTTGTCTCACAACACACGCTCCTCAGGCATCCCCCCTTTCTTCTAGTCATGCCATGGATATTTTGTGGCAATACCAGTTCAGGATAATTTTACTCGGGGACTCCACGGTGGGGAAGTCGTCGTTGCTGAAGCGCTTCACGGACGGGATTTACAGCGATGTGGCGGATCCGACGGTCGGGGTGGATTTCTATGCCCGATCTCTCGATGTCGAGCCCGGGGTGAAAATCAAGCTCCAGCTCTGGGATACGGCTGGACAGGAGCGATTCAGGTGCGTAAAAATCACTTTATTGTTGCGACTTTACGCAATGGTGTGATTTGGCGTTAAAATGTGAAGGCCTTATCTCTGTGTCATGTTTAAAGCTGAAGCTCTCGGGAGTGAATTAAGGCCATCTTCTGTCTAGCTGTGGTGTAATAAAAGCAGATAATATTGGCCTCCATAGGATTCCCTCGCCCTTATAATAACACTGAAAACACAGTTGCTTCATTGCATTCATCCACGGATGGATGCTGTGCAGCTCCTCATAGTTAGGCCTCAGATTGGTTCAGGCTGAGGCTTCATGATCTCTCAGGCAAACAAAAATGACAACCTTACACCCAAAAATCGAGCTCTTAGCTCCATGTTCCTCTACCCTGTTGCTTGTGTTTAATGTGTCTGTGCTGTCATGGGTAATTTCCTTTAAAGCACCTCTCCTCTGTGTGCAGGAGCAGCTCTGCTCTCAGATCTACTTTTCGCGTTTGAAGGCAGAGCTTCACAGGGTGTTTTCCTGTCAGGCTTCACAGCACTAGTCTTTCACTTCTGTCTGAGCTAAAAAAGAAAAAAATAAGAGAAGTGTTAGGGGAATAAGACAAGTGTTTTATGTAGCTGAGCAGTGATGTAAGAGAGAAGAAGAGGGCCCCTGTGCAGGTTGTGATGAAGGGCCCCTGGGCTCCTGAATTAAGCATTCAAACAGATGCACTGGGGGGCATTAAAAATAATTTGGAGGTTGGAAATGGGATCAGGAAAATGTGACAGGTGCTTTTAAGTGTGTCCAAAATGCCATGTTCAAGCTGTCCCAAATTTCATTGCTCACACTTATCCCTCCTCCTCCTTTTTCAACATACGCTAAGGCCAAAAAAAAGTGAACCTTATCTTTTGAAGTAGGATGTCTGTGTTTCTTTTACTGTATCCAAAAACCTGATCTTAATAAAGCCTAATTCTTCTGTCAACTCTTGGATCTGCATGTGTGGCAAAAAAACCAACCCACTGGAGTCACTGAATATCATCACATTTTGTTTATGTCACCATCAGACTCATTCATTGACTTAAACTGGTATGCAACCGTGCAGGTGCATAAAACCAGGCTGTATGCCAACCTCAAAACAATTATCGATTCATCCATCATCTAATCCACTTTTTACCTCCACCAAGGAGGTCATGTTTTTGCCACCGTCTGTTAGCAAGACTACATATAAACTACTGGACACGAGATGTTGGTAAAAGCCCAACTTAAAAATGCCCATTGACCAGTGACCATTAGCAAACAATTGTTTTTTGCTCAATGAGTGTCTAATTTAAAATTCTATCAACGTGATTCAGAGGGTATTATGATGGTAACTTAACCATGAAACTGTTGCTTATAGATGTAACAGCAATACATGAGCTACCTCAGTGGAGAAGTGGTAGCCAACCAAATGGCTCCTTATACCCCTTTTAGACTGGCCAAAAAACAGTTTAAACCCTGTAATAAACGACTCCTGTCAGCAGTTTGAAAGGGTTCAATCTGCATGTCGACCTGGGTTGACTGACCCTGCAAGTGACACGGGTTTTAGTTGGCTGACCCCCAATTGGCTTTAGTGAGAACATCACACCAGGGTCAAACTGCTAATTTACGGATGATGTTGGCATAACGTCCCCATGGCATGATATCATGCCTGCCCCGTCCGTCTGTAACTTACATGACTCTTTGCTGTCTCAGCAATAAATTCTTTCTGCCTTTGAGTCATCAGCACTGAGTCTGTACATTTTTAAAGAGGAACAAAATACAAAGTACAGAAAACTGTGTCCACGACCTCTATGATCCTTTCCATTGTTTATATGGAGGGGCCACATCGCACTGATGATGTCATCAACGTGATGACATCAGCTTGATGCGCCAGAGAAAAACAAACAGCCACACAGCTCGTCTGCTGCCGGTTAGACCCGGGTCTGCTGGCAGTTGGAAAACAGTCACTTGCCAATTGTTAGCAGGTTAAACTGCTTTGAAAAAAAAACGTGTTGACCCGCTAGTGTCATTTTAGTGTGAAAGCGGTATAGGAGAGGCCGACAACCATTTGTGCTCACACTCTCACCTGAGGGCAAATTCAGTCACCAATTAAACTAACAAGCATTTTATTGGTCTGTAGGAGGAAACAAGACTGCCCAGAGTGAACCCATGTATGCATGTGGTGAACATGCAGTGTCCACACTGTAAGACCGTTGCTGACACAGGGATCAAACTAGCAACCTTCTTAAATTGCAAATTACCTGCAAATTTAAGAGTGGCTTGCTAATGACTGGCTCACTCACAACTGCGAAATGCTTCTCATTGTTCACTTCATACTTTTTAACAAACGTCACATCTCCAGCACAAACCACCGTGGAAGTAGATCAACAAAGATGATAATATGACGATAGCGGAGTGTAATGTAACATAACGTGGTGGTAAAACGATTCACAACAAGCACACAGGACTATTTAGCCATTTGTATTTTTTGCTTGTTTCTGCCATATTGCCTGAAACAACTGCACCCCCCACCCCATATAACTGTACCATGAAGTAGTTCAAGCCCATTTACGTTGCATTTGAGTATAGACTGCAGTAAGAATGCAGAGCTGTTAAAAATGGGGCTTAACCACATGGAACAACCAATTACCAGAGTGAACTGGTCAGCCAATCAGAGCAGACCCCCCAAGAGTCTGAAGCTCCAACAAAGCATCTCAGACTGAGTGAAGATAGAGGTGGATCAGGGGCACTTAGTGAAAACTTAAAGGGTTCAATCATTAGCGACATTAACGGTAATGAACAAACTCCAGCTGTCAACAATAAACCTGAGTTAAGACATAAAATGACCATTTAATGATATTCTAATCAGGTGTTTATGTGTAAGATCAAATTTTGAAAGTTTTCATCCAGTAGGGTCCTAAACCAATGTCAACAATTATTAGGTTGTTGCTCGGCTTGTTGCTGAGGTGGAGTAGATGTCTGTTATTGCTGGGTTAAATTGAGAATAAAATGTAACATTTATAAAAAGAAAGATGTGTTTTTCTCAGTAATCTTGCTCATAATGATCCAAAGGAAAAGATTTTGCATAATAGAGTAAGGACCAAGAAAGGTCTTAGAAAAGTTAAGTATTCATGGATATCGACAGCACTTATATTTTACATAACTTATGAATAAAGCTTCTCTCTAAGAGGAATTTGTGCCTGAATATTTACCCATAATGCTATTATTTAGATCCCTCAATTAGACCAGTTTGAATTCCTGGTGGCAGATCAAATGCTTACATTTAGAGAAAAATGACTTTTTAAGAGTTGTTTGCATATTTCAGTGTCCTGAAGGAGTGACTTAATGAATGCATTTACTTATTTTTTTAGGGACAACAAATCTTTGTTAATCATTTATTGTTCTGGATGATTTACGTCCAAGAAGTGTAACTTTTATAAATAATTTAAAGAAGACACTTCCATGATGGAATTATCATTGTAAAGTATGAAGCAGTACAGTAACAAGGCTTTTACATATATGAGTTAGCATTTTGGCACTTTTTTCCCTCATCTCAAAGTTAATGCGATTTTCAAATGGGTTTTTGGGATTGGTGCACATTTGCCAGATTTATGCTTTTTTTTAACAATATAACTTGTATTTGGAATTGCTCCACTATGAAAGTGTTATTGTGTCTCAGTGATAACGAACTGCTTACCAGGACTACAGAAATGACAGTGTCCTGAAACCTGCTCATTTCTGATTATATTAATAATAGGGCTGTCACTTTAGTGCATTAATTAGATTAATTAATTACACCGCAAATTAATGCGTTATAAAAATTAATCGCAAGATTAATCATTGCACACTAACATTTTGATATTGTCCAGCTTGAGGACCCGTACATGGCAGTGGCACATGTCACTTCACACATGCGTCTCTAGTCAAACCAAACAAAGCCCAGGTGACAACAGGAATGGCATATTTAAGACTTAGTCTTATTTTATTTTTGAATTAATTTATCTATATTTGTACTACATTCTTTAATAATGCATCAGGCCTAATTGGTTTGCTGGATGTCCTCGACCTTTTTCTTATTTTGAATTTGATTTCTGAAACACACTTAAAGTGTAATTTGAGTTGCCTGATTGAGCTTAGAATTTTCTGGACAAGTTGCCCTGACTTTGGTTTTATTTAGTCACCAATAAAAATGTGGGTTTACAAATCTTCACTTCTTAGTGTATTCATTTGATTAGTCATGCACTACAAGTTTATAATATCCTAGAATTCAAATATTTATTTGGGTACTTTAAGCAGATATGAGATAAAAATGTGATTAATTAGATTAATTAATTATAAATCCGTAATTAATTAGATTAATATTTTAATCGTCTGACAGCACTAATTAATAACTGATTTTACAAAACCTGTTGACACAGCCATAAGCAGTAACCTGACTGGTTCACTTCAGAAAAGTGTACTTTTAAAATAGAAGATAAAGATATAAGCAGCTACTTCTGAGTTTGCATACCGTGTTGTAGTTCCATGATGGTTCCAAATGCATAAATAAGCCTGTATATGGTGTAGGCTTCATATTTGCCCATTGTTTTGATCATTAGATTCTTAAGGTCCATCTGTACAAGTTGGTGGTTCAACATGTCATTTAGACAATTTAATCTGTGTGGACTTAAAAACCACTCTTGACGTACTGATGCCACGAGACTGCTACAAAAACCTGTATGAAAATATACAATCAAAACAGTTCTGGATCAGTACGAATTATATTGTCTGTCACCTAAACACAAACAAAAAAAACACATTAGAGTGAATAATATTATTCACAACAACTAAACTGTTTCAGACAGTTCTTTAGGTTTGTTTTTTATTGGTAGCTCCTATGTGTCTGGGTCAACAATAGCAGGAAATCATATCAGTTTTACCACCCATAGAAAATTTTTTCTTTTGTAAAATATATTGGTGAAGTTCAACATGCGACCAATCAGCTAAAAGATGAGGAATATTTTTAATACAAATTAGATCATGTAATAAACAGAGCGGGGAGGGGTACCACCAGGTTCTTTCTTAGGCCCATATTGTCTTTGCTTCATTAATTCATATTTTCTCTACATGATAAATTCATTTATATGCTGGAGACATAATCTATTTTTTCTTATTAATGGTAAAGAATTTCTGTATCCTCCCAACAGATCCATCACTACATCATACTACCGTAACTCCGTTGGCGGGCTGCTTGTGTTCGACCTCACCAACCGTAAGACCTTTGACCATGTGAGGGAGTGGCACAAGGAAGTGAGTGAGCACATCCTGCCTCACCACATGGTCTACATCCTCATCGGCCACAAGAGCGACCTCAACAAGGACCGCAAGGTGAGCAGGGATGAGGCCGAGCAGCTGGCGGCTGAGCTAGGCATCCGCTACGTGGAGACATCGGCCAAGTGCAACAGCAACGTGGACCGGGCCTTCGAGCTGCTGACCAGGGACATCTACGAGCTGATGAAGATGGGGGAGATCGTCACCCGTGATGGATGGGACGGCGTGAAGAGCGGCCTCACTGCCAAAGTCCTCTACCCAGAGGACGAGGAGGAGCTAGCTACGGCGACTGCTGAAAAGGGCTGCCACTGCTGACTGAGAACTTTCTTTGTCGTTAATGGTGTTCTGTCCTGCAGAGAGCTCACCTCGTCTCACAGCGGTCTGTTGAAACTGAGCTGCTCAGGCTCGGCACCTTGACATCACCGACCATCACTTCCTGTCCTCGTGCTTCGTGCCCTCTTTGTGTTCAGGTTCCTCTGGAAACTGGAGGACCTTCTAGCGCAGGGGCAGTGTACATCTTGATGTGTATCTTTTAGGCAAGTTGTATGTCCAAGGGCGTTTTCACACCTACTGTTTGATTGCCCTGGTCTGAATCATGGTCCATTTGTTGACTCCTTACTTCAAGTTTGGTCTACGTTAGCATGAGGACAGTTGCAGCTGAGCCACATATGTGATGCATGAGGAAACTACTCTATATTTGGTTGGAATTCATCAATAGATCCATTTTTCTTCTGTTCATTCAGGGCTGGATCTCTGTGGCAGCAGGCTTAGTTGATCCAGATGTCCTTCTCCTGTGACATTTTTTAAGCTCCTTCTAGGGAACTCTGAGGTATTCTCAGGGCAGAAGGGATACATAGTCCTTCCTGCAAGTTATCAGTCTGCCCCAAGGTCTCCTCTTTGTTGGAAATGACCTCCAGAGGGAGGTGACCAGGAGGCATCTGAATCCCTTGTATGTCTGATGTTACTCTTTCAGTCACTACCAAAATCTCATGACCACGGGTTAGGATTGGAATGGGGATCACTTGGTAAAATTTAAGGAAGGAATAAAGAGACAAATGAAGTTTTTACTGAAAATATTGGCTTGTGAAAAATGAAGTAGCTGACTTAGTTGAAAAATACACAACACTTCTTACAGCTTGATTGGATCAAATTTGTTCGTGTTCATACCAGTGTTGCCAGATCTTGTTAAAAAAAACAAACAAGCCAGAAAGAGAAACTTGGTTCTGCTGCATTACTTAAATAGAGGCACTAGATCACAGTATATAAGAGCTTATTTTTGCATTGCATTTAACAATCAGGATGCACTGTAGCTTGAAAATGTGCTTCTTTTTTCAGCATGTCCATGCAGAAAATACAAGATGTTGCACATTTTAAGGTTATTAATGTGTTAAAAAAGTAGGGATGCATGGTATTATTGGCATGACATGTACTGGAAGACAAGGTCCAAAATTGAGTTATTAACTGTAATCTAACTGGTAGATTAAAATAAATTAGCAGCCCAGCCCACTTTTTACTTAAATAACATAAAATAACATCTTGTTTTAGTGGCATACATTTTTTAGCTCATGTAGTTTAGCAAATTTGCTATTACATTCCACAGATTAGATGACTTTATAAGATTTGGAGTTAAGGAAATAGAACTAAAAATATTTGTTGTGCATGTGTTTCAGTACAATTGTTTAGATACAAACATTTATCAAAGATGGCGTGTGGTAAGCTGACATGCACCTAACAGAAAAACAACTCACATTTGGTGTTAGGTGGGTGGTAACTTCAGACCCCTTACCAGACATGCACACCCAGCCTCATACATTTGAACCATATTTAGCCCACATGCATCACCTTCAAAATTCTATTATGTTGCATGTCTGTGTAGATTCTCATTCATCCAGGTTATGGTTATCTTGAAGATTTCAAAATCGAGGCAACTATTATGATGCACCTCTGCATAAAAATCTTAGAGGATAATCTCAGGAATAATGACAAACTTCCAGAAAATCTCCAAAAAAGATTGGGATAAGATGAAGTTTAACTTATTGTTTTCATTACTGACCAATTCTAGGACAACAATTTCAGTGGAAAACTATGGTGTTAAATCAGGGGGAGTGAAATGATCCAGAAAGGCAACTATATACATCAATCTTTGCGACCAGCTTTACAGAAGAACAAGCCCAAAACTTCTTATTTGCAGACCTGGCAACACTGGTCAAAACTTTAAGTGGATCTCCAAAACAGATTGGATAAGATGTTTTTCATTACTGACCAATTTTAGGACAACAATTTCAGTGGAAAACTATGGTGTTAAATCAGGAGTCCATACAGGCAGTGAAATGATCCATGCTAGAAACAAATAACCAACAACAGATATATCGATCTTTGTGACCAACTTTACAGAATAACAAACCCAAAATTGTTTGTTGTTGCAGACGGCAACACTGGTTCAAACTGCAAGTGAACTCCATTGAAGTTAAACAACAAAAGTTACCTTTTCAAGTAGTAATTTGTTTTTAGTGGTCCGGCTTGGCTCTTCAGTTTTCAAACCAGAACAAATGGTACCAACTTGGCGAACAGACTTGAGTTTGTTTCTGTCAATCAAACAGTTTAGGTGTGAAAACTCCATAACTTCATGTAGTGTAGCATGAGATGGCCTGTTTGGGGCCGATAAAGCATTCGGGGGTGACCATGCCTTGGACTTAGCTTAGCATGTAGCCTTTACTCCTTCACACAGCCCGGGGTTAATGGACTACGTCTTGAACAGAAGGTGAATCAATGGACTCTGGCATCTATCATGGGCTCTACCTGTCAAAGTGTGTGCAATGCTTTTCTTGCAATCTTTTTGTGACTGTAAAGTTGTAAATACTAGTGAAATCTATAGAAATTAAACTAAAATGGTCACTTAAAGCTATTTAAATAACAATGTGAACAGACACAGTGCACTCTTCAGTAAGTGTCACCATGTTAATCAATGTCCTACTCCCGCTGCTGTGTGTGCACTGACGCCAAACGGACTCTGATCATCCTGTGAATAGATTATTATTGTTTTTGTAAATTATATAGATGACTCTAGTTTAGGTGTACACAAATATAGGCCATTGTAATTAGGGTAGGTGGTCCCATTTAGGTCATTGTACAAGAACATCAACAGGATCAGAATCTGTGTAAGGATGGGGATCATTATTGGTTCCATTATGATCAATCTGGACCCTTAGAAATATAACAATCAAAGCTTTTCAATTGTTTTAGGTGGCTGTTTAACAGAACTGATCTATCTATATAACTTTGCTGGAAAAAAAACATCCTCAAGCAGATGTATTTATTCAAGCTTCTAGCCTAAACTGAAATTTTTATTTCATAAAGTGACATTTGAACATGGTACATAATGCTACCTTATTGTTATTTTCATTTGGGCTTTTCTACACAACGACATTGTCACCAAAAATGGAAAGGTTTGTCCTTTGTGTTTTCAAAAGCGCTCTGCATTCACATGGAGAAGGTGTGATAATGATGCTTATTCACTAGGATCTGCAAAATGCCTGCAATTGCAGTAAGGTGCTTGCCAGGCAGGCTGTTGGTGACGTAAGTTTGTTGGGTCCATCGCAAAACTAACAAATGCATCTCCGCCGGTTCGAGTATTGACAAACAAAATCGCATTTTGTTGGTGGACTGATTACAAACCTAGCATAGTTAGCAGCATGCATGTTGCTTGGTAGTGGCCAAAGCTGTTGTTGTTGTTGAACTGTTGTCCAACAGTTTGCAGATTCAGCAACCCCAGGCACCATTCTCATATATAAACGGAAGACGTAAACAAACTTTGGTCTGTTTTCATTTTCATTTAAATGGGTCCTTAGTCTTATTGCCAACAAGACCTTAAAAAACACATGGCTATTTCCATTTGTGGTGCTGGTTTAATTTAACTTGACTGATTGACTGGATTTTTGGTTTAAATAATGCAGGTTGGGGTCCTTTCGGCACTGGGTTTTGAGCTGCACCTCTAATAACGTGTCAACTATCAGTCTTCAGATTGTTTTAAGACACAATCAGCTTTAACATAAGGATGTAATTAATAAATAAAAAGAGGGGAATTCCACTTTCAGCTGTTTGTGTCTTAAACATCTGTTTCATTTGTTCAGTCCTCAAACCACAAAAGTAATTTTATATTCAGCTGAATCCAGCTCATTACGTCCTATCATGTAGGTCTGTGTTGCTTTTGTCAGCCTCGACTTTGTGCTGCGCTCAGGAGGTGTCAGCAGGAGAATGTGGGTTAAATTTAGTATAAAAGGAGGCTTTCAAGATGAAAACCTTGCAAAAGCTGCTAAGCATTTCTTTTATCATGGATTTTACAGTCCTCCAAATCCAATAGAGTCCCAGCAGGCCGGTGCTTTAAGGCTCAGCACCCTGGATTAGGTTTCTTTGGATGGATCACATGTCACTGCCCACATTCATTCATGATTCTCGTCGCTCATGAACGACCCATAGAGAGCTCGTTTGATTTTGCTTTTGAAAACCTTATTTTATTGTAATTTAACTCATATGTCTCACTAAAAGTTACACATCATTCATTAGGTCCCAAAAGCGGACACACCAGAAAACTGTCATACTATATATATTTATATATGTTTACATTCACTTCATCTAATAGTTTCATTAACTTAAGCCCTGTTTGTGAAAACAATTTTAAAAAGGATTTATTTACAGAGACGTAATTCTTTATTTGCCAGTTTGAACACACACATGGCATTGCTATGACAAAAAAAGACTAATATTCAAAATGATATGAGATACATCATCTTTTTTCTTTTCTGCTTTTTTTAAATATCCATGGTCAAGGATACGTCAGTGTTTTTATTTGTTTGTTTGTTTGTTTTTTTTGGTTAACGAAATATTTTCACTTAGCCCATTACGCAACTAAAGTGACACATTTGAAAATGCCAACAACTTATTTATTATTTTCTATCACCATCAATTACTTTAACCCATTTCAGTTCTGTTCACACATTGAAATACCTATTTAATTTTATAACTTATAACTGGGATATTATATAAACAACATTGGTTTTCAAGCTGTATTTGGGCTTATTAAATTAAATATCCTGATACAAATGCTTCTACAAGGAGAACTGCATGTTTCTGCCTTGTTGAACTTAAATAAGAAAAGAGAGGTCATCTGATTCTATAAAACCTTCAAATGTGAAGCCTGTCCAGCAAATTAAAAGATTTTATGCCACATGGCTCAAATGATTTTACATAACAATGTAACTGTGGGTTTAAATGTGGCTGTTTTTGGTCTTCATGGGCTAAGTGTTATTACTTAAATCACACAGAGCACAATAGGCCTATTTTAGCAGATGATAACATTCAGTCCCACAGTGTGAGCTGACGTTTTGTCATGGTTGGTATATTGTCACAGTGTACACCCGGCTGCAGGGCCAGTGATGGAAACCTGTTAAAACAAAATCAGCAAATGCCTTATAGTTCAGGATAACCTGTTGGCTTGTTTGTTCTCTGTTATATTATTCAGACAACACTGAAAAAAAAGGATTTATCAGATGTGAACTATGCTTTTGTTTCATCACTAAGAGGACTGGATTTTTTGTTGTGTTACTCCAGCTGAAGCCTGGATCATCCATCTTCCTGCGTTGCTCTAAAAAGTCTTGAGCCTAGCAGTTACAGCACAGGGAGTCATGCATGGTTTGAGTCTCTGAGGGTCTTTTGACTTCAGATTTGAGTAATCTGTTGTTTACAGACCCTGGACATGTGATAAACAGACCACAGTGCAGTCGGCGTGGGAGCTCACCTTCACTCACAGTGCTTATTCACCTTTCACCAGCATCTCACTGTAACAACAAACTGTTCACACACAAGAAGAGATTATGCATTCTGCAGTTTTCACTTTGAGTTCATGTGACCAACACTTTTCTGTTCGACAGTATGGGTGATCCAGAGGATATTTGTACAGTGTGTAGCTGCTGCTTTGTATTTTTAAAGGAATGTATTCTTATACATTTGCACCATCCTGTTATTGCTCTTTTTCAGTGCTTATTTGAACTTGATGCTTCTGTATGAGCCAGGTTCATATTTACAATAACACATCAAGTTTATGTTTCTGTTTGTTTGGCGATCACATCCTAACATGTTCTGTTCTTGGTACGGGAGTCTAAAGCTGGTTACACACGAGATGGTTTTGAACCTAAAACAAGAGAGATCATGGATAATATCAAAAAATCTGTCTTGTATTATAAAACTCCTGATACTAATGACCCACCTGCCAAAACAAGAACTCCTGAAACATTTCTGATGAAATATTTCTTTAGAGGAAAAAAGATGGAGGACAATAGAGATTTGATGGATCTGACAGTTTTGGGCACTGATACAATTTGAAGTTTGTGGCTAGCTTTCAATACTTACCCTGATTTGAATGAATTGGGACATTTAGAACAAAAATAAAAACAGAATTTAATCACTTGCCAACCCTTTTCAACCCATTTTCAGTTGAATACACTACAAGGACAAGATGTTCAGACTGACAAACTTCATTGTTTTTATGCATATGCTCCCTCATTTTGAATTTGATGCCTGAAACACGTTCCAAAAAATCTGGGACACTTGCGTTTGTACCTCTGTTATCTCACCTTTCGTTTTAACAACACTCCCTGATCATTTGGGAAATGAAAACACTGATTGTTGAAGCTTTGTAGGTAGAACTCTTCTCCATTATTCCCTGACTTACAGCATCAGTTGCTCAGTCTTGAGCCTCAGTTGTCATATTTTGAGATTCCCAAAAGGGAGACAGGTCTGGGCTGGTGTCCTCCAAACTGGACCCTCTATGATTCATGTGGTCACTCTCCTGCCCTGGTCTGACCGGCCAGGTCCCAGGCACTCATTGTTCCTTGAGCTCAATCAGGTTCAGCAAAGTGTGCCGGGTGCCCGTAGAAGTGCAACTGCCACTCCTGATTCAAGCAGCTGAACCTTACTATTTCCACTTTCTTGCCAATGAAACCCAAACATGCCATCAACAGAAGCTGTCCTGAAGGACTCCAGCTGGCACCCCTGGCCATAGGTCAGTGTCCAGGACTCACAGGAGTATAACAAGACTGAGGACTATGAGACTCAGATACCTAGCTGTTCATGGAAGGATTTGGAAGAACATGAACTCTTTAAGTAGAAAAAACAAATCTGCAGGACAGTCAGCTAAATCCCTTAGCAAAAAGTATCATATTCAAATGTACTGCGAGTACACTTACTTTAAACAAAAACTGAGGCAGTATATTTGAAGTCTACTTTCTCTATACTATATTTTATATACCTTAGAGTAGTATAGTGAAGTATACCAGGATTTACTAAAACATATACAAGTTTACAGTGCAAAGTATTTGAGCCTGATTGCATTATCTTTATGTGCTTTAAAAACATAAACAGAGGGGGTGCTGGTTTGGCGGAGTGGTTAGCACCCCATGTACGTGCTTCTGCCGGTCCGGGTTCGAGTCCCGCCTGTGGCCAGTTTGCAGAGTGTCTTCCCCTGTTCTCTCTCCCCCTTTCACAAGCCTATCCACTGTCTCTCTCCTGTCAATGAAGGCACAAAATGCCCAAAAAATACATTTAAAAAAAAAAAAAAAAACATAAACAGAGAAACATTTGACTTGACTTTATTGATCTGTTCTAGTTCCTTTCATACGGGATTGGCATTGGTGTTATATTCACAGGGTCATCTGTTTCAACAAGAACACATTTTGTTTTAATCATATCAGGCCTGATAGCAGTAACAGGTTGTTTTTTTAAGTACTTTGTTCATTGATCTGTGAATCTTTACATACAGGCCTGTCTGCTGTAGTAAGTACCTCAGCTAAAACACAACCAAGTTTGGCACATGGATAAAAAGCAGACTAAGCTAATCATTTATGAAACAATTTTTTTTTATCAAGCATAGAGCACTGTTGTATATCTCCTTTAGTCCGTCTTATTTTCTACTCTGATACAGAACTTTTATGTTTAATCTGCTGATTGGGGTTGAATTACAAGAAAGAATTTACAAGTATACTTAAAGTATTACAAATAAACTAGTAAAATAGCAAAAAAATACTATTTTGTAGTAATAGTCATAAAAGTACATGTAAAGTATACATAAATAAACTAAAATGTGGACTAAAGTATGCCTAGTACACTAGCAGTATATAGATAAGTCAAACTGAAAGTGTGCTTTAATTTAAAATGACCTTAAAATGTGTATTTAAAGTAGACTTCTCTAAACTTACAATTTTTCCAATTTAGTCCAAAGAAGCATTTTATTAGTATACTCTCTGGTGCACTACAAGTACACGGTCCACAGTATATTTGCTATACTAAACTAACACTCACGCATACTAAATAAAATGAACTTCATGTCTGCCACATTTTGCCAAAGGCTGGCATTTATTTTGTTTTGTAACAGAAACAGAAAAGCTGTAGGAGAGTGTTTGACCCCGTCTGCTCACTCGCGTTGACTGTTCTTGAGCAAAAACAGCGTTATCGAGATCACCACCAAAATCTAATCATGTTTAGGTTGGACAATTGCCAGCATCTCCTGAACATTCAGCAAAGTCCATTCTGTACTTTTTGCGTGATCTTCCTTAAAAAAACAACCGAAAAACATGGTGGTGGAGGTAATAATAAAACGTGTTTACAGTTTGGGAGCAGGGAAACAAACGTAATGACACTACACCCTTTGTAGTCCTGCAAATAGAACTTGGCCACGAACTGCAAATTGGGCTGTGTGACCCCTCCCTACTCTCACCCATGATCCTTTAGGGGGACAAAATCAGATCCAGTCATCTTTAAAATCCTCCAGTGTGTAGCCAGCCAAACCCACTGTCCCACTTTATGTCTTTAAACATCCAGAGTCATCTTTCTTTTACCAGATTGCCTGTGTTACTACTAAAACTACCTTCATCTTAACAGGGTTAACTTGTATATTGTTGAATTTGTATGTTATTACCATTTTCTGTAAAGAAACCATTTTTTAGTGAACATGATTTTCATCCTCAAGCACTTTCTGCACACCAGAGGGACTTTTGCACGGCACAGTGTGAAGATGGCCAGCTGATGGAAGCAAAATATAAAGAACATCACTAAAAGATGACAAAAAGATCCTCTTTGGAGACTCAGGAGGACATGTGGTTTCCACTATGGCTTGATGCTTCTATATACAGTGTTAAATATTAAAGAATTCAGATAAGCTCATCTTCAGTCTCTACAACTATAATCCTGCAAACATGAACATCCTATGTAATGATGCTAATGTTTAAGGCCTGTATCCAACTTTTTGCAAATGAAAGTTGTTCAATATCTTGGAAATGCATCTTTTTGGTCAAGTGCGTACACAACAATGATGAAACAAATCGGATATCATGGCTTCAGAAAACAAAAGCAGCTCATGAGAACATTCAGCTCCTGATTCCAATGGTCACACCTCACAGCTTTATTAAATAAATGTATTTATTTTATATATTCTGTAAAGGGTATTTGCCTTTCATTTGATGTGTTTGATTGATTGGTTAAGAAAATAAATAAATAGATGTACGATGAACATTATTGGGAGCCATGTTTGTTTATTTTAAAGCTGGGCTGGGATCATAAGATGGTTTGCAGAGCTGTTCTCATTGGTTCTATGTGCTTGAAAAGAAATAATCCATTTCTGGTACTGGGTTGGATCTTCTTTTGGCTTTAGAACTACATTAAATCTTCACAGCCTGGACAAAAACAATGGGCTGGAAACATTCCTCGAAGCTTTTGGTCCATAATGACATGGCAGCATCTCTCAGTTGTTGCAGATCTGTATGAATTTCCAGCTCCACCACACTCCCATGGAGCTCTATTGAACTGAGATCCAGTGACAATGGAGGCCATTAGAGTACACTTAAATTGTTGTCTTGCTTAAAAAAACAGTTATAGATGATTTGAGCTTTGTGACAAGGTGTGCTATATTGCTGAAAATAAGATAGGTATGCTGAGGTAATAAAGGGATGGACACAACAGTCCTCAGCTAGACTGCGGGGTTTAAATAATGCTCAGTTAGTACTATGGGGCCCGAAGTGTGCCAAGAAAAAAAACCCTTCACCATTACACCAGCAGCAGCCTGAATTGTTTATACACGTCAGGATGAATCCATGCTTTCATGTAGTTTACATCAAACTCTGATGCTACCATCTGAATGTTGCAGCAGAAATTTGGACTCATCAAAACAAGAAAACGTCTCCTGGTTTTGGTAGGTTGTAGCCTCAGCTCCTGTTCTAAGGTAACAGGAGAGGCACTCTGTTTAAAACACCACTGGTGTGACCTATCTACTTCAATATTTGGCATGCTGTGCATTCTAAAATGGTCTTTTGCATATCTTTGTTACTGCTGCCTTTCTATCTTCTTGAACTGCTCTGGCCATTCTACTCTGACCTCTTGCCAGAGAACTTCAGCTCACTGAATATGTTCTCTTTTTCAGACCATTGAACATCCCAATATAACAGCATTTTCTTTATTACTCAGACCAGAGTGTCTTGCACCAACAAGCATGCCATGCTCAGGATTTTTAAATCCCCTTTCTTTTTCTTCCTCATTCTGAAGAGGAAAGCTTGCTCTTCATCAGGCTGTCTTGTCCATCTTTACATGGTCAAATGCATTGAGGTGCTGCCATTTGATTGGCTGATTAGCTATTGGAATAAGTTAGCAGTTAAACAGGTGTACCCAATGAAGAGCCAGATGAGTTTATATTAAATCATGCATACACACACATGGCTGCTTTTGCAATTACAGGCAATAAGAAGGAAGATAATGTTTCAATCATGGTAGTTTATGAGGAGAAAGTAATATCAGTAATTATTGTAAAGAACAATGAGGTTTTCCAGATCCTGCTTTTATTAGAAAGGCTATTTTAAATCAAAACAGGACAAACTTAATCACCCTCACAACATTACATAGTAAGAACTGGATTATAAAAATGAACTGATCAGTTGTCTGTCCTATAAACAAAAAGACTTTTGGTTTGGATTTGGCGCCCTCTTCTGGATTGTTACAGGAACAACAGCCTGACCAAGAACTGCCTTTCCTGATACACCCCATGAAGAGAGCGTGTTGATTTCAGCTCTTGGTTATTTAAGAGTGGTTGTAAACCACATAAGCCAACAAACAAACGTTAAGATAGACAGAAAAATAACAGACAACAGTAACTGTAAAAATATCACTTGAAGCTCTTGTGTTGGTTTTGAGGACGTGTGCTCACGATGTGGCCTACACGGTAGATGTGGGCACCAAAAATAAGGGCTTTGTAGAAAACCTTGTGCTTCTTTAAATGAGGATGATGACAAATCAAGACCTGTTCAGTCTTGTAGACGTAGCATTTGTGTGATGAAATCTAAATATAATACAAATTTGACCAGGGAAGGATTTTCCTTCTTCATTAAATCGTTATTAATATCTCTAAAAGTCATTGAGAGCATGTCTTTCAGTTATACCGGCAGAGCAAAATAAAAGTGCAGTCATATACAAAAAAGTAGAAGAGTTTAAAACCATACTTTGAGAGTAAGTAAAAAAAGTCAGCTTTTCTGTCACGGGTCAAGACTTTAGATTGAGAGCTAAAAATCCCTGTAACAATAAAGTTGTGACTAAAACAGAAATAAAAACAGAATAAAATGATCTGCAAACCATTTTCAGCCAAATTCAAATTGAACACAAAACAAAGGTAAGATATTTGACATTTAAATGCATCATCTTTATTCAGGGGCAGATTTAGTCATATGGGGGCCCAAGGCAAACCCAGTCATTGGGGCCCTTCATGTCCCTGTACTGTGCTGATACATTTTTAAAATTATTTTTATTAGTTTCTCTAACTTATGGGATGGATGCAGAGAAAAATAAACAAGGAAATTACAGTTATCAAGCAAGGGTCGTCCCCAGACTGAAACAAACCTTAACAGTGAAAAATAATGTCACCTTAAAGAACAGTTTGTTAGAGACAAAGCTCCCATCTCTACTCAGATAACTCATTCAGTCTGACTCATTCACACCACAAAAGACAAAATAGATGGACAGACAATTGTCAGAAGTATTGACAAGAAGAGGGGAAAAGCAGGGAAAGGAGAAGAAAGGGAGGGTAGTAATAATAAAAAATAACTAATATTCAATTAAATAATAATATGAAAAGTAAACAGGGTCAGTAACTAAGTATTTCATTGGTTTTCAGCATGCTGATACATTTTTATTATTATTTTAATCTTGTACCAGGTAACAGAACGAAACTAAATGAATTTCATTAAATTCTGTAATTTAGTTCAATTTTGACAGAAGGCCAGTGTGTTCATTATCCTGCTGTTGAAATCTGTTACAGTTATCTGACAGCTTAAGTTACAAGTCACATACTCATGTTCATAATATTTATGACCAAAAAAAGATTTTTAATCTAAATGTTTATGATTACAGAGCCCCTGAAGGGACATTGGCAAAAATAAATAAGAAGTTTATCCAGAGCATGGGCCTTAAGATTTTTATACAAAGTGTCGCAGAGTTTGAAAAGTTATGAATTAAAGCATTTTACAGGATATTATGACAGGTATGAGGTCTACTGACAAAATGATTATAAAATATGGATGTTGATCTCCTCTGCTTCAGAATATAGCGTGTGAATTGACTAAATATTAATAACTGTGCTGAATCAAAAAAAACTTTAATAATGCATTTTTGTGAGATGTTTGGGGGCCCTGGACATCTTGGGGCCCCAGGCAATTGCTTGTGTTTGCGTAATGGTAAGTCCGCCCCTGTCTTTATTCTCTCTCTCTCTGTAGTAAATATTTATTTCTAAATTGATGCCTGCAACACATTCTAAAGAAGCTTGTACAGGGGCATGTTTACCATGGCGTTTCCATTTTACAAAACTCAGCAAGCTGTGGCAATGAACTGTGTTCACTGATGATTTTCCATGAGTGTTCCTCAGCCCATGTAGACATAGCCTTAACAGAATGACGTTGTTTTTAAAAGCAGTGCTGCCTGAGGAATCAAAGGTCATGTATTTAATGCTGGTTTTCAGCCTTGCTGCTGATGTACAGAGATTTTTCCAGATTGTTTTTATAGAGCACCTCCTATTGTAGATGATAAAATACTTAAATTCATTGCAAATGTAGGTTGAAACATGCTGTTCTGAAACTGTTGAACTATTTGCCCAAGCAGCTCTTCACAAAGTGATAAATCTCACCCCATCCTTTCTTACTGAGCCTTTCAAGGACGCAATCCAATCATGACCTGTTTTCAGTTCAGCTTCACCTGTGAATGTTTTAGACAGGTGTTTTTGAGCATCAACTGTCCTGGTCTTTTTGCTGCCTCCTGTCCAAACTTTTTTGAAGTGTGTTTCAGGGATCAAATTCAAAAGTTGTCAATACTTGACAAAGAAGACAAAGGTTAATCAGTTTGAATGGTGAACATCTTGTCTTTGTGGTTTTTTAATCTCAGTGTAGGTCAAAATGGATTTCAAGATCACTGTATTCTGTTTTTACCTTTGTTTAAAAATCATCCCAACTTTTGGGTGCTGGTTTGGCAGAGTGGTTAGCAACCATGCATGTCCCATGTACATGCTTCTGCCGGTCCAGGTTTGAATCCTGCCTGTGACCAGTTTGCAGAGTGTCTTCTCCTCCTCTCTCACTCCCGTTCACAAGCCTATCCACTGTGTCTCTCCTATCAATAAAGGCACAAAATGCACAAAAATACATTAAAAAAAATCATCTAATCTTCACTGGAGTTGGGGTGAACAAAGATAGCAAAAAAAAAATTCTAATCCCAAAGGGAATTGATTTTTAATTGTAGTTTTAAAATGATAATTTGATAGAAAATCACTTGTTTGTCAGTCTTCTGTGGATTTAGCATGTTTAAAAGTGTCATTGGTCTCTTATGAGATGGGATACTTTGTTAAAATCTCAATCTGTTCCCAACCCTACCTCTGAGTACACCAACCCCAAACTATGATCAGCCTTTTCTTTTCATAAATATTTGATAAATTAAAAAGGGCTGTTAGCAAGTTACTTGTGTGAAAAACCTACATTAAATACAACTTTATTTAAATACTTGATCAATTAATTTGTATTGCATTTAAATGTCATCATAAAACTGCTCCCAATTTTAATACGCTCCTACATACAAAAAAAAATAATCTGAACTATGTGTTTCATCATCTTTAGTGTGAAGGAAGGCATTATAATTTTAGATCACCTATATTTGAAGACATTTTAGAAAACAGGACCTTTAAATGATGGTCTTTCTTCGGTTTTCTAAAGTTTTGTAATTTCCAATTCTCCTTGAATGTAACACTGGCCGATAGACGGGGACAAAAGCCAATGAGAGCTGGCTGTCGATTGTTTTTACCCGCCTTTTTTACCCGTCATCCTTTGCGGTATCAAATCTTCCACAGAATACCCTCTCATATATCAAAGATAGACCTCTTAAGACTTGATAAATCGAAATTTATCTGTAACTGTAAGTAAACACAGTTCTGAAGTTCTTGAATTAACAAAAAACTGCGCCAGTTTCGTGTTGCTCCACCTCTGAGTGAGGGATATGTTTACGCCGTTTGAGTAATGGTACGTTCAATGGAATCGTTAAAAAGGGCTTCCACCATGTCTGGTGTATGGAGGGTGGGGAAATCCACTCTTCATGCGGAATCGCCATCAAGAGATTTCGGAAGCATAATTTTTTCTACCCGGGGCTGCTAGTGATCTTTCATCCTGGCGCCCCAATTTACCTGTGAAATGAAATTGACTGTATTATCAGAGACGGGCAGATAAATATATCATGCTTCAAATAACTATTTGTGTAAGCATTTGTGTTGGTGAAGTGTTTCTCCTAGTATGTCTGTTTGGTTAGCCTGGCAGTGATTATGTTAACACACGGTCCAGTTTGAAACTCGAACATCTTCATAACATTTACAATAATAGAATAGATATCTGCTTTTATCCCTTAAAGACATGTTTAAAAAAAATATCAAAATAAATTATTCATGTCCTGATTACATTTTGGGATTGATAAAGTCTCTAAAATGAGGATGACATCAGTTGTCATTTTGCATATTGAATCACTGGATCATTCAACCAGTATTTATTTATTTATTTAGCACCAATTCATAACAAATGTGATCTCAATAGACTTTCCAATAGAGCAGGCTGAAGTCATATATTTACACGCTGCTTGGCCAAAATATGGGGTTACACACACTTGTATTAGGGAAGAAAAAATCTGTTGATGGAATAAGCTGTTCATTCAGTACATTCAGGTAGTCAGCTGGGCTCATTCTTTGGGCCAAAATGTTGCTGAACCTCGACCTGACCAACTGCAGCAGCCCCAGATCACAGCAATGCCCCCACAGGCTGAGACAGTATGCACTGGGCATGATGGGTGCATCACTTCACCTATGCTCCTTTGCAAACTAAAGCATTTTTTCCCTCGTTAGCCTTATTGATTAGTGGTTTTCTTCAGGCTCCAGAGTTGTTCAGTTCCAGTCCCTCAAGTTCCCTTCAAATTGTGCAGGTGGAAATGCCCTTACTTTCACTATTAAACATACCCAAGAGTTCTACTTTTTTTTTTTTTTTTTTTAAATTTGATTTAGCCAAATGTTTAAGAGATTGCCAATTACAACCATTCAGGGTTTTTTTCTGACCATATTTATTCCTTGAAGACGGTTCCCCACTATCCTTACAGTTTTGAATAATGTGTTGGACAGTTTGTAACCCAATTTTAGTAGTTTCTGCAATCTCATTAGATGTTTTCTCTGCTTGGTGCATGCCAATAATTTGACCTTTCTTAAACAGACTAACATCTTTACCACGACCACAGAATGAGTCATTTGACATGGTTGTTGAAGAAATGAGAAGCTACTCATTGCATCAGCTGGGATTAAATAACTTGCTGCTAGCTGAAAGATAATTGCCCATGCAGTAATTATCCAATAGGAGGCTTGTACCTGTTTGCTTAGCTAAATCCAGGTGACAATGTTTTTTTTTTTTTGGCCAGGCAGTGTAAAATATCTATCTATCTATCTATCTATCTATCTATCTATCTATCTATCTATCTATCTATCTATCTATCTATCTATCTATCTATCTATCTATCTATCTATGAATTGAAGTCTGCCTCTCTGTAGCTTTGTGCCAATGTAAATGTAAGATTCCTTATTTGTGTATGTTGTATGGAGTATGCAACACACATTAGTTTACTAGTGAGCTGCAAAAACTCTGACATTTTAACTGTCAATAATGAATCAAGGTCACTAGTTCAACTTGTATAAGTATAAAGAACTGTATAGGATACCTTACACTGTCATTGTGATTTCAAATGTTAAGTATTGTATTCCACATTATGATGAATGTCTAAAGCCTCTTTCATTATCAAAACCTTTCTTAAACTTTCCATGTAAAGAATTCCTTTCAGTTGCCTTTTGTCTTTTCCTTCATTAACGTAAGATAAGACAGTTAATCAATCGGTCGTCCGTCATGGTATGTTATAAAATGGTAAAGCAAGCTAGAAATACTAAGGAACTCTGGTTATCCATCCACACATAAACACACAGACAAAAGCACACAAAATGACACCCACAAAGACACATACACTAAAGCGCGCACATAAATACACACTCACACACACAAAAACAATTAATAATAAATAAACAAGTAAAATACAAAGTCCCCCAGCATACAGCATGCATGTACAGGATGCAGAGGGTACAGGGTTTGGCTAGGTAACCCATTTATTGTTTATATTATTTTCAACAGGATTTCACTAACCAGTGAGAAAAGAGGCAGGGACTATGGTACAATCCATTCACTGTAGAGTCATGGCTACAGATTATTCTACAAAGTCCCAGAATAATAAGCAAAGAGGCAGAGACAGAATCAGAAATACCTAATTTCCTGCTGAGTGAATGCCAGAGATGGATAAGGAAGACAAATAATCTGTGATTTAAATGTCCATGTCCTGGTGGGACTGACTGTTGAAAGTAGTCATCACCTAGAAAACATTTTTTTTCCTGGTGCTTACATGTATATTGTAGGCAGACCTCCATTGAAACATGGCTGAAAGTTATGGATGTTTATGTGTGCCCTCAAATTTGAATTTCAAAAGGAAACTTTTTTAACATCAAAATCAGACTTTAAATTTTAAAAACTACTTAATTTCTGGCATGCATAATTATTTCTTACCCTTATTTTTTTTCTCAATGATAAAAATAAATTATGTGTAAAGACACTGATGTCTCATAACATTCTGTTTTTAAAAATTCAATACAAAAAAAATCTACGGAAAAAAAATGGGTGCAAAAAATATCCAACATAAAAAAAATAATCTTCAAAAATCCAGCTGCAAAATGTAATGCAAATGCAAAAAATTAAAAATTCAGGGTAAAATAGATAGAGACAACAGCCAGGTACCCAAGGAGAAGCAATCAATCCCTGTTTCTATCATCCAACGTCCAGCCAATCAAGTTTTTCTCCATTGGTCATACTCCTCAGGTGGTTCCTGCAGACTACTTAGTTATGAAGTTGTCGAATGTTTAGGGATTTCTACAGCAACACGCCTCGATACATCCAATAGGGTCACAGGGTCAGGGTCTGCACTGCACTCAGTTATGAAGATAGACATTTTAACCAGGTTTATAAGGTTAAACTTACAGTGGATGGGATCCTGGCTGAAGCTAGTATGAGACCCACATAAGGGAATAATCAACGCCCCTGTCCTGCCCTCTGCATGGTTTAATTGCCACAGATTTCCTTTTCACCCCTTCTGCCTGTACTTACACATGTAAACATGTGAGACTATTATTTAAGTACTGAGATAATTTTAGAGTAGTTAACTAGTGAGAATTCACAGTTTTACATACTAGTTCACTGGTAAGGTCTTTCACTTGTTAACAAGCCCAGATTTTGGTTCTCACACGTTAACTACTAAGGCTAAAACTCTCATTACTAGTAAACAACAGTCTGCCTTACACTGGTGAACTACTTTTAGCCTCTCTAGTTCACTAGTGCTGCTGCAAATGAGTTCACTACGGAGCCCCGGAGGTGTCAGGGTGCAGAACATTTTATTAAGGCCAGGGAACGCCTTCTATAGTATAGGCACGCGTTATTAAAGCGTTACCTCACCATGACAAAGTGAGCGAACGGGATAAATAAGGTGTTGCCTCGCTATATTATAGCAAGAGAACAGAATAAATAAATAAAGCATTACCTCGCTATATTACAGTGAGGGAACGGGATAAGTAAAGCCTTACCTCGCTAAAATAAATAAGACTTATAATGAATCCATTGGATGCTAGCTAGCATCACTAGTGAAGCAAGTATTTCTTTGTATGCTAGCTCAATATGGAAATTTAAAAAAATAGCATAAATAATTTCCATTGTTTCCTTTGCCAGTCACCGTGTTATGGTTACGTGAACAGCATGCATCATCTCAGATCACGAGCGCTCATCAAGAACATAGAGGTGTGCTCAATTTATTGTAGCTTTCCCTCACTATAACATAGCGAGGTAACGCTTTATCCCATTCCCTCACTATAATATAGCGAGGTAACGCTTTATTTATCCCGCTTTTTCTCACTATAACATAGCGAGGTAACGCTTTATTTATCCCGCTTTTTCTCACTATAATATAGCGAGGTAACGCTTTATTTATCCCGTTCGCTCACTTTGTTATGGTGAGGTAACGCTTTAATAACATGTGCCCACACTATAGAAGTCGTTCCCTCACCTTAATAAAATATTCTGCACCCTGACATCTCCGTGGCTCCGTGGTTCCCAAACCAAATAGTGGATATCTGGGTCATTCTGCCAAAAGAGTGAAATTTGCTTGTCGTAACTCTTCAAAATTAAACTTCATTTTTCATTCAATTTCAAGATAGAATTTAGTAATATACACATTTACTCATTCAAAATGAGTACTCACCAATCTCAGGGTACTTTATCTAATTTATTGCAACTTTCAACAGTTTACTATCATCGCAATTTTTTCTCTGCTGTTACCAAAATTCAAATGCCATTTTACAACCATGAACAAGTATAATTATAATAAGAATATCAAACACATACAATGTTTCCCTAAGAAAAAGAGTTAATTTAGAAGAAATGATTGGTAACATGATGAAAATGCTAATATTTACGACCAAAAAAAATGACTTTTTTTTGCTGTTACTCTTTTTTTGAGTAACAGCAATGAGGGTAACAGCAATGAGTTTTTAGCATAAAATTAGCAATTGTGTGAAATCTAGCCACTTAGCATCTATGCTAGTAGCTTGAGCACATGGAGCACATTCTTAAGATTTAACTGAATATTTTACTTTTGATATCAACAAATGTTGTCTTAGAGATAACTTAGGTAACAGGACTGAGTTTTTAGATTGACCATCTCTAAAACAGCTAATATATCATCAAATTTAAGGAAAAATAAAAGAGATAACTAACTTTTGGTCTTCCCATGACTTGCAGAAGACCTAAATGATGTCACCTCCTGCAGAACATGTCACTGATGAAATGTTCCAAAATTTTAACCGTTTGGGTAACAGCAATGAATGAAAACCTGGGGACAGCACTAAAATGTGAATTTTAACCAAAATATGACTTTTTTGCAAAACTTTTGTTTTAAAAGTGTAGATAGAATATGGAGTCACACTTAGTTGCAAAAGAAAATTTGCTTTGAAAAGATTTGTTCATGATGCATTGTAGTAAAGTGTAGTGTTTGGCTGTGGGGACAGGCAAGAAATGCTATAAGTGTTTTGGATGTCATTTCAAAATATTTAAAAAATATAGGCTAATTTCTACAAAGATTAATGTGTATGGTGTTTAGTAAAATAATAAAATATAATTTGTAATATATTATTACTTGGGTTCATATTTAATACACAATAATATGATGGGGACAGAAATTTCACTCTTTTGGCAGAATCACCCATCTTAGTTTTACTGGTTCACAAGGCCAAAGAAAGGAGCATCAGGAGTAGAATGTTGAGTACTGTGCCACATCATGCTCATCTGGTATTCCATTCAAAATGTATCCTCACATTGAAGTTAAATACAGCAATGTAATTTTACTATCCTAGTTTTCTTTGGTTTGTTGCCACCCACACCTTCAGCATCATTTCTTCAGCCTTTGTGTCAATTCTGTTTTCTCAAGCTGTCCAAATTTATCTGATGTTGCAGTTCACCTTATGTCTGCCTGGATTCATTGATAGCTTAGTTCTTCACTCAAGGGTCAGTTTTTTCACATAATTGTGCTTTTACTGAAGTGCATTGTTATCCCTGCCATCTTCTCTGAACATTTTGAATACACTTCAGGGCATCTCGCAGGCTGGTTTACAACGAAAACAGTTTGGATATTAGCGAATATCGAGCGACCATGGCGTTTTCGATAAATGTTTAACCGGCAGACAGGACCCTTTTTTATTATTTCCTATCTATGCTGCCTTTTGTAACAACAAAATGAAGAGCTAAGGCAGCAATGTAAGTTTCTGTAAATTATGTCAGCGCGAAAATGAGGCATTCGCTATCCAGCAGGAAGTCCAGCAACATCAGTGAAATACGCATGCGCCACAGCTCTCTACAATCTAGGGCTGCGTTTCTCTTCATAAAACGGTAAGGACAAGCTAATATTTCATACTTTCTTTCTCTAAATACGTGTCCGTGAAATACAAGCTGCTCTACCGACACCAACGGTACTCAGAGCCGGGGGTTACGGTTGAAATTCAGTGGGGGTTCAGGCAGCCAGGCTCTCAGAGAATGGAGGGGCAACGCCGTCCGTCGCCGTGCCGTTGTTTGCTGTACGTGCCGCCGCACAGGGAGACGTCATTTTGAGGGGGAGCGGAGAGTTAAAATGCAGAGTTACGAAGGGACGTACGGTTCAGAGACAAGCGGCACGTAACCGTCACACTGTAAATGCAAAGCTTTTACGGTCTCGGTCAGTATAGTTCACAGTATCATTCCAGTTTCACACACTTCATGTTACGCCCTTGTGATAGCTGTAATGGCTACCGTCGAGAGTAGTGTATGAGGCTGTGTGGATGTGAGCAGGAGAAAAGAAGCTGTCAGTTTACCCGCTGTGACTGTCACATCTCAGAGAAGTGGGGCAGACGGGGCTTCTCTAACGGCAACGAATTTAACATTAACGATAGCGTAACGGTAGATTATCTGCTGCCATTTTAACCGCCTGTTAGCATCATCCAGGATCACGACATGCTTCGCTTTTTATACACAACTGCACAGAGGAAACTAAGTAACGTTCCCACACGGTTAAATATTAAATAATAATGATTCATAATGATGCTATGTATATACACACACAGACCAATATTGTGCAGGTTTCTAACTGCGAGAATTATACTGTCCAAGCTGTTCCAACAAATCTATGAGTCAGTGTAACTGTATGAGTGTAACAGTGTATTTTGGACTTACTTCAGGACCTGAGCTGGAAATAATGAGCTCAAATAAAAATACACAAATTCACACCATATGAGGAAACATAGCCAAGAAGTATCAAAAATGAAGAACAAAAAGCACCTAAAATGAGCAAAACAATCTCTAAAGGTTAAGCAAAATTGTACGAAATTATTGCTTTTGTGTTTCCCTGGCAACTAGTTTACATTTATGACCTGCCAGGAGTAGATGTGCCACTGGTTTAATTAAATTCAGCAATGTTTTCAGTACATTATCCACAAAATAGTTAATTCTAAATGTATACAGGTGATGGTCAAATTTTATAAAGTATTAAGATATAAAAAACACTGCTAAGGTACTTTGACACAAGTTAATTGCTGTTATGCAGTGTAAACATGGTGGGCCTTGAGATTTAACCATCATCTTAGATTTGCCTTGGGCAAAAAATGTTTGGAAAACATTGACTAATTATCTCCTCCCTTCTCAGAAAGTAACAGAAATTCAAGTTTAGTTTCACCTATTTTTTCATGTCAATGGTTTACCCAGAGTATGGATGTTAATGGTAACCCCTTTTTTAAATTAATTTGAAGTCACTGAGGACTTGGTGGTACATTTGTGATTTTACAGAATTTATGTTGATTCGGGGTGTCCGGATCCGATATTGATTTCAGATATCAGTCCGATATCAGCAAAAAGAAAAAGATTATATCGGCCTGCATCTAAAATATCCGATATAAGTGATCCATCTTAATCTTTTTAATAATAATATATTTTTTAAAATAATTTAGTTGTAGAATATGCTAATGTGTCACTGTAGTTAAACACAGTGGTTATTTTGCAATTTAAAAATATCTGTTTTTGTTTTTACTGTTTTTTCTAGTGTTACTTTTCAGGGTCTTCTAATTTTTCATTTATTTTATTTAATTGTAGTATATTATTTATTGAACCCATTGGTTAACAAAAAATGTGTCAGTTTTTCTTATACCTTCTATTGTTGACTCAATCAAACCTTTTCTTACAGTCTGTTGTACAAAATAAGTAATAAAAATATGTATAATTCTTGCTGGTATGTTATCGCATGGATATCGGTATCAGCCAGTACCTAAGGCTGCAATTTGGGTATTGTATCGGAGGTGAAAAAGTTGTATCGGGACACCCTAATATTGATACCATGCCATCCTTGATTCTGCTTATCCAGCCTATATAACAATTCTCATTTCCATTCAGTTGGCTTTTTTGTTGATGTGTTCAGCTTTCTATCACTGTGCTCTAATGTTTTCAGTGCTTTACATTGATGGAGTGTTTCTTCTTAAATATCCTAAACATGAACTTATACTAGAAATGCACACTATTAGCCGTTTGATATCAGTTTTATCAAATAGTTGCTTTAGATCTGTGATCATAGCTGTTTCTAATTTCCTATGTATGCCAAATGGGCCAAATGTGTTGGGGCACCATGCACAATTATCCACTATTGCCTATATAAATACTTAAAATATGCCAGAATGTGAACAGGGGTTAAATAAGACATCTATCTCATTTAGTGCAATTTTTGCCTGCATATCTGTGTGAGCAACCATGTGCTATGGGTTTCGTGCAATATAATATGCAGTCTGGCACTTTGATCTTGGGCAGTAGGGTAATGTGCAGTGCAGCGTGCACTTTATATTTCTGTGCAATAATAGGGCAATGTGCAATATATAAAGGACCAGAGCTCCAAGGCAGCTAGCACTCTGCACTTTATTACTATGGCACTTTAATTAGCACTCCAACACTTTCTAGTTCATTATGTGTAACTCCCCCAACTCCCAGACTGTTTTATTCTAGACTGTATGTTGTTTAGGTTTTCCACGGTTTATATATGTGCTTGTCATTTAATATACTCTTTGGGTATTATTCCTATTGCTGATGTTTGTTTTTTTGTGTGTTGACACCAATCTGTCAGGGAATTTGGGGTGGATATTAGTCACTTGGCTATAATCTCATGAATTTATATTTCATTAATGCATACTGTCATTAAAAATAAAATCCTAAACCCTAAAAGCTAAATAATGACATTTGTAGGTATGAACATTTATGCCAACGTACTGCGGATATTTTACCCTAATGTTTCTTTAAAATGCATTTAGCATTTACTGTAGATGTAATCTAAAAAAACTACTTTCAGCTCTCTCCATGTATTGGTATCGGCTAAGATAGGTTTTGAAACATCCGTTTATCTGTTTATTGAACATCCTGCATTCCAGGTCCCTTGGTCTAGGTCTGTGTTTGATGGTTATGACAGTGTTTCCAAAAATCAAACAAACCAAGGCATAGACTGTGAGATGCTATGATTAGATCTATGCACTTATAAGTTGAGTCCATTCCAGGGAGTCTATAACATATTTAGCTAAAACATTTAAACTAGCACAGACCTACCAACTGACTCATCCTGTTAAGTTTTTAATTCAGTACAGCAGCATATGAAAATCATCGATAACCAAATAAAGTAGTATGGCTGAGCGATATGGCCTAGAAATAAAATCCCCAATTTTTTTCCACAACACTCGATTAACAATTTTAATTGATTTTCCCTCCCTAAAATAAACAAAACTTCCAGTGACATAAAAATGGCACAAATCAAGTTTTGCCTTTATGTTCTCTAAATGTTTCCCTCTTAAAGTCAAAGTCTGGGTCATAAAAGGTTGATTATGTAGTATAAATGTAGGCAGGTTTGTCTACATAAACACTAAAAGGCTGAGCTTGATTAATATATAATCTACTTAAATAACAAATACAAGCCTATAAAAGTGCATGTGCAAACCCGACAAGGCAGACCATCATGAAAAATTGTAATTTAAAAAAAAATTGCAACTACTTACAATTGGACTAAGGCAAGAAAAAAAAAGTCTTGATTTTTAATTTTTTAAATCTTCTGCAGAAAATAATTCGAATTAATCGATTTAATCGATTTTTTCCCAGCTCTATAAAGTAGGGATGCACAATACCGTATTTTTGCCAGTGTCTGACATTTTTTACATTCATTCATATACCGATTTTTCTTGTCAAGCCCACAAGCTCTGAAAAATGGACTAATTATTAGTGTTGCAGTACATTTTTGCCAGAAACGGATGTAAAACAAGAAAAACACATTTAACTCTGGCAAAAGTTAAATCCTTCATTTATTTATTGTACTCATGCAGTGATGAGATGGTGCATAAAAATGAAATATTTGTGTAATTTTCTGACATTCCAGCAAATAAATCTGCAAAAATTTTAAAAGCATCCGATACAGTGTTTACTTTTAAGGCTGATATCGGCTGATACTGATATCAAACAAGTAATATCATGCATCCTTAAAATAAAGGGTTATTTGCATTTTTTATTTGACTGTGTGATCAAATAAAACAAGCATAACATGCCAAGTATTTTTGTTAAATTTAAGACTGTGTTGTGAACAATGTTTACAATTCTGGGTGCATGGGACTTTTACTCTCATTGATGTGGTATCAAAATGGGTATCATTATTATTGTTTTATTTGTATTATTATCATTATATTAAAGTTGAAAATGCTATTTCATGACAACCCCAGTCTCCTCAGTGTAGCCCTTTGGTAATTATTCTGAAATTAGTGCTGCCTTTGTCGAGTTTCCATCAGTATTTGATTTGACACTGGCTTTGTGATCACCTCTTTAAAAAATATTTCTGATTTTTTCCAGATGAACAAACTGGGTAGCTGTTATATGAAAGCACCCCCCCTCTGCAGTCTACTCTGAGAGTGATGGCAGCCAATGATGAGGTGTCGGTTTCCATGGCGGAGGTTGTAATGGTGAAGGCTGAAGGTGAAGAAGACCCTAATGACCCTAATAAGACTCAGGTCATCCTCCAGCTACAGCCAATTGCCACTGGGTATGTGTTGAAGTCCATCTGTGCATCAGTGAGTCTTTATTAGACTGGATAGACTCTGTCCAGGTGTTACAGGATTGTCTAAATCAAATAAATGTCGATGTCTTTGTTTCAGAGATGAATCTGCAGAGACAGATGCTGCTGTCATGGCTGTTGAAACACAACCAGGTGAGGGATTTCATTTGATGTTTGGACAACTTGGAAAGATTTAGTGATGCATAAATTAATTTGATTATGTAACCATGTTGGTTGTGTTTATGTCTTTGTACTCTCAGAACCAACCGAGGCAGAAGACGTTGAACTCGGCTGCCCGATAACATGCGGTGACTGTAAAGCTGTGCTGCTTGTGAAGAAGTTCGTGTGCCCAGGAATCAATGTAAAATGTGTAAAGGTTTGTAGTCATTGTATTGAACCATGCTGTGCCAAATGACTGCAGGGTGTTAATGGTTTTAGAATTCCTAATTTGAATAAGGCTGACATATGAGACACATTGACATTAACTTTTGATCAGTACTTCCCATTTCTGTACAGCGGCCTAGGCTTTTGTGGTACGGTGCGTATAGCCACAGACAAGGAAGGTTTAGAAGGAGCCATGGTGTTGTTTCTGAATTCACTAAACTGACATTCTTGAGAACTCACTATGTTTTTATCGGCTTATGAACAGTGACATTTAGGAACCCAGTGGGTTGAAAGTCATCAGTAACAAATCAAACCGCTTCACCTTCAGAGCACAAAAACAGATGCTGTATGAAAGGTGTTTCTCGGGTGCTGACGGTGAATGCTTACCCATCAGTTGAAGTCTGTGCTGATTCTTTTGATCGCTAAAGGATGTTTTATTACCCTCGCCAATGGGGTAATGTTTTTGGCGGCTTATGTTTGTTTGTCTTTTTTGTTTGCTTTTTTAGCAAGATTACGCAAAAACTACTGGATGGATATAGCTGAAAGTTTCAGGGGAGGTTGGTTCTAGTTCAACTTAAAATGATTAGATTTCGGTGGTGATCCAGATAACCGCGATTGTTGTTCCTCTATAACTGTCTAATAATGATATCAACATGATTCTTAGTGCTAAGTGTGTGTTTTCAGGGTTAAGGAATCATATTATGATGGTAACTTTATCATAGAACTATTGCTTATTAATGTAACAGCAGTTTGTGAGCTACCTTGGTGCAGGTTTCTCCAAGTGCTTTCTTTTTTATTTTACCTATGAACTGAATCCTTCCACATCAGGAAGTTTAGCGCTCTAGTACACTTTAAGTGGCCTCCAGCTCCACACATTGTGCAGAGTCAAATATTTTAGTAGCTACGTCCAGGGCACAGGTGAAAGAGTGTATGAGCATATGGAACAACAGGGAGTTTATCTCAGGTTTTACTTACTCATCACTTTGATGACAGAGACAGAGAGTTTGAGCCACACCCTTCAGCCTCAGTTATTAAAAAAAAGGGTTATCAGTTTTTTATTGTTTCCCTCCCAAATGATCTGCGGACTGGTTTCAGTCCCCAGCCCTGTATAAGATCGCTATAATTTTGATGAAGACTTCCACATCCACTTGTTATTAAACACTGCTATACATAGCTTAATGGTTGATAGATCAGCCAGTAATCTTTCTGCAGGAGGAAAATCTGTAGGCACCACTTCTGTTGTCCTAAATATAACCACTCAGCTGTTTAACGTTAGACTTTCACGCTTCAGACAGACAAGTGCTGATCAAAACCACATACCTAACTCCTGCTGTGAGCAAGTGATCCTAAATACTGTATGTTGGAGGACTGTGTTTAGTCAGAATGTCTCAAAATATGAGTCAAAAGGTGTTACGTTTTATCTGTGCTGCTCTATGTTTGTGCAGTCTGTGAGTAGGCTGCATGTAGTCTGTGTGCGTGATGTAATCGTGCTGAATTGATGTTCAGGCAGGGACAAATGTGTGTACAGGCCTGCAGGGCACTCACAACTGGGCAGCAATCATATTTAAGCGTGGCATGGATAGATGGCCCTAGTGTGAGTTCGACTCCCTGCATATAGCAATACCAGGAATACCATTTTTTTAAAAGATTTTTTCCCCTCATTATTTGAAATTTATCAGAGAAACGGAAATGGTGGCTGGACTTTTTTAAACACACATCCCCTGGATTGCAGTTTCTATTTGTAATCCTCAATTACAAATAATTGAGATGTCTTCAAAATACATGAAAATGCAACCAAGTGTCACCGTGATTAGGAGCGCATGAGATAAGACAACATGTTCCCACATGTCCTCCCATCCTGAGATCACATCTCAGATGTCTGGATCAGTGAATGAATAGGCTAATATCAGTATGCTTTATGAAAATAACATAGCTGTTTTTTTAGCTGATGGGTATTTGTGATGTGTGCATAATACATTTTAGCAGCTTCTCGAAAAGGCTAACATAACTCTGAATCAGGACCACAACTTAATTATCTAGTGGTACTTCAGCAGTAAAGGGAAGATGAAATTATGATTTTGTTGGTTTAACAAGTCGACAGTCCTGGCAAGAGCAAGTACTAATGACATTTATAGAATAGTCCAAGAAAGCCACGGAGGTTACCTACCTTGTGGCTACAATAATGCCAAAGCTATGTGCATTGTCTCAGGGGGCCGTTTACACAACAAGTTTCCTTTGCATTTGCACGAGAACAGTGCCCAGAGTGCCTGAAACTGGGGTACAGTTTTGTCGGGGAAAATGGTGATGCCCGCTGCATGCACAGTGCTCTTTCAGATAAAGTGCCAAAGGTCTTTGGGGAATATAAGTGAAAAGTTTGTCTGTACTGGGAAGTGTTAGTGCACTGATGCGTATTGTTAAGGTGCTTACACACCCCACGCTACTTGTACTACCTCGATTATCACTCTCCATTCAAAGTCAATGTATATGGGGCGGGGCTAACCCTCCCGCGATGCGACAGCCGCTTTTAACCCTACCACATAGCTTGTCGCGCGATGTCAAAGTAAAAAAAAGGTTGAGCTGTTGGTGTGGCTGTGCAGCAGCAGCCAATCAGCGGTGTGTGTGTGTGTGTGTCGGTGCCCGTGACAGACAGCTTTTCATCCGGACTACAGAGGAACAATTTATGTCCTCGTGGGAAACATTAGTCAGTGAGGACATTAGTTCCGCCTAGACGGACCGCAGAAAACTCACAGATGAGTGTTTTGTGTTTGATAAGTGAATGAAAAGGATACAGCTGGAATAATGTCCACTTATACATCCTATTATATGATATATTATTATGATTTCTTGTTAATTTTAATGCCTGGCTCAACTAAAGGTACATTTGTTTGGACAATTATAATGATAACAACAAAAATAGCTCATGAGAGTTTAATTTAAGAACTAAGAACTATTCATTTTCCATGGTTTTCTTGATAATAACCAAAATTACTTAAATTCTTACATCAATAGCTATGGCATTGTGCCGCCAAAAACACTACTTTTAAGCATTCCATGTTTTCTTTTCTGTTTGCTTTAAACACATGATACACACAAGAGTTAATACTTGATTGCATAACCATTGTTTTTGATGACTGCAGCCATGCGTCTTGGCATGCTCTCCACCAGCTTCTGACATTATTCTGCTGTCACAGCAGCCCATTCCTGTTGGACAAATTCAAACAAATTTTCTTTGTTTTTGGGCTTGTGGTTCTCCATTTTGAGTTTGATGATTTTCCACAGGTTTTCAATTGGATTAAGATGGTCTGGTGATTGAGCAGGCCAAGGCATGGTTTCTCCATCCAGGCTTTAACTGACCTTGCCGTGTGGCAAGGGGCATTGTCTTGTTGGAAAATCCAGTCATTGAGGCAGGAAAGAGTTTTCCAGCTGATGGAAGAAGACTGTTTTCAAGGGTAGTCCTGTACATGACCTGGTTCATTCGGCCTTCACACAATTGCATTTGCCCTGTTCCTCAGACTGAAACAACCCCAGATCATGACTGATCCACCCCCATGTTTTACTGTAGGGGCAAGACAGTCTGGGTTGTAAGCTTCTCCAGGCTTCCTCCTAACCAGTAAGTTGGCTGGAGTGGGCATCAATTCAAAATTGGATTCATCACTGAAGAGAACCTTAGCCCAATCATCAACTGTCCAATCCTTGTGGTCTCGAGCAAAGAGTAACCGGGCCTTCCTCTGCCTTTCATTGATGAAGGGCTTCTTGCGTGCTCTGTGTGACTTCAAACCAGCTTCAACAAGTCGGTTTGGAACTGTCCTTGCTGAACAAGTCACATTTCTCGACAGTGCCCACTCATTTTAAGGTCCCTGGAGGTCTGGCATTCCTGACACAGGAGCGGATGAGTGCAGTCATCTCGTGGGGTAGAAAAGCGTTTCCTGCCACGGCCAGGTAGCAATTTGGTAGTGCCATGTTCAGCTTGTTTTTTTTGTTGTAATGAACGGCTGTCTTTGGAGATCTTCAGTTTTTTCGCTACCTGTCTCTCACTCATGCCAGTTTCCAGCAGTGCCAAGATGGCTGCCTTTGTGGCTTCACATAATTCTTTTGTTTTAGGCATTATGTGAGAGCTGACAACTTCTGAGTTGTGCTACGGCTTGAATGTAAGCAGGAAACCACTCTAGGCCTTTGCATGTGCAGTGCTGCTTGTGACGTGAAATGGCCTCTTATATACCCTGGGAATCAATTAAGCTTAAGAATGTCAAATAGGACATAAAGTATTATGTGACCAGCTGCATTTTTTGTTGTGTTCATTGTATTATACTTTTAGTGGTACCAGATATTAGAATGAACAAGAAATTGAAGAAAACAAGGGTGGTCTAATAATTTTTTCCATGACTGTACATCCTATTATGTGATATATGATATGATCGCAGTGAAACTCGAGCGGACGTGACGTCACCGAGCGACGGCCGACAGCAACGATGACCAAAATGAGGTATCTATGGATGCGCGACGATACGTCAGCAGGCGACGTCATTTTGGTAGCTGGGTCGCTTGCGGTGTGAACGCAGCTTAACACTGCTGTTTCACTACAAACCTACATCTCCGGCTGCTGGGCTGGCATGTATGCTACCCTGTATTTAGACCTTTTTGTTGATCTACAAAAGTATGTGAGTGTGCATCATTTTCACATCGTTTCCGTGTGAATACGGAGCACTTTTCTAGTTCACAACATCATGTAAACAAGGCCTCAGGCTCGGGATTCCCATTTATGGTGATTCACAGTAATAAATTATTGTATAACCTGTCAGCAACACCCCCTTGTGTGTTTAGGGTGGTGGTCAGAAGTTGGTAAAATGGTCTTTGATTTATTGTAATAATGATAATTAGTTCTCGGGCGGCACTGTAGGGCAGCTGTTCGTGTACGTGCCTCACAGCAAGGTGGCTGGTTTGATCCCCGTTTCGTTTAGAGAGAGATGTGTGGATATGTGTGTATATGTGTCTCCCTGTGCATGTGTGGGTTCTCTCTGGAGACTCCTGTTTCCTCCCACAAACCAAAACATGCTCATTTAGGTCAATTGGTGACTTTAAATTGCCCTATGTTATGGCTGTGAATGGTTGTCTTTCTCTCTGCCTGGCCCTGTTATTGGCTCACCACTGGTTTAGGGTGGACCCCAACATCAGCTGGGATAGGCTCCAGCCCCCTCGACCCCAAAGAGGATAAAGTTATTGAATGCAAAGAGAGTTATTTCTATTGTAGTATTTATTTTACTTCATTTTGACTGGGGTGAAATCAGATTTGGGTGCCTTCACAGAAAAAAGGTTGATGGTCACTGTTCTATTTTTCTACAGTGTTTGTTCTGTGACTTAATCTTCTTTCATTGCTAAGGCTAAAGCACTCTGATGGTGGATTTTTATGTTCTGCATTTAAAATATGAAGATTTTCATTTTACACTGTTTGATGATCTGAGTGCTGAATAGTTAAGTTACAGCCTATATAAAATCTCATATTATACTATTCCAGTTCATTGCTGCGTTCCAGTTGTTCTGGAAAGTCGAGATGCGAGTGGTAAATTTTGACTGGAATGTCCCTTAGGGCAGAATTTCCTGCCGGGAAGGTGGTGGATCGTCACCACCCTAAGGTTAACAGTAGAAGATGGCTGCCTTGAGTGTAAACAGTGACTAAGCTCCTATAATATTCTGTTTATTAGCACTTCTGAGCAGTGTTTGTCGCTCTAAATTGTTGTTTACATTCATTGTTCAACGTATATTTGTTTGGAAATGCTGTCATAGTGTTATTTAGATTCTTAAAGTGGTATCTGTAAACTACAATGCAGGGCATGCTAACAACGGCTAACAGTAGCCTGGTAGATTGTCAGTTCTTTTCTGACTGTAGCTGGAATGCCGATAACTTGGATATGACGTCATTCCCTCTTCCCAGTTGCGATGTAAAAGAAATGCAGCACAATCTTTGCACAGAGTGATTATTTACCTGATGCTCTTTCCCCCAGTATGAGGACCAGCTAATAAGCCCGAAGCAGTTTGTGCACATCTCTGGAAAAGCCACCCTGAAGGACTGGAAGAGAGCCATCAGGATGGGTGGAGTCATGCTGAGGTGAGGAGACGTTTCCATTGGTGACTTCATTGAAATGTTTTAATATTCCGAACGCTCATTTATCTCACCGCAGGATGGTTTAATTAGTCTGCATGAAAGCTTTTACATTTTATTCAAACAATCTCTGACATCGGTGGATGATTCATACGTCCTGCATAAACATCCACATAAATGGGAAGATGAAAATTCAGAGTAGCTTGATTTGAATGAACTAAGCAGACATTATTCCACCATGTTTGAGATGCAAATGAGATGATGATGTGACTTGGCTTTTCATTAAAAGGCCTGTCTCGTTGAAAGACAAAATCTTTTTTATTATTTATTTACTTTGATGGCACAAACAAAAACTGTCAGAACTCCAGTTGATTAGGAACATTTAATTTGGCAGCACTGATTGGACCTTGACCTTGAAAAAGCTTTTATCTTCAATTTACAGACCGTTTGATAAACATGATTTTTTTTAACCTAGAAAAATGATGGATTCAGGACAGCTGGACTTCTACCAGCACAGTACGCTGTGCACCAACACGTGTCGCAGCACAAAGTTTGACCTCCTGATTAACAACACACGGTTCCCTCAGGACGGAGCTGGACTGACCACACCGACGTCCTCACAAGGTTAGAACATGGCACATCCTTGACAAACAGCTGGTTTATAAGGCAGAACAAATGCATTGGATTCCTGAGATTTGTAACATTTGTTTGCTTTGTCAGGTTTTGTCAGATATTTCATATGATGTGAGAAAAAAGAAAGTATATTCTCCTTTGCATATGATTAAATGTATGAAACCTATTTCTCAGTCTTTCAGTCCCTATAAAAAGTGAGCTGCAACTTGCACACATTAAAAGTTGTACTGAAATATAAGAAGCAGTCCCTCCAGAGGGAGAGGGAGAACTGTTTTTATTGTTTTCCTGTAATGATTTTGATTGCGTTCATTAAATTCCACAACATATTGTTTCTTCACAGCTCTGCAGCTCTTAGTCTCATCTGTTTTCACCATTTGCACCCATAATATTTTTGATGGGTTTCAGTCAGTCTTCCGTAAAAAGTACTCAACTGGGACTGCTCTTTTAAGAGCGTCTGATCATATTTTAATTATGAAAGGCTCAGGGGACTGTTCTGTGCTGGCTCTCCTGGACTTTAGCTCAGGCTTTGATACAGTAGATCACCAGATCCAGTTAAAGAGACTCCAGGACTGTACTGGTATCTCAGGCACTGCATTAGCCTGGTCATTGTCCCTTCTCTCTGAAAAAACATTCAGTTTGTATTGGGGACTGTGTCTCTAATGGCCCTTTTCCACTAGCACGCCTTGGCCCTACTCTACTCGGCTCTACTCGATTTGCAGCGTGTTTCCACTAGTCTGGAACCTCCTAAAACAAGCTAGTTTTAGTACCTACTCCGCTCTGGTTCCAAGCGAGCTGAGTCGATACTAAAAGATGACGTCACCGACTGCCGGCTACTGATTGGTCAGACAATGTCTTCATCGATGAGTCATGAGCGCGACGACCAGGCATGCTAGCAGTAGCTCCCATTAGCTTACCCTCATCGTCTTTTCTTTGCACCTCGATTGCTCTCGTCCTCGTCTTCATTCTGTTGTATAGCTTCCAAAACTCTCCTGTGCTTCTCAAGGGGTATTTCTTCCTGCCACCTGCAGCCTTCTTCTGCTTTCCTTTTTTACTCGGTTTGTGACAAAAAGCCACAGATTGTTGTGTCGCGCTCAAAATGACGTCACCGCAGAGCCGCTCTCTGTTTACAGCGACACTTTACGCCATTGGGCAGGCGACTGGGGCTAATGGAAAAGCAGCACAAGGCGAGTAGAATAGAGCCGGGTACAGTCAAGTAGAGTAGAGTAGGGCTAGTGGAAAAGGACCATTTGTCACTTCTGTCATTTGATGTGCCACAGGGCTGAGTCTTGGGCCCTTTGCTGTTCTCCCTTTATTTACTGCCCCAGGGACACGTCACCAGTAACTTAAACATATCATATCATCTCTATGCTGATGACCTACAGCTTGTTCTTACGTTAAAACCTATTTAGATTTCAAGGTCATCTGATGTCCTACAGTGATTTAACTCCACCAAGCGCAGGATGACTGACAATTATTTACAGCTAAATGCAGATAAAACCAAAGTTTAATAATTCAACAAGATATGTTTGTTCCTCAAATTCCCAGCTCAAGTCTACGTAACTTAGGAGTTATTTTTGATCAATCTTTCACATTTGACAATCACATTAATCAGCTCACCAAGTAATGCATTTTAGTTATGTTATAAACTGTGAGCCAAAGTATCCAATACAGGAGTTGAAATACTTATACATGCTTTCATCTATTTACATATTAAAGATGCTATGAGGAGTTTCTAAGTGATTACAAAAAAATCTCACTTTTAGATATATGCCTGATTGAAATACACACTTTAAGATGAGGTTCATAGCATCAAAATAGGTTATCTATAAATGCTATTCCTTAGCTTCACGGTCGGGTCGGACAGAGCTGGACTGGCCTGGATACTCAACTTCAGGAACAAGACAATTAAAACTAGAGCAAATTTATATTATTCAGACACGTCTTAGAGCACCGGGCTGTAAGTAGAGATATATAGCCCGCTACAAAACTACGATATTAAGTTTTCTAAAAATAGCTTGTTGTCACACATCAAAAACTACCGCTATGTAACTAGAAAGAGCTACATTACCTCGTCGCTTTGCATCCTGTAAGTTGTTGAAAAAAGAAGTTGTAAAGCAATGCAGAGTTCTCAGGAAGGTCTGAGCTGCATTCATTAGCAACAAACACATGCTTTGGCTTGGGTCACGTTTTCATGACGGTAGTGACGCGTGCTCATGGGTAGCAGAGTCTTTATGTCACTGGAAATAGATTCTCCTCATAGCACCTTTAAATAATGCATTTCACTCTTTACCTCGCTTAATTTGTCCACTCTTGGCCGTCTCCAGTTAATACAGAACGCTGCAGCAAGACTATAAACAACGTCCAATAAACATCCCCACATCACCGCAGTACTGAAATCTGTTCATTGGCTCATAGTTTCATTTAGAATACAGTTTATAATCCTCATCCTCACTTACAGATCCCTGCACAATCAAGCACCAGGTTATTTAGTTGAAAGTATTCATCCATATCAGTCATCTCGCCCCCTTAGATCTAATTCCCAACAGCTACTGTCTGTCCAGTGAACCCACCTTAACACTCGAGGTGTCAGAGCTTTCCAGGCTGTGACCCCAAAGCTCTGGAGCCCCCTGCACTTGTCTGTAGAAGCCGTCAGTGATTTTAAAAGTCAGTTGAAGAAGTACATTTTTAGACAGGCTATTGGGTAATTCTTGAGTGTTACAATATTTTACTGTTACTCTGTTTAAAAGTGGCATTTTACCCTCTTTGTCTCTTTATATATGTTTTTACTATGTCTGTGAAAGGTGCTGTATAAATACATGTTACTTCCTCACTGACTTACTTTCATAGGATCTTCTAAAATGTTCCTGACCACTCACATCTATTGGTAATTGGATTTTCTTCCTCAGATTAAGATTCAAACTGAAATAAAATTAAGTTTCACAGCTAACTTGAGCTTGTTAGTAGAGGTCCAGAGATGATGGGGTTCATAATGGCAGACATTTAATCACTGGTAATATAGATAATACATATACTGAACAAAAGAATAAAATAGTGAATAAGAGCTGTCAGCACATCACATAGGTCTGAGTAAATCTGAGGCTTCCCAACTGCTGAACCTTTAAATTTCTCATACTTCAGTCAGTCATTATCTGTCTTTTCCTCTGTAAATTCCAGCCCAGGTGGTTCTGGGTAATGGTGGGGCCGCGGGCGACGACAGAGCTGAGATTTTGAGCGGGAAGCCCGACTGGAGCTCGAGCTTACTTGACTCTGTGGACAAGAAGGAATCTAATGAGATCTCAGGTCACACGGAGCACACATCACTGCACACATCAGATGTTTCTCACTAATGATGACCCAGAGCACACCAGTGACTGAAAAACCTCTGTCTGTCTGTCTGTCCGTCCACAGAGGACACGCTGAACTTCTGGAAGGGCATCGCTGACGTGGGTTTGCTTGGTGAAGTGGTCACGAACATCAGCACAGAGCTGCAGGAGCTCTTGAACGGCGTGCAGCAGCGGAAAGATCCTGCATCTTTACAGGAAACAGGTACGATGTTAGCAATGACTTGAGACATCACTCCTCTGCAGTTTTCTGAAGCCCCTCCACTCGTCTTAAAGGGATATAGCAGTGTTTTTTTTATTGTATCTTGCCTCACTCCTGAGTCTGGGACAAACAGACAGACACAGTTTTTTAGACAATATACAGTATCACAACAAAGACGGTTCAACCAATGTTAACTGGCTTAGCTTAAACACTGGAACTCCATGAGTAGTGTTAGCCTGCCTCTGCCTACAGTCATCACATAAACACTAAAGGTGTGTTCACACCAGACGCTACTTGTACTACCTCGGCGATCACTCTCCATGCACAGTCAATTTACAGCCGTGATGGGGCGGGGCTAACCCTTCCACGATGCGACAGCCGCTTTTCATACTACCACATAGCTAGTCGCACGATGTCAAAGTTAAAAAAAAGTTGATCTTTTCAGACGATGTCGTGTGTGGCTGTGCAGCAACAGCCAATCAGCGGTGTGTGCGACGGTGCCCGTGACAGACAGTTTTTCATCCGGACTACAGAGGAACAATTTATGTCCTTGTGGGAAACATTAGTCAGTGAGGACATTAGTTCCGCCTGGACGGACCACAGAAAACTCACAGATAATGCTTCTGCAGGGCATCAGCTGCAGTGTTTTGTGTTTGATAAGTGAATGAAAAGATTACAGCTGGAATAATATCTGCTTATACATCTTATTATATGATATATGATATGATCACGGTGAAACTCGAGCGGACGTGACGTCACCGAGCGATGGCTGATGGCAATGGTGACCAAAATGAGTTATTTATGGACACGCGATGATACTTCATTGGGCGACGCGATTTTGGTAGCTGGGTCGCCTGCGGTGTGAACGCAGCATAAAGCAACTCTAAACAGCCCTGTGTGCTTTTGTGACTCTTTTTTTTAAACTGCAATATGTCACGTTATTCTAATATCATGGTATATTTTGTTCTACACCTCAACAAAGGCTTTGTTTTGTCATACTTGCATGTGCGTGGGGTGGATCGCATTAGAGCTGAGTCAAGGCTTGTGAACGGCTCTTTTAGGGAAACAATGGAAACCGATTCGCAGTTATGAGTGAGCTGTTTGTTTGCAAGCCATTCTTATATGCAAATTGCCTGCAAAAATAAACAGCAAAGCAGTGGTTGAGCTCTGCCTGTCTCTTTCTTGTTGCTGCACACACAGTTAAGTGAATTAATATATTGTTGGCTATGACCGGAAGAGGCTTCAGGGTCAATTTAAGTAAGACATTTTTAAAATGAAAAGGGGTAGGACTAGATAAGTTTGTTACTTCTTCCTACACCCTTTTCAGACTGTAGCTGTTATATTTTCTTGCAAAGATTTATGATAGTAGAAAAAATGCTGTACTTGCTATTTGTCTTTGCTTACCTTTCTATTTTATTTTTGTTGGATTTGTATATATACATATATATATATATGTATATATATATATATATATATGTATATATATATATATATATATATATATATGTATATATATATATATATATATATGTATATATATATATATATATATATATATATGTATATATATGTATATATATGTATATATATGTACATTTTCCATTAAAGTTCAAAACAAACATTAATTCATTCAATGGTATCTATCTGCTTATCATGGACTTGGGATTGAGGCAAGACCCCCAAAAATGAAAAAAAGAAAGTTGGCATACATTACTAAACAGCTACATTTACCACTGGAGTGTCTTTTAAGTAGAGATCTGTACCTTAGTTGTAAAGACATCTCATTAGGTAGAAAATAGGCCAATACATTTACATGGATTTGAGGTTTTGCTGTGTCAGCGGGGGATTTCCAAGCGAAACCCTTGAACTTGGTTGACCTCTTAAGATGATGTGACAGTGATAATAAAGTTACAAGAACTCAATTGGCTAGTAAAGTAAAGAAACTCATGAACGTTGAAAGTCAGTGTTTTGTAAAGGAATTCAGAATAATATCCTTCATAACTTTGTCTAAATCTTAAAGACAAGTGTGTGCTTTTCCACCCTTGCCAATCCCATCTGTAGAAGATGTTCAGAAGAGAAATACAAGTAAAGAAGGAACAAATTCAGCTTCTGTGTGAGCTATGAAACAGCCTCTGATTGTGTCAGTGAAGAATTAAAGAGTGATTGATTGTTTACTGTAGCTGAATTTGTTCCTTCTTTCTGACTGACCTTGGATGTGACCCCATGATCGATTGCCGCACTGATCCCAGATTCCTGTCTGGTAGAGGTGGCCGTGCTCAGTAACCTCGCCCAGGTGTTTGGTCTGCTCGACCTGGTGAAGAAGACGCTGGAGAGGAGGAGGCAGCAGACGGATCCTGGCCAGGAGCAGATACTCAACACGCTCAACAGTGAGTACAGAACAGAAAATACCTTTACCTGAAAGAGCAAAAGCCTGACCCCCTGTTTAGTCCCATCTCCCCTCTGATTGATGTGTTTAGTTAAATCTCTGTGCAGACAAACCCATCATCATCACTATTCTGCTTATCATTTTTTTTCTTGTTAGCTTTTAAAGTTCAGTTTGATCTTCAGGTCTACATCTCTCAAGTGTTTTCATGAAATGCTACAAACTCAATTTTTGAAAGGAAAATGGTCACAAAAATTCAACCATGTGGTCAAAGATCTGGCCTGTTTTTGATTTGAATCCTGAGAGTACCACACATTTTGTTTGACCTGACCTATGCTTTTAACCCTGTCTTGAAGGAACAGATCCTGGTAGAAAAATGTCAGGTAGAGGCTGCTTTAGCCAATAGTTTGAATCCAGTGAGGGTTTCAAAGCATGTAGTCGTTGTAAGGACGTCACTTTTCCTAAAAATCAAACTCGAATGGTTTTCAAACATATTTTTCATAGTAAGGGGCAGAGACTGTCTTATCCAGTCACACTGGGTTAAACTCTTGATGACACGCTGCTGAACTCGGCTGTATAACTTGAATAACACTAATAATAATAATAATAATAATTATAATTCATCACATTTTATAGCGTTTTTCAAAAAGGCTCAAAGACACTTTACTTGGGATAACAACATGCTGCTATCCAGGCATGTGCACAAAAGACAAAACAGCAGGTTGTGTGCATACCTCACAGCAAGAAGGTTGTCGGTTTGATCCCAGTGTGGAGTTTGCATGATCTTCCTGTGCATGCATGGGTTCTCTCTGTGTACTCTGGATTCCTCCCACAGACAAAAACATGCTTAGGTATGAGTGTGAGAGTGAATGGTTGTTTGTCTCTCTATGTGGCCCTGTGATTGGCTGGCAGCCAGTTTAGGGTGTATCCTGCCTCTCATCTAATGTCAGCTGGGATAGGCTCCAGCTCCCGCAGTCCGAAAGGACAGGTGGTACAGATGACAGATGGCTAATGCATTTTACCAGTTTCAGCGAGTGTAATGCAAGTAACTCACCTATTTTGATTCTCAAAGAAGTTAAATAGTGAAAACTTTGTCCTAGGTCATGTGGCAAGAGAAAAAAAAGAGGATAAACTCCAGGTGATGGAGACTAAAATTCTCCATGATGTGTGAATTTAATCAATCAATCATTTCCATTCAGTTCAGTCAGACTTCTTTTATCCCACAAGGAGCAATTCATGTGTTCCTTTCCAGTGTACATTCATGCATACAGTCAGGCAGCAACATAAACAATCAATCAATCTATCTGTCAAGGAAACATATTTAAACATGGGACAGAAGGAGATGTCCGGACATTTAAGCTGCCATTGTATACAAATCATAGAGCAAGATAAAACAAGGTAAGATACAAGATTAAAGTAAGTGAGGTAGAAGATTAGACAATGTGAAGACGTAAAAAACAGCAGTGAAATACTACTACTAATAATAATTGATATATACACTATGTACCGTATATATATATATATATGTATATCTATATCTATATATGTATATATCTATATATATATATATATATATATATATATATATATATATATATATATATATATATATGAATAGAGAGAGAGAATAAAAAAATCCTCTAAATAAAAGTAATTTAAATTTAAGCAGTCTTTATTTGCATAGCACTAAATCATAGCAAAAGTTATCTAAAGACAGTTTACAGATAAGAAAATGTGTTTTAAGTCACTTTCAAGAAAGTACATTGATGCCACAAACATCTTCTGTTCCAAAGACATTTATTTATAAACACATTATATCTAATTTCTTTTATAGAAATAACATAAACTGATAGTTCACTCAGCATATATAAAATCCAGAGCATAATTGTGACCATTTAGAAGTTTAAATCACTGAGCTGTTTCTGGAAATTTATGTGTGATCAATAAGACATTGATAGGCATCACATTTGTCTGGAAAGTTTTTTTTTGTTTTTTTTTTAAAGTGCAATATGTATATATCAAGAGCAAAAGAATAGCACAGCTTTGTCTTCCCATACCCTTAAGTCCTCCTCATACGGATTATCAAATAGTTTTGATTCATAAAAAGTGTGAGCATGCGTGAACAGGTCGATGTGCAGAACATTTTTAGTAAATGTTTTTATCGTATTTCTTTTCTTTTTGTGTTTAAACACATGTTTTTATATATATTTTTTTAATTGTTAAAAAATACATTACTCCATTAATGATCTTAGCTGAGCCATTTTATATTCCTCACCGTAGAGTAGGGATGTAACGGTTACTTTTAATTTCTGGTTAACTGTGTTTGATTACCACACTGTTTCAGTAACTCAGTGATGCTGCTCATGGCCTGGAAAACCAGAACCATGTGTCTGCTCCTCGCTAAAGCAGCCACAGTCCCTCAGACAGAGGCATGCATGTGCAGTTTGCAATGTTTGGCCTCTTAAAGTAAAATGTATGGCAGTGGGACCCCACACAGTTGGGGTTTTACAGGGATGTAGAGGGGACTGATTGTCACCTTGTCTAAAACATGAAGCTGCGACGTGTGTTATTAAAACTGTCGAACTCCTCAAGTGAGTGAGCTGACTGAGCCGGAGAGAGTGAGAGAAGATTGAGTGTGCCATACCTGAGTGAATTAAAGGGGTTTAATCAGTATTGTCTGTGTACACAATGTATAAATGTTGTTAGTAATAGCTTTAGTATCATTAGGAGATGATTGCAAGTGTGTGTAAAAGTACTTTTTGAACATGGAAGCACACTGCAACAAAACTGAGATAATATTGATAACCATGATAATGTTGGTCACAATAAGCTTGATATCAAATTTTCATAATGTTACATCCCTACTGTTGAGCAAATATTGTCATATGTATTATAATATACTTGTTACGTAGCCATTATTGCAGTATCGCTGTATTGTCATTCTATGGATATTGACAACCATGTTTTGTGTATCATGTTGTTATGTAAGCAACAGTTGGATTTCTGACCCTCATTGTGTGACCTAAATCCTTCATGAATGTCTAAATACAAACATAAAGATGGTATTTTCTAGGGCCCAACCGATATGGATTCTTTGAGGCCGATGCCGATGCTGATATTTGTCAGGAAAAAATACCGATTACCGATTAATCGGCCAAAAAAAGAGTGTGTTAAACTGAGGCAAATTCCAGCAAAATAAAACACATTACCGTTTCTAAAATGTAAATCAATAGATTGTTTATGAACTATTTATCACATCTGCCTTTCAGTCCTCTTTAGTTTATCAGAATAAGGTTTTCGTTCAGGTAGAACCACTTTTTTATTGTAAACATGGGGTCATGTGTGTGAGGAAATCAAAATATGTTGTGGGAAACTGCACATATTTCACAAACGATGTAGTCTCCCCTGGATGAGTCTGCTTATGATGACGTCGGACTCCGCTAGCATTAGCTCGCTAGCTAGTTAGCTTAGCTGCCATGTTAAATCGGCCAGCTGATGTATCGGTCGGGCCCGAGTATTTTCATGCATTTGCGGTTGTTTCAACTTTTTATTTTATCTTGACATGTTCTTGTTGAAACGTTGTCATTAATGCTGATGAATTCTGACACGAGACATGCGTTTGAGGACATCCAAAATGCTCAAAGATCCGTATGGAGCGTGGATGTGATATGATAGGACCGTGGGTAATCTTCTCTAAACACTCTCTGCTCTGTTCTGTGCTGTTCTCTGCAGATCTGGAGCTGCAGCTGGAGGAGCAGAGGAAGCAGCAGCAGGTGCGAGCTCTCCTGTCGTGCCCTCAGCCTCCAAAAAACAAAACTCCAACCAAACGTCAGACCAAGAGACCTCGGCTCCAGAGACCAGCCTCCACAACCACTCTCTTGACCTCCCCCATCAGCCAGCAGGCCACCCTGCAGCCCCAGCAGTTCACCGTTCTCTCGCCCATCTCTCTGTCCTCTGTGGGGCAGCCGTTCACAGTTGCCGGCCTCCCCATCGCCTCGCTGGCCCAGTCCTCGAACACGGTCACCCTGCTGCCCGCAGGCTCGCAGCTCTTCACCCGCTACATGGTGACCGGGGATGGAAAGGCGGACACCATCACCTTACATCCATCCTCTGGCCTCACGCTGGTGGGCACCACCCCGATGCAGGACTCCAGCCAACTTGGCACGGTGGTGAGCCCCTTAGAGCTGGTGCATTTAAGCCAACAGGCGGGGGGAGCGGAGGTGGTGCCCATAGAGGGTCAGGTGGTGGACGGCACCATGCTGGTGCAGCAGGAGGTGATGCAGAGTGAGGTGGAGGCCAGCCAGGAGCATACCGTCATCGAGATTAACCCTGCCCCGATGGAGCAGGCAGTTGGAGTGATGGAGCTGCAGCTGAGCGAGGAGTCTGGCAGAGAGGATGCTGCCACCATGATGGTGCAGAGCGGTATGGAGGTGACGATGGCGGAGGGGGTGGAGGAGACGCAGTGCCAAATGCAGGAAACGCAGACTGAGGGTGTTCAGGGGCTTCAGTTGGATGCCAGCGGACAGTTGTCAAGTGTACAGATCGTGGTCATAGAGGAAAATGCTCAGGAAGAAAACAAGGTCAAATGAGAAATGAATCCTGTTTTAATATTTGGAGCAGGACAGGACTCATCACAGACTCAAAGAACTGTAAATACACAAAATCTCCAAATCCACAACTCGCCTTGGCTTTGACCAAGCACTAGGGTAGCCATTTCTCCTACTTGGTGTGCGTGCACAAGCTTCTTTAAACTCCTCCATGATTTCAGTTGACACAAAAAGCATCAGAACAAAGCATAGACGATATGCTTGTGTTCAGTTAGTATTTAAACGTCAGTTTTTGTTTACAGTGATATGGGTCAAGTATTTCTAATTCTTCATTATTTCTATCTTCATTCACGACATTAAGCTGATGAAGTCAACTGCTGAGACAAGTGAATACCTCTTTTTCATTTGGAGGTCAGACTGGGCAACCTAATGTGATTTCAGACAGTGAAGACAAACTCTAGAGCAACAATGTGGCTCATAAACATTCATCAGATGTTCAAATCCATACACGACAAAACTGTGTCTACTAGGGATGCAAGAACACACTTAGTCCGCGGTTCACTTTGTATCTCTGGGTCACATGGGTTTATGTTTGGTTAACTTTTGACAACTGGCCATTTTGGTGCTATTTTGACAGTTTGATTCTGACAACTAAGTATTCAAGTTTTCAGATTAAAAAATAATTATTTTTAAGAGTGGAGAAATTACATTTCTACATGTGAGGATTAGTCTGTTTGGTCGACTTTTTGTCACCTTCTTGAGCTGAATGTGAATACATCATAACGTAGCCATCAATGACCACTTGTTGATGTTTATTAGTCATTCAGTCAACTTCAGGAAAGATTGACAAATGAATTAAAATTTTCAACTAGCAGCACAGGGGTTGCATAATTTATTTGCACAACACAAGTATCTGCAGATAAAAGCTCAAAAAGAGGATTATAAACCTTACAATTATTAAGACTGTAGCCATAAATACAGCTGATTTATCATCTATAGTATATGCCATGTACTGACTAAAATATCAGCAGAGTAGGAAAATACATACTGTTTCAGTTATTATCATCAGAGGTCTGTATTTAAATCTCAACAGTGTTGTTTCTGAGGGATTAAAATGTTCTGGTAGTTTGGCATCTGTTTCTAACACAAATTAACTGTGACAATTAAAGGGACAGGACGTTTTCAGCAAGGTGGAGATTAAATTCTCTTGAAGAAAAACACTATTGCCGATGGCGAGTTTAAAAATGAATGCATATTGGATATCAGCAGGAATCCAGTATTGTGCACCCAGAAACAGAAACAGGACTTTTGACAGAGTTTGGGTGCTCGTTCCACGCTGTCGAGCAGAGAAGGAGTTTTCCTGCTGCAGAAGTCAGTGTGCCACAACATGCTTATCCAAGGCCGCTGTGAAAAGGATCTGGTGTATGTTTGTGCACCAGTGATTTAATAAAATGACACTCTGTCTCAGGACCTTTATAGCTGATTTTAAGGTTTTGCTTTATCTGAATTTTTGTCCTCATTACTCCAACAACAGATTAAAAGACTGACTCCCTCAGAATGAGTGTGGGTGCTGCCTCTGCTCTAAGAGTAGAAGTGTGACATCTTGGCCCAACTTTAGGGCACCACTACTCTTAGAAAGGGTTTCCTGAACCCACTGACTCAGACTCAAATAAAGCAGGGAAATATGATGACCAAAGGGCGGGAGTAAATCAAAGCCAAAAAAAACAGCCCAATTCACACGCCTGTGTTGAGCTGTTGAAGTTGTACCTAAAGCTTTAGCTCCTTAATTAGATTGAATTGCATCCCAAGTGTGGACACAGTTTTTCTTTTCTGTCATTATTCAACATTTTGTTCTTTTCTTTTTCATTGTCATCTATTATTTCAGTTAATATTAGTGCTCAGCATTATCACACCCCTTACCCCCATTCTGAGAGATCATTTTGAACAGATTTTCTTCAAAAGAGCAACAAATAATTTCACTCTCTAATTTGAAGCCATGCATTATTGGCTTTTCTAAATTTCCCTTTTTTATTCCTTGGCCTAAGTCGGACTTCACAGAAAGATGTCACTCTGTTCTCAGCAGTTCCCTTAGTCTTTAATATGCCTTAAAGGTTGACAGAATCTAGGGCCTAATCTGTAATAAATTTGAGTTGTGACTGTCCAGACTGATGATAAAAGCCTTCACGAACAACTGTAGGACCAGAGAACAAACTGTAAAATGTACATCCAGGGCTTTAATGGTGCTGATGCTTCAGCTGCTCACATCCTTTTAGACTGGCTACACACCAGACTATTTTCAAATCTTGACGATTTTTAGTAAATGGGTGACCACTGTGTTAGGAGCTTTAATTATAAAAAAAATCCAGTTTATTCTCGCTCAAGAAATTTTTGAGACCAAATGTGACTGAAGGCCGAGGCTGGTGAATTTCTTTGTCCGGTTGGTTATTTTTCTGCTAAACCTAAAAGCATAACAAGGGTGAACATTAGTGAAACCTAGGTGTTTACATTTTTGCACAGGTGTGGAAGTATGCAACATCTTGTTGATCCTGGTCTGCTTACATTGGGTAGGGCATCTGTTATTATCTATTGGAGGAAACCTGCTCATAAAATGTCAAATGTTTTGGATATTTGGGATTCAAAATCTGGGAGACTGAACTAGTAAGACATGTTAACACTGAATCAACAATATAATTGTCTTGGAATTATAAGGTAATTTTTTGTAAGAAAAAGCAAAACCAAAGCTCCATTCATTAAAATTAAACCAAAATTGTAGAGGAAGTGCTCATGTAGGCCGTTGAAGTGTACAGATATGGTCTGATTATTTTTATTAATCCAGAATCATCCAAAGCCCTTCTTATAGTGCACAAAATATTACACTTCATGATATATATGGAAAGACATAACATCTGTACCAGTTCACAGTGAGATAACTGCCATGGAGGCACACGGAGGAGTGTGTACACTCAAAAGGAAACACATACCTGCACCATGTCCTAACTGCACGCATTGCAATGTGGCACGACAATTTTGTCATGATGCCCCCTCTCTATTTGTCCCTCTATTGCACACGTCAGCACAGATGAGTTTTGACATGTTGTAGTAGGAAATGTATTCCTTCCACTTTCAGATGATTTACTTTCACTCTCAACACCAAGGCCCACAGAAAGCTGAGGAGCCTAAATGACCACTCCTCCTCAGTACAAGGTATTTGGCCTCTATTTCTAACCTGTATAGTTAAAGCACTTAATGTACTGTTTACGAGAGGGAGAAAAGTTAGACATGCAGTGGACAGCAGGTGTGAATGCAATGCACCATCCAAGGCTGGCTCACAGTTAGGACATGGTGTCACAAAGCCTGTACCCTGCTGGATCGACATGCCTCATTCATCAGGATTATACATCTAATACAACATCTGGAGATGATGCAAATGGGAGGTCAACTTAGGCCCCATCCACACGAAGCCAAACCGAGGTCTAAAGGCATACATTTTTTGCCAGATCTGCGTATCATCCATACGAAGAAGGCGTTTTGGGGGTCTGTAAACTCTCATTTTTGAAACCAGGTTCCAGAGTGGAAAGATTTTGAAATGCCGTATACGCAGCTCCGTGATTACTGGCTCTCCGCAAGTTTTCAGATACGCTTACGTCATAGTTTCATATCTTTATTGACACGCATGCGCCACACGCGGTAACGACAATGGCGGCGTACGTGAAGCATATGTGCTGATGAAGCTAGTGACCCTACTATCCCTGTTGCAGCAAAACCTCCTTCTTCTCAATCACCACTGAGTTGAACAAACAATTATCGAGGACACATTGCGGCACTTTATGATCACTTTATCACAATCTCTGTTTACAACTTCTGCCCCAAGTGCACATGCCCACTGTTTTTTCGTCTGTTTCCACTTGTTTCTGTCATATCGTTACAGCGCCTCTAGAGGTCTGGCATGTGTTTCACAGCGTTTTGAAGCGTATCGAGTGCATTCATGTGGACGCACACATTTTCTGAGACGCCTTCGTCTTTATGACGATCGTTTTTGAAACTGTTAAGCGTTTTGTCTTCGTGTGGATGGGGCCTTAGCTTCGGCATTTCATTCTGATGTTTGTACAGTGAAGGCAAAACATCAAATGGCACAAATATTATGGCTAGCGTGGGTCAGGCTGAAGAAACATGAAAAGATTAGTTTATGGATAAGAAACAAACATTTGAGGAAGCTGCTTGTTTACTGTTTCTTCAAGCCTATGCCAGATAAATGTTCAAGGACTTAACGGTGCACCCACACTAGTGAGTCGCAAACAGTAAAGATGATGCTAAAGCAAAGCTAGCAAAGTTAGCTGTGGTAACTGGACCTGGTGACAAGCAGCCACAGGAACATTTCTGTTTTCTGTTTCTTTGAGGGAAGTTCCTAGAGTAAAAACATCAGAAGCTGTGAGACTTTTTAATATAGTTCCAAAAGCAAAGCCCATTTTGATCTGCTGGACTTTGCGGTGCTCCTCCAGGATTAGCTGTCAGTGGATTTCAGGTTTTTCACAGAACTTACTTCATAATTCCAAGACAGCTGTCACGGTTATTCAGAAGAACAGATTGGTGCTGTTTATTGATGTAGATGCAAAATACTTGTGTGCCAGCCAAGATGGGAGCGACAGAATTAATCACAGTTTTGCCCCTTGCTCGAGGGTTGTTTTAGTTAAATAGTCAGTTGTGACCTGCCTGTCTCTCCGTTCTCTGGGTCTCAAATCAGGCCTAAACCGTCTTTTGTGTAGCCAGCCAAACTCTGAATCCGCAGCAGTCTCTCTGCTGCTGATCAGACTCTTTACCAGTTAACAGTGTTTGTTTGACCTGAAGCTGGAGTTTTTGCACTCCCTGTTGTCATTGCATTGCATTTAAGCTGTTTTTGGTTTTGCACTGTGTTGTCCTGTTCGGACTACAGGAAGATGTTTGCAAAGATGCCTGTTCTTCTCTGAACTTTTCTTTGAGTTCACTGGCACAGTTTGGTGTGCAGTTTCTGTTCCTTGTACAGTTCAAAGGAAAAGACTGAACTCTTCTCACTGGAAACAGATTGCTTCATGCACTTATTTTCTCAGTGGTTTTGCCTGATTTCCTCCATGTTTTTTCCTATATTGTGACCTTAAACTGCTTTAATTTGGTATGACAGGTTGTGTGAGCTACTGGGCTGATTGTAAAAGTCAAAACATGAAACAGAAAATGTTAAAGTGCTTAACTTGGAAAGCTTGTATTTTACACTTGTACAGAGGTGTCATATTTATTAGTTCTAAACCCTTCTTCAGGTGAAGATTTGGTTTAATTTATGCAAGTTCACTTCAACAATGAACTGTTCAAGGTTTGTGCGTTTTAAGTTGTTTAATTTAACAAATGAAAGTATTTGCATACTGACTTTGTAATGTGTTTTAATATCAGATTAAAACAGAAACAGTGTTTTTCAGTGTTGATTTCTGAAACTGTTTGCTGTTTCTAGTTTTCTTTACGACAAACATGAGGCAGTTATGTTAATTTAAATAATAACTGGTGACAATGTAGGTTTAGTTTTAGTTTAGCAAGTAACATCAGAAGATGTTTGTGATTGGCTAAAGTGACCAAAAACCTCACAGTAAGATTTAAGGGGGAATGAAGTCACACAAAGTCTTGGATGGAAGAGGGCTGAAAACAGAACAAAAGTAAATGCTCATTGATGGAATTTTTCTATCAATAGCAGTACTGACTGCTAGGGAATTGGATTAGATAGTTTATATTAGATATAACTTTGTTAACCACTTGGGAAGACTCCTTCAGAGAATTTAAGATTACAGCAGCATAGCAAGAAATAAAAAGAGTGTCCCCGTCTGTTAGTCCTGAAGTTGGGAAGGGGTAGTCTTGGACTGAACAGGCTCTTCTGGATGCTGATGACGGTGTGCAGAGGGTAACTGGCATCGTCCAAAATGTCCAGCAGTTTGTCAGTTGTCCTCTTCTCTGCTTCCGTCACCAGAGGGGTAACAGGAAGACAGAGGACAGGAAGGAGCAGTATTAGGATGCGTTTACACAGCGCTGAAAACGGTCAAATCCGATAAGCTTTCCTTGCGTTTAGATGAAAACACGTTGCGTTTCCTCTGAAAACGGAAACTTTTGAAAACGGGCTCCAGAGTGTAAAGCTTTGAATCCGCTCTCGATGCAGCTCCATGTGAACCCGTCTCAGAGCCTTTCAGGGTGAAGCACTGACATCACCGCATGCACAGTACTCTTTCACATGAAGGCTGCGCGCGCATACCAGGAACAACAACAGCTTTGGCCGTCTGCCGAGTAACATGTAAGCCTCTTACCGTGCTCGGTTTGTTATCCAGACAGATTTGTTGTCTGAACTGATTTGTTGTCCAGAAAAGAAACTCCTGCATCTCTGTGCGTCTATTCGCCATTGTTGTTTGTGAAAAGTTTTTCTTCTTCATTCATGTATTGTAGCAGTGCTGCCTCTCTGCAAACCTACACCGCCATCTACTGAGCCAGCATGTACACTACAGCGGATTAACAAGTCTCCGAGCGTCGTCCTCTGAACGCAGAAGAATTCTAAAATGCAAAGGACAAATTAAGTCAGGAGTGTCTGTGTAAACACAGCCTTAGTTGTAATATTAGTGGTATTGGCCAGTTAGTAGCCATATAATTTTTTTTGTTTCTTTATTTTCATTTATTTATTTGAATTAATTGTTTCTATATATGTGTATATATATATAAATATATATATATATATATATATAGATAGATAGATAGATAGATAGATAGATAGATAGATAGATAGATAGATAGATAGATAGATGTATATATATGTATGTATGTATATATATATATTGTATGTATGTGTGTGTATATATATATATATATATATAGATAGATAGATAGATAGATAGATAGATGTATATATATGTATGTATGTATATATATATATATAGACATATATGTATGTATGTGTGTATATATATATATATATATATATATATATATATACACATATATATATATATATATATATATATATATATATATATATATATAGATAGATATATAGATATATATATATACATAAAGAGATGTTATATCTGCTAACTGATTTTACTTTTTACGTTAGATATCCTGTGTTCCTGTATACTTTTTACATTACAATGCTACTACAACCTTAATTTTCCTGAAGAAGTCTTCCCAAGGGATAAAGTTTTATCTATCTGTCTATCTGTCCATATAACATCAACATTCGGCACTCTTGACCTCCCTACAGCTTAACCCCCAAGATCTTGGTTTGCTACCAAATAGAAAAATCCAAATACTACCTACAAACAAAGGCATAAAAGCAACATTATAAAATGAAACACTCTAACATTGTTCCCTTTGGCTGGGTTAAATCTTGAGGTCACCTGAGTAAGAACTCATATCAAATGTAAAAAAGCTCCTGGACAGTACAGTGTTGGCTGCCATGTTGTTGTGTCACCACCAGAGCGCGCTGTCTGTTCACTGCACTCCGTCCTCAGGGGTCCACAGCTGCATGAGTAGATGGAGGTAATAGTCTGCTGCTGTAATCTGTGACTGCTCCATGTGTCAGGCTTACTGCAGTGCTGGGTGTAATCTGCACCGTCATGAAGCTGTCCATGATGGGCAGGCAGCTCTGGAGGCTGAGCCACGCTGACGGGGCACCAGGACTCGCTGGTTATTACATTACTCTCCTCTTGTAGGCTTTAATACTCCCAGACAGGCTGCATGATGGGAAAAACTGGAGGATTTGAGTTATACAAGCAGAAAAACAGAAACAAACATAAACAAGAGGGACTAAAGTAGAGCTTGGAAATGTATCCAGTTATCAAGATTTAGAAATATATTTTCAAATGAGACAGGGTTAGAGCACTTCACCCATGTTGATGTAGGTATATATTTAAAAAGGGAAATATATTGCATTTACTTTGTCCAGTTAGAAGATCCTGATCAGCTGTTTTTGCCACTATCTGATTTGCAGGCCTATGTTTGTTAGCAAGATACCATAAAATACCAAATAAACGCTTGGTTCCAATTAATGGCACGGTCTCAAATAAACAAGCTGTACATTCTGTCAAATAGACGCCTGTTCCAAATAAACGCCTGGTGTAATTTATTCAGCTCAGCCTAGGAGCTACAGTAGAAGTTTTCAGAACACACATGCAAACGCTGAGCTCACAACTGACAGTTCACACTTGAAAAGAAACCTGATCAGACTGAACCTTTACAGTGCACATGGTTTATTTGTCTCTCTGGACATCCTGTCAGCTTCTTCTCCCTCTGTATGTCAACAAATGCAGGTTGGTGTGAGGCGCTCTGTTTCATGACACTGCAGTTACACTCAACATCCACAGAGGCCACTAGAGAAGCCGCAATCTTACATATTAGGGCTTTGGAAATTCAAAGAAGAAGATGTTGCCACTGCCGCTGTTTGTTTTTTGCCCTTAACTAACGTCAGGAGGCCAGTTACCTCAGTTAGTGGTACATTGCTGCTGGTGACCATGACCCTGGTGCTGCGGAAAAAAAAAAGTACAAACTTAACTTAACTATCAGCCATTCCAGACCAGTGTTAAGAGTGTTAAGAGAGTGCTGAGTTGAAAGAAGAAGACAAGAGCATAACAAAGGTAAAGTAATCTTGCCTTAAAAATGTACAGGTGTTATTCACACTGGTGAAAATAAATAGTTCAATTATTTTACCATAGTTTTTAATTTTTTGCTATATATGATTTTGTGCAAAAGGAATTAAACGCCTGTCCCAAATAGTCGCCTCGTCCCAAATAAACGCCTGGTCTGCTCATTGATTGAAGTAAATAAACGCCCCGGCTTTTATTGGGTATTTTACGGTAAACAAAAACTACTGGATGGATTTTGCTGAAATTTCCAGGGGATACGGAGTGTCCCAACTTTGAAATGATTAGATGTTGGTTATGTAAATTACATATGTCCGGATGCAAAAAAAACAAACAAACAAACATAAATCCCCAAATTTAACTTTGGGCAGAATTTGAAAAAGTTTCATCTCTGCCATTTTGTAATGGACTCACTCCCAGTTTTGCATGATAATATGGGGTCTACTCTCTGTTGTCATGGTAAATTTCATCAGGATCTGATCCAGATTGATGTCACAAAACAAATGAACTTTAAAATGTCAGGTCTCATTGATGACATTCAAAAATTCATATAAAATTAAAATATTTAGTGGCGTTCCCAAAACTTGTAGTGTTCATACAGGATAACATCCTCCATGTATGTTCTGAGTTTGATCCAGATCATGGCTCTGTTATGGTTCTTGTGATCCAGAATAGTATCTTTAACAGGGGTTGTGAAAAAGCTACTGCCAGAACTGAGCTGCTTGGCAGAGGTCTGTGCTCTCTGAGAGCTTTTCTTTTTTTTTAAATGTATATTTTTGGGCATTTTGTGCCTTTATTGATAGGAGAGAGACAGTGGATAGGCTTGTGAAAGGGGGTGAGAGAGTAGGGGAAGACACTCTGCAAACTGGCCACAGGCGGGATTTGAACCTGGACCGGCAGAAGCAAGTACATGGGGTGCTAACCACTATGCCAAACCAGCACCCCCTCTGAGAGCTTTTCTAGCTCAAATATGACTTTCTGCTGATAGCGAGACCTGATGCTATATTTATAATACCTGGACAATGCAGTACATGTTGGTTTTTGTGTTTGTTTATTTGTTTGCTTGTTTGTTTCTTGACTTAATTAATTAAACAAAGTAACAAACTTCCTTTATCAGATTCCACTGAACTAAGGCCTCATCCACACGAAGACAAAACGCTTAACAGTTTCAAAAACGATCGTCATAAAGACGAAGGCGTCTCAGAAAATGTGTGCGTCCACATGAATGCACTCGATACGCATCAAAACGCTATAAAAACACATGCCAGATCTCTAGGGGCGCTGTAACGATATGACAGAAACAAGCGGAAACAGACGAAAAAACAGTGGGCATGCGCACTTGCGGCAAAAGTTGTACACAGACATTGTGATAAAGTGATCATAAAGTGTCGTAATGTGTCATCGATAATTGTTTTTTCAACTCAGTGGTGATTGAGAAGAAGGAGATTTTGCTGCATCAGGGATAGTAGGGTCACTAGCTTCATTAGCACATATGCTACACCGTACGTCGCCATTGTTGTTGTTGTTGTTGCCGCGTGTGGCGCATGCGTGTCAATGACGATATGAAACTATGACTTAAGCGTATCAGAAAAGTTACGGAGAGCCAGTAAACACGGAGCTGCGTATACGGTGTTTCAAAAATCTTTCCACTCTGGAACCTGGTTTCAAAAATGTTCGTTTACAGACCCCCAAAACGCCGTCTTCGTATGGATGATATGCAGATATGGCAAAAAATATATGCGTTTAGACCTCGGTTTGGCTTCGTGTGGATGGGGCCTTAGTTGTTCATTATTATAAAACTCTAGTTGAAAATTCTTGGTGAATTGGTGAATGTCTGGTATTTTGAGATCATTTTGTGTATCTTGGAGCTGTGAGTGGACCTGCTGTGAGGGCTTTAAATGCCCCTCGATCTTCCTGCACTATTAAGTGAGTCTGTGATGCTGTTGTGGCAGCCGACTCTTATGTTCAGACAGTTGGAGCGATGCGCTGCAGCCCACTCTTTGAACTCCCGTATTGGCCACTGCCTTTTTTCACATCTCTTCTGAAGTCACACAGTATGTGGATATCCTGTGCACACAGCTGTTTCTTGATTTTCCTGTTTGATATGCTGTGCTGCCGATACTGGTGTGCAATCACTACAGCACGCTCTGACTCAAAGGGGAGGACTCAATCCAATGTTCAGAGAGAAGCTCCAAAAGGTGAGAAAAGCATCCGTTCTCCACCACAAAGAGATGGGCTGGCTGTCTAAAGTGAGGAATCCAGGCAACTTTTTAAGGATTTTTTGGCGTCAAACCTGTCTTGTCTTATCTATTTTTTAGAAGTCCAAAGTTTGTTTTTTGGCACTGCAGCGTGTTCCCTTTCCTCAGTGTCTAAGACTGTGTTCAGTTTCACATTCAGTTTTTTTTTGTATCAAATTTGTTGTATTAAAGCAGCCCTACACACAGAAGTGTCTGCTTGCCATCTACATTAAATAGATGTCTCCCAGTAGTTCATTATATATCTATTAATGAAAGGCACATATTTGACTATTCGTGGTGTGATTTTCTGGTTCTGGCTAAGTTAAACTGATGTTTGTGGAGAAAATAATCCTAACAATCAAATTAAAAGATTAATCAATGAAATGTTACACTGCAGAGAGTTGACCAACCAATGAGAGACTTATAATCTTATTTGTTTGCTAATGTGTTTTTTCTTATAATGCTGGAACAAAACACCCACATGATAGACATGACTTTTCTCATTTTTTCAGTGATCACTGATTGATGAATGATGATCAGGTTTTAATATCAGGTTTATGTGAGTGTATCAGAGCGTGAAAGTCTGGTGTCAGTATCCCGGATACTTAAGACCTAATTTCAGTGTCTTAATTTCCCAGCTTGGATTACTTTACGAGGCTCATTTCCTGTATTGTTTTGACCAGTAACTTGTCCTAACTGTCTACTAATCTAGGATTTTATTTAATTTGAATTTACAAAATGAAATGTCTTCTCTTTTAAGGACTAGATGTAGCTATTTTTCCCTATCCTTTGGAAACACTTGGATCAGAGGGGTTGGGTAGGCTACAACAGGCTATGATTGAGCTCTGTGCTGATTGGCTGCTCAAAAAATGTTTGTGAGTAGAAAACACACATGTAGGTGGAGGCTGTACGACATAATAGACCCCAGGAGGTTATTTTAATAACCTCACAGATCTCAGAGAAATTGTGTAATGCCTTGTTAAAGGAGACATATCATGCTGATGCATGATTTAATACTTACATATAATATAATAAATTTGAAAACAAGACCTTACACCCCTTAATTTTCAAAAAATTAGATATTGTATTTTTTCTGATATCCTAGAACGAGATTTGATGCCTCTGAAAATAGGTCATTGCGTGATGTCCGCGAGATTTCAAACGTCGTGATGTCACGAGGTACCTTTTTTTTTATTGGAGTAATCTGATAAAACAGCTCCTCCTCTGTGATGTCCGTTAGCCACAAAACCGTCACCGAGGAACACATCCGTCCAGCAGAGGTTTATAGTTCCTAGCTCTGCTCTGGCCTGTAGGGGGACTCAATACGCGGTCGCTGCTTTGAGCCTGACGGAAAATATAGTAGAAGAAGAAGGACAGGCTGGCTCAACCCCCGATAGAACTGACCAATCAGAGCACAAAGGGCTGTGACGTTGCGAGGTAACTTTAGGTCATCCTCAGATCCGAGCATTTCCACGAGACCTTGTTAATGGCCTAAAATGAGGATTTTGAGAACGCTATTATGAGGCAATGAAGGAACTAAATGACTTGTACTGAGGGCAGAAATGCTTTACAGGCATCCTAGTCTGGCATAGTGAAAAGGAGAAACAAGCATGATATGCCTCCTTTAAAGAAATGCCCCATAAAATGAATGATCCTTTATTCATTATGATTTTTTTTTTTTTACTTCCGGGGTTTACAGCCTCCACTGACAGGTGTGGTCTCCGCTCATGGTAGGTAGATGCCATGACTGTTCTGTAAGTCCTCTCTGAGGTCTGTGATCCCTCCTTCCCTCCAATCACACATTGCTTGGGCAGCCAATCAGCACAAAGCTCATTATAACAGCCTGTTGTAGCATCCCCATTCTCCTCAGATCAAACTGTTTCCAAAGGGGAGGGAAAAAGGGCTACATCTGATCCTATAGAGATAACATTTTTCACATTTTTTATTCAACTTCAGTCAAATCCTTGCTTAATATACACACCCAATAAACTATAAACAGTCACATACTGTACCTATAAGCATATAGAAAATGCTGCCAATGCTGTGTTGTTTTTTTTCTTCTGCTATGGAGGTTATGTTTTAGATTTGATTCGATTGTTTGTCGGTATGTTTGCTTGTTAGCAAGATTAATGAAAACTACTGGATGTATTTTGCAAAAATCTACAGGCAAGGTTAGTAACGGCCCAACATAGAACTGATTCGATTTCGGTGTTCCGGATAACCGCCATTAGCAAACTATCTTTTTGCTCAATAACTATCTAATTAATAATGATATCAATGTGATACAGAGTGTTAGGTGTTGGTTTTCAGGGTCAAGGAATCATATTATGATGGTAACTTTATCATGGAACTTACTGTTTATAGATGTAACAGAAATATGTGAGCTACCTTGTCGGAGGTTTTGCTTTCCAAGTACTTGCTTAGTTTACAAGTGACACACTGTGTTCAAGTCTGTTTTTGATATTTGCCTCAAATTACATGTTCCAGACTTATGTTTTTGTTGAATTGGTATCAAACTGTTTTGTATAAGGTCTAATTTTTACTGGAATCATACCAGGGCTTTTAATTCTGTTACTGTGCCAAGTGTTAATGTTTCTTTTCAGGAAAATATTGAGGTTTATGTCAGTTGGTTCTATTCAGCAGTTTGTGCTTTATTTCTCAGTCTGAAATGCACCTCTGTTTGTATGTGAGGCACAAAAAGGAAACAATCTGACATCCGCAGCTGAATGTGAAGCCGCTGGGGGCCAGGTGAGGGTGAGGAGGTGGAGAAATGAAACCACAGAGGTCGTTGTGTGGTAGGAGGAGAGGATACGCTGTCTGAGTAAATTACAGAGCTGCTTCATAAACTGCAGATTGTCTTTCCTCACATTGTGCAGAAGACAAAGAAAAGAGGAGCAGCAGAAGCATCGGTTACACGTTGGACACATCTCAAAGGCTCCTGAGGGGTTTAGGGGGTGATGACAGCACGGCTGACATTCAGTCAGGATCACCTCGGCTATAGCAGGTTTATCTGGGAATAGAAACATGAGTGTGACATTTTATCTTAAAGGCATGATGGTCCAGAGCTTAATCTGAAGCATCACAGGGGAAGGACAGGCTCATAGGCACACTGCTATTGGATGGCAGCTGATTAAACATTAAGAAAAAACAACACACTCAGAAACAAAGCACATGTTTAATGGGACTGCCTCATCTACTGCTGTCATAATTAAACCTGGTATAACAACACACTCCTCATGGCCTTGGGTTAACATTCAGAAAAATAGAGTGACCTCTAACTTCTTCTTGCCTTTAATGTTTCCTTTTGTTTCATTTTTAAGACTCTATTAAAAACTGTGCTTCACAAGGACACCAGGATCTGGATGACCAAAGATTTTCTTCTTATCTGTAACTGAAGTTATTATGCCTGGCCCTGACACCTTACAGAAACTTTTCTGACATCATAACGGCCTGAGATGGCATCAGCCTGAAACCAGGCACAACTCTTCCCAATCTTGGGGTTTATTTGCTCTGTATTTGTCATTCAACTACCATAGGAAGATAATTTTAAGGACAGCCTCTTTCATCTCTGCACCATAATATAAATCAGGCCTATCCTGTCTAAGAGCAAGGCTGAAAAGTAGTCCATGCTTTTGTTACCTCTAGACTGAAATATTGTGATTCTCTTTTATCCAACCCAGTGTGTCCACCATGATAACAGCTCTACATTTAGCTTTGTTTTTCTTCTTCTACTACTTTAATGGCAGATGGCATCCTTTGTCAGAACACCATTACCGCCACATGCTATGCATGAGCATGAGCCAGAGGTCCCTAGTTCCATCAGGAAAACATGTGCATATTTACTTTAAACTGAATTCTGTTCATTAAATGTGTTTAAAAATCAAAAACTGCTTCATATTCTCCTTTCCCAATGTGTAGTTTTCACCCCGAGGAGGAAGAGACATATGCCATAAAGCAGTCAAAGCAGCAAAAATGTGAAGTTTTTAGTTTCTACCATCCACATCGAGGTTACATAGTGCCAGTGAAGGCGATACAGACCCCTTCAGACCATGACAGAGGTGTCATTACCTCCGCCAAGGAGGTTATGTTTTCGGGAGAGTTTGGTTGTCTGTCTGTACGTCCATCCGTCTGTCTGTCCGTCTGTGAACAAAATAATTCAAAAAGTTATGGATGGATTTTGATGAAATTTTTAAGAAAATGTTCAGCATGGGAAAAGGAAGAAATGTTTCAATTTTGGTGTTGATCCGGATCAGCGTCTGGCCGCCATGGCAAAAATTGTGTTTTCTGTGAATAACTACTGAACTAAAATAGATATCATTATGAATCCAGTTGCTAATGGTATGTTTTCATGGTCAAGGAATCTAATTATGTACATGAAATAAAGGTAGGACTAATATTTGTGGTGAAAATCACAATATGGGTGAGGACTGTGGTGCTGGCGGAGGTCTGCGCTCTCCGAGTGCTTTTCTAGTTCAACCTGTTGTTAGATGATGTACCATCACAATGACTCTGAACATGAATATTATATTGAAAAACTACTTAGTGTTGGCTTAAGGACTTGGATCCATGATTGCTCTCATGTCCTAAATTTCCATATCATTACCTCCACCAAGGAGGTTATGTTTTCAGGAGAGTTTGTCTGTCCGTCCGTCCGTCTGTGAACAAAATAACTCAAAAAGTTATGGATGGATTTTGATGAAATTTTCAGGAAATGTTCAGCATGGGAAAAGGAAGACCTGATTTGATTTTGGTGTTGATCATGATCAGCGTCTGGTGGCCATGGCGAAAAAAGTGATTTCTGTGAACAACTACTGAACTAAAATAGATATCATTATGAATCCAGTTGCTAATGGTATGATGATGATCATGATCAAGGAATCTAAATATTTACATGAAATAAAGACAGGACTAATATTTATGGTGAAAATCACAATATGGGTGTGGACTGTGGTACTGGCGGAGGTCTGCACTCTCCGAGTGCTTTTCTAGTTTACTCTTTGTCTCTGCCTGCTTGTGTATATTTCTGTTTCTCAAAAAGAAAATTGATTCAATTTAACACATTAAATTAAAGAAAAATTTAAAAATAAGAAAAATAGGATGGCTTTGCAGATAGTGCATGAGCCTCACTGCAAGAGGGTTACTGGTTTGAACCCAACATCTGTCAGGGCCATTTTGTTTTCATGTTCTCCCATGCATGTGTGGATTCTTTCTGGGTATCCTGGCTTCCTCCCACAGACCGAAAACATGCGTGTGGTTGGTGTGGATGAGTGTGTGAGTCATTGTCTCTCTATGTGGCCCTTTGCTTGGCTCGTGATCAGTTCAGGTTTTATATCCAACAGTGTCTGTTAATGTAAACCTCCGTCAGTGTAAAAGATTTTACATGACTAATTGTTTAAATGTAAGTCTGGCCTTGCCTCTTGGTTATGTCTAACTTGCTTAATGGCATAGTCTCACACTGATATCTGCTATAAAGCACCAAATCTTTCTTCATGTGTAAGTTTGTAGCAATGTCAGACTGAATTTGACAAAAGAATGATAATAAAAACTTTGGTCTGAATAAAAAGTTTGGGGATCACCTCGCAAGTAACAAACAAGTTTGATCAAAGACGAGGTTTTGGGCCAGAAAACAAAAACAAAAAAAAAAAAAGCTTAAAAATAGGCTGACGTCCCAGAGGAATTAAGATCTAACTGAAGTGCTGAATCATAATTCTCTGAAGGTTTGGAGCATCTTCAAACAACACTTAATGATTGATCCATATTTGATATAAAATATGATTAAGGCAGCTTAGAGTATCAGAAAAATGTCATTTCTGCTTTAGTCCAACTGAAGAGGTGTGCTGCTTTTCTGTGTCTATTATGGAGGACAGTTTGGATGTGAGGTTTTCCATTTAAGCCCAGCAAAATGCTTTCCTTGCACTTTTCCCTTCCTCTTATGTTTTTCTCTCTTTTGAATTTTTTTTTGATGGAGAAAGCTCCTTACCTGACTTAAACTACAGAGAGGAGAATCTTTGCTGTTGCCAAGTTTATTCAATCACAGGAGCAGCTCTAAAGCAGGTTTGTTACCTTTCTGATGGCTCTTAAATGCCAATCACAACACAGCAGTGATTGCTGAGGCTGCTGCCAGTAAGTTTTATGGACCATCTTTATCCTGCACGTATTCCTGTAGTATAATTTATTTGATATGCAGATTAGATCATACCTTGACCATTGCTCTTTACACTGGGCTCTCAGGGCTGCCAGACCACAAGAGTATTATGGCCTTTAGGGTGTTGTCTCTAATGCATGATGGCACTTCAGTGCTGCAGACAACAAAGTCTGTGGAATCAGTACTGCTCACAGAACTTTAGTTACTTTACTTGCTTATCCCCATTTCATCAGCTGTCCCTTTACTTCTGTGTGTCTTGGGCCATCTCCTCTATGGTTCCCCTGATGGTTTTGATGGAGTTCTTTCTCTACTGTCCTCTGTGATGTCATTCAGGCCTGCCTTTCCTCCTTTTGCCTTCTGGGGTCCCAGTAACTGCCTGAAATGTCTGACTCCTCGGTCAACACTAATGTGGCTTCCCAACACATTTAGGTTAAATTCTGATCATACAATCTGTAGCTGAAGAATCAATACTCTAAAAACCAGGCAACATTTTTCAATCTTTTATTGTCCTATTTTGGTTATAAGTGGCCTCAGTTATTCCTGTTCTTAGCTGACAGGAGTGGTACCCACTGTGTTCTCTTGCTGCTGTGGCCCATCTCCTTCAGATTTGAAATGAAGTGATACTAGAAATGGCCTTCCACACATCTTGGTTGTTACATGATTATCTGAGTTACTGTTGCCCTTCTATCATTTTAAACCACTCTGGACATCAACAAGGCTTTTTGCCCGGGAAACTGCCACTCACTGGATATTCCCCATTTAGTGGCCATTTTGTAATTCTAAGACTAATCCCAGTTGTTCACCTGTTTCTAAAGTCTGTCTCAAACATTATAAGGATAACGTCCAAGTAGCTTACCTGGGTAATTCTCTGATATGGTGGTGGGGGTTACCGAAAGGCAGGACACCATGTCAATTATATGCATCTGAAATTAGTGTTCATTATTAAGCTGATATAACAGCAGAGGTTAAAGCTGTGATAACATATTATATCCTAAAGCCCAAATTCCACTGCATGCGTATCCGGTCCGCTGCGGCAGCGGAGCCGATCCGTTTCCATTATAAGCAATACGTGTACTTCCGCCAGCTGCGGCACGGCTACATCACGGCTGCGTATCTGCTCCGCCGGCCTCCGGCAGATGGAGCAGATACGCAGAGCTTCTATTTTTGACGGATGCCGGACCACGGCGCAGCAATTTAGCACTCAGAATATCGTGTGGGACAGGAAGTTAAGCGCAAACACAAAATAAAGCATCCGTAGATGTTTCAAAATAAAATAAACCGTGTCAACAACGGAAAAGTACTGTACCTGGAAAAACGTCATTTCGAGCGGAGACAGACCTGGTGTCAAAAGTTCAGTCTCACCCCACTTCACCATGGATGAGGAGCTTTTGATTTTGGAGGTGCAAAACCACAAAACACTTTATGAACTCGTTGACCCGCTGCAAGGCGGAACCGCAATGCTTCCGCAGACGGATCCAGTGGGAGTTGACGCGCGTCAGATGACGGAGCGGAGCGGAGAAGGACCGGATACGCATCCAGTGGAATCCCACAGTAACTTCCATGATACATGTCATAAGGTGTATCAGCAGTACTGATGGAAGAGTGAAGAGGAGCTCTGCGACATTCAAAAGTGAAAATGAAGCAGAGTCAGTTTGTGCACAATGATAACACTGGAGAAAGAAAGCTGCAGTGTTTCAACTCCATATCCAACAGCAGCATCAGAAGAGAAGATTCTTAAAATGCAAGACAGAATTGGTCGTGTTGGTTTTGAGCAGATGCACCCACAGAACACAAAACTTGCAGTAGAAACAACACCTCCAATGTCCGGATTCACATCTGTGTTTGTGTTACGCTCCTTGCAAACAGATTCTACTGCTGCATTCACACTTTGGCTCACCCAGACTCTGTCTAAAAATACTAGAGGGGCACAAGGACATTACCTGTGTAAAGTCTTGGTTATGAAAACTTGTCTGTTTGTGTTAAGAAATATGGCAATTTCAGGGTCTTTTGCAAGTGTGAATATTGCTAAAGATCACAAGTTAAAATATTAAGACCAGCTCATCCAACAACTTGTCATGTTCAAAGTCACTCAGACCTCATTTCCTTCCCCTTTCTGATGCTCAGCTTCATCCACAGCAGGTTGTCTGGACCATGTCTATATATTTTAAGGGACCAAGAAATCAGGCAATGAAAGTGTGGAAAAAGATCTTGTTCCTTTAATATCCTTTAAAAAAAAAATCAGAAAATAAATCAATATTTTTTGTATATTATTTTATTGCACATATAAAATGAAACATACGGAGCCCCTTAGGCGCCACAGAGGACAAAATAAAACAAAATATATAACTCTAAGACGATATATTAAAAGGAGATGTGCAGGATAATAAAACGCGGCGCCTGAATACTTATTGGCGCACGCTTTTAGCTAAAGCGCGGCGACATACTAAAACGCGGCGACGAGATACTAAAACGCAGAATAAAAGTTATTGGCGCACGCAAACGCAGAATAAAGTTATTCATCGCGTTTTGACTTGTCCTTATTGTCCTACGGCTTCCCGTAGAGAAGCCGGACGTTCACAAACACACACAATGGAGAGAAGAAGTGAGCCTGTTAACTTTCACTTCCACCTCGGACTGTCATATAATGACATTCTTGTTGCTCTTGTCATGAGAGATGGAATAATCTGAAGTAGAACTTTGCTGCTTATACTAAAAGACAACAGGCTCTGCCGGTGTACCGTATTAAATGGACAGGTGACCGTTTGGAGGCAGAAGTGAGATGGGGCGGTCTGAAGGACCCTTTTGTTTACTATCTGAACACCTCCATACTAGATCCATATTATACACAGAAATGAGCTCTTTACACCCATTTACTTAGTGGTGGAAGTGACTTCACAACATTGAGCGTGATTTACCTAAAGGTTTTGAAGGATTACAGACTTATTTAACAGCGTAAAGAAACGTAAGGTAATATATAGGTAAATATCTTAGATGCCTATCTTAGGTTTTTTTACAATGTGGAGGAAATTTTCGCTTCATCTTGTGATCAAACTGATGGCATATGTGTCTGCATTAAGTGTAAGCACAAGAGTGCATTTCTGTAAGCATGCTGAATTTGAGGGATATATTCTACTGTAGTTAGTGGTTTTGTTGACCACAAAATGACTCGTCCTTGTAACCCATAGTAGAAAATTAATCCCTGTTAAGATCTTCATAATATGATGGTCGAATGATACTTTGTAAACTGTGCGGCCTTCTAAGAGTTTGACGATCACTGACTTTTGACATCAGATCGGGGCATGTGGCGTTGTTGATGCTATTTGAATCGAATGTTGATCTCAATAAATGTTTTAACTGTTAAACATTGGTGTGTTGTCTTTAATTTGCTGTCCTGTTGAAAATATATGTAATTACCTTTTGCTTACTGACATTGATAAACAGTAGATCAGTTGTGAATGTGACTGGGAAAATACAACTTTATTATAGTTTTGTGACCATGAAGGTTTGTGATATGTCAACGTATACAACTGCGGTCACGTCAGCCGTCTCTCGATTTCACGCGGTCAAGCCAGCTGCTCCAACTTTTCAAGTGCGCTCTTATTACAGACTTTATGGCAAGCGCACAAAAATAAGTGGAAAAGTCAGCACTAACTTACTTAAAGTAAATATGGGCATTATAGCTCAATAATTCCCAGGTCATGTGATCTGTTGGTTCAAAATCAGTGTTGGACAGTAGACTTAAGCCTGCTCTATGACACACACCTCTTTTTTATTGCATTTGGACACATTTAATATAGTTTTAATAAATTTTAATGTATTCCATTCTGTAAATATGAAAATAACATTTTAATGTAGTTCTCATATTTTTTAGAAAATCTTACTGTATTTCACAACCACTTTTTATTTTGTAAACTGGAATTTAACACACGCTTTTATAAGTAAGTTAGTGCTGACTTAATTTCCACTTATTTTGTGCTTGCCATACAGTCTGTAATAAGAGCGCACTTGAAAAGTTGGAGCAGCTGGCTTGACCTGAAATCGAGAGACGGCTGACGGACTGGGGGTTGTAAATGTTGACATATCACAAAAACCTTCATGGTCACAAAACTATAATAAAGTTGTATTTCCTCTATTACATTCACAACTGATCTGTACCTGATGTTTATCAATGTCAGTAAGAAAAGGTAATTACATATATTTTCAACAGGACAGCAAATTAAAGACAACACACAATGTTTAACAGTTAAAACATTAAATTGAGATCAACATTTGATTCAAATAGCATCAACAACGCCACGTGTCCCGATCTGATGTCAAAAGTCAGTGATCGTTGAACTGTTAAAAGGCTGCACAGTTTACAAAGTATCATTCGACCATCGCATTATGAAGATCTTAACAGGGATTAATTTTCTACTATGGGTTACAAGGACGAGTCATTTTGTGGTCAACAAAACCACACACACTACAGTAGAATATATCCCTCAAATTCAGCATGCTTACAGAAATGCACTCTTGTGCTTACACTTAATGCAGACACATATGCCATCAGTTTGATCACAAGATGAAGCGAAAATTTCCTCCACATTGTAAAAAAACCTAAGATAGGCATCTAAGATATTTACCTATATATTACCTTACGTTTCTTTACGCTGTTAAATAAGTCTGTAATCCTTCAAAACCTTTCGTCGTCACGCTCAATGTTGTGAAGTCACTTCCACCACTAAGTAAATGGGTGTAAAGAGCTCATTTTTGTGTATAAAATGGATTCGGGAGGTGTTCAGATAGTAAACAAAAGGGTCCTTCAGACACGCCCCCTCACGTCTGCCTGGACGGTCACCAGTTCATTTAATACGGTACACCGGCAGAGCCTGTTGTCTTTTAGTATAAGCAGCAAAGTTCTACTTCAGATTATTCCATCTCTCATGACAAGAGCAACAAGAATGTCATTATATGACAGTCCGAGGTGGAAGTGAAAGTTAACAGGCTCACTTCTTCTCTCCATTGTGTGTGTTTGTGAACGTCCGCTTTCTACGGAAGCCGTGACAAGAATAAGGACAAGTCAAAACGCGATGAATAACTTTATTTCGAAAGCAAGCGATAAACGCGGCAATAACTATATCGCACACGTTTAGTATCTCGTAAGACGCTTTTAGTATGTCGCGGCGTAAAAACGCGCACAAATAAGTATTTCGAAGACGCGATATGTCGCGGCGACGAATAAGTATCTCGTGCGCACGAGTTATATATTTTGTCCTCTGTGGCACCTAAGGGGCTCCGTAGAAACACAATATGAAAAAGAAGAAAAAATAATGAATAATTCAATAATATATATCTAAACAAAGCAACATGGAGATGTGCAGGAGAGGCCAAAGAAAACTCATAAGGGCTGATCGATTGGCCCTCTTAAAGAAAAGAACAAGAAAAACAGAATTTTCCAACAGTTCAAACAAATAAAATTTGGTCAAACAGAATAATACTTAATTCAATAAGTGCGTTTCCATTACCCTTGGATATGCACAAAAATGTAAATAATGCAATAAAAAACTGGTAATGGAAACACCTGAATTTTGAAAAAGCACTAAAATATCGCTAAGAAGATTTTACACTCTCATGAGGTGGTTTTACAGACGTTTCGATATTCAAATATATCGCAGAAGTGCAATGGAAACACTTTTTCCACAATTATACGTCACAGGACGGTCACATGATCACTTCTCATGGAGTAAATATGGCCCGGTATGTTTGGACTGAGGAGATGGAGACATTTTTTGCCATTGTTCTCGAGAAAAACACAACTGCCATACTAGACAGCAAACAACAGAGGAATGCAGAGTGTTTTAAGGAGACAGAAATGAAATGAGGGAGAAAAGGTTCGACAAGCCTTGGCATCCATCTTCCTGCAGAGAAATTTCACGAGAGTTGCGACGCTCCTGCAAAGAAAAATCTTCAGTGAAAACACATTCAAATTGCAAATATACTTGTCAAAATTTTAGGAATATCACTTTCATTTTGCAAAAAAATGTAATGGAAACCCAGCTAGTGTTAGCAAAGGATAGATGGGAGAAGAGTAGAATAAAAGAACAAATATTATAATGGTCATGATGGTGCACTGGTTAAAGGAAAAGTTCGGTTCCTGCAGCTTTTACATTGTTTCTAGAATGAAGAACAACAATATACTCACCCAGAAGGCTTTCCTGATCCAAACGGTGCTTCGGGAGATATTTAGATCCAAAATCGAGCAGCGGACACCGATATAATGGTAGCCTTTAGGGCATAGATCGCCGCTCCTAAAAACTGCATTAATCGTCCAAAAACTCATGTTTTTCACCAATATTCCATCATGATTCGCGCCGAATGGACGGCCATTGCAGCCTGTGTCTCTCCAGACAGCGCTGTGTGGCTGAACCAACGAGTTTGTTTACATGCTCTTCACAAGATGCGCAGTGCGTGCTCATTGTTTCAGGGCAGCTACAAATCGACTTTCTTCTTCCAGTTTTGTGCAAAATGGACGAATATCTATGGGATGAAGATGTTGTGGAGGAGGACTTGAATATGATGGACGCCCCCAGTTTGGAGCCACAGTATACAGATATACAGATAAGGAAGCGATCGCAACGCCCAGAGAGTACTGCGATGCGCCAAGAGCATGTAAACAGCTCGTCAGTTCAGAGGGTAGTTCAGCCACACAGCGCTGTGTGGAGAGACACAGGCTGCAATGGCCGCCCATTCGGGCGCGAGTCATGATGGAATATTGGTGAAAAACATGAGTTTTTGGACGACACGCAGTTTTTAGGAGCGGCGATCTATGCCCTACAGGCTACCATTATATCGGTGTCCGCTGCTCGATTTTGGATCTAAATATCTCCCGAAGCACCGTTTGCATCAGGAAAGCCTTCTGGGTGAGTATATTGTTGTTCTTCATTCTAGAAACAATGTAAAAGCTGCAGGAACCGAAGTTATCCTTTAATTAATCCAGTTGTTGAAAGTTCATGTTCAGTTTGGAAGAAGGCACAAGTCCAAATTAGATTGGTTAGCCAATCGTTTATTGACAATATGTGAGACAATACAAAAATAATAAAAATACATAGCTGCTGAGGGCTCAGTTCTGCACCTCACCAGACATACAGACAAAGAGCATTGAACAATAGCACACACAAGGTCTTATACACAACAAGATTTGGGCAGTACCAACCTATCTCATGTTAAGATCATGTCTGGTTTCATAAGCTATGTCTGTCAAGAAAGATACACATAATGGCCAGATAAAGGTCAGACTTAAGGCAGAAGTTCAACCAAGAGTTCAATGAAAGTTCTTGCAGTTTCGAAATGGGAAAACTGGCCCCCCAGCCCTTTCCAACTGAAACCACAGTCCTGTCTAACCGCGATTGCACCATTACAATTTATGACACATTTGACCTGTTGAACCCACATGTTTGAACTGATCTGCCCTAACATAATATGTTTGAATAACTGTTAGCATAAAATGACGTCTTTGGACAAATGTTAGCATTAGCTTGTATATAATTATAACACAGTAAAAACTGTATGCTTTGTTTCTTGAATGACTTTAGACTGGTGCTGGTTCTGATGTGACTTGGTAAACTGTTCCAACAGCGAGGTCCATGAAATCTAATTCAGAATTGAAAAAATGTTGTCCTGAAACAGGTTGGATGAAGATTATCGGCTGATCTTGTATTGTGATGAGTTTGGAAGTTAAAATGAAATAAATTTCAGAAATAGACAGGGAGTAAGTAGTTAACAGACTTAATTTGGTAGAAAAGGAGCAAAGCCTGGGCCGACACTAAAAAGAGGTCAACTCTGCAAAAAGAACTAAAGCTACAACCTAACAAACATAATCAAACAAACCAGAGTGAGGCTGGGGGTTTAATTAGACAACATAAACACAAGGGGGGGAACTAAGGTGACTACAAACAAAGCACCACTAGTGATGGGCTCAGCTTTTTCACTTATGACTGTTTGAATGTCTGTACCTGATGTCTGGTATGTCCCATCTGTGAACAGGGAGGAGTCGTTCAGAAGGGGATGGCTCTAATCTTTACATTTGAAACAACTGAGGCTGATCCAGTTCCCACAATTGTACTACCCAGATCTGACCCCAAAAACAAAGTTTAATCATGCACTGAAAACTATGATGACACCATTTTATTTTCCACAGAGCTTACACTACAGAAAGCCGAGCTGGTGGTGGGGTCCTAATCCCTCCTACTGTATCATCCAAACACTCCACTCAGTCCTGCTTGAAGAGTTTCTGGCTCAGAGGAATTTTATGTTTACAGCTCGGACAAAGAGGACTGTCGACCTTGTCTGTTTTTTTTGGACACACTGAGTCTGTGAGGAGAACTAATAGAACTCTGGCAGCCTGTGCCACCATGTGCCCCTCCATCTCCTCCCCACTGCCAGCCATGTTGGTCCTCGCCAGCAGCAGAAGGTGCGCCTGCCCCTCTCCAGCTCTGACAAGCAGACGAGGAGGAGAGGAACCGAGGGCCCCGGTGAGTGATGACGGTAGCGCAGGCTGATGGACAGAGGTGTTAACCCCGTCGCTGGGTGGGGGGGAAGCAGCGTTCTTGTTTACACACACCGCGGCCCCATTCTCACCTTGTCTGTCAGGGAAACATCCTATCTGCCGTCTCTTATCTGGCTGGTGAGGTGAGACAGCCAGCTCCTCTGCCAGAGAGACCTGCTGCAGCTTCACATCTCCATAAATCATTTCCCCCTCCATACCTTGATTTTTATGTTATTTTCCTCTTCTCTGCCCCGGGTACACCTCTCCACTCGTCCTTTTGTCCTGAAATGACTTCCACTTGTACACACTTTGAACACATTCCAATACAGGCTTACAATGACCCTCAGCTCCTGTGCATCCATGGTGGCACTGAAGTGTAAAACTGTAATATAAAAAGTGTCCTTGACATCCAAACTCAACATGACAACCAGATTTTTTTTCTGTAATTTAAGCAGGATGGCCTGTTTATGTAACAATGGCATCATACAATTCTGCAGGAGAGATGTGTCTTTAAAGTCAATGATAAACCTACTTCGTCCTTGTGTGTGTAATGTGTTCACCAGAAAGCCATAGCCAGTAGACATTTTTAAATTAAGAAAAAAGCAAAAAAAAAAAGTCCATTTCTTTTTTTCACCAAGACTGAAACCTGTCATCTCCTAAAAGGCATACATGATGTTGATAAATTTGATGTTTTTCACTTACCAGAACAATAAGACAGAAACATGTAGTGTAAAAATATTTAAAAAATGGATGCCTATGTTTGATTGATTTATAAATTATTTTAAACTGAAAATAATCCATTTTATTTTATCTAAAAAGTGACCTCAAAGGGGTTAACCAACATTTTTATTTTGTTTTCCTGTCTTGCCTTACTCCCGAGTCTGTAACAAGCAGATAGACACCATTGTTTTGACTGTAAGTACAGCAACAAGAAGAACAGGCAAAACTCACACACTGCTAATTAGCTTAGCTCAAACACTGGGAGTCAGTGGGTAGTATTAGCCTGCCTCTGCCTACAGTCATCAGATAAACTCTTCAGCATGTCTAAACAGTCATTTGTGCTTGTTGTGACGTTTTGTTAGGTGTCTATTTTTAGACTAAGATTAACACTGTATGTAATTTTCTTAAAACTAAACAGTAAGGTGCATGTGCAAACCACCATGAATGTGCTTGTAAGTAGGTCAACAAAACAAAGCACCAACTTCATGAAACTTGTTGTCGGCTTTAAATTCAAAAGTTCAGTTGATATTTGCAAAAGAATTTGGAGCCCATCAGTTTAAACATCACATATCTTGTCTTTGTTGTATATTCATTTGAATAAAGGCTTAAAGGATTTGTAATTCTACAGACCAACTTCAAAGTTTTTCACAAAACGTAAGTTCACTCGATAAAAACACACTATGGGTTCATTGTTGAGGAAGTAAACTGAGCTCATAAAACATGCATATGTTTGATCATTTGTTCAAAATCATCACTAGTAGATATTTTTTACCTGGCCCCTGCAGGAACAGCAACAGGATCCTAAAGGAGTGTTCACACTGAACACAACTGACGCGACCTCGGCGACCACTCTCCATGCAGAGTCAACGTACATCTACAATTGGGAGCAATCAGGCGCAACCAGATCAACGTGACCTGGGAAACTTGGTTGCACTAACAGGTCGCTTGGAGGCGCGACCAGGTTGCATCGCTCAGTCAATAAAGTTGAGAAATTTGAACTTTTTATGCAACATCGCATGGACTGTTGCATCTAAAGGTGTGTGGCTGTGCTGCAACAGCCAATCACTGTTGTGTGGTTGTGTGAAAACACACACAACAACTGATTTTGTTCCAGATCACAGAGTGACAACCCAGTCCATGTGGGAACATTAATCACTACATTAGTTCTACCTTATTCAACAAAAGTGGTGGTTCTCTGCTGTCTTGTCCTTCTTCTTCCGTATCAGCTGCAGTGTTTTACTGTTGAGTAAAAAGGATGCAGTTGAAATGATGTCAGCCAATACATATAAATTTATGATCTAGGATTTGGTTGCGGTGAAACTGAAGCGAGCATAATGTCCCTTATCGACCTGATGGTAACAAAATGAGTTACTTTATTGACAGTCAATGTGACATCTCAGTCACCCAAGTCTCGTTCAGTGTTCATTTACGTGCACCAGTCCCATAAAAAACGTATCAAAAGACAACTCTGCAGGAGGCAGATGAAGCAAACAGAACACAGGATGTTTTTAAAGAGCCTGAGCACTTGAAATGGCAGCATGGATGAGCTGTTATGTTATGTTGTTATGTTGATGGACAGTAATTCTGGATATAGATATCAAGGAGTGAGGGGGCGAGAACAGAGAGATTAGATGAGAGGAGTCCCAGGAGCCGAACACTTTCACAAACTGATGATTGCTATTGTGGGAGGCCTAAGTGGAGAAATTGATGAGCGGCAAAAGGTGAGGACTCTAAAAAGCTCATCCATCTCGCATCAACTGCAGAGTGGGACTTCCCTTTTCAAATTAAATATGACCAATTTTTGAGAAGCGTCATATGGATTGGACAGGGAGGCGAATAGAAAGGAGATGCTTTCTGCTTAAGTTATGATGTTGTGGATGATTTGAGGAGCTATTTCTGAATGCATGGATGCTTTTATGAGTGCATATCTAGAAATGTATTTTTGCTCACATACGTTTTTTTTATTCCTTTTCCTCAGCACTTGAGCTTGTTGAAGCGTACAGGCCTGGCAGGATCTCAGGTGACTAACTGCACACTGAGCACGTCTACCGCTGCTCGAGATGTGCTTCAAAGTATGTACAGAGTGAGCGTTTCTTGTCAAATGACTGAGCCTAAGCAAAAGTCAATTTTGTGGTTTTTATAAGACATGAGGTGGAAATGTATCGATTCTTGTGGGAGGAAAGTGGGATACTGAGACTGCAAATAGTACAGAAATGTGAATAGAGATAAATAAAAATAGGGTGTCAACCACAGCAGATACTTGACACAGTGGAAAAATGCTGTTCACTGTGACTTTAAAAAAACACAAGGTACTGTACTGACTAGGAAGAATACTGCATTATTCAGTCTATTAAATACTGTGTCATCTGAAAAGGTAATGCTCCTGTAAAGTGGTGCAACTACTGGTTAAAAGGGTGCTTGAGCTTATGTCTCTAGAAACTTGACCTAAAGCTTTTAGAATCTTAATAGAAACTCAAAGTCAAATGTGCAATTAGGCATCCTGGAAATATTAAGAGAGAAAACCAACTCTTAGTGTGAGAAATTCTTATTTTTAAACAGCTTACTTTACAGTTCAGAAGATTTTTCGGGACTATGTGGCAGGAACAACTACAATGGAAAAGTTTAGGGCCTAGTTACACACCAGTGTTTTCACCAGCGACGGAAAGGTTTGTCCTTTACGTTTTCAATAGTGCTCTGATTTCACACAGAGACAGTTTGAAAATGATATGCATTCACACGGATCTGAGAGAATGACGGAAAACTCTGTAGTATGCATGCCAGGCCAGTGGTTGGCGCTGTAGATTTGTAGTGAAACAGCTGTGTCAGACTGCCCACAAATGTTTTCTATTGGGGACAACTTCTCAAACGACTATGGCGAGTATACACACAAGACACTTTTTGGACAACAGATCAACTTTTACCCATGGACAATAATCCATTTTTTGTCTAAAATCCTTGATTATTTTATTAATGTAAATAATAGATTTACCTTCGAACACTCATCCTGTGCATTCTCAGATGGGGGTGAAGAGGCAGCAGATGGACTGGTCTCAGTTACCCAATGCTTTTATTACAACTCGAGTCAAGAATGTGCAGTACAGAGGATCCGGGTTCAAATTATGTCAAGCATACACTGCTGAGGTCAGTTCACCAAGTCTGAACCCCGACTATCTGTCCCTGAACCAGAGTCCTGCACTGGGTCGGGTACCCGTGGGTACCCGACGGGTACCCGCAAAAACAGCTGATTTGCGGGTGGTTTTCAAAAACTTTTTTTTTCCCGGGATCGGATCTGGGTGGAATAAATAACATGCGGGTTCGGGTCGCGGGTTTTAGTTTGACACATCAAAATTAATATAAAATAATAATAAATACAATAAAATAAAAATGTAAGTTGTAAGCTGGTTGTAAGGCTGTGACCATATAGACTGTAAAAAACATGGACCTCATGTGGCTGGGCTCAATGAAGCCACCACGACAACAGCTCCCCCTGGTGACTGGCTGCAGTATAGGTCAACTCTCCATCTCCCCCATTCATCTGAACGGAGCCATAGTGAAACTTCAAAAAATTATTACACCTCATAGAAATATTTTCCCATCCGTATGCTGTGGTGATATGAAAGTTTTATTGGGCTGCGTTTTTTCCAAGTCCTCTTTTTTCTGAAAAGTTTATTTTTTATTAGTTATTACAGTTTAAAAATAACCGCGGTTTACGGCAGCTTCACAATGATTGTGTACGGCGTATGCTGCGGGGTGTTGCGACCGTTTACGACAGCTGCGTCCGGATTATGGCCCAGATTCTCCACTGGCTGCACAATGGCAGCGCCCTGACGGGGGATATTCTGGCTTCAAATCCGTTATATGGTGGAGGGCCACGCTATCCAGTTCTTGTAATACATCCATGGCTGTGACATGATCACGGCTCGTACCTGCTGAGCGTCGCTTAAGTCTGGACAGAAAGTAAGTCTACTATTACACATGTAAAGGTCCTTTAAAGAGATTAAAAGTTTAAAAGCATTAAATGTAAAAAACGAGTGATTTTACAGTTGTTCAGGAGAAGATCACAGAGGATTGATGATGGGGCTGAAGTCAGGCTTTTATTGGAAGAGTTGCTTCATTCAGGTGCGTTGTTTACTCACTGGCATCTGAACTATGGCGATATACCGTTCAATTTTCAGACAATATGACCCAAAATGACTACTTTAAATACGGGTCGGGCTGCGGGTTGTGTTTCAACGGGTCGGATCGGGTTGCGGTACTAATGATGCTGATGCGCAGGTTTGCGGTTCGGGTGCGGAATTATACGTCCCCGGGGCGGGGCGGGGCGGGGCGGATGTTGAAAATTGGACCCGTGCAGGACTCTGCCCTGAACCCTTTTAGAAGCTAACAATTGTTTTCTAATATTGAAATGTGAAGTCTTTGGGTGTTGTTGATTTCTCATTGGTTCACATTCTTTATTTATGCCAGCCTCCAGGCTGCGACAATCGTCTTTTCCATTTGTTATTATTTCTCTTACATCGATCACCACGTGGTCTTGTGTGACTCTCCATCTGAAAGATACATGTTAGCTCACACCCATCTGCCTCACCACTGATCTGACTCCTCTGGTAACCCTGTGTTCTTGTGTTGCTCTCATAATATACAAACACGTCTCTTCTGACAAATACTCTCATGACCATGACATTTCTGCTGTTATTACTTTATAAGCATCAGCATTATACTTTCTTGTGTGAATATTATCATTTATCTATCTTATCATTTGTACTGAGTGATCTTCTGCCTCTTAGGAGTTTTTACCTTCTCTATTTCTTCTACACACACAGCCTGCAAATGAGCATGATTAATAAAACGCTTCAGTCATACTTATACTATACTTGCATAGAACTACATTTCTGTAAAATATACATGCTTGTATAATGAAATGACATTTACTTTCCTTCAACATAGCACCTCATTTCTCCCTTTTCCTGAACTTTTCTCCTCTGTTTTACAGGTACTGTCCCTCATTTTATACATTTTCAACTTTTCTCATTTATACAGACACCTGAACTGCTCCCTTCCTCCTAATTTTCTCTCTGTCCATGTTTTAAACACTCCCAGACTTCTAAGCGTGTCACATCTAAAAAGGACAGGTGCATCCGTCAAAGCCTGATCATAGCGAGCGTTGACGTCAATCATTTTACTGAGCTGAGAGGTGTGAAACGATGTGCTGTTTCAAGTGGAAAATATATGATTCACTGCCTGATGCCCTGACGTGATGAGTGTGGACCGCAAAAAGGAACCTCAGCTGAGAATCCAATCCTCTCTCATTTACTGAAACTTTGCTGTTGAGAATTGTTATAAATGGAAAAGGGTCCTGTCACACCAACCATGGCTGAACTTTTTTATTATCTCTGCTTTTGAAAGCCCCCATCATTTTTCACCCAAATAGTGAAACAGAAGATCAAACGGGGCTCATAAAGGAGCAAGCCACATTTTTCATTGTGAGATTTTAAAACTTACTGCAAAAGAATCATACCATTTTCTCAAGTGAGGCTTTTCATTGAGTAAAGCTGAACATTTTCATTTAAAAATAGATCTAAATATGAAAATAAACACCCCAAAGACTACAGAAACAAGACCTAAATATTTTGCAAAGCAGGAATAATGCACTCTTTTCTGTTCATGATAAAACATGTGTCCATAAATGTCCTGCCAGTTTATTAAATTTAATGGTTTTCAAATAAATACTGTGTGCAGCACTCTATTAAATGACAAATAAATAAAAAAGAGCTGAAAAAATACTTTGGATTCCCTGGTTTGTCGTTTTTGGCCTTGTAGTCAAACTATTGGTATGACTCTTCCTCCGTTTAAATGTTTTGTGCAAAAGTAAAAATATATTACAACTAGAAAAATACTCAAAGAATGCAGACCTCCTCCAAGCAGCTCAGTTCCACCCATAAATTATGATTTCCACCCAACATTATAGTCCTATATTTGTTTTATATGCACATTGTGGAATGAAAAATATCAATCAAGAAGTGTGATTATTGTCGACAGAAATGTCATCCAACAGAGTGACCTTGTCCGTAGAAGGTCTAGTAACTTGTTGACAAACCAATTTGCTGCTGGTGTTGTGGGTGCCGCGGTGATTCCAATGGGCGATGTATCCAGCATGTCAGTTGGAGCAAAACCATGGTGCTTCGATGCACGGCGCAAGTCTTGTCATCCCTGTTTTATTTTAAAATCACTAACCCTTGTCTCTCATTACAGATTGTGTTTCCTGCCCACCCATCTCTGTCTCCCTGATGCTGATTCCCTGCACCTGCTTCACTTGTGTCTGATTACCCATTTTGAGCATTAACACCCCTCTTCACCTCTGCTTCTTTACTAGATTACATTTAGGCTACGTTTACACATACACGGGTATTTTTAAAAACGGAGACATTTCCCTTCGTTTGTGCCTTTCATTTACACGCAAACAGCGAATTCGCCTCGGAAAACAAATCTTTCTAAAAACTCCGGCCAAAGTGGAGATTTCGGAAAACTCAGTTTTTGCGTATTCATGTAACCTGAGAAAAACTGAGAAATACACATGGAAATACAGGCTGAATCTCAATCTCCTCCCTGAACCCTGAGCCCTGAGCCCTAGACATTATATACGTAGACGCCTCACTACGTGCTGGACAGCATCGGGCGTCGCCGCCATATTGGAGGGGTCTCTTCACTCTGGTCTAGCACAAGAAACAAGTGGAGTGAACGCATTAATGCTCGTGTTGCATTGAATATTCTTAAAGCACACAAAAACAAAAATACGAAAATAATAATAATAATAATAATACTGTTGTTGTTGTTACTATTACCATTACTATATTACCATTATTACATAATCATCAGACTTACTCATTTATTTTCTTGATCCCCTTCTTATTATTGTATATATATAATTGTAATTATTATTATTATTATTATTTTCATATTTTTGTTTTTGTGTGCTGTGAGAATATTCAATGCAACTATTTCAGGCACAGGCACATTTACTTGCGCTCGCACACACAAACCAGACTTCTTATATAAATCACGTTGACATGTGTATTAAACTTTAAATATGTTTATACTCAGCTGTGTTGGAATAAAACTAAAAAAAGTCATCTGCTTTCAATATTGCGCTTACTGTCACTTTAGGCTGCACAAAATACGAGCATAAATGCTCACTCGACATGTTTCTGGTGCTAGACCGGAGTGAAGAGACCCTCCAATATGGCGGCGACCGATCGATGCGCTTCCAGGCAGGCCGCAATGAGGCGCTTCACGATATATATGTCTATGGTGGTCGCCGATATGAGGCTTCTGATTGGCTTGCATGGCTTTCTCCTTCTTCCTACACTGCCACCCATAGGCTTGGCGAAGTTATGACGGGCGCCGACAGCGATTTATGCGCGGTTGATGTCGACGAAACTTTTTGAAAAACGATGTGTAGGTATCGATGTTATTTTGAAAAACGAAGGGAGGGAAATATTCGTTTCTCAAAATACCTGACTACGTGTAAACGTAGCCTTTGTGTCATTGCTTTCCAGCATTCTTCCTCATGTCTGTTTGATTCTGATATGTTTGCTATTCTTTTCCTGATGATTTTTGATTCCTTTGCCTGTCTTTGGAATGGGTCTTTCACACTGAAACCTGTTGTTGATTAACGTTTTTTGGACTTGTAGACTTCTGAGTTGTGCTTTGGGTCTCCCCCTGGTTCAGTTGTTACACCTAGAATGATTAGAACAAGGAAGAATGATTATATTCAGTCTGTCTGCATGACAACCCCACCCTTCATTGTGAAAGAAAGTTACTTAACGACTCTATTGTTTTTGCTGGGAAAATATTAAAGCACCACACCTTCTATTTGCATCAGCATGAGACCAAGCTAAAACTGGGGACACCTGTGTCATGTAGACCTGTCTACATGTCTGTCAGACTGTCATTATAAATTATTTTGAGAATAAAACATGTCTTCAACCCTTACTTTTAACATATTTAGTCCTTCGCCAGTGCCACAATCCTCTTCCATACTGTGATTTTGACCATAAATATTAGTCCGACCTTTATCTAATCCAAATATTTAGATTCCTTGACCATGAAAACATACCATTAGCAACTGGATTCATAAAGATATCTATTTTAGTTCAGTAGTTATTCACAGAAATCACATTTTTCACCATGGTGGCCAGACGCTGATCCAGATCAACACCAAAATCGAATCAGTTCTTCCTTTTCCCATGCTGAACATTTCCTGAAAATTTCATCCAAATCCATCCATAACTTTTTGAGTTATTTTGTTCACAGACGGACAGACAGACAACCAAACTCTCCCGAAAACATAACCTCCTTGGCAGAGGTAATAAACTACATCTTGTTGGCATATATAAGACAGGAGGCGTTGAACATTTTGAACTTATGGTTTGAGGCTGTCATTGCTGCGTTTATGTGAATATCATTGTCGTGATCTTTTTTTAATTGCAAGTCAACACCACACATTTCAACACCATAGCATCCAAGAACCCTGACAACAGGTCAGGCAAAAGGAGGCCTCCATCCAGGGTAATGATCATTAAGGAAGTTGGCTCTTGACATAAGCAAGTAGTGATAATGATCAATTAAAGAGACCAGTTTCAGTGTTATAGCAGTGGAAATGTGGACATTTTGCTACTGCTGAGAACAACAAAAAAAGGACCGACACTGATGTTATATGCAGGGGAAGTGTTTAGAGGATATGAGATGGGAGAAGACCTGTCTGTGTCTACTGATGTCAACTTTTAGACAGAGATCTGCAAGAACTTTTTTGTTAACTGTTAAAAACAAAAATGTACAACTCATCCAATATAAAGTCATCCACAGAATATTCTACACCAGGGGAAAATTACACAAAATGGGTCTTAATGCAGAATTGCTCACAAAGCACAGTGGACACTTATATGCATGCTCTCTGGCACTGCACAGCCGTTTGGTGAATTTGGGTCCAAATTCTGTATCCTAGGAGACTGACAGTTCTTCAGCTCCAAAACCACACATCTGTAACACTTTTCACAGCTCCAGCTACTGCCAAGAAAACAACCCTCCTAAAGTGGAAAACAAAAAAATGACAGCTCAGTCTCACACAATGGAGAAACCTTTTATATCCATTAAAAATGATGCCACTGTCATCAATAAGACGAAAGAATCTAACAAAAACAGGCCCATGGTAAATTAACTAATACAAACTTTCGTCTAACACTGTAACATTTTTGCCTCGATGCCTTGAATCTGTTTCTCTGCTCATGCAGGCAGAGACTGTAGAATCAATTCAGAGTTGTTGACAACATGTTGAACTGGTCAATTACCACAGTTCAGACTGGTCAACCAATCAGAGCAGGCTGGGCCCATATGAAGAAGAGAGCCTTTAATGCCGGGCGGACACTGTGCGATTTCGAGGGGATTTCACCACGATTTTGCCGTCGCAGACCACGCTGCGTCATCGTGGAAACATCGTAGCGTCGGGATGTCCGGTCGGGAGGTCGTAAGCCGTACAGTGTGAGAATACTCACGAGGAAGGATTAATTGCTGCTACGTTCTAACGATAATGCTGCGACCTCCCGATCAAACTTCTGGCATGTCAGAAATTTTCGCCGTAGCTCGTACAGTGTAAGTGGTGTTACGTCATGATTCTACGTTCATTCTACTTCATCATAACGTTATCGACTACATATGAGGAATTTGCCGGGGCAGTATGGTGTTTAAAAGCAACATTGACTGGCTAATGCTAACGTGAAACTATCATAGCTACTGTAAAACAATATATAGTTTAACATTAACGTTACCTCAAGCTCCTGATGAAGGATGGACATCCCATACCGACCACGTCTCCTCAGCCATTCACGTACCCAAATCCTTTTCTTTTTTTTTTAGTTTCAGCGCACAAGACAGCACACACAACTGCAACAACTTGCTGCCTGCCCGCCATCTTGTTGTCAGGCACGCTGTGGTTGTCATAGGAACTAGGAACCTTTGTTTTTCGTTGTTCACACTCAAGCACGTCGTGCCGTCACACGCCGACTGGCGCTGATGACGCTGACAATTAGTCGTGGTTGTCAATGATCGTGGATGACAGCAGTCGTACGTATGAGCACACATGTCGTAGGGTCAAATAGAGTACGAGTGACAAACCCGGTCGTGCAGTGGGAGCATTTCCCCGACAGTCAGATTTCTAAAATCGCACAGTGTCTGCCCGGCATAAGGGGCAATAACTCCAGAACAGCACCCCTCATAGGTGTCAGGCATAAAGTCATCAAGAAAAAGGACTCAAAGGGAAAGGTATCTGTCAAAAAGGTATTGTAAAAAGGTCGAATCCTGGGCGAATCAGGTGAAAAGGCATCTGGAAGACATAGTCAGTCTGGCTCCTGAAAAAGGACAAAGACAAGAAGACACAGGGCAAAGCACTGAACTGACCGATTAACCACAGTGTAAACTTGTCAACCAACCAGGCCAAGCCAGGCCACGTGGGAAAGTGAGCCTTCAGGAACTCTAGCAGAGCATTTCTCACAGGCTGAAAATATTGCTGGATCAGGGAAACTCAGTATGCAGTATGTTAAAACAGGATTTTTTTTGTCCTTTTATTATTAAGATGGACTCTTTAAGGCCCCTTCACTGTGTGAGCCCAGTGGTCAACTCTATGGTGATTGGTCAGTTCAGTGACTCTGGTGTAACAGGGAGCAGCAAGCTAAGTCTTCACAGTGGCCCCTTTTACATGGTTCAAAAAGTCCTATTGACAATCAGATTGAAAGATCAATCAGATTAGAAATGTCTCATGTAAACAACTTAGCCAATCTGATTCACCCGGATCTGATTATATTTCGGATCGGATTGTAAGAGGTAGTCCACGCCGATTGATAATCCGCTCCATGCTTCATGTAAACAGCTGAGTGGAGTGGACTGGGTTGATAGAGCGATTTTTCGGTCTGCACAGGCGCTCCCTAGTATGTAAGAGACACGTAGTGACGTACGCAGAGCGTGGCCAAACAAACATGGCGAACAAATAGAAGACCTGGACAGTGGAGGAAACAAACTTTTTAATACAACAAAACATGAGGTGGATCCATCTTTCTAGAGGTAAACAGGAAGCAGGAAGTGCACCTCTTCTTCTCTTACACATTTGCAGGTAGTGGCAGAGTGACCGCTTGTGCATGTCAAAAAAAATAAAAAATAAAAAAATACAATTAGATTCAGCTGGGGCCATGCAAATGCGGACTGAACATGGATCTCTTCACTCAAAGTTCATGTATACAGATTAGTGCTGTCAGATGATTAAAAAATAATCTAATTAATTACCGGATTTATAATTAATTAATCTAATTAATCACATTTTAATCTAATATCTGCCTAAAGTACCCAAATAAAGAATTTGAATTCTAGGCTATTATAAAATTGTAGTGCAGGACTAATCAAATGAATACACTAAGAAGTGAAGATTTGTAAATCCACTTTTTTATTGGTGACTAAATAAAACCAAAGTCAGGGCAACTTGTCCAGAAAATTCTAAGCTCAATTAGGCAACTCAAATTAGACTTTAAGTGTGTTTCATAAATCAAATTCAAAATAAGAAAAAGGTCGAGGACATCCAGCAAAACAATTAGGCCTGATGCATTATTAAAGAATGTAGTACAAATATAGATAAATAAATTCAAAAATAAAATAAGACTAAGTCTTAAATAGGCCATTCCTGTTGTCACCTGGGCTTTGTTTGGTTTGACTAGAGATGCATGTGTGAAGTGACGTGCCACTGCCATGTACGGGTCCTCCAGCTGGACAATATTAAAATGTTTGTGTGCTATGATTAATCTTGCGATTAATTTTTTTAATGCATTAATTTGCGGTGTAATTAATTAATCTAATTAATGCACTAAAGTGACAGCCCTAATACAGATCGAATCAGATTCACTTAAAGGTGCCATCAGCGATCTTCTCATCTAATCTAATGCACTTTTTGTCAAAATCACTGTATTTCTCCTCTCCATCCACAAGATGTCACCACTGACAGCATGTTGAAAAAAAAGTCTGGTTTCAATACACAGCCTTGGCTCTGAATTTCAGCAGGTAAATACTGTGGCTCGGGCCGGGTCACCAAAACAGAGTACACCCCCCCACATCCAGGGGGCGATCATACTCATGCGCAGATCAGACAGAGGGGGGAGGGGGAGTCGTAGGTTGCATAGCATGCGCAGTTAGCGTAAGAGAGAGATACAATATGTGCAGTAGCAATGGCTGAAAAACAGCCCAAAAGGAAAAGGTCAGAGGAGTGAAAAGTGAAAAAGAAGGGCTATGACCATGAAAGAGTGAAGACCCTGGTCAACATTGGTGTTGCTTTCCGGCGGTGGAGGGAACTCCGCCGATTGAAAGACCTGAAAACGGACGCGGATGTCGCCGTTTTTCTGCTGGATAGGTAAGCAACATTAGCTTTGTGCTGCTTCACGAAACAGTAACAGTTTACAGTTGTAAAATTACTAGAATAATCTCATAAATTTACGAGAATAAAGTCATCTTCTAAATCAAACTAGGAAACATCTACTTGGGTATGAAAGATATTCACAGATTTGGACTTTGCAGCTCAATAACTCGTCAACAAAAGAACGTAGTTCCAAATCCGACCCCTCTTTTTGATCACTGTAATGAAGACTGTGAGCTACTAGCTTGTCTTCCACCAAACGAGCCATCAATACGCTGCAGCTGATAGCTCGCGGCTTAGGGACCATCGGCAAATTTCCATATCGGAGGACTAGTGTGATAGAAAATTGAATAACTTCCCCATACTGAGTGAAGTCTTCAGAATTCAAAATGACTTAATTCTCGTAATTTATGAGATTATGCTCGTAATTTTACAACTTTATTCTTGTAATGTATGAGATTATTCTTGTAATTTTACGACTTTATTCTTGTAATTTATGAGATTATTCTCGTAACTTTACAACTTTATTCTCATAACATTCCTTTTTTTTTAGTTTTCAACGTGGCCCTAATCCTCTGTCATAGGTTTGTATGAGATGCCATGTCAAAATACTTTAAACAGTAAGAAGTACTAGAAAGCTTATTTTTAGCTAAGTCTATTTACTGTGTTATCATTTAATACAGGACCCAGCCCCCTTTGCTTGACCCAAAGGGGGCTGTGCTCCGCAGTATGTTTCAAGGACGCGGCGCTTTCGCGTCCTGGTGGAATTTGGGGGTGAATCTTTTATAAGAGCTACCCCAAAATCAGGCTTTTGGCTGCAACAATCACAAGAATCTAGACTATTTTGCCAGTCCTTAATCTTTTAAAGTCTAATTTTGAAGTCGTTTAAGGGATTTGGAGTCCATACTTAAAGCTGTATTCAAATCTAAGGACTGTCTTTGGTTATGAGGAAAAAAAGTGAGTATGTAAATGCTCTCCCACAGAAAGAATAGCACAGGGCGCTGTTATATTTTTAGTAATGCATCTGGATCAACCTGGCTGGTCACCATAATGAGGCGAGGGAGATGGAGACTCCTTCTTTCACAGGTCAACGGACTGACAAAGCCTGGTGCCCTAGTCTAAAAGTCGTGAGTTGTCTGCTGCCTGCAGTCCTTCTGCTCTGACTGGATCTGTACAGGTCTGATCTGTATTCTCCTCCACCAAGCTCTGGCCCCTCTCTGTTCAGTATGGGCCTGCTGTAGCCTCGCCGCCATCACCTGGCACGGCAGAGTTCATTCTCAGTGTGTGTTTTTATCAGCGACCCTCGGGGGCTTATGTAATTGCTCAGTGCTGATGAGAACGGCCCTGGCTCAAATACCATCTCATATCGCAATTACACCGGTGGAAGTGTAGGGAGAAAACAGAAAATAAAGAAAGTGCCCAATGTGGCATTGCAAGAGAAAGACTGCAGCCCTGTCTCCTCCTGCTGAGGCGCAGCGGGCTGATAGAGGTGTAAAAGTCAGCCATCTCCTTGGGGATGAAGAGTCTTTAAGCTGTTAATCCCCCCGTCTGTGGATGATTGAGGGGAACATGTGACATTTGAAGTCTTTAATGTGAAAGTTTCCGAGGCTGGCAGCAACGGTGTCGCCCTGCCATGACAATAAAGGAGGTAAACTTTCAGATGAGCTTGCCGTGGCATGGTCAGAGGAGGTAGTATTACAAAAAAAAATTTAAAACCGTGCTGGAGGAATATGGTTTGGTGACTTTGGAGCCTACTGAACGTTTCTGAGGGCAGCTACATTAGATCATCTGCATTAGTTGATCAGCAGAAGTTGGCAAATCTGGTAAAGAGCCATGATAACTGAAAAGTGTACGTATTAAGACTTCCTTAGATCTCACAATTAGTCATCAGACTTTAGATCAGGGGCCTCATTTATAAAGCTGGCTTACGCACAAAAGAAAGCATATGCCACTTGTAAGCGATGTTTGGGATTTATAAAAAAAAATAAAATAAAATTAACTGGAGAATGAGTGCAACTCCAGGGCAGCTCTGACCCTGCAGTACACAGAAAATCTGGACAAACGGGAAACTGTGACCACAACAGTAGAAGGATGAAATTGATGCCACAGGGAGTTTGCGAACGCATGCCCACGCGCCCGCATGCCCACATGGCCTATATTGTTGAACCTATTATGTTCTCTCTTTGTGAAATAAACCTTACATATTATTTTGAAATTCATTCACATAAACAATAGGGTGACAGCACTAACCTGACACACCAGACGGACAGTTCCATTTATCAACCACCAAAATATTTCACTAGTACATCTGGATAAGAGACAAAGTAGAACCTTCAAAAACAACAGCAGTTTGTGATTGGACAATCGTTTGTCTCATCACACTCACCACAGACCAATCCACATCAAGCAACCCTGCTACATATGACGTACTGTAGCAGCTCATGCTGTTGTTAGACATTTGCTTAAACTACCTTAGGTTATTGTCTTACATTTAATTATACCATACATATGTATCATTTAACACTCATATGTGACATGAACCTTGTCAAAGACAATCACTACCAAGTTTTCTGAGGAGAGCAATTTCTACTTTTTTTCTTTTGTGGCATTTGTAATGTCTAAACTGTGCCCACCCATTTAACTCGACCTCCCACTGAAAATTTCAGTTTTGCTTGTTTTCCCTCTTGGTCCATTGTGAAATTGGTATCTTTGAACATTCATTATTCCACTCACCTGACCTTTTATAATGTCTGCTATATGGGCAGGCAAAGAGTTCTTACCTGCAACAATTTTAGATTAGACATGGATTTCCTGTGTCTATGGCATACACCAGCTATAGTGATCTTTCCTACAAACAGTTTTATAAATCAGGTCCCTGGTCCCAGAAAGTCTTCATGCGTCATACCCTATCCTTTCTTGTGAATGACTAAGGCTGCGTTCACACAGCACTAAAAATGGTCAAATCCGATAAGTTTTCATTGCGATTTGGCCTTGCGTTTACACTGAAACGCGTTGTTGTTTTATCTGAAAACGGTAACTTTTGAAAACAGGCTCCGGAGTGGAGAATTTCCAAAACGCTCTCCATTCAGCTCCGTGTAAACTCGCATCAGAGCGTTTCAGGGTGAAACCCTGACCTAACCGCATGCTCAGTACTCTTTCAGATGAAGGTTGTGCACGCATACCAGGAACAACAACAGCTTCGGCCGTCTGCTGAGTAACGTGTCTGAGCCTCTTACCGTGCTCGGTTTGTCATCCAGACAAAAGGTCTATTGTTGCCCCAGCTTGTATGGAACATGTAGGCATCAAATTCAGCACTTGTGAATATTTGCAAAAAAAATAATCCAATGAATCATCTGAGCAGAGATTGATATCTTGCATGTGTGCTCAATGGAACAAAGGTCAAAAAGGATTTGCCAATTTTTTCAGCTCTTGCATCTTTCATTAAACTGTGTGAAAAACAGATTTTTTGCCCAAAAGGATTGTACAATGGCCTGACTGCCACCTCTGAGAACAATAGCAAACCTTTAAAACTATAAACAGAGTCAACCCAAAAATGGAAATGTATTCATGTAAGTAATATAAGATCTTCCATGACAGCTGACCCAAATGTTCCCTCCCACAGCAAACATTTAGCCCTCACTTAAAGCTGTGGTCTACGATTTACAACCGCAGCCTGCCCCCCCTTCCCTCACCTCTCCCCTCCGTGTTCCAAGATCCCGCCCCCAGCTCGTGGCGCCTCATATAAGCCCCCTCGGACAGAGCTATGAGCGACTAGCATAATATATCAGCAGCAAACTCAATCAAAAACAGCTCAGCTCAACTGAAAGTATCAAACACGACAGACATCTCCATTATAACACACAGCAGTAGCCATTTCAATTGGACCGGCGGCAATGCGGGTCTGGCGCCGCCAGAGCGGAGCCGACTGTGGGGGAGGATTTATCTTTCTCCGCCTGTCCTCCACAGCTCAGCTTACAATGCTAACGATTAATGGCTAACAGGCTAACCCGCTCCGCTACAAGTCATTAGCCAGGCCAGGCACAGACTAACCAGAGTTATTCAGCAGACATCTCCCACTGTAGTAAACAAAGCCATTACCTGATCAACCAGGGGCGAAACGGCCGATGCTGAAGGTCTGACGGCCGGCTGAGGCCATTCGTTAGCTGTTAGGCCTCAACCCGCGGGCAGAGCTCCGTTGGGCCCCGCGGGAGAGGGAAGCGGCTTCCCGGTTTCGGCGCTAGTCTTTTCCGGCTCCATGATAGTTCAGTAGCTAACGCTGCTAGCTGCTCACCGGAGGTAGAGGGGAGGAGGCAGGATTGATGACGCACCACGCATGACGCCATGAGTGAGGGAGACAGGGATTGATGGACTCACGGACCAACTCACGGACCAATTGAACCTTACAGGCTTCTAGGCTTGATTGGTCAGCTAGTATGCAGCTTTTCAGCGGATATACTGAATGGATTTTTTTCGTTCTTTTTGGTCTTTATACTGTGTAGATAGGACCATAGGACCATAACAGCCTTATAAACGGTGTTATTAAAATGTACAAAGCTTCCAAATCGTAGACCATAGCTTTAACGCCAAGAGAATCCTGCATTTATTCAGTTTAAAAATATATGAAATTCTAATTAAGGGCACACATTTCTGTTCTCTGATGAAAAATGAATGCTTCATGTAATATTGACTTAGAAACACTTTAAGTTTCTCTTTGATTTCACTAAATGCAAATAAACTCGGCCACACAAAGAAATGAACATGTTTCTTGTTAGAGTAAAACTCCATGCCACACCAACAAATTTGATTCTGTATTTGTACTTAGATTTATTCAAAACAATTCATAGAGATGGTTGAACTTTGTAACACAAGAATTAAAAGGAAGAATTGGAAAAAATGGCAGCCTTAGCCAGGGATGTTATCTGTTAATTACTCTTAATAAATAAATAATCAAACTAAAGTAATTAATAACTGCTCAAGAGCACCAACAAGTTGTTGGTGATACGAGTCTGGTGATAAATTACATAATCAAACTTTTGCTGCTTATCACTCATAGATTCTTGATTAATGAGAATTTCTTGTTCCCCACCCCCCAAAATTAAGACTGATTGATCCAAACACATTAAAAAATAAATTATGCCACTCTTTTAGCTTGGGGATGTTTCTATCCTGGCAGTGGTGTAAGGGGAAGAACTCTCCAATGATACAAGCTGTACACATACACATTGTGTCGTACTGACACACACTTAGCTCTCTTGCGTGGTTAAAAAAGTCTTTGGTACATAACAAGACATAACATTCAGATTTTACAGTATAAACCTGTTGGTGGTGAAGCAAAAACAAACCTTTATTTTTACAGAGGCAAAATGTCAAAAATATGATCTGCTGTAAAAATGCCAACAGTAAATGACAGGGGAAATATCAGCCATAATATCAAAACTAAATAAATTAAAAAATAAAATTGTATCTCATCATAAGAAAAACATTCAATTTCCAAAAATTACAAAATAGTGAAATGGATAAGATCCCATCTTTTTCTCTTTTAACTGTTTGTCAATTTAGTGTTTCTTCATTTACAGAAAGAAAGAATTAGAGAAAATCTGAAAAAAGAATAGAAACTTAAAGGGACTGTGAGGAGTTTCTAAGTAATTACAAAATAGTCACACTTTTAGATATATGCCTGATTGAAATACACACTTTAAGATGAGTTTTATAGCATCAAAATAGGTTATCTATAAATGCTATTCCTTAGCTTCACGGTCGGGTCGGACAGGGCTGGACTGGCCTGGATACTCAACTTCAGGAACAAGACAATTAAAACTAGAGCAAAGTTATATTATTCGGACACGTCTTAGAGCACCAGGCTGTAAGTAGCGATATATATAGCCGGCTACAAAACTACGATACTAAGTTTTCCAAAAATTGCTTGTTGTCACACATCAAAAACTACCGCTACATAACTAGGAAGAGATACATTACCTCATCACTTTGCATCCTGTAAGTTGTTAAAAAAAGAAGTTGTAAAGCAATGCAAAGTTCAGAGGAAGGTCCGAACTGTATGCTTTATTAGCATCACAACAAACACACGCTTTGGCTTGGGTCACGTCTTTTGGTGCGTTCCAGTTGTAGTCAGAAGTAGGAATTTCTGGGTGCTGAGTAGGAAACTGCAACTGGAACGTCCCTTGAAGTCTGAATTTCTAACTGGGAACTCGGTGAAACCTCGCCACCCCCAAGTTGACAATCGAAGATGGATGCCCCCGGTGTGAACAATAGTCTGGTAGATCGGCATGTTTTTTTCCGACTTCAACTGGAACGCCGATACGTCGGAGATGATGTCACTCCCAGTTCCGAGGTTACTGGAACGCAGCTTTACGACAGTCGCCGCGTGCTCATGGGTAGCAGAGTCTTAATGTCGCTGGTAATAGATTCTCCTCATAGCACCTTTAAGAGAGAACAATGTCTTGTCCGAGCAAGTAATCTCCTTAAAATGCATATATATTTCTTTGTACAAGTTTCAGATAGGCTACTGCTGATATGCATACTACAATAAAACTAACACCCATTTCCACACACAAACAAATGTTTAAATAAGGTTTATGGTTTCTGATGTTTAATTTTACGAATCATTGTTTCTGTTCTGTCATAAACAGACCACCTTAAGTGGACCCGTCATCAATCTCGAGTTGGTGTGATGCTTGTTGAATGATGGCTAAACCACTGGTTTTGGTGATGGGTCATGCGCTAACGATTCGGGAGCCGATGCTTTTTAGTGAATCAGAAGTGCCGGCTCTTACATCTTTCACAGTGCAGTCGAATGTGGAAGAAAAAAAGTTGTTTTCTAGTGGCACCATGTCCTTGTGAAAGCTTTGATCCAACTGCTGAAGCCACGGGGGGTTTGGACCAATCGCATGGCACGCTGCTGAGGTGTGTGCAGCCTGTCCAATTGCCTACAGGAGAGAGCCTGGCCTGATGATGACCTAACGGACGCAGGTTGGACACACGCGCAGGCGCCATTTTAGTGGCTCGTGCAGCAGCATCAAGACCCTGACAACCATCTTGCTGACTTCTGACAATGCATTTGTGAGGTAAGTAAAAAACATATTTGAAGAAAAAGAAATTTGAAATTGGTGTCATTTATTTCTGGCGTTGTTTATTTTTAATTATTACTTCTTGTTAATTTAAGCTTGCTAGGTTGGGAGGCTTTTTTCATCACTGTTAAAAAAAGGACCAGCACAGTTTTGACTGAGAATTTATGCTTTAGTTATCTTTGTTGTGGAAGGGAATGTATTGCACTTGTTGAGCTTTGTGTTGAATATATGCGAGGGGCAGCCTAAGTAGCAGTTGTCGAAGTATATGGAGGCATGTTGAGCTGTAATTTCTGTGGCAAGGTAGTTCAGTCATTAAGGGGCTATGTGCTTCACTAAGCTTCATAGAAATGAGCCACAGTGTTTCTTTAAGTGCATTGAGGCTGACTGGAAACAGACATTTACCAGGTATGGAGCGTTTAAGGCTCATTTTTACTGATGACACACTGCCCCTACCAATGTCACCATTGTGAGGAAGGTAACCGCTTTTAAATGTGAAATGGCGATGTGTGAACATCAGTGTCAAGATTCTAAAGAGCTAATCTGAAGAGTCATATTGTGGAGAACATGTGGTGTCTTGTCCTGTAACAGGGTGCACAAATACCTTTAAGTTCAAATCATCTTTTACTGCCCACATGTCACATAAACATAGAGACTTTCAGACAGCAGTATTGGTGATTTATATAGAGTCTGCATGTCAATCTTCAGCCATTCTGACCACATCAGATGACTTTGTCCCCCTGGTTTCTGAGGCAGCTGCAGGGTCCAGTACAGATGAAGGTAATACTGAAATGTCTCCTGAATTCTGTGATCTTTTTCTGAGAAACGTCTATTCTATTATACACTATTCTACTTAAAACTGCATGGTCAATTTCTACTGCCTACTTCAACCATACAGAACATTGTGGAGGAAATGCAGAACATACATGAGCTGGGTAGACATACACTTTGAGTAAACTTTTGACGCTCTTAAAAGATGATACATCATTATCAGATGAGGACATCAACGAAGCCTGTGGGTCTATCAAAGGCCATACAGGGCCAATGAGGACTCAGAGCTCAGACTTTTAAAAAAGCATTCAACTATGTGGAGCCAAAGAAAATGTTTTTAGGGAAAGATTTGAACAGAATTGATAGATTTGCCTATAATGTGCCTTAAAGAGAGGCTTTAAAATGTTTGTTAAACTCTGATATGATGCAGAAATCAAAAGAGCCCCCTACTCAGTCTCTTGATGATGTTCTGTGACACTTGTGATGGTAAGTTATTTAAAGGGACTGTGAGGAGTTTCTAAGTAATTATAAATTTCCGAGTTCAGAGTAGGAAACTGCAACTGGAACGTCCCTTGAAGTCGGAATACAAGGACAAAACACGAAGTATTAGCTGTATATGCATCAGCAGCTAACTTGCCCCTTCATGTACGGTCAGACACAGACCAAATGTCTCTTGTTCTACTTTGCAGGGAGAAGGATTTCAAAGATTTTGATCATGCTAAGGTGTTCTCAGCATTAATAGCAGACTTGAAAGAATTGGAAGACAATGGGATTGTTGCACCAGATGAAACTAAAGTCAAAGGAACCTTGTTTTGCATTGCTGGAGATAATTTGGGTTCTCACTGTATTGGTGGCTTCTCTGAAAATTTTGGTTCCTCAAAGTACTTCTGCAGGTACTGCCTAATAACCAAATCTGAATTTCAGGGTGCTGATCCAAATCTGTGTGGACCAAAGCGCACAAGAGAGAACTGCAACTCTGCTGGTGATTGCCTCCAGATTGACAATACACCAGACGTTGAAGGAGTAAAGTTTCAGTCTGTATTCAATTCTTTGAAGTACGTCCATGTTTTAATGCCAGCCTGGCCACCATGTCTAGGTCATGACATTTTTGAGAGAGTGTTGGCTTATGATGTGGTACTTTATCCTACAAAACCTAAAACCAGTGAAGTTGGCACGTTGTGTAAATTGTAAATAAAAACAGAATACAATGACTTGCAAATCCTTTTCAACTTATATTCAGTTGAATACACAGCAAAGACAAGATATTTAATGTTCAAACTGAAAAACTTTATTTCTTTTGCAAATAATCATCAACTTAGAATTTAATGGCAGCAACACATTGCAAAAAAGTTGGCACAGGGGCATTTTTACCACTGTGTTACATCATCTTTCCTTTTAACAACACTCAGTAAACGTTTGGGAACTGAGGAGACCAATTTTTGAAGCTTTTCAGGTGGAATTCTTTCTCATTCTTCCTTGATGTACAGCTTAAGTGGTTCAACAGTCCGGGGTCTCCGTTGTTGTATTTTACGCTTCATAATTTGCCACACATTTTCAATGGGGGACAGGTCTGGACTACAGGCAGGCCAGTCTAGTACCTGAACTCTTTTACTGCACAGCCACGCTGTTGTAACACGTGCAGTATGTGGCTTGGCATTGTCTTGCTAAGAAGACAATGTCTATACCACCAGGTCCGGCAGTACTGAGGCAGCCAGGTACTGCCGGACCTGGCTGCCTCAGTCCTTGAAATCGTACTGGAGACACTACAATCATTAGGTGTGGAGACATCCGAGGACTTAGAGTTCATCAGTGAGACTGATCTGGACTCTGTCTTGAGACCAATTCAAGTAAGAAAACTGCTGGCTGCATGGAAGCAAACCAGTAAGTAGTGATTTGTCGGTCGCAAACGTAACGGCTCTTAGAGCAGGCTCATTGAAGTGAACGGCGGAAGCCGGCTCCTGATTGGGGGAGCCACTTTTTTATTGTTGTTGTTTTTCTCTCTTTTTTTTTCTCTCAAAGTCGCATGTGATTGGTCAATATGTGTGGTGTCGTCTCTGTGTCTGCGCATAGTGCGCTGAGCAGAGGGGGGAGGGGCTGCATTCTACTCATCATGGTTACTCACTTATCCATGGTGAAATATGCTATCCTCATAAGTTTACTTCATAGAGATTATCTTTGACACATACAAGTGTTAAATGATACATCTGTGAGGTATAAGTAAATGTGAAATGATAGTCTTAAGGTAGTGAAGTTATTGGCTAACAAGGGCAAACAACAGTTGACGGCCGTTAGCCGTAGCTAACAACAGCTAAAAGTTTGTTCTTGTATTTTATATATCATATTTTTGTTGCACTGTAGAGAAAAAAATGAAGGCATCTTCATATAATAAACATATATAAATAAAAAAGTATAATGCAGGTTTTTTTGCATTATTATTCCTTTTGTTCATAATTTTACATTATTATTGGTAATATATTGATTAAAGCAACAAAAAAATCTGAAGAGCCGTTTGGGAGCCGAAAGAACCAGCTCTTTATAGTGAGCCAAACCGAAAGAGCCGGTTCATTAAAAAGAGATGTAATTCCCTTCACTACCAGTAAGTATTATAATTTAAATGTACAATAGCCATGAAGGGCTTTCAGTCGTTTTAAGTAAAGTGAAGAATGAAAAACAAGGCCCAAACAGTATTTAGTACAATTCAGTAATTTAACTGATTTTTTTTACAGCACTGGACAGCGACATTTCCAGCCAAGCCAGCATATCATCTCCATCTTCGTGCTCCACATTTTCTTCCTCCCCCTCGCCCAGTTGGCCAACGGCTTCTCTAGACTGGGTTTATAACTTTAAAATTCCTTGTGAGAATTTCCCAGAAAATCTGATGCTCTGTCTCCAGAGAAAAAAAGGCCAAAGCCAAGATTGCGGAGGGAGATGATCTGCATCGTTGTTAAGGCGATGATGAAAGCCTGTGCCTCTCCATCGAGAAGAGCCTCGATAGAAATTGCCCAAAGACTGGTTGCATTGTATCCCAGCTCACTGCAGGATGTTATTGAAGGGGATGTGGTAGGACAAAGGTACCACTCACTGGTGAAACAGATACAAGCACGGATTGAGAATGTGAAGAGGTCTTCTTCACCAATGATAATGAAGCGCAAATGAGGAGGATCAGATGACACAGATGAAGTTCCACCTGAAAAGCGAGCATCTATTCAAGACGCATATGGCTGCATAAAGTGGGACGTTAAGTTTTTGCCAGTCAGTGAGACACTGGAAAACCAGCAGGAGAAGAAAGAAGAAATGAAGATTCTAAGTGAATAATAGTTTTTAATGCAAGGAACCCAAGCTAATTTAAAGGATAAGTTCAGTTTCTACAGCTTTCACATTGTTTGTAGAATGAAGTAGAACAATATACTCACCCAGAAGGCTTTCCTGATCCAAACAGTGCTTCGGGAGATATTTAGATCCAAAATCAAGCAGCGGACATCCATATAATGGTAGCACATAGGGCATGTATAGCGCCGCTCCTAAAGCTGCATTAATCTTCCAAAAACTCATTAGTGTCACCAATATTTCATCATGGTCTGCTCGGGTTACTCCTCCACGACAGTCCGGTGACGCTCCAGACATGTCTTTGTGACTGTGCTGACCTCTGAACTGAAGACTGCTCTCTGGCCAGCTCTTCTTCTCTTTGCCTCCGCGTCCTCCTTTCGATGAGCTCCTCATCTGTAAACTCTGGCTCGAAACTGTAAGGACACCCATCATATTCAAAGTTCTCCTCCGCAACATCTTCATCCGATAGATATTCGTCCATTTTGCACAAAACTGGAAGAAGAAAGTTGTTGAGTAGCTGGCGGTCGCCCCTGAAACAATGAGCCGTACTGTGCATGCACGGCAGCCGTAAAGAAAGTTTTCAGTTCAGAGGTCAGCACAGTCACAAAAACATGTCTGGAGCGACACCGGACTGTCATGGTGGAGCAGCCCGAGCGGACCATGATGAAATATTGGTGAAACTAGTGAGTTTTTGGACGATTAATGCAGTTTTAGGAGTGGTGCTAAACATACCCCGTCTGCTACCATTATATGGATGTCCGCCACTTGATTTTGGATCTAACTATCTCCTGAAGCACTGTTTGGATCAGGAAAGCCTTCAGGGTGAGTATATTGTTCTACTTCATTCAATAAACAATATGAAAGCTGTAGAAACAGAACTTATCCTATAAGGACACGTTACATCAAATTCCTGCTGGTAATTATTTTACACTTGCAACATCTCCACAGGAACCTCCTTAATGCATGAAGGCTGTTCATGCTGAATGACCAAATAATCGACTTCATCTCTGCAATCTGTTTAATGCTTGGAAGCTACTTCTGCCTCAACATTCACTATCCAGTGAACCTTGGATCCACACTTGAGTTCCTTCAGAGGTATTTTTTTTGTTTTTCTGCTTGTACACTTTGTTTTTTGCTGTATAGAGTGGTTAATTATTGATTCTTGTGTTTATTAAGGTGTTTCTTCAACATAAACTCAGAGAAAGGAACAAAAGTTGAAAAAACTTTTTAAAAAAAAACACTGCATGTCAACCCAACCCGTGCTCACCCTCATCACAAACCTCTCTGATCACGATTGGCCACGAGCTGGTGCTGAGGTTGCAGTATTTGTTCTGCCATGGGGCCTTTTGCTGAGTAATGACAGCATTTAGCTTGGAACAGCTCAGCAATATTCAAAAGTGACTTAAAGATAAAGTTGGAAAAAGGAAATGGTATATTTTGTAAGGATCCCCCCTTCTCAGCCTTTTTTTAGTGTATGTTTGGACTGTTTTTAAAGTTTTTGATTCTGTGCTTTTCTGCCTCACTGGAAGTGGGTGTGGTCTTCCCCTGCAAAGATCCACTGCAGCCCCTCACCTGTCCTCAAACGCTCCAATCACCTGCACCTACTCAGACTCCACTCCAGTGCCCGAGGATTTCTACATCTCTTGTGGTTTGTTGCCGACTCTATAGTTTCAGTTATCTGATAGACTGTGTTTTGAACTTTTTCCCTTGTTGGGGACTTTGTCTTGTGTCTTGTGCTTTTGTGGATTTTTGCCTTATAGTTAACTTGTGCCTCTGTTCCTTCTCTCCCCAGTGCCTTCCACCAAAATCCCTCTCTCTGTTCCCTCACTGATCTCTGGATTTCTCCCTCTTTCCTCTCCTGGCCTCCTTATCTATAAAATTCCTTCTAACACTTGTACTCTGCCTCTGGTCTTCAGCTTTTGAGTCTAACTAAGATCTTTAAGGGATCATTCACTTACAATATTTCCTGATGCCATTTGAAACATCTTCATCTGATAGATATTCATCCATTTTGCACAAAACTGGAAGAAGAAAGTTGTTGAGTAGCCAGCGGTCGCCCCTGAAACAATGAGCCGTACTGTGCATGCATGGCAGCTGTAAAGAAAGTTTTCTTTCTTTGTTACTAAATAAATCCTCTCTCCTGTTGCAGTGGCTGGGCGTGGCTGTGGAGCTGACCTGACTCGGATCCCTCACCTGTTCCTCATCTTCCTTGATGACGCCGCCTACTTAAGCTGGGAGCTTCTGTTGCTGTGCGCCAGCTGATTGCACTTCATTTGTGGTTCGTCCAGCCCACAGTCCATAGTGCTGGCCTTATGCCCTGTCTCCGACACTCGGAGCTCATTCATTTTTGTATGGATGGTGATTTGTGCTTTTGCTCGCTGCCTAAAGACTTACCATTGTTTCTCTCTGTCTTCCAGGTCTCCACGAGCTCCTGCCACCGCCACTTTGTACATAGTTACTTTTTTGAGAATCACGTCTTTGAACTTTGTTACTAAATAAATCCTGAGTTAATCACCTTTCTGATCGTCTTCCTCTGCTCTGGGTCCAACTACTACACCATATCCTAACACTTTGGTTCCCTTGGAAAAGAAGCATTACCTCATATTTTTAGAGTTCAGATCTTTGGTCCACACTGTGTTTGTGCGCAACTTTCACACGTCCCAAATCAGCTGCAAGCTGTCTAATACACTTGTTTTAATTACAGTGGAAGCAGTAACAAAACATACATTGAACAAATCAAACTTGGCTCCCAGCTTTTGGATATTATAAATTTTCATGACATTATGAAGCTTTATTACACTCTGAACTTATTTACCAAGCTTTTGTTGTACAGTTTATACTGTTTTTGGACATCTTTGGCCCATTTACATTTAAATTATGACCTCCTCCGAAGCATGTGTAAAACCCCAGTCACATGGTGATTGTGCACTACTCTACATGACTGGCAATAGGGATGAGAATTACAAGGTCCCTCAAGATACGATACGATACGATACGATACGATACATGATACATGGTCTACAATAACAATATAATCACGATACAGCGATTTTGCGATAATCGATATATTGCCAAAAAATAATGTAACAATACATCACAATATATGTCTTACTGAAGAAAACAATATGGCTCAAAAAAGGTAAAGTGCAGGATTTCTCTTTTTATTTGTAAATTAGTGTCAGTTTAGCAAAATTTGACATATGCTGTATGTAAACATGGACACATTTTATGCCTATATTGGTAAAGATCAAATTTTATGTAAACAGACATAGTTCTTCAACTTTTTTTGCAGCATTCGATATGTCAAGGTTGAACTGTTTTCTATTTTTTGTTAACGTAAGAACAAATGAATTTCCCTTTTCAAAAATGGCTCATGAACTCATGTTTAGAAGTCAGCTTAACATTAACCCTGAAAGCATTTCAGTTCATCTCAATAATGCATTTTCTTCTTCAGAAACAGCAACTGATCAGCATGAATCAGTAGAAATATTTTCGGCTCTGTATTTCATACCTTGGTTCAAGAGTTTGTAACATCCGGTGACCACACTATATGGGCGGAGATCCTTGCAGTTGAATTTAGCGATGGACTTTGTTATGTTGACAGCCCTCGGAGAGAAGAAAGGGAGCTTTGCGTTAAACAAGGCACGGCTGCTTGTTTAACGCTAGCATTAGCATCAGCCTCTCTCACAGCCAGGAGGTCCGGGTGGTGGCGTTGCAAAAGGTTCTGCATGTTCGTGGTATTTCCTGTGTACTTTACTTTCGTACAACATTTCTTGCATACTGCATAGTCTTTGTCGAGTTTATCAGTCCCTATAATGCTGTAGAAGCCGAAGTGTAGCCACACTTTCAGTTTGTACGTAGCTGGGCCATCCTTCAGTATATATTTCCCCGCGCTGATGTCCGACATTTCCGCTCCGCAAAATTTCACTTCTTCCGCTGATAATTTCTGTTCAAGTTGCACTCTTACAAGTGTGGAGCGCCCCCATCAGGAGTCACCGAGTAGCGGCGCCGGAAGATAAACAGGGATACATACAGCATGTAGAGAGCCATATTATATTAATTAAAATATCGATATTTGGCACCCGCTTATCGATAATAATATTACAGGAGATAGGACGACGATAATCGCCATATCGATTTTTTGTCCCACCCCTAATTGGCAAGGCTGGTTTCATCGGCATGATACAGGAAGAAATAACTGTATCCCCCAGACACACCCCACCATCAGTAACACTTCTACTGTGCTTCTGCGCTTGGGGACGTTCATTCAATTAAGTCAATACAACAGTACAATGAGGATTCTATGAATTTCCATATCGCTCACACAGCAACAGTCCCTTTCGAGCCCAGTTTGAGTCACTTAAACCCAGATTGAGCCCCATCACTTGCATTTTTGTCACATTCACTTCCCATACGAGGTACATAAGAACAACGCTGTGAAATCGCCTTGAATGGGACACAGTTGGGGTACAAGTTAAAAACAATCATGACCTTTCCCTGTTCCCTGGCGTTTGTCCAGAACTATATAACACTGATCCAGATCAAGTAGTGCATGCACCAAGACCAACGCATGTTTCATCAGGATTATGACAATCGTGCTCAATTGCCATGAGATATACAGTAGGAATGTGTGACTGGGACTTGAAGTCATTTGCAAAAATGTGAAAACTGCCCCATCTTGCTTGTGTTAAATAATCATTAGAAAAGTCTGGATCTGGATCTGGATTTGGATGCCACCAAAATGGGATTTCTTCCTTGTGGCACGACCAACACCCCCTGAAAGTGTTGTCATAATCCATGGAGAACTTTTTGAGTTATCTTGCATACAGACAAGTACTAAAAGTTAAAAAAAAAAAAAACAGATTTTAATTAAAAAAGATCTTGTTTTTAGCAGCAATCTTGTCATAAAACACAATTTCCTTGGCATTGGTTATAATTATAATAACAATTCTAACAATAAATACATCCAAATCCTTGCTTTATATACACAACAATGCAGGACTGATCTCCATCACTGTGGCTCATGTTCAGGCTAATGTTGTGCACCTCATACCCCCACTTCAAAAATCCCAAACTATCCCTTTAAGTGGGTCGTCACTTATTTATGGGTCATGTATTCTGTAAAATGTTGTCTTTTTTCGTGACTACAGCCTGTAAGTCACATTTAAGTGTTTGCTGAAGAAAGAAAAAGGTTCAGCAGGGATCTGGGGGGGAATAATCATTCTCCTCTCTGACGGTCTTGTTTTGTAGGTCAGACAGAAGTGTCAGTGTTTGTTTCAGTCTCTTTCATAACAAGCTAAAAGCCCCTCACAAGAGTTTTTAGTGGAGTTACAAAGTATTTGTTCTCTGTAACTTCTTAACTCTTCTGGTCCTGTGTGTGTGCGAGTCAAACACACACAGGAAGGAACTCGGAGTCTTGCTTTCTCCCAGTCTATGACAGCTCCTCGCTTCTCTGCTTATGAAAATAAATGCTGACGAGTGTTGAACCGGCCGGGGTGTTGCAGTGTCAGACGGGGTGGAGAGAGTCGGCTCTCGGGGGCTGACAGGCCGACGCGCCTGCTTTGCATTGAGATGCATGATGTGGCCCTGTGCCTCGGCGCCCTGTCCGGCCTCGGTGGCCCCCTGGTAGCAGCAGGGGGGAGGATAACGGCGGGGGGAGTGGAGCAGAGCAGAGGATGGGGCGGCTAAAGCTCACAGTGAAGGCAACATGTCCTCCATTAGTATTCCACTGTGACGGGCGCTGATGCCTCTTTGATGCTGCAAAACTTCATCCTGTCTCAGCTTTGCTCTGTCATCGCTCTCTTCTTCTGACATCTGCGACTTCTCCTTCCAGGCTGTCTTTGCCTTTATTATTTTTATTTTCCGTCTCTGAATGCCTCTGAATATTTGAAGTGGCCCGCTGCCAGCTGCTTCTGTCCATGTGCCCTCAAAATTTAATAACTTGACCTGTGCTTATATGAGCTGTTGTTTGATTTCCCCCAGACAAAAAGCCATTACACAACTAATTTATAAGCTGTCAACACCATTCTTCTACATTTTCTGCTGCTTTTGTAGCCTGATTAATGAGCTGTAATGGTAAACAGAAGGGGCCAAATGCATGAGGAGGATCTTTGAGGCTTTATTTTATATGTGAAAGTTTGTTTGATCATGTTTCATGGAATATGGCTATTTCTGGACTTTATAGTTTGGTAGATAACAAGCCAATTGTTTCAAAAGAACGAGCTGATCTTCATTTGTGTAGCTTGACTGTGCAGGCTGTGCACTCAGGCTCTCTGTCTCTGTTACCATCGCATTGAATTAAAAAGTACCACTTGAGAGGAATTTGAGGTTAACCTTTTTGCACATGCACTTTTTTTGAACCTGTGTTCAGGACATTGATATAAATATATTTGCCACTGCATGATATGTGTAATTGCCCTCATATAATAAATAGAAGCATCAGATCAGCTCAGACTGGTGACCATAAAGCACTCACCATCTGCAACATAACTCTTTGTATCCAAACAACAGCTGCTCTTGTATTTTAAACGAACTGTGAGGAGTTTCTAAGTAATTACAAAAAAGACTCACTTTTAGATATATGACTGATCGAAATACACACTTTAAGATGAGTTTTATAGCATCAAAATAGGTTATCTATAAATGCTATTCCTTAGCTTCGCGGTCGGGTCGGACAGGGCTGGACTGGCCTGGATACTCAACTCCGTGAACAAGACAATTAAAACTAGAGCAAATTTATATTATCCAGACACGTCTTAGAGCACCGGGCTGTAAGTAGTGATATATAGCCGGCTACAAAACTACGATACTAAGTTTTCCAAAAATTGCTTGTTGTCACACATCAAAAACTACCGCTACGTAACTAGAAAGAGAAACATTACCTCGTCACTTTGCATTCTGTAAGTTGTTGAAAAAAGAAGTTGAAAAGCAATGCAGAGTTCTGAGGAAGGTCCAAGCTGCATTTACCACAACAAACACACGCTTTGGCTTAGGTCATGTCTTTTGGTGCGTTCCAGTTTCAGTCAGAAGTAGGAATTTCCAAGTTCCCAGTAGGAAACTGCAACTGGAACGTCCCCCGAAGTCGGAATTTCTCACTGGGAACTCGGTGAAACCTCGCCACCCCCGAGTTGACAATCGAAGATGGATGCCTCCAGTGTGAACAGTTATTTAGCTCCTGTAATAATCAATTTATTTGCACTTCTGACTGGGGTGTGTCGCTCTAGATCAGCTGTATACATAGTATTGTTAGACTTATATTTACAAAAATGCTGCCATAGTGATAATCACATTCTTCATGACATATTTGTGAACAACAACGCAGGGCATGCTAACAACAGCTAACAATAGCCTGGTAGATCGGCATGTTTTTTTCTGACTTTAACTGGAACGCCGATAAGTCGGAGATGATATCACTCCCATTTCCGAGGTTACAGGAACGCAGCATTACGACAGTCGCCGCACGTGCTCATGGGTAGCAGAGTCTAAATGTCGCCGGTAATAGATTCTCCTTATAGCACCTTTAAAGAGACTGTGAGGAGTTTTTGAGTAATTACAAAAAAGTCTCACTTTTAGATATATGCCTGATCGAAATACACACTTTAAGATGAGTATCGATGAGTTTTATAGCATCTAAATAGGTTATCTGTAAATTCTATTCTTTAGCCTTCCGTTCGGGTCGGACAGGGCCGGACTGGCCTGGATACTCAACTTCGGGGAACCAGACAATTAAAACTAGAGCAAATTTATATTATTTTATTATTTATATTACACGTCTGAGAGCGCTCTAAGTAGCGATTTTTAGCCGTCTACAACTACGATAATAACTTTTCCCCGCATTGTTTGTCGTCACACATCAAAAACTACCGCTACGTAACTAGAAAGAGATACATTACCTCGTGGCTTTGCATCCTGTAAGTTGTTGAAAAAGAACTTGTATAGCAATGCAGAGTTCCGACAAAGATCCATGCTGCATTTACCACAACAAACAAACACACTTTGGCTTCACGTCCCCAGTGCGTTCAAGTTGTAGTTAGAAGTAGGAATTTTGAGCTCCGAGTAGGAAACTAAAACTGGAACGTCCCCAGAGGTCTGAATTTCCTACTGGGAACTCGGTGAAACCTCGCCACCCCGAGGTGTCAATCAAAGATGGATGCCCCCAGTGTGAACAGTTATTTAGCTCCTGTAATAATCAGTTTATTTGCACTTCTGACTGGGGTGTGTCGCTCTAGATCAGCTGTATACATAGTATTGTTAAACTTATATTTACAAAAATGCTGCCATAGTGTTAATCACATTCTTCATACAACAACGCAGGGCGTGCTAACAACAGCTAACAATAGCCTGGTAGATCGGCATGTTTTTTTCTGACTTTAACTGGAACGCCGATAAGGGGGAGATGATATCACTCCCATTTCCGAGGTTACAGGAACGCAGCATTACGCCGGCGATAAATTCTCCTCATAGCACCTTTAAGGTGTTACCCTCTGAAAATATCAAAACAGTGAAATCAGATTAAAAATTAGATGAACGAGATTTAAAAATATAGCGTGCTAAATATGACTGTAATTAATTCATTGCAAATTAACGTTATAATTTGGCATCTCTAGTTATAATGTTAACACAATCACTGTGCATATACAATATATAGCCTTTATCATATTTATACTGTTAAAAAATTCACTGCTCATCCGTACAGCTCCCTCACTGCACTTTCTGTATATTTCATTGGGTTGTGTTTTGTTCCTACTGCCCCTTTAGGGTATATTGTATAATCTGTGTACTTTTTATATCTACCTCATTCAATTTGCATGATTTCTACTTATTGTTTTGACTTATTACTCCTGACTCCATATTTTATTCTAATTATATGTTGGAGCAGCAAAGAGTAGGCAGACTAGAGAAGCTTAAATAAGGCAGATGGAGTGTATTTAGCCAATGGCAGTTTAGAGGCAAACAGCTAGCCAGCTTTCAATAAGCTGTTTAGAAACAGAATGTTGCCTGAAAGCAAAAAAGCAATCTCGACAGCTTTTTTGTGGCTTGTTTTCATCTGAAGCTCGTTAAAGTATCTTGATATGGTTGCCCCGTCTACAGCACAGTATAGCCTTTAATACCATGCCAACTCTTCCTGAACAGATACAGACATGGTTTTTGTCACTGTGGCTACTACTCAGGCAAATGCCACATACCTTATACAGATCACAAATTCCCAAACTTTCTCTTTAACATCTTTAATTAAGCTTAGCTTTTAACTTTATTTGCAGTCTTATCATGTCTTTCTCAAGATGAACACATTTTAAAGTCATTTTATTTTGAAAATGGTGTATCTTAATGGGGTGATATTAAAAGATTTCCATTTTTCACATTTAGAACATCATCGCCTTGATTGTACTTTAATAAAGCAACAGTAAACATGCGAGCATAAATCTTTTTTCCTTTCACTGAAGTTAAATTTATTCCTTAAAGAATTAACAGTGAGTCTCCATCCATTTTTTACCCTACTGTCTGTTCCTACTCTCTGCAACAAGAGCAATGTAGTCGGTTGAGTCACTCTAATGCCATTAAACTCCATTAAAAGTGATTAGTAACTCTGTTATACTGCAATATCAGACACAATGGATTTCACATGCTGTTCTGTTTGATATATAAGACATCAGTTCTCTGTGTCTCTGTACCCACTACAAACACACACACACACCCACACACACACACACACACAGCAACGAAAAATGTCCCTGGACGTGGCCAATATTTCCAGCTGAAGTGTTGGTGGAGGGCTCTGGGCTTGAGCATTCATCATCAGAGCTGGCTCGTACTGGATGTGGATCTGCATGCAGCAGAGAGCGCAGGGTGGGAACAATGCAGCCAAACAACAGGGTGTGTTTGATTTGTACATAGAAGCACAGTTGGCTCTGTTTTACATTTTAAGCACTGGCTGACTTGCACTTTATTTTTATTAGTGTTTGTGATACACTGTATGTTAAAGAGATGTGTGTTGTCATTTTGTGGATTTGTGTTGGTATGTTCACACTTACTGTTTGTTCTTTTACCCATGAGTAGAAACACATATTCATTTATATCTAACTCAAACAGGGGTCCAAACAAAAGACTGTATATTAAGATGGATGGAGCACTAACCATGATGTTGGAGTAAAGCCTAGTTAATACTTATGCATCAAAGCTACACTAATACACCATTTGTACTTGTGTGTTGGTGCATCTACAGCCCTTCAGTAATCCACCAAAACCCTCATCAGTGTGACTTTTAAGAGGGTTTGGCCATGTTATTGGCTTTGTTTGCATGAAGGAACCCATGTTCACTGAAACAGAGCATGAGTACTGGAGTAGTGAGCCAATGGTTATAGCAACATGTGCTCACGGAGAGGACTCTCACACCGGCACGGCTCATTGCTGGTTCTGGTTCCCAAATCTAATTTTAAACCAGCAGGCATGTTGGACCAGAAAAAAAATCTGTTTTAGAAGCTGAAAAGTTGGTTCATGACTGGAAACAAAAAAGTTGGTGAACCATGACATCACCAGTGGGAGTGTTGGTAAAATGAGCAGGAAGTTGAGGAAGTACAGGAACATGGAGAAAAGAGCATGCAATGGTCAAGTAAGGAGACAAAATGTTTGATGGCTAACAGGGCATCACCAGAATTTCAACAAAAGCTTGAAAACAGTACAAGATTGCTGGATGAAAAGAAAAACCTTAAGGCTATGGTCTGAAAACCGGCTTGGCTGTTGAGACAGATCTGAAAAACGCAGCCTGCCCCCCCTTCACTCACCCCTCCCCTCCGTCTTCCAAGATCCTGCCCCCAGCTCGTGTTGCCTCCTAACAACATATATATATGTATATATATATATATATATTGTTAAATATATATATATATATATATATATATTTAATATATATATATATATATATATATATATATATATATATATATATATATATATTAAATATATATATATATATATATATATATATATATATATATATATATATATATATACATACATATATATATATATATTTTTTCCCCCTACTTCAGCCTTTTCGTCGAAACTTTTACGTTTCCTTCCCTTCGATGTGGAGGGTAACAGAAGCGGCCTCCCGGTTTTGGTGCTGGTCTTCTCCAGCTCCATGATGCTTCAGTAGCTGTGCAGCTAGCTGCTCACCGGTATATGTGGTTCGGATTGGTCAACTATTATGCCGCTTTGCAGCGGATATACTGAATGGATTTTTTTCATTCTTTTTGGTCTTTATATTGCATAGATCGGACCATAGGACCATAACGGCCTTATAAACAGTGTTATTAAGATGTACCAAGCTTCCAAATCGTAGAGCATAGCTTTAGGTTAAGCAACAAATGTTTTTTGAATGTCAATTTGATTCTCCATTTTGCTGATATGTTATTCACTTCAGCTGAGTAACACAGAATGACGTCCTCCTACTTTTGTTCCATTTAAACTGGTATGAAGGCTGGCTGGTTCACAAGCAACTCCTGAAAATTCAGAACGGAACTGGTTCCAGAACCAGAACCATGCCGGTGAGAAAGTCCACAGAGATGGACACAAGCCACTTACCTGAAGCACAGTATCTATTCAAACTCAAATGCCAGTAGTATTGTTTAATCTAATGACCTGAACCCTCTACATATGGTTCTGTGGTGGCATCAGGCAACAAACCCATTTTTGGCCTGTCACACCTTCATAATGCGCAATGATGCAATACCTTCAAAGAGACAGAAGATCATAGGGACCAAAAATAATACTTAACTTGTTGAATGATTTCCAGGAAACATTTTTGAAACCCTTTTTTGCACTTTTTCAAAGAAGACTACTTTGCAAATTGATAATTTCTTGGAGCTTTTCTGTCCAGAAAAAATATTTTCACTGTAATAAGGTACAAACCTTAATATTTGATTTTCAAATTTATTTAATGTGCTTGTTAAAATCCAACTGTTGCCCTGAGGCAAACATGCACCAGTATAGTAAACTGCATATGTTGTCTTGAGCATAAGGAACCCTGATGGAATCAACATGGCAGCATTAAATTGTGGTGCTGTGTTTAGGTTTGTTTTATTGTCAAAAGTATACCATTTATCATAACTTTATTTTAATCTTTACAATTTTACAAAGATATATTTGATGTTAGCTGCAGTAAAATAAAGTTCAGTTTAGAACTAAACTCCAAAGCCCATAGTTTTTCATTGTTCACAACTATTGAGCAATGTTACTTCAGGCTACAATCTCCTCCATCAAACATCAAACATTTTTCCCATCTGGCATCATAAGTCATACCATAGACAGTAAAACCAGTTAAGACTTCTCTGATCTGAGTTACAGAGCCTTATTGGTTATTAAAGTTCAGTTACATTTTCAATTTCAATTTGACAAATCCATTAAAGGATGTTGCACAGACTCTATAACAGCAACTACAGCTGCATCTTCAAGGACATACTCTTATTTTTATGATGTTATGGCACGTTTTGCAAGGTTTGGTCATTAACATATGTTTTAAATACATTGCCGTGAGGGAGGAGGTGTCCTGCATGTGGCCCCAGGGCAACTACTCGCCCACAGCTGCTAAAAATCAAGATGTTTGTTCAGGTTGTTTCTCACCTCAGGTCCTGTGAGCAGTTTGTGCACTCTTAAAAAAACAGTCCAGCCACTTGATATCCACCCTCACATTTTTCTTCCACTAACACAAACACTATTATTTTCCCTTCTGACACTGATTAAATTCCCCCGCAACCCAAACGCAGGTTTATTGGAAAATTAATGTGTGGGAATGAAAGCATTGTTCACAAAATACTCCATAATTACAGAGTTGGTTGAATAAAAGGGACTATTGAGTGGGCTTTTAGTCACACTTACAGAGACAGCAGAGCTACGGATGCCTGTAAGCTGTAGATTATGTCTCACTTTCACACTTTCTCAAACTTTATGGCTTATTTATGAAAGGTCAGTCCAGGCGTGTCAGCTCTATTTGCATCTTTCTGTGGTTTGCTTGAGAAAAATTCTGAATGCAGAGATTTTGTCTGAAGTCAGAGGAAATGTTCAACATTTGTCTTGCGGTCTGACAACTGAAGGCTGCTCATGTTTCACAACTGAATAGCAAGTCAGGGAGTTCAGCTGATCTAATATTACAAGTCTATTAAGTCAATATTTTTCATTCATTTCAAATGAAAAGGATGACAGTGTAACTCTAAGTGTTATATTTTCCAACTAATGTACAGAGAAAATGCTTTTATGCCTTTTTCCAACCATTTTTTCCATAATGGCTTAAACATCAAAGTTCAATGATCCATTCAAAGTGACATCGATACCTTGTTACTTTGAGCTGAGTATACAGTAATGGATTATGTAACTGTTTTCAAGTTTTATACTAACTCCTACACACTGACTGCTCAGGCTGATACAAGCAGTCTTCTCTGGACATGAGGACACAAGTTTCTATACAGAGAGATAATGTCAGACTCAATATGAAACTTTTATTCAAAAAGTCCTGAATAAAACATTTTTACTCATCTGTCTGAGCATCTCCCAGAGTCTGCTTCTGGGCTACAGAAAGACTTTTGAATGATGTTAGATATTGGGACATGATGCAGGGGCTGGTTGTTTCTTATCAATTAAAGCAGAACATAAAGAATATTTGGTGCTATAAAGCAGGGAACAAGAACTGCAAAAAAAGTTTTCGTAGCTAATTTCTTGGTTGAAAGGTACTGGGCTTAGCCACCACAGTTGGTCCAATATACACACACTGGTCACTTTATTAGGTACACCTCAAAGGGCCAGATTCCCTTCAGAACTGCTTTAAATACATTGTGCTGCAACTGACATGAACAACAGGCACAGAACAATCTAAAGCTGCGTTAACACCGAACGCTACTTTGCAACCATAATCGCATTGCCCACTGAAGTCGTATGTTCATAAATACCTCATTTAGGTCACTGTCGTCGTGGTTCGGTGTCTGCTCGACTTTCTCCGTGATCATATCATATATCATATAATAGGATGTGTAAGCTGAAGGGGTGTAACGAAATTTCGTGCCAGGAAATAAAAAAATTGACGAAATAAAATACAAAGACTCACGTAATAAAAAACGTGAAGGGGCGCACACGAATGGGGATTTTTTAGCCTTCTCGCCTACCGAAGCAAAACACTCGCTTCACTATGGAGGAAGATCGGGGAATTAACTGACTATCCTTCGTCAAATAAATCGGTTGTGTGGACCTATTTTGGCTTCTCATGTAAAAGACGAGAGAACAGTGAGAAGATTGCGGACAAAACTACAACCATGTGCAAAATATGCTGCTACAGTTCGCCGTATACTGTGGCAAGTACAACTACCAACTACTTTGAACTGGAGACAGGCAGCAACTGTATGTTTGTGTAAGTCTGCATAAAAAACAATATTTGTTTTATGCATCTACTGTTGAGTTGACAGAATTTGATCATACTTGAAGATCAGAAGTATATGCACTGTTATAGGCTAAATATTATAGTTCACAGTTCAGACATTTATAGGTCTAAACTGCAGCTCTGAGGACTGCTATTTGTTTTTCTTTTCATTCAAGAATGTATTTTTCCTGATTGTTACAACAACAAAGCACTTTTTATTGAGATTTTATGTTTGTATTTGCACTGCAGCCTAAATAAGGGGAAAAAACTACAATTTTGTTTTTTTTCAAAGAGCTTTTATCTTGTGCCGTGCAGCAATATTTTTTAGTATGTCTGCATTAAGCCGGGCATCCACTGTACGACTTTTTCGATCGCGGCGTTCAGCTGCTGCTCATACTGAACGACTGAACCGCAGGGGTTAACAGTTCACAGCTCACGATTCTTCTTCTCACACTATACGACCCGATGCTCGGATGCGATCTGACTGCTCACGCTGTTCGTCCATGTACAACATGCATGGATGTATTATAAGAACTTAGAATATAATAAAGTCTTATAATACACGGCACACTCTTGTCAGACTCTTGTATCCAGAAATGCAACGTTAAAAGTAGTAGTCGAAGAAGAAGTGGAAAGTGGTCGGATACTCACAGATGCGAATGAATAACAACAAAAACGCATTGCTCTAATAGACTCCGCTATGCCACAGCTCAACAAGTTGACCCTCCATTGCTTGGGTCCAGGTCCACTGTGTGCATTTGTTTTCTCTTCTGTATCTGCGTTTGCGCATGTGTAGTGTGACATAGCCTCACGAGGGGCGACCAGGATTTCTAATAGGTTTGATTTTCATCCGATCGATTGGGAGGTGGCCGTGAGGTGTTAATCGCTTCTAGTTTCCTCATGTAGACTACACCGATGTGAGATGCACGATTGAGCCAAAACTCGGCCCGATCCCCAAAATAGTCGCACGGGTGAAAAATCGTGTGAAAAAGGGCCAAAAATCGCACAGTCGATGCCAAGCTTTAGGAAGAATATAAAGAAAATGAGATTTTTGCACAACTTCCTACTGTTGGAGATTTTCTTTAATCTTTGTTTTGCATCGTGAGTATTTTGTATCAGAGCCCTGTTTCGTATTTTATATAGTGTCGTGAGTTGACCATTTCGTAACACCTCTAATAAGCTAACATTATTCCAACTGTATCCTTTTCACTCACTAACCTACCACAAAACACTGTAGCAGCATTGTCTGTGAGTTCTCTGCAGTCCTTCTAGGCAGAACTAATGTCCTCACTGACTAATGTTTTCCACACAGACATAGAAGTTTTACTCTGTTGCCCGGAATAAAAACCATCTGTTACAGGTACCATCACACATTCACACACTGCTGATTGGTTGTTGCTGCACAGTCACACACGACATCACCTGAAAAGATCAACTGAGGCAGTGAGCGATGAGCGATATGACATCTTGAACGTGGTAGTCGCATCTCCAAAGAGTTAACCCCACCCCATGTGGGTGTATATTGACTTTGCATGGAAAGTGGTTGCCAAGGACGCTCAAGTCGCTCTCAGTGTGTAATTGCTTTAAAGCAGACGACCAAAATCCGAGAGACAAAAACAGGGTCTTTATTTACAGTCCAGGGTCAATACACAAAAGGTGACAGTCAGGCAAAGCAGGGTTTGATACACAAAGATGGTTGTCAGACGAGGCAGAATTCCATACACAAAAAAGGCAGACAAAAGACAAAAGGCAAGATAAGGAGGTCGTGATCCGAACTATGACTGTGGAATAAACTAAAGAGAGTGACACAAAAATCCAGAACAAGACAAAGGAAGACACAAGGATTAAATACACAAGATAATTGGAGTTGAAGAGACACAGCTGGGGAAGCACAGTCAGGGAGCAGGTGTTTTAACGCCTGACAGGAAACAAAACCTAAGGGAACCAGGAGAAACTGCTGAATTTTCAAAATCTAACAGGAAACATGAAGACAAGACAAAAAACAAGAACAAAACAGAACTTAACTAGTCTCGAGGCAGGATCATGACAAACATTTCCAAAAGATTTGGTCCATATTGACATAAGAGCATCCTGATTTGTTGACTCCATATCCATGATGCAAATCACCCATTCCATCACATACCAAAAGTGCTTTACTGGATTGAGATTTGGTGGCAGAGAGACTAATAGCAGTTAACTACCCACCATGTTCAAGAAACCAGCTTTTGATGGTCTGTCATGTTATCCTCTGGGAAGTTACCGTCAGAAGATGGGTACACTGCTGTCTTGAAGGGACGGACATGGTAGGCAACAGCTCTCAGGCAGGCTGCTGCAATTATAATCAGTTGGTACTAAGGGGACCAAAGTGCGCTAAGATTCCTTGCAATACTAGATCAGCACCACCAGACCGAACTGTTGATACATGGCAGGACTGATCCATGCCTTATGTTCATGCCAAATTCTGACATTATATCTGAATATGGCAGCAGTAAGTCAAATTCATCGCACCCACTCTTTTGTTGTCCTATTTTGATGAGTCTGTGGGAATTTTAGCCTCAGAAGTGGTGCATGTGTCTCTCTCCAGAACAGATTGGGTGGCTATTCAATATAAGTCTGTTTTTTTTTTCAAGAATATATGGCCTGCTCAACAGAGAGATTTTTCTTGCCACTATGTCTTTTTGCTAACTGTGCTGCATTCGTGGGGGCTTCATGTTAAACAATAAAATGTTTTCCCATGCATCGGTGGGCTCTGTCCAGGCACTCAGGCTTCCTCTCTCAGACCAGAAACAAGCTCATTAGGTTAATCAGTGACTCTAAACTGCCCTAAAGTATAAGTCTGAGTGCGAATGGTTGTTGGTCTCTCTATGTGGCCTTGTGGTTGACTGGTGAACAGTTCATAGTGTACCCAGCCTCAAATGTCAGCTCGGATAAGCTCCAGCCCTGTAACCTCAAATGGTATAGGCAGTATAGAAAATTAATGGATGAATGAATGAATGAATAATAAGTATTATAATAATGATAAAGTTCATTTAGATTAGGTTTTTTAATAAATACTTTTTTATTTGTAAAGAAACCATTAATGATATTAAACTTGAATCTAATGCCAACTTTACATCTAACATTAATTTGCAGCCACAATAAACTACGAATTCATATCAAAACAGTCCAAAAAACACAGGACTTAGAAATGTAAAACATGGCCGCACAAACCTGTACATCACAGACAAACACACACAAACACAGATTACATAAAAACATTTTTGTCAATTCTGAGTTTTTCACTTGGACTTTAACCAGGTAACTTCCTCTCAACCCCCCTTGTATTTAATCCTCATAAAGTCCAAGAGAGCTGATCTGTGAACCCAGAAGGGAATATCCAAGATAATTCACTCAGACAAGTGGGGAAACTTGATGACATCATCTTGTGCCACTTGCGTGAAACCGGAAAAGGGTAACTTGACAGGATGGATAAAAACAAACTTTGGAAAAGTTTATTTGATTGAAGAACCTTCTGTTGCTGCTGCTGTTGGATATGGAGCTAAAACACTGCAGCTTTCTTTCTCTGGGGCAATCATCGGGAACATGGTGGCTCTGCTATAAAGCACTTATGTGTGCAACAATGATTTGCTCAACACTTTCCACAATGTTTTTTTTAACACTTATTATCATGTATCAAAGTAAGGACAGATATTGTGATCATAGTGCTCTACCCTGCAGCCTTATTGTGAACATTGACCTCTGTCATGTTTCCCCACTAGCGACCCCCCTTGCACCCCTCCACCAATTCTCCCCCATCCAGCAGGACATACTCCCTGCTGCAAGGGGCAAGTGTGAACAACCATATCAGGCAGGCTATCCAGACATTTACGTGATAATATCAGGGTTACATGTTTGAAAAGGGCTATAGTGACAGCAGTGATATGATAAGTATGGTAGTTCAATGGTAAGAAAAAGAGCATCACTTAGCTTCTTTGTCAGTTTGTTTTGAAAACTGCAGATTTAATTACAGGTCTGGATGTTACCTGGCAGGACATTCACAGAAAGATATGACTGTCCAAAAGCAATATTAAATAAACAATCAATTGGCACATCCTAGACCTCCTCTTGAGATAACATTTTCTTTGAGTTGACACATAAGCATAAAGGCTGATTGATTAATGATTGATTGATTAGTTTACTGTGGTTCTCTGAAAACTTGTTAACTTGTGTAAGCTGCAAGTGAGCAAAGCAGCCAAACCCTTCAGCTCCCACAGAGGTTCATTTCAGTCCTTTTCAGCCAAAAACTGCTAATAAAAAGGCAATGTCAGACTGAATTTAAAATCAGATGCTCAATACTGAAGTGATAGTAAAACGGACTCTCAGCTGAATATTCAAGACGTTAACATCATCCTCAGGCTGGATGGAGCTTCAAGGACGGCTGAAGAGGGATGTCAAAGACAGAGTTGAAATTCATCTGTTTGAATGTCAGGGAGCTGCAGAGGAGATTTTACAGTCAGAAATAATACGAAACCGGCACATAACAAATGTTGACATTGGACTTGTCTCTTTCAGACACTGAGGGACGCATCTCGCTAAAGTTCGGGGTCACAAAGAATCAATGCCACATTCCAGACTGACCACTGCTGCAAAGTGAAAAGAGAGGTTTGGTTGATCAAAAGTGCTGATGATAAAAACATGAAGATGGAAGAAGCTGTGACCATGAACACCGAGAGCTCTTTTTGAAAAGTTAACTTGTGCAGTCCTATCGAAGATTCTGACTGTTACTGTTCTGCTTTTTACTGGAAAGAAGTCATAAAAGTTTTATAGGTAAATAACTGTGAGATTCTTTTTATACTGCTGCACATAAAGCCATGTACCCTTATGAAACACGATCTGTGCAGAAAAAAGTAGGAAAGAAAGTTTTTTTGAGGAGGAGGTACTGAGTCAATTGATCTGTGTTGAAGTCAGGACAGATGTCAGCCTGACGGTCGGTGTCCAGGGGAAGATTGCGAAGGTCATAGCCTAATCAGAGGAGGAAGTCTGTAAAAGTAATCAGAGTAAAACAAAATAGTAAGTGCCCCTCGAGGGGTAACGTAAATGGGATTTATAATACCAGTTTCAGATAAATGCCTGGAATTTACGTTTGGGGTGAACACAAGCCTCAGTCCTTTGAATTTACAACCTTGTTGTGCGTTTTAACAATGGTTGCCAACTGACTGCTAATAAGGTCACAAAACATGGCTAAGGACCCAAAAGCAAGTTTTTGGACAGATTTTGATCAATAAATTATTGATACACTATTGCCACAATAACGAGGACCAACTTGCCCAGGTCTTTGATTATGAGGAAACTGTCGATAAGAAGTTACAATATGATATACACTGAAAATACTGTCATTGCTTCCCGGTTAAACCACCATGTTGTTGTTCTAGAGTAGCGTAATAGTAGTTTGTCACCCTCACTGATTAAGTTTTCACTTAAAATATAATGAAAAAAGTAGATTAATTTGTAAAATGCAGTCAAAATCGAACAGCTTTTAGTGGGCTTGCAGTACTAACTGTCGTGCTGGTCTACATAAATCCCTGCACCACTCCTACAGTTTATAATCTAAGTACTGAGTGTGTGTTTTTTAGGATGGATCAAACCCCGACATGTTTTGAACAGCTATTGGAAAATGAATAGCTTATTATGTTTAACCCTTGTAATATGTTCGTTTCCCCCCCTTATTTTGGTGTTCCCGGTCAAATTTGACCGGTCTGGTTTAACCTCTCTTATAATAACACAAAAAAAATAATTCAAGCATAATTATCACCAGATTGTATTTAACACCCCTTCTAATGCTGTAAACAATGTCTCCAACTAGTAGTGAACATTTATGACTGCAGTAAATGTACAAATAATTGACACTGAAAATTATAACAATTATTAAAATGGACCAAATTTACAGAAAATCTACATGAGTAGTCAGCTCTGTGTGTGTCTGTATGTGTGTGTGTGTGTGTGGGGGGGGGGGGGGGGTTGCTTGTGGATGTGTGGGTCTTAATGGATGTTTTCCATCTAATGGATGAACATAATCTAGTATTACCCATTCATTTTCTATGCCTGTCACTTTTGACCGGGAACACCACAGGTGTTTCAAAGTTAATTAGACCAGTCAAAATTCAATGAAAGTGGTGATCAGCAATTTTATATGTTCAAATGCCTGGTGTGGAGGATATCATGAGGCCATGAGGCAATCAGAGGAAAAATAAATGTTTTATGTTTGTATGAAGTTGTAAATCTGTCTAATTTGACCCGAAAATCACAGAAGGGTTAAAATACTAGAAAGCACTCCGAGGGCACAGACCTCTGCCAAGCAGATCAGTTCCACCTATAAATTGTTATTTCCACCCAACATTATAGTCCAATACTAATTTTTACAAACTTTGCAGAATGAAAAATATCAATCTGCAAGAAGTGTGATTATTGTTGATAAATATATCATCCAATTGAGGGACCTAGTTAGTAGTGGGTCTTGTAACTTGTTGACTGAACCAACATGGTGCTGCTTACAGATGTTGGATTTGCTCTATGTGGAATTAGGTTTTTGCTCACACACACAGAGACTTCTATAACGGACTATTTCTGTATTGACATTATCAGCAGCCTTGTTTCAAATGATAAAAAGGCACAATTGGAGGGATGTTTCAATAACATTAATGGGCTCACAGTTATGTCACTAGTAGTTGTGAGATGTAGAGGACTGGGATGTTTTCTTACAAATCAGGAAAGTCTGTTGCCTTAAAATATCTTAGAAACCAAGACCCCCAGAATAGCTCTGGGCTTTCTCCAATAGCAAAACTTCCACCCTCCTGCTATGTCTGCGAGCAGAACTGCATGCACAGCTTTCACTGCTAATTGGCTGTGTGCCGTGCCGTGGCTCTGCGTGTAACCAGAGCATGTAACCAATCAGATGATGCAGTGGGTGGGGCAAAATACAGCCCAGTGTTAAGTTATGGGATGTTACTATAAGCTTCAGTGTTTGTTTTGTGACGTCAGTCTCTATTGTATCAGCACCAACATGTAATAACTTCTCCCTTGGACCAACTACACCTCCTTTTGATGTAAATCCATGGTACGTATGCTACTAACAGACAAACAACCCTTGACGGAGGTAATGAAAAGCTAAAGTCTGGTAAAGGTAGTAGTAGAATACATCCAATACGTCTTGTGGGATAATGTCAAGCTCACATGTGGAAGAGTTGAAGTGAAACATCACCTTTCCCAGCTCTGGCATTGCAGTTGCCTTAAAATCCATTTTTTGGTGAAATGATGGAGACTTTTTTTCACAGGCTACATAAAGTGGCTGTTGAGTGTATGCTTTTACACCACTGAAAGAAGAGATCATGACTGTACAAACAGCGCTGTTGTTGTGACCACAGTTCACTCGACAAACATTCCTACAATCCTGTAACCCTCGGCATCTGCAATACTTTAACACCCACACTGCTCCTTCAAAACAGGTACATGCACAACTGCTCTGAATGCCAAATGCTTGCATAATGGAAAATATAATCTTACTCTGCTGTAAAAGCTGGGGAAAAAAATCAGCAACTGAAACATTGAGATGCATAAGGCAGGAAAGGTTTATATAGAGTTCACAGTTTCAGCTCATATTTGTTGGAAGAAAATCTTTGACAACTGTTTAAAAAAGAAAATCCTGGGGGTGTGGAGGGAAGCAAATTCAGTGTGATTGTTTTAGTAAATGGTGGATTACAGCGAGAACACCTTTAAATGAAAAACAGGCCGTGTTTATTCTCAAACACAAGCAAATCTGATCCCTGCAAGACTATGCAACAGTAACAAGGAAAAACAAAGGCTGGGTGTTCTGCCGCCTGATGAATTATGAAACAGCACAGACCTTACAATGACCTGTTACTTATCAAGCTAGCTGCTTGTATAGAGAACATATTGCGGATAATAAAACCACTGCTAAAGGCCTGACACAAGCACTGCATAGTAAGAAAGTGCCATTCCAGCAGCCAGGCATCCACTCTCTCGCTCACTAACCTCCTTTGTGGCCTTACATTTACCTTTCAACTCACATTAAATCAGTCCACATGTAACACAAACAAAACAACTGCAGCAACAACTGTATTTTTGTCAGGCGTATATAAGCTATGTGTATGCAAGGAACAGAAGCTGCCCCAAAAACTAGAGCTTAATATTCCCTAATGTGCTCCAAATGAAGTGCATAGACCTTACCCTTTTTGTATTTTACACACAAATTTGAACATGATCAGCAAAAAGAAAAGATATTGCTTTTCTTTTTGGTAGGAAAACATGAAAAGATATGGAATATTAGCAAATTAATGTTCAACAAATGGAACACTGGTAAACATATCTATCTTATGTTAGTTTTCCATACACAACATGTTTGATGACTAGGGGTGTAATGTAATTTCCTGCCACGAAATTTTGCGCAATAAAAATATGATAAATAAAAATCAAAGACGCACGAAATAAAAGCACAAAATAAAAAAACGCGAAGGGGCGCTGGTGATTTTTTACCCTCCTCGCCTACTGTAGCAAAACACTCGCTTCAATATGGAGGAAGGCGAGGTCGGGGAATTAGCTGACGCTCCTTCGTCAAATAGATTGGCTGTGTGGACCTATTTTGGCTTCCCATGTAAAAGACAAAGAGAATTTATTTTGTACTGATGCAGCAATATTTTTGTACATCTGCATTAGGAAGAAAATAAAGAAAATGAGATTTTTGCACAGCTTCCTGCTGTTGGGGATTTTCTATAATCTTTGTTTTGCAATGTGAGTATTTCGTATCGTGAGCCCTGTTTCTTATTTCGTATCGTTTCATGAGTTGACCATTTCGTTACCTGTCTTTTTGATGATCCATGATGTTGTGGGAGTGCTCCAGTGAAATATAAATTTGCATTTAGCACCAGTATATGTCTTTGTGTCCTGAGTGTGTTTTATGTTTTTAGTGGCAGAATAAAAGCAGAGTGGGTATGTAGTCTGACTGTAATTTAGACCAAACTTCGAGACCTGCCATTTAAAAATGAAAAAGCTATCCTGTTAAGAGCTCTGCTTTGTCTTTTTTCTTTTATGTACTCAATGGTTACGTCTCTGTGATTATTACCTCCGCCTAAGAGGTTATGTTTTCGGGAGAGTTTGTTTTTCTGTCTGTCTGTCTGTCTGTCCGTCTGTGTGGGAACAAAATAACTCAAAAAGTAATGGATGGATTTTGATGAAATTTTCAGGAAATGTTCAGCATGGGAAAAGGAAGAACTGGTTTGATTTTTTTTTTTTTTTAATGTATTTTTTTGGGCATTTTGTGCCTTTATTGATAGGGGAGAGACAGTGGATAGGCTTGTGAAAGGGGGTGAGAGAGTAGGGGAAGACACTCTGCAAACTGGTCACAGGCAGGATTCGAACCTGGACCGGCAGAAGCAAGTACATGGGGTGCCTGGTTGCTAACCACTCCGCCAAACCAGCACCCCGAACTGGTTCGATTTTGGTGTTGATCTGGCTCAGCGTCTGGCCGCCATGATGAAAATTTGATTTTTGTGAATAACTACTGAACTAAAACAGATACAGTTGTGCCCAAAAGTTTACACCCCCCAGCAGAATTTCAGATTTTTTGGCCTTTTCTCAGAAAATATTAATGATAACACAAAAACCTTTCTGTCACTCATTGTTAGTAGTTGAGTGAAGACATTTATTGAAAAAATGATGTTAACTCTTTTTAAATCATAATGACAACAGAAACTTCAAAAATGACCCTGTTCAAAAGTTTACACCCCCTGGCAGTTTTGGCCTGATAACATGCACAAAATTTGACACAAATGGGTTTGAATGTCTACTAAAGGTAACCATCCTCTCTGTGATCTATTAGCTTGTAAACGGTGTGTGTGTATAAAAGCTCAGTGAGTTTCTGAGCTCCTGACAGACACGTGCATCTTTCACTCAGTGCTACGTTGAAGTTCCTGGTTTCTGCGTCATGGGTAAAGCAAAAGAATTGTCAAAAGATCTGCGAGAAAAGATATTTCAACTGTATAAAACAGGAAAAGGATTTAAAAAGATATCTAAGGAGTTGAGGATGCCAAGAAGCACTGTTAAAACTCTTATTAAGAAGTGGAGAGAGAGGGATTCTGTTGAAATCAAACCACGGTCAGGCAGGCAGACCAACAAAAATTTCAGCTCCAACTGCAAGGAAAATTGTTAGAGATGCAAAGAAAAACCCTCAAAGAACTTCTGCTGAAATACAGGACTCTCTGAAAAAAATTGGAGTGGATGTTTCAAGATCCACAATAAGGAGACTCTTGAAGAAACATAGGCTGCATGGTCGAGTTGACAGAAGAAAGACATTTCTATGCAAATGCCACAAAATATCCCGTTTACAATACACCAAACAGCACAGAGACAAGCCTCAAAACTTCTGGAACAAAGATATTTGGAGTGATGAGACCAAAATTGAACTTTTTGGCCACAACCATAAACGTTACATTTGGAGAGGAGTCAACAAGGCCCATGATGAAAGGTACACCATTCCTACTGTGTAACACGGAGGTGGATCACTGATGTTTTGGGGATGTGTGAGCTACAAAGGCACAGGAAAATTGGTCAAAATTGATGGAAGGATGAATGCAGCATGTTATCAGAAAATACTGGAGTAAAATTTACACTCATCGGCCCAGAAGCTGCGCATGGGACGTTCTTGGACAGTCCGACACGACAATGATCCAAAACACAAGGCCTAATCAACCTGTCATTGGCTACGGCAGAATAAAGTGAAGATTTTAAAGTGGCCATCTCAGTCTCCTGACCTCAATATCATTGAGCCACTCTGGGGAGATCTCAAATGTGCAGTTCATGCAAGACAGCCCAAGAATTTACTTTTTGCCAAGAGGAATGGGCAGTTTTACCATCTGAGAAAATAAAGACCCTCATCCACAACTACCACAAAAGACTTCAAGCTGTTATTGATGTTAAAGGAGGAAATACAAGGTATTAAAAACTGGGGGGTGTAAACTTTTGAACAGGGTCAATTTGGAAGTTTCTGTTGTCATTATGATTTAAAAAGAGTAATCTAATCTTTTTTTCAATAAATGTCTTCACTCAACCACTAACTATGAGTGACAGAAAGGTTTTTGTGTTACCATTCATATTTTCTGAGAAAAGGCCAAAAAATCTGAAATTCTGCTGGGGGTGTAAACTTTTGGGCACAACTGTATTATGAATCCAATTGCTAATCGAATGTTTTCATGGTCAAGGAATCTAAATATTTCGATGAAATAAAGGTAGGACTAATATTTATGGTGAAAATCACAATATGGTTGAGGACTGTGGCGCTGGCGGAGGTCTGCGCTCTCCAAGTGCTTTTCTAGTTTATTGTTATACAGTGAAAAATTCCTCTTGAATATTTTGTTAATCAGTTTTTAGGAGATAAAAACAAGAAGCGACTTAAAGCAATAGTAAGAACTTTTGATTTTTAAATAGAAATTAAAGCAAACCCTATAATTCTGAAGGAATGATGAGTGAAAAGAAAATTGCAGAGGTCACCTGACAGGTATAGGACCATACAGTAAATAATGTGGTGCAGAAAAATGAAGACAAGAAAAGAAAGAAATGAAAAGAAGAGAGAAAAAGGAGAACAGAAAAGAAAAAAAAACATTATTCCTTTTGAATAACTGATGCAGGGTGTTATATTTTAAAAGGATAGCTGTATTTTTGCGTATAAGCCTATGTAGTTTGACTGCATAGACTTTACACACATTTATCCGTCTTGACCACATCAAGTTCTGTGATGACAGCCATTTGATCTTTAAAAGAGCCTTTGGGACACTTTTAAGGCCTTAAAATGGATGCTGCCATACTGCACATATCATTTTAACCAAACGTGAGCTCAGCCTTTTCACAGACAGAAAGGCTGTGTTGAGGCGGGACTTAGGGTTGTACAACCAATACTGATGCAATATTTCCAAAACCAGCAATCCTTAATAAATCCTTGATCAAATGAAAGGCTGATAGAGGCTGATAAAATGTGTTTATAGTATTTAAAAAGCATCTTTTACCCTCACACAACCATTTATGGTGGGATTCTGCAGCCAGTCTCAGGTGGACATTCAGGGTACTACAGGTTTTAGCACTTACTCATGGGAAACAGAGGTTTATACCTGATAATGAGAAATTGAGTCCTCATGAAAGTCTCTTTTTAGGTGATTTGAAGCAAGTCCATGGCCCTCTTTGTTCTTACATTATGGTAAGTTATATTATGCACATTTGTGATTATTTGTCTTTGTTAGCAACTATCCTTTTACAAAACAGCAATGCTTTAAATTCAAAGGTTGGGGCAATATCTACGACGGAGGATTACGGCCACGTTGAAAAAAAGGAAGCTTAAGAGAATAAAGTTGTAGAGTTATGAGAATAATCTAATAAATTACGAGAATAAAGTCGTAAAGTTGCGAGATGTGTGATCATTGGGCTTAATTTGGTGTCACCACAGCCATAGACACTTAAATTATTACATTTTTTATAGCCAAAACCTATTAATGAATATGAGGAAGTTATTGAATTGCCTTTCACACTATTCCTCCAATATGGTAATTTGCCGATGGCCCCTAAGCTGCCGAGCCACCAGCTACAGTGCATCGAGACCAATTGAAGTCGTCTGGCTCGCATGACGGCTCGTTTAGAGGAAAACGAGTCTTCATTACAGTGATCAAAAAGAGGGGTCGGGTTTGGAACTACATTTGTTTGTTGATGAGTTTTTGAGCCACAAAGTCCGAATCTATGAATATCTTTCTAAGTATACCCAAGTAGATGTTTCCTAGTTTGATCTAAAAGATGACTTTATTCTTGTATTTTTTAAACTTTATTCTCGTAAATTTGAGATTATTCTCGTAACTTTACAACTTTATTCTCGTAATTTATGAGATTATTCTCGTAACTTTACAACTTTATTCTTGTAAACTTCCTTTTTTTTTAGTTTTCAACGTGGCCCTAATCCTCTGTTGTAAATATCACAGGTATTATAGTTGCAATATGAAAAATTTCAATCTCATGCATGTGCTCCCTGTAGATCTCATAACTTCACTATTACCAACCAGGCTCGGTTCTGGTCCATACAGAAGCAATTATAGCTGTTTCCACTGTAAGATGATTAGAGAAGGTAACCAAATAATTGATCTGTGCCATCCTACTTTTTGACAACCCTCTGACGGGGCGACAGTCATACCACACCAGCCCTAATGCTACGGCCACACCGGACGCGAATTGGTGACATGCGCAGTAGAGAGCCGGAGCCGGTCGGACTCAGTGATGACCCGTGCAGGCAAATCCAGCTGGAAACATATATTTACAGAACTTACCTTCAAAACCTGTCTCCTCAGCGACTTTCACCCAAGCCTGCTCCTTTTGTTCCAGTCTCTGTAGAGTACACACGCCGAGTAGTTTAGCTCCGGATGATAGCAAACAGCGCAGATAAACCTCTCCTCCATCTTTGAGAGGGGTATGAGCAGGAGCAGGAGGCCGGGGCGTCACACATCATTAAATCAAACCTGTCTCCTCAGCGACTTTCACCCAAGCCTGCTCCTTTTTGTTCCGGTCTCTGTAGAGTATACACGCCGAATAGTATAGCTCCGAATGATGGCAAACAGTGCCGATAAACCTCTCCTCTATCTTTGAGAGGGGCTTGAGCGGGAGCAGGGGGCTGCGGAGCGTCACACATCATCAAATCAATGACGTTGGGGGGGAATGTCATCACTGATTGGCTGCCAGGCCGCGAATTGGCGTCGAAAGTTCAATATTTTCAACTCGAGCCGGCTTAGCGCCAAAACGCCGACGCCCAAACGCTGCGCCAAACGCTCAACGCTACGCCCTGGGGCGAATTTGCGTCAAGACGCGTGTTTTGCATAGACTTTGTATGTAATCTCGACGCGCATCCTGGCGAATTCGCGTCCGGTGTGGCCGTAGCATAAAAGGTGGAGCTAATAGCCCAACAGCCTGTTGATTGGTCACAAAAATGGTCAATTCATGTGACAGCAGCTAAAACAAAATTCATCACTCAACATGTCCAGGAAAGCCATGGATTTAGAGTGATTTGTTCACTGTTGTAAAGAATTTCCAGACGAAACAATGTTCGACAGAGAACTGCATTGTTGCTCTCTGTTCCATATCATACTGTACTGCAGACTGCTGTGTTGTCATGAATTTATGAAGTTGGCATGTCCCTAGCTTCTCTGCTCATATCCCCACCCTTGAGTGACAGCTGGAACAGCTGGCTGTGGAAAGGCAAACGAGGAGGGGTTGTCCGCTCTAAACCATTCCAAACTAGACCACCCTGTGGAAACAAGGCTTCTTTCGAGTATTTTCCCAACATACTATTCTGAAATCGCCTGTACTTCAATCAGAGGTAAGTGTTACAATGATAACTTACTTCTGTGTTTTAGAATTAATTCTTACACCACTGTAACCTGTCCTTCTTCAGTCTATGGTTAGAGCCTGGTATGGTGGTATTTTGGCTTTATTTTTGCCGAACTGAAATAAGACAAGAAAAGTTCACATTGATACAGTGTCAGTGTTGCTGATGATATATTCTCCCACTCTAAACTATCAAACAATAGGCTCTGCAATGCAGGCTTGAGCCTTGAAAATTGTTTTTGTAAATATGTTCCAAGTTTTGCCTCATACACTTTTGAAAGCTTAAAACTTTTTTAAAAATCTGCTATTGAATGCCCTTCAACCCGTGCAGTTTCAATAGTGCTGCCTGTCACTCCTTCCCTTTTGTTTACTGTCAGTCTCCTCGCTGTTACACCATCCGATCAGGAAAATATTCAACAAAGAATATTTAAGAGTAGTCACAGCTTCAGCTCTTCTTTTGCACCATGGTGAATTTGATCTGCTTTTCTTCTAATACAATGGTCTTAGGCCAAGAGCAGAGTAAAACTGGTTTGATTTCTCTAAAGAAATACAGTTTTGAAAGCATGTAAAATAAAATGGATGCCTGTGAGCAGATGTAATTGATTTTTGTTTTTATTGTTGCTGTGTGCCTGATGATGACCACAAACTGGAGCTCGGGGCTAAACACCTTTATAGTTTCAGCGTTATTACCGGTGACACAGCTGACATGAAATACAGCCGCATTAATGCTGGCAAATTAACTTGTTATATAACATGTAATATAAGCACTTTATGAGTGGGCTGTTAACGTAAGCACAGAGGAAGTTATTAGATTTGAAGGGCATCACTGACACCGATATATCAACCTCTCGAAATAGTTTAAAAATTCACTTTGAATTATGGCAGCAGGCAAATGAAGCAAGCTCACAATATGCCCCCCACAACCATTCTCCAAGAAATAAATATCTCCCAGACACAAGTTAAAAGCCCAGAGGCTACAAAATCAATATTTCATAGGCGGTGGGTGATAAAGAGTCTTGATCCAGCTCTTGGTGTCTCTGAGGCAGCCAGCAGTCCAGTAGTGAGCAGAAGGATGGCTCTGTGCCATCTGAAGCCATGGCCAAGAGGATTTGGGCCACTGCACAGATTTAACAGGTATAGGAAAGAGTTGGCTGCACTTCATCCCTGATGTGGGCTGATAACTTTGGAAATAAAAGCCTGGGTGGTCATCACAGGAGCTATTTATCTGGAGACTTTTACACTGTGGCCCTGTCACTCTGGAGAGATCTGGGGGGGGAATCGAAGGCTGGGGGAAGGAGAGATTCCTGCAGCTGCTGGGTCATTAAGCTACTTTTCAGCTGCAGAGGATCAATAAGAGTTTACTTCAGGCACAGAAGACAAGTCAAAGTTTAAGATGAGTGGGGGGTTTTGACCAGGAATCATAATATTGTGTGTTGAATACATCAGAGTAAGACTACTGTTTTTCCTGCAGAGGTGGAAAGTAACTTTTTATAAACTCAAGTTACTGTGATTGAGTGGTCTGTTTGTTTCCTTGTATCAGTGTTGAGTGAAGTCGCCATAGCTTGAGTCCGAGTCCAGTTCAAGTCCTCAGTGTTTGAGTCCGAGTCACCAAAAAAAAAAAAATCTGAGTAGAGTCCGGGTTGAGTCCTCAGTACCTTAGCCCAAGTACTAGAAAAGTTCCCCTAAGTCTGAGTCCTCAATATTGAGTCTGAGCCAAGAATCTTTATGCTCTTCTGCTCTCCATTTTTGAAGTGACATGCAAATTAAAACATTGTAATTAAAAATAAATAATACAGTTTTCTCCTTTTCAACAGAGCTCTATTAGTTGTAAGAGGACTGCACAGTTAAGCAACATATGTTGTGGGTTTGATGGGTTTTTTTAAGGAATTAATTAAGTTCAAATGTTAGAAAAATCTTAGATAAACTTAAAATAACATTTACATAACTAAAAACCACCCATCCACCAACACTCCTGGAAACAAGACAGCCTCTAAGCCTTTTGAAAACCTACAAAACAGCAGCTGCCACCTACTGGAGGTGAGCTTACATGTTGCATTTCAAAACCTTAGCTCTGAAAGCATGGAACTGCTCATCCTTGCACAGTGAGGCCTCATTAAAACGCCTTCTTGACTAAATAGCCTTTCAATAGGTGCACTGGTGGCAGGAATCAGCACATGAACGTGTATACAGGTAAGCTAACCCACATGCCCGCTGTGGGCTTAAGACTGATATGAGGACTTTATACCAGAAGAAATAATAAATAAAACATAATAATGAAAATAGACAAATAAGCTTGAGTCCTATGAGTCCTCCCCTGAGTCCTAATGCAGCCAGAGCTCAAGTTCGAGTCTAGTCATTAGTCCGACATATCCGGACTCGAGTCAGAATTGAGTTCAAGTCCTGGACTTGTGTCCTACAACACTGCCTTGTACTAATAAACTTTTTTGTAAGGTAAGGTAACTTCATTTGTACCTGTACAGCAACATCAGCATGTAGTTTTAATACTTACTCTTCTTAGGTGTCTACATGGGTTCACACCACAGAGAGTTGATTGGACTCTTCTCAGGGAGTTGGTTCTGTAACATTAACGTGACACAGCAGATGGACTGTCACAGTCCAGCTGGGTAACTGCCCCAAGACAGTGGAAATGAGGCAGAACCCTTCAAATCTGGCAGGTGACTGGACAAATAATACATCAATCACATTAATTAAAGGCAAATCAGATTTTGTAGTGGGCAGGCGTTACTGCCATGGTCTAATGGACACATCACAGGCCACCACGTTGATCAGAGTCTCGCCAAAACATATTGAAAACAGAGCAAAAGTGTCCTTTCCTATAATTTATTCATTTCTGTTTAGACATGTGGTCCAGTGCTCCTTAGACCAGGCAACATTTTTTAGACATAAATTTCCATAGTTTTAGTTTGCCAGTTGAAATTGCAGTCTCAGTTTCATGTTCTTAGCTGAAAAAGTAGCAACTAGTAAGACGTTCTGGACTGCAGTCCTACTGCTTCACCACTCATTGGATATTCTCTTTTTCTTACCATTCTGATATTGTTCCACATTAAATCCCAGTAGATCTGCCAATTCCCATCAGCACCAACAACATACTTTATCAAAGGTCAATTAAACCGCCCATCTCCTGGTGTATTTGTCTGTTTACACCATGTCTTGGTTGTCTATTTCATTATAAAATCAAATAATTCAGATAAAAATAGGGCGACATAGTGGCAGCAGGTTGTGCACATGCCTCACAGCAAGGAGACCGTCAGTTCCATCCCTAAACATTCTCACTGGTTAACTGGTGACTCTATATTGCCCTTAGGTATGAACAGAGTCTGAATGGCTGCCTATCTTTCTATGTTCATGAGACACGACCCCAAAGGGATAAGTGGTACAGAAAATGAATGAATGAATGAAACATTTAAAAAAAAAATGTCTCTGTAGAAAATCAGATGGAGCCTTTTTTACTCCCCTTTGGAAACACTTAGATCTGAGTGGGAGGCTACAAGAGTTTGTGATGGTGGGGTCTGATAGGCTGGACTTGAGCAGAGAGCAGTATCGATGGAGGCTGTGTAACTTTTACATAATTAACACCAGGCAGTAAGAAAACAGACCGTTTCAAGGTGCATTTCCCAATGAACTGAGAGTACAACAAAAGGTGTCATGTTCTTCTGCACCTTAAACCCATTATAATGACATTATAAGGTAAATAAAATTTATTTTGCAGGACATAGGACCTTGAAAACACATTTTTCTCTCCCATTATAATACTCAATTTAAACTTGAAAGTGGCATCTTAACCATGTCTGTCTAAATGCACTGAGTTTTAAACATGTGGTTGGCAGGTTTGTTAGTTGCATTACAGATCACGTGAGCAGGTGTATTTCATATAGTAGCTGGTGAGTGGATACTGTAATGACTGCACACACTATGTAGTGTCAGGCTAAGTTGAACAAAAGACATAATGAGAAAGCCCAATGAGAGCAAAAAGGGGGAGTGACCTCTTTGTTTTGGTTTTGTGATACAGAATTGATAGACAGCCATCTTGTACTTTCTCCTGACCCTAAGAGAACTTTTATTTGGTTTTGAGTTGGTGCAGTTTACTCCTTTTGGTCTATAACACCATAAAGAGTAGACCATAATGATTGTGTCCTGCCAAACTGCTTCAAAAACTAATTTCAGATGTAAAGGATGAAATCAAACACCACACATAGAAACACATCCTCGGCATTGTCCTTTTTTCTTTTTTAACCGGGACAAAAGCTTATGCTCCATATTCACTGGCTGATGTTATCATCAGGTATTCAATGATAAAAAAAAAAAAATCAGCTGTAGAGCTGAAAGGAAACTTTTGGATTTAGATGTTTTCACATGTGGATTAGATGAATAAACATTAAATACCTTCAAATGATAGACAATTGGTTGTAGGACCTTATTTGTCCTTTTTTGTTCCTCTTCTGTTCTCTATGGTGGCACTCTTTTTGTCTTGAAGTCTGCTTTATCATGACTGGTTAATGGAGTGGTTGGTGCAAACAGATATTAAGTTTTGTCTGCGGGGAAAATATGTTGTATTTCTTTAAACCACTTTATAGAGAGAAAAGCAGCACGGTTGCATGTTCTGGATTGATTTAATCTTTGTCATATTTATCAGAATCATAGGTTAACATTGCAGATTTACTGGCAAGTCATTACAATCTCATGAATTAAATCTATTTAGGGTAACTTGCTACTAGTATGGATAAAAAGTCTTTACAAGCTAATAGCTATGCAAATATGAAAGGTTGTTTCTTTCATGGGTGAAATTGCAACATTAGTTTATTTTTCACTTGATCTGTTTTTTTCTCACTGCTCTTTCTCAGGTTAACCAAAGTCTGTTAAATGACATACAACATAGCCACTCACAAATAGCTGTAGCTGTACTATCTGGCCCATTGTTTCACCATAACCCTGTGATACACAACTGGCTTTGAGCAAAAATGTTGTTTAGCTCAAAGCATTTCAGAAGAATTCTATGCCAAAGCATCAAGATAAAGTTGCATTTAGCCTGTGGCAAAAGGCACTGGTATATTGATTGAAACACAAACATGTATTTGTTTTTCTGTCAAGAAGACCGGAGGCTGCCGCTGCAATGCTAACAACAGCCACACTCTGCCTGATGTTATACATGAATGCTACCTTAGCTATCTACCTGTTGTAATTTTTGGCCAAATTCAAGTCATAATTCTCTGCTTTTTGGCCCATTGGCCTGGTTATGTCCTTGTTTGGCTCAGATGACATCACAAACCAGTGGTGGCAGGTGGTACATTTTGTATGGTGGGCTCTTCATCATTCAATGTTTTCTGGGTTAACTAAAATAGAGTGAGTGTATAAACCGCATTACAACTCTGCAGTTAAATTGTATTATGTAATTCATTGAAATATAAAATTATCAAGCAAATAAAATCTTAACTAAGACACTGAAAGTTCTTCTTGTTGCCAGAGACTGCATCATATTTGAAAAAAAAAAACAAAATTGTCTTCTTTTTTGAGACATGCATTGCTGTTCAAAAAAGAGAAAGAAAATTAAAACCAGATTTTGTTGGTAAAATAAAAAAAAGTTTATGTACAATAATGTTTAGCCTACATATCAAGAAAACAAGTTATCACATGAAGCAAATAAAAGCGCAGTTAAATGGGATTTTCCCTATTCTTGAAGCTATCAGCACATTTTTAAATTGCTGTTTATTGCTCTACAGAAGTAGATGAAGCCCTGGTTTTCCCAGACCAGTTTAGTTCTTTGTTCTGCAACCAAAGTTTGTTTGACGCCACTCCTAATCAGCTTCGTTTGGTCTGGACAGAACATGTTAGCTGTGAAGGCACCCTCAAAGACCCATGAGAAGTTGAATAACAAATTATAGAGATAGCTGCATATATGTGGTTAGCTCATAAGCTAGCTTAACCTTTGGGGGGGGGGGTTGGGGCGTTGGGGTTGGGGTTGGTGGACTTTTTTTTTTTTTCTACTGACCAAAACATGCTAGTAAATTGTCTTTAGGTGTGTGTGTAAGTTGCCTTTAATTCTGCACTAGAATTTAAGGCAATATTCAATCTTTTTGGCTCAAATCCAAACAAGTATTTTGTTTCTCTCTACATAGAAACATACAGCCATCTTACATGGTTGTATCATCTTTATGTATTCTTTTATTTCTTTTTAAATTCAATAATAAAAAAGTAAATGCCCTAGTAAACCCGAAGCCAGTTGTGTTCAATATTATCCATGGTTATTTTCTGATTTCAGGCAAAAAGTTTGTAAAGGTATCACCTGTCATGCTCTGATGCTGAACAGATCCTGAAAACGTAGAGCTCTGCTCCTGGGGTTTCATTTTCTTTGTGTCAGTGTGTACATCTTGTTTTACACTCCCTTCCTCTTGTGATTGCTTGCAGAGGGAAAGAAACAACAAGTTGTTTCCTTACCTGTCTGTGGTTTCCATATAAACACACCATTGGAGAAAAAAAAAGTGCTTTACTCCTTTTCCCCATTCTTTGCCTTTTGCTTTTTTATATATTTGTGTTGGGATGTATCCTGTCAATATAAGATGAAATGACAGGGCATAGAGTGGAAAAAGAGGAAAGATAGTGGGGGTAACACATTTAATAGAGCTGGAGGGCAGATTTGAACCTTAACATGCTGCCTTCAGGGGCTGACAGCCTTTAAAAATCAGGCACTCAAGCTAACCAATTGGCCACCAGCAGCAACAGCATCTGGTGAACTTGAACCGAAGTTCAGCTCAAACAAATCAGAGGTTCAAAATATGTACATAACCAGCAAACCAATAACAGATGGATCTGCTTGATTCAATGTCAGTAATCAGTCAGATCCATCCTGCCAAACATCCAGCCTACAACAATTGTGAGCAGCCCAAAGCAGCACTACCCAATCAGAGTCTCTAACAGCAGGAAGAGGTTGGAGGTGTAAACGAGATGACAGCAGGAAGTGAATACACATATAGAGATTAGCATAGATGCTAACAGCCATATAGCTGTTTTGTCAGATCTGGACTATTTTTTTTAAATTAATGAAAAACAGCACTACAGACTTCTATGTAGAAAGTTTGCATGTTTTCACTCCACTTCTGACATGATTTGACGAGTCTAAAGTGGCTTATGTTTGGTAGAGCAGTAGTGCCTACTACATTAACTGACTGTCTCTTAACAACTGTGAATGACAGAACAGTTGTCCAGTCACCTGCCAGATATACTTCTGAAAGGTTCTTCCCTCCCCAAACACTTTTGGACCGGTGAAATATATTGAACAGTTCATGGTGTGCCATGTTAGTGAACTAAAATGTCTGCACCAGAATTAAAGGCTTGTTATTCAAATTATGTGATTTATGGACCCGGGGAAGACTTAGGACCATGTTCCTGGAGGAATGAGCTTCAGTTCAAGGGACATTTCCCTCCTTCTTCTGTGGTTGTTGATCACAAAACAAAAAACAATATACTTTAAAAGGACTGTGAGGATAATCTGTTTCCGCCGACATTAAGACTCTGCTACCCATGAGCACATGCGGTGACTGTCGTAATGCTGTACTCCAGTACCCTCGGACCTGGGAGTGACATCATCTCCGACTTATCGGCGTTCCAGTTGAAGTCAGAAAAAAACATGCAGATCTACCAGGCTATTGTTAGCTGTTGTTAGCATGCCCTGTGTTGTTGTATGAAGAATGTGATTATCACTATGGCAGCATTTTTGTAAATATAAGTCCAACAATACGATGTATACAGCTGATCTAGAGCGACACACCCCAGTCAGAAGTGCAAATAAATTGATTATTACAGGAGCTAAATAACTGTTCACACTGGGGGCATCCATCTTCGATTGTCAACTCGGGGGTGGCGAGGTTTCACCGAGTTCCCAGTAGGAAATTCCGACTTCGGGGGACGTTCCAGTTGTAGTTTCCTACTCGGAACTCAGAAATTCCTACCTCAGACTACAACTGGAACGCACCACAAGCCAAAGCGTGTGTTGTTGTTTTGTTGCTAATAAATGCAGCTCGGACCTTCCTCAGAACTCTGCATTGCTTTACAACTTCTTTTTTCAACAACTTACAGGATGCAAAGCGACGAGGTAATGTATCTCTTTCTAGTTACGTAGCTGTAGTTTTTGTTGTGTGACAACAAGCAGTTTTTGGAAAAGTTAGTATCGTAGTTTTGTAGCCAGCTATATATCGCTACTTACAGCCAGGTACTCTAAGACGTGTCCAAATAATATACATTTGCTCTTGTTTTAATTGTCTTGTTCCCGAAGTTGAGTATCCAGGCCAGTCCAGCCCTGTCCGACCCGATCGGAAGACTAAGGAATAGCATTTATAGATAACCTATTTAGATGCTATAAAACTCTTCTTAAAGTGTGTGTTTCAATCAGGCATATATCTAAAAGTGAGACTTTTTTGTAATTACTTAGAAACTCCTCACTGTCCCTTTAAGCCATTTGAAATTTGTATACCAACTCTTACAAGTGGGAATTTTCATCATGATGAGGGAAGCTTGACAAATGTAAAAAACAGACTAGACAAACTCAGACAATCTTTTGATGTTTTTGCTTTATTGTAGAGAACTGGATATTTTCTACAACTCAATGATGTTAAAGAGTTAAACGTGTGTTCAAGTATCTTATTGTTCTGTATCAGCACAGTTGGGTCCAATTCAAACCTAACACATTTACTCTGGCTAACTCTGCTTTAGGGTGGTGTGGAAGCTCATACTAACTCTGATGCTGAACAAATAACCAAACTCTGGTATGCTAGGAATAATGTGTGACGATATTCCACACAAGCGTGTAGACATTAACCCGTAAAATAGATCAGAGTCTGACAGGGCTAGCAATGCTAATGTTAGCTGCACTATGCCAGTAAAAGCCACATTAGCTTGCTCACTGTTATGATATAAAGTTCAAGCTACAATTCACTCCCTTTAGGTTTGCTTGCCTTGTTTAGTCCTTGTTTGGTTCAGATGGCTTCTCAAACCTAGACCCTGTTTTTGGTGGACCACAGTCTGGTTCTTTGGTCCATACCAGAGTTTGCGTGAGCTTTCACATCCCTCAAAAAAGCGAAACCAGAGTTGGTTCAGACACAACATGTTAGTTGCGAAAAGAACAAAGAAAGCCAAATTTTTAACTTCAGCCCCCCACCAAACTGAGTTTGCTGACCTTTACATGTGAAATTGACTCTGGACTTCCATGCTGCCTGCTAGCCTGTAGCGCTTTTGTTTGTCATCATGCTAATAATTATCCCTGCAGCCATCCATTTCACATTGACATGACTCAGGAAAGGGTGTGTTACTGTGTAACTCACCAAAACATTCAACATATCTAAATCATGAATATTTACAAAGTCTTTGAGCTTTAATTAGAGGTGTAGAAAAAGCAGAGATGTCCATCAAATTCTAAATTATTTTACATATCCAGGCTAATTTACTGCACCAAATGAATGTTAATTGAAACAAGCTCCTGCCGATGAGGTGTGAGGTGATGCTGCTGAAGATCATCTCTGCTTGAGCTCAGCACACTCACAAACTCAACAGAAAACCGCCACAGGCTTCTCATCTGTGGCTGAAACTCGAGCTGTGTCGGTTTGTGTTGTGTATTGAATCTCTTTATGGATGACCATCTTCTGTCATGGTAATCATAAAAACAAATGGTCCTGCTCCTCTATCAGGAGTACTGGAACATAAAGGACTCTGTTTGTGAAACATGAACCATTAAACATTAAAATCATATTCAGCAGGACAACAGACAGAGGAACAAAGCTCCAGACTTATAAAGCTACACACTTCAGCTCCCGCACAAACAGAATACACAACATATCAGTACGAAAAAACTGTTCACTTTCAGTGCCAAAGGAATAAAATCAACATGTTTACAGGATTAAATGGAAATGACTGTGAGGAGAAGATTAAAATTTTATTGTTTCAATATTTATTTAAGCATCAAAACTTATTTAGGTTTCACTTGCATGATGTTGACTTTACATGACGCTGAGATTTAAAAAAAAAAGAACAATTAAAACAAAGGAGGGAAGAAGAAAACTCAGTTTAATCATTTTCACTGTCATAAATTAGTCTATGGCCATTGTCTAAAACTGTCCAAGAGAAACGGGAGCCTGTTGTCAATGGTTCCACATTTTAGGTAACCTGACAAGCCATATGGACAGCTCCATACATCTGCCACAGAAATATTTCACTAGTCCATCTGGGTAGGAGCCCTTTAAATTTGTTTTCAGGGGCAGAACGTAAAAAAACAACACAAGCTTGTGATTGGACAATCATTTGGCTCATCACACTCATCACAAACCAATCCACATCAAGCAGGGTTGCCTCCTATAATGTAGCATACATAGCGGCTAATGTAGCGGCTAATGGCTAAGAGCAGTTAACAACAGTTCATGGATGTTAGCCATAGCAGCTAACTTAGCCACTAACAGCTAACAACAGTTAATGACCGTTAGCCGCTAACTTAGCTGCTAACAGCTAATGGCCTTATACTATCGACTTACACTAAATTGTACCACACAGATGATTCATTTAACACTTACATGTAACATGAACCTCGTCAAAGACAATCCCTACAAAGTAAACTTCTGAGGAGGGCAGATTTCGCCAACTTTTACTAGGTAGCCGTGAGGACAAGAGGCTAATCAGCACGTCCGTTCTCTACTTCCGGTTCTCAACTTCCGGTTGTCGTCACATCCGCATTCTGCTGCTCCCGCCTCTCTTCCCTGATTGGGCCGTCAAGAATTCAGCTGAGTGAATTCGTTGGACAGCCGAGGCTGGCAAGACGGATCTGCAGGATTTCAAAATCATCAACATTTTGCCAAAAGTGTTTTAGAATTTCTTTGCTCTCATTTATGAAATTAGTTTAATTGCTGTAACATCAGAAACGTTATTTTGGCTAGCTTTTGCATGGAGATCTCTTTGGGGGCATCCTTAGTCAAATAATGCACTTGGTTGCTGATAATTACTGATAAAGGGGGTGATTATGGACTGGGGAAGGTTGTTTGTGCATAGATTTTAGAAGGAACAAAAACTCACCAGTTTTAACAACGATTAAGGGGCAGACTGAAGAGCGTGTTGCCACTTTTATGTACTTTGGTGCTGTCATTAATAGTAAACTGTCTTTAATGAAAACACAGACATATATACAAAAAATCACAACAGCGACTGCACTTCCTCTAATTTAGGGTGTGCAGCAAACTAATGACAATGTTTAATCACTCAATGGTTAAATCTGTCCTAACATTTGTCATCATCTCCTGGTTTGGCAGCCTCTCCTTAGGAGACAAAAAGAGGTTGGAACACATTGTCAAGGTAGCAAGCAAAACAATTGGCGCCACATTGCCTGATCTACCTACTTAGATTTCCATTGATTTAGATTGCCAAAGGCAAAATCAAACAGAAAGGAAAATTCATTCATTTCACAAGCCATTACACAACTAAATTTAAATTTTATCAGTGATACATCTTATCTCTAAACATTACAGCAATGGCTCTGCCTTTTAAGTATTTGTGTTTTATCCATTTCAGTGTTTTATCCTGATTTGTGTGATTGTGTTTTTATGTTTGTTTGTATGTCTTCGCCCACACACCCATCACAGCATCGTGTGGATTCGCTGTTCATCATGAGACTGGGATCCACATTCAAGATTTCCTGCTGCTTAACAGAAGGTTTTTTCTTGAGCCATGATGGAGGGATTCATGATTGGCTATATGGATTCATGTTGGGTGTTGGATGTATAAATTTGTATATATATGTATATGTGTATTTTATATGTATATATTTCAATGCATATATGTGTATCCATAAAATGAAGAGCTTTTGCTCTATTGTAAAGTGTCTTGAGATAACACTTATTATGAATTGGCGCTATACAAATAAAGATTGATTGATTAATGTTTCTTGTTTTACCTGCCTGGAACACACACTTCCCCTTTGAGGACAATAAAGTGAAGCTGAAGGTGAAGTTGGAGTGTCAGCATTGTCTCTACCTGGAGCTTGCATGTACGAAGCCTGGGTCTGCTGAATGTGACTATGCTATGACTCTGGGATACTGAAAATTGACTGTCCAGTCTCTGAAGCTGTGTTCACACATTAAGTGAAAAAAGTATTCATGTTATGCCTTCAACTAAAGGCATAGTTTGCATGTTTTTGCATGTTTAAATGAATCATGTTTATTGAGGCGAATTTTCACCCTTATTGACTCAAAAAGGATCAGAGAAGGGGGCATGAATGTCTCGGAGCTTTAGACCTTATGTTTCCGCTTTTTCAATCCATGATTGGTTTTGAAAACAAGATGCTAAATGTCTCAGTAAGGACAGAAATAGGAACATATCCATTTGATGATTCATAACATCCTTTGGAGTCACACATGGAGACGTTGGGGTAATGGTCCCTCTCTTTCTTGTTGAACCTGCCCAGCTTTACTTCTCTTCTTTCTGTTATGGTCAAGACTCACTCATCCTAGTCTATTCTTTCTCTCATGGGCGCTCTGGAAGTTCTTCCATGAGGTTTGGCATATTTTCTCTGGTGAAAAAACATTAAATCACTACCATTAAGCCAAAGAAACACACCGGTAGCCAGCCTGCTGTTGTGCTGGCAGATTTCGTACACACTACATGAGAAGTGATAAATAAATATGAGCTAAACTTACCAGATACTCAAAACTCTCCTGAGACTCTCCACATTTCTCCTCTCTGCAGTCTGGTCTCCAAACACTAAAATAACCATGTAGAGGAGCTCTGATGCCAAAGTGCGGCGATGTTTACTTCCTCCTCTGGCTGTGATGCCATCCTCATCAAAGTTTACTCTCAGTGCTGATTGGCGACCACCATGTAGTGGAGCTGAAGGGTCAGTAAGAGGCAGTGTGGCAGAGCAGATCAGCATTGTCACTATGTGGAGCTTGCATATGGAGCCTGGGTCTTTTGACTACACTATTCTGGCTCTTATGTCTATGTGGTTGGGCAAGTAAGATAAAGTAGGAATTGGTGCTGGAATGGTTGGTGCAAAAGTTAGCCCAGAGATCACTGGCAAGTGTCTAAAGTTATACTAGAGGAGTTAGCTTGCCAATTAGATTTCTATAATGATTCTTCAATGTAAACAATGGCTCCAGCCAGAGAAGATTGGCAGTTTGGTTGTGTTAGCATAAAGAGCAATTTTTAGACTCATGTGTGCATTGGGGAGAATGCGAAATAAAACTGTGGTTTATGTACATCAAGCTGAACAGAACAAAAAAACAGCATATTTTGCTTTGACAAAGACAGTAAACAGACAATAGCACTGCTGCCCCACACAGAATATTGCACAGAACCAAAAAGTACAATTTATATAGACAAAGAGTAGTGCATACATTTAATAGTATTGCATTATAGTATGATACACAAAGGCAATGATAATGTATAAGAGAGAGTGACATTTCTAACCACTGAAGTAAATAAAGGCAAAAAGTTCTTGTCAGAGAAATCTAAAACTATTGGCTTCTTCTTCTTCTTATAATTCAAGAGGTCACTGTATGTTTTGCCAGGGTTTTTTTTTTTTTTTTTTAGCTTGTTTGCCCTTGAGCAAGAACTACTCAAAAAGTTCTTGACAGATTTTGGTTAAATTTTCAGAGGATGCTAGTCATGGCACAAGAAACAAGTAATCAGATTTTTTTCTGCTCATCTGAGTCCTTTTTTTTTTTACAGATGTTGTTGAGATTGCTCTGCAGGGCAGTTGTCAACAACTTCCAGAATAATTTAGCTTTGAATTTGAAAAAGGCCCTGGTGAACATTGTTCTGTTGGAGCAGTCCTAATTCATAGTTATGCAGTCCATAAGGATTATTTCAGGTTAAGTGGAACATAAAATCCCTTTTAGAAATAAAAATGTCTTGCCTTAAAATTGTGAGCCTGCCAGTCCAAACTGCCACATCAAATAAGATCAATAAAATCTCCTTTTTCACAGGTAGATTTTATGAACTGTGGAGTGAGTCCACGATGGATGAAAACCTGTTTACACGTGTTTAGACCTGACATGAGATTGGAGTGTGTTCTACCTCCATGTTCGTAGAAATGGCTTCCCACTCATTTTATTTACTTGTGCACATATTTAATAAATGAGGACCATCAAGACAATGGATCCTAAAACGTTGCCCTCTCTGCCCTCACTGGTTAAATTATAGCTACACCCTGACACGGCTGTGTTTGCCTTCTGCAGGTACACATTTATATACCAGAAGTAAGAGAAAAACAGGACCCTGCACAGATTCTTTGGAGACTTCGAGGTGGCTTAAAGGGCAGGAATTAACCTGCTTTTTTCTTCCATTTTTGATTACCTTGATGGAAATAATTATGTAACATAACACATTACTTGACATATAAATAAAAAAACTTCTGAGAATAATCTCATAAAGTTATAAGTGATAAAGTTACGAGAATAAAGTCATAAAACTATTTAAATTAGACTAGAAAACAAATTTAATCGGAATATTTGTTCCAGCAGAGCAGACAAAATGTACTGTCCAGTCTATGGTGATTTGTTATTTATGAATGCTCCTGAAAAATACTTGAAAAACTTGATGTATCACTGTGCCCTACGTTTTATTACTGGCTGTGGATATGGTGTCCATCACTGTCTGCTGTATGCTGCTGCAAATCGTCCCTCCCTGTCTGTCCGTAGACACTCTCACTTACTACTCTTTATCTACAAATCTGTTCTTGGGCTGCTACCGTCTTATTTGACCACATATTTGATCAGGTCTAGTGACCGTCGTGGACTGCGCTCACAGGATTTCATTAAAATGTTTGTTCCTAGAGTCAGAAACGAACTGGGTAAGACAGCCTTTAAATATGCTGCCCCCTCTACATGGAACAGTCTCTCGATGGATCTGAGACTAACAGAACTAGTCACTGTTGGTGAATTTAAGACTTTGATAAGGGGCCAGGAAAGAGCTGGCCTTGGACAGTGTGACTGTTTCAATTCTTGACTGCTTCTCATTTTGTTTTGAATTGGTGTTTCCAGAACGGTTTGGTTTCAATGTGCTGATGTCTGAATGTATTTGTCGTTTTTATTGTGTAACTGTCTGGTGCTGCCATGCCAGGTCCCTCTTGAAAAAGAGATTTTAAATCTCAATGAGGCTTTTATCTGGTTGAATAAAGGATAGAATAATAATAACATCCGCCTAAGCAAAAAGGGTGAAATGAGAGGACCTTTTCTGTTAAAGGTATGCTTATACAGAAATTAAGTTTCGACAAATAGCCTTTTTAATGACTTAACCCTATAACGCCAATTGTATCCTATTCAATACATACTTTTATAATACCTCAATATGGTCAACAAATTAAAGAAAAACATCTGAATACAATCAGATAAATGATAAAAATGTCCTCAAGTGGATTATCAATTGCCAAAAACAGCTAATGTATCAAATGAGATCCAAAAAATCAATATGTTGAATTTTATGGACATTTTGATTTTTGTAGGATTTTAGCAGGAAGTGAGAAAAAAAATTAACCGCCAAAAAATTAGAATTTTCTGGCTATAATCTACGGTCTTGGGCCTTACAGGGTCAATTATGGTAACTTTATGAGATTATTCTCATAACTTTTAAACTTTATGCTTTTAACTTTATAAGATTATTCCTTTAACTTCCAACTTTATTCTCATAACTGTATAAACATAAACATACCTTTCGATTTTACTTTTTTTATGTGGCCCCAAATACCTATACATTTGGGGCTACAAAATACCTCTTTAATACCCAAGAAAACTTTGGTCATCACAGTAACTCTCCTTCAAAACTTGGCAGTTACACTTATGGAAATATAAGTAAAAGTATTAAATAATATAAGAATTGTTGACAAGCTCCAGGATTGTTGTCTTTAAAAAACTTTATGAAAATGACAAAAAGTGCAGCTATCGTGTAGATGAACAGTTAAATGTTTTGTTTTAGCACAAAGGAGAGCAGAGATGTGTCTTTTTTAAAGGAACCAATCGTGGGAAACTGCTTCATGTGATGTGTCACTGCTGGCGTGTGGCTACGACAGAGTTGGTGTGGGACTCTGTAAGCTTTGTGCATCTCTGTTTGTGAGGTCCCCTTCCTGGCCACATGGAGGCGCCGCAGCCCCGCAATCTTGCGCCCCACTTTCTCGCTTGACAGTGCAAAAAGTAGTGGAGCCGTTACAGGAAAAAGGGGGGGCTCCTCTCTTTTTTGAACGCTTTAGCAGGAGATCAGATGCTCCCTGTGCGGGCTGCGAGGGAGCACAGAGGCAGAGAGGCGGTGTTTTTAGCAGAAGGATCCGGCGTTGAACGGCAGCTGAGCGCACAAGTTCTCCACAGTCCTAAAGCTGCTGGAGTTTGATTTCGGATTTTGTTATTGTGACAGTGAACGAACTGGACTTTACTTCTTCTGCCAACATGTATTCAGCAGCTTTGCTACTGATGCTGGCCGTCAGGATCTACGCAGACAGCATGGAAGGACCAACAGGTAAACGAAAGCAAAGACGCGCATTTTACGCACATTTTACGCACCTGAAATTCTCCTCGCTGATTGAGCTGCTGTTGGAAACTTTGCTGCCAGGGTGTAAAGTCGCTGTTTTCCTACCTGTCCACATTCACATTTCGCTGTCAGTGTTGCACTTTGCTGGTTTGGGGGGTCTTTGAACTTCAGAAGTTGTCTTTGTGTGTGAAATCCGCGCTTGGTGTTGTCAGTTGTGGCAACTTTGTGCGCTTTGTCAGAAGACGATATGTGAGTGAGCATGACGTGAAATTTCCTGCAACCTCTTGGCAAAGGCGGTTTTACCAGTGGACACATGTAGATAGGGGCCTGGGGCCTCGTACTCCAAGGGTCCTAAGTTTAATGGCAACACAGGCGAGAGAATTAGGAAACCTGAACAACCATTTTTCGGTAACTGTTCTTGTTCGTCCAAAATAGAAAGGAAGCTGTATGAAATGTTTGAAAAATGGTTTGAACCAGCAAGGATAAATGATTGTTTTTCTCTCCAGGCTAGTTCTTAATAACTTTCAGTCAAACTTTTAAGTTCATTAAGGTAGAGATCACACAAACTGCTCAAACATGTTGTCAGTGTTTGGCTGTGCATGTAAAGTGGAATACTGCCATGCTACTTTCACTCATTTGTAGTTTGGAGAGTTTAGATTGTTTCAAGAGCTGTTTTTTGTGTGTTTTTCTCTGCTGAAATGCACCAAATAATCAAAATCTAAGTAATTGCACTTCATATAGATCAACAATGAACAAGCCTTTTAAATCTGAATACAGTCCTGCCAAGTCTTTACTGTTAGAATAAAACAACAGCACATACAAATGAGCTTCCAAAAAATTAAATATTCACACTAATTCTTTATTTTGTGTATATTTTCTTCTACATTTTTTAATTCTGTATAGTCTTTGTGCCACTTTTGGTCAAAGATTCTTTCTCATATTAGACAAAAGGCCAATTCACATCTTTGTGTCTCTCATTTTAATAAATTTCAAAACTGAAAGTTAAGTCTTTCCCACTTCTGAATTTTTGTTGCTGCAGACTGGATGCACAGTTGAGGAAATTAGAGAAGAAGAAATTGGACAAACCTGATTGATCAACGGACTTACTGGATGTAGTCACCTTCTTTCAGAGACAAAATGAATGTTTAATAAGGACACCACCACCTTATAAACCATGAACATGTGAAAAATAATGACTTAATCAGGATAGATCAGAGTGTTTTATAAATGCAGAATTCTTGCAGAAACACAGCTCTTCGTGGCTGGATTAAGAACGTTATAATGTGCTTGACCTCAAGCCACTGCATAGTTCCAGAGTTGTGATGTACTGTAAGTGCTGCTGCTTTGAGGCCTTGGTGATTTGAGTTACAAGATTTCATTGCACTATTAAGTTGGCAACATTTGGAAAAGAGGGCCGGACTAGGAAGAAGCAATGGTGCCTCACAAATTCCATTTAATTTTCTTGATGTTTCCTACTTATATGTGTGATTTAGACCATGATCTTGTTTTGTAGAACTGAGATATTGCAGGCAAACTCTGACAACCTGTCTAAATTGCATAGATAGTTTGGCAACATAGAGAACAATAGGTAAAACTGGCAAAGGCCTTCTGTGAACTCATTTCTGTAATTTAAGCAGTGTTCTTTTTCTCTTTTGGTTTAAAATGTTTGAGGCAAACTCCTTTTGGTGTATTGATGCTCTGAATTGCACAAATAGGTTGGTAACACCTTGGAACATATGTAGAATTGGCAAAATGTGAGAAAAAGCCCTGCTCCTCTGCTGTTCCAACCATTTTTTTCAAGTTTGTTGTTAACTTCCCTAATGATTTTCAGCTGTTCTTCTCTGTTTTGGTTAAGATATTGAAAGCAAAGTGTCTAAATTGGACAAATTGGTTGGCAACATTTGTAAAGTAGGTGAATGCAGCATTGGTTGCCCTTGTTTCTCCCACATATTTGAATCTTTTCAACTTTTTTGTGCATTTGAATCACTATTTCTAGCAAAATGATCCAGAAAAGTATTGCATTATCACTTAAAGCTTCTTAACTTTACTGGAAAATAATCAAACAAGTTAGCTAATCCTTTCGCATCCCCAAACCTCTCCAACATGAGTACAGTTTAGACAGTGCTCTCTCTCTATTTTGATTTGATATTTAGGTTTCTTCTGTTCAAAATGCATCTAAATGTTGCCATATCATGTAAAACATTGCTTGTTTGCTCCTTGCCGGCTTGGAGGGGGCTCATCTCAGTCTTTTCGTATTGCTATTGCTCTGAGGCCCCGACCTCTTGAGTGTAATCACAGCATCATTTCATTACACAGCTCAGTGGCAGCCTGGTGAGTATCCTCTGAGGGCATCCCCCTTGGAAGATTAAATCTGCAAAGTTAAACAAAAAAAGTTTAAAAAAAGAGAAAGTGGAGCCATTATTATGCATTAAAACGCTCTCGCTCTCCATCTCTCTCTGTCTTTGTGTCCGGTGCATTCAGCATCATGACCGTCATGTTTTCATTGTTCAGGCTTCAGCACATTATCCGCACTGATGTGTCATGTAATCCACATCACATCCCCGTGTTAAATCATCCTTATTTCTTGGATTATTGCTGATGCATGTGCTGCTGTCCTGCCTATATGTTAATGGTATTGATCAAGCATAATCAGTTGCTGAATCAGGGGATAAATTGCTCGACTTAGTTGCAAAATCAGCCATTAGAGGCGGATGCGTGTCGAACAAATCCAAGAGCAGAGTGTTTTTTTTTTCTTTTTCTGCTGCCTCAAACAAAACAGTGTGCATTAATAAGTAATATCCGTGTTGTGCTTTGGATAAAGCAGTAACAGCTGATCCAAATATTCCCTGTGAATAACTCAGAGGGCAATAGGCAGGAGACGGTTTCAGCTCAGAGAGGAAAAGGGAGATTTTTTCAGCCAGAATAACTGGAGTCCGCCAAGCCCCTACATAACATGACTTCAAACCTTTTCTCTTTGCCTCTGGCGACTTTCATATTTGAACGACTGAAGCGTTTTTTTTGAAGATTTCCTAGGCCTCTGAACCTTGGCTTTTCAGGAACAGTATGAAGAACTAAAAAGAAATAGAGTCTTCTTAAATTTTTTAAGATGTGGATGTTTTCAATAAGGCATCAACAATATCATTTAAATCAGGATGAATTTGTTGATTACAACAAATGATTTCAGACCCACTAAGAGAAATTTAGCAGTTTGCTTACAAGGGATGCAAAGGAGCAACATTTCCAGCACATTTCTGAAAACATTCCAGAAACTTGTCATGGTAAGAAGCTTGGGGATTTGAGAAATATTTTAAATAAGAGTAGACAGAACTTTATTAATCCCCTAGGAAGACTCCCTCAGGGAAATGAAGATGCCAGCAGCCTTGCAGAGCAGGGTTAGAAAGTACACAGATATCCGAAAAGGAAAAACAATTTGCAAATGTAGAAGTTGTTAAAAACAAAATATGGCTACTGACTTATGTCCCTTTCTGTCCTCTGTCTTCCTGTTACTTTTCCTCCCCCTGAGTGAGGAGTTGTAAAGTCTGTGTCAGTGTGACAGTGTGCATCGTCCATAACGTTAGCAGTTTGTCAAGAGTTCTCTTCTCTACCATCGTCAGCAGAGAGTCCTGCTTCTTGCCAATTTGAAAAAACAGTTGAGAATTGGAAACTTTTCTTGCGAATTAAGGACATTTATGGGAATTAACTGGACATTGGGGTCATTTAAACAAACTATATAATATACAACCACTAATAAAAACTAGGGATGTGTGTGACTAGTTGTTTAATCGTTTAACCGCCTACTCATTTATTAAATGATTAGTATTTTACCAGTCGGTTAAACGCTGCATTAAGCATCATGCATCTTGTTCTTCACGCCTCTGCCTCTTTGTAAACAGGCTAAGCAGCCAGGGAGAGAACTGCTCCTCCTCCCCTCCCCCCACACGCACACGTCACATTGGGGGCAGGGCCACAAAGTTTAGGCAAGAAAATTTGGAAAAGTAAAGTGGGAAGATAGTGACACTACCGCGCAAGAAAATCAGCACTGTTTGGCAGTATTTTGATGCAGCAGATGACAACAAGGCTGCCTGTCAGCTGTGTAAGCAGAAACTCGCTTATAACCACTCTACTGAAGCGATGAGAAACCACATCCATAGTAGACACCTCGATGTAGACCTGCAGGGCGAAGATAGCTATCTGGGCTCGGCGGGCATGGTGGTGGGGCAAGGCAGACGAGCATGAGAGCGTTTGTTCCAGCCAGACACTGTGATGCTCACTGCACAGCAAAGATTACACAACTGATTTGAATTGTGAGTTTTCTTGCTTTTTGACTAGTAGTCGTCTGGTTGCAAATAAAATTTTAAAGTAGTCGGCGGGGAAATTAGTCGAAATTCCCATCCCTAATAAAAACATCTCTATTTGACTTTCCAATAAATAAATGCTTAATAGGCGTATTAAAACTGGTTATTGGACAATATTTCTAAGAGGTATTGGTGGTGACAGCTACAAGACTTTTGTTTGCCTTACAATCACAGCCCATGAACCAAAATACATCTACGTATCTGAATCTTCCAAACTTCATAAGTTTTTTAATGCGTGCTCTTGAGGTGACTAAGCTCATTTAACAAAGTTATTGATATGAGTGTAGCAATGCTAATATTATTATGTAGCTTTATGCTACTCATTCAGCTTTAAAATACACTGTCAAACTCTTTAGGGCTTAACTACAGAATACAGGATAATTTAATTCTTTTGGTTTATAGGCATTTGTGTTTCATTTATTTGTCTTCACAAGAATGGGTTGAAACCCTGAACAAAAATAGCAAATTGACTTCTCAGTTTCACAAATATTATTTTAATTAACTTTCATTCATTAAATAAAAGAGACAAACTGACTGCTGGTGTCACTGAAGTCTCTTCCTGCTCCTGCTGCACATCTCCCTGGAGCTCCTACCTGCTGGTGTAATAAAGCAGCATGCTGCTCACCTGTTCATGCTGCACTCTCTCTTCCTCTGCTCTGCCTTCTTTCCTTTGCAGCAGTACAAATTATCAAGGAGACCTTCAAGACTACCACATTTTAATCAAAATAAGCTAATCAATATGTGATTGAATAACATTAAATGTCATTTTGCTTTGTTTGGCTTGACATACATGTTGGGCATACTAATTGGCTTGAATACATTATAACATCACGTTAAACTGCAGGGAGTATAAGGATGTGAGTTGAAAATATTTTTTGATACCATAACTGGTTCTGTCTATCAATCTGATTTCCCATTTAGTTCTGTAGTGTTTACTGGGGATTCACTGTGGAAAGAATCTCAGCCTACACAGCCTTTCTGAATCAAAACATGTCACTCCTGATTTTTAAAGCTTTGCTGCTTTGGCAAACACTTCTGCAAGTTGCTGGTGTTTTCACCCGTGCTTGAACTCGCACAGATCTGCACTCTGGATGGTGTGCCGCTAGCGTCATATTGTGTAAAATTAAGCAAAAGTTTGAGCAGCACTGCCTTCCTTCTGCCATGATTACATAAACTGACTCTTAACCTTTGTTTTTGCAGGGGTATGTTCATCTGTTTATCTGTTTTTTGCTAGCAAGATTATGTAAAAACCACTGGACAGATTTTGCTGAAATTTCCAGGAGATGTTGGTAATGGCCCAACATAAAAATGATTTGACTTTGGTGGTGATCTAAATAACTGTCATGAGGAAATGATAGTTTTTGCTCAGTAACTGTCTAACTAATAATGATGTCAACATGATTCCAAGTGCTAGTTGTGGGTTTTCAGGGTCATGAATCATTTTACGATAGTAACTTTATCATGGAACTGTTGCTTATAGATGTAGCAGCAATATGTGAGCTACCTTGGCAGAGGTTTGCACCCTCATAATTATCATATCTGCTGTCTGCCACTGATCAGAGCATGATGTCTTTTAGAAGAACAAAGTTGAATGAATTGTCACTGGAATTGTTAAACTTATATGTTGATTCCTTAGGCTATTTGTTGGCTGGGATTGTTTTTTGATGCACATTCCTAGTCCTCATATGTCTGCAAAAGGTCTATTCAGAAATTTTTCCTATGTTTTGGTACAATTTAGACCTTGTGTTGGAGATAGTCCACATCTTAAATAAGAAACTCCTCTGTATAGGACATCAAGGATTAACTGTTTTTGTTCAATAGAAGAAACTTTTGTTGATAAGACTGTTTTTGAACAGATATCAGAATTGTTTGATTTTCACCAGAATAATATGGAAGTTTGTAGCCTTGCAACATCCACAATAGTTTTTCAAGATTTCAAGAGATACATTCTGTATTTTTGTCCATATTTCCCAGCCCTGCTCTTGACTCGGTCAAGTCCAAGTGCTGCCGAGGAATGCTGTGTAACTGTTGGAGCGCTGCAGCTCTGATATAAATACTCGGGTTCACGAGTGTCAGTTACAGTCGGCAGGAGCAGTTGCTGAACAGACGCGCTCGGAGCCACTCCCTGCTCTCTAGGATCAGGTTGACTTCTGCTGGCGTGGTTTAATGGAACAAGCCAATGGTCTTAAGAGATTACAAAGAACAACAGAGAGCGCTGGGTCGTCGCCAGCTGGCAAGCTTACAGTTTATTTGTTGGGAATCACTAATGTTGTAAACAGTCGACACTTGTGGGAAATGATTTGCACAAATACAGGTCAACACGATGATGTTGTCAACTGCCTGTGTATTTAGTTTTGTTTCCACCCTCAGTGGACTAAAATCTGCTCAGTACGTGAAGAATCGCTGCAGCACTGAAAGGCTTGAGGTCCAGACAGACATAACACCTGAACTCATCGATCAGAGCAGGGTGCAAAAAAAATCATGTTATATCTGTTAACATTGTGTAGCATGATGTCAGGTGCCATAGACTCACAAACTCACAAACTTTCTTTCACAGTTTTTCTTTGTCATTTTCGTTCATTTCTCAGATCAGAACTGAAATTCTCGAAAACTACTTCTTCAATCGTCACATCATTATGCCACATCTGATCAAAAAAACAGTTTCTCTTTGAATAAGTTGCAAATGCTTTGGTGCATCAGTGCAAATGATGATGTGCAATTATCTGATGCTTCTTATATTATCAGTTGCTTTGATCATGTTGATCGAAATGTATAGTTGATCTCTCAGTCTCTACAACATTTAAGCATCACTTTATTGCATCATTCTTTATTTGCAAAATGGTAGAACAAGTTTTCATAACATATCAAACATATTTCCATACATTTAAATTAGACTTTTTATTCTAAATCTGTCCTGAATTAATAAATTGCTCCCAGGTGAATCATGACTTCCTCTAAAGAATGGAAATGTGTGAAGCATTACATCAACCAAGTCAGCCAGTTTTCTGTATCTTTGTGTTATGCACGGCTGTCTTTTCCTTTCTTTCAGTGCTGTGGTCTGTCAACAAATTACAGTGCAAACAATAAAAGTGTTAAAATGAACCTTGTCCACTCTCTTGAAATCTCCCACATACCCTAAGGTGTAACTAAAACTTTACAGTAATTGTCAGAAAAACTTTTGCCTTAGTTTCCATCAGAAAATCCCTCCGGAGTTCACTGTTATATTGACATGACAAAACAGTTTGACTGTCTTATCTGTACACGGCGACACAAGGACTTGTCATTCTGAAGGCACTGACATGTTCATTGACACTTTTGAGAAATGAACTAAGGATTTTGAGGAAGAGACTGGCTTTTGGAGCTTATCCATGGTATTTTGCTATTTGTACCAATTGTTTTGATAAACGCACTTACTGTTTTGCAAATTTTGAGGATGATTCGAGAAATGTACCAAAGCGACTGAGAAAAACTGTAATTGTTTGGTCCCTATTAACTTCTTTCTATCCCAAATTAGAGCTGACTGCAGTTGATTAAAATAGTGACTTGTTGATTATATGGCATCACAGTTTACCCCAGTTTAAAAATTCATGGTTATTAAATCTCAGAGGGTCTCAAACCCTGTTTTTTCCTATGCTGATAAAAAGACAGTAATCTTTTTTCCAGCGCAGTGCAAACTGCACTGACCATAACAGAGGGGCATCACGTGCCTCAGCTGCAGATACTGTCTTTAGCCCTTAGCCACAGACATGCTATGCTGCATTAGGCTCACAACTGTTGAAGGAATCAGCAGTTTGGTTCTGTATCCACTGAAGGAAAGCGAAAGGTGTTGGGAATATCGTCAGAGCAGCGATGACCGTGCAGATACTAATGACAAACCCCTAATGGGAAACAGTTGTGACTAATGTGCTCATGGCCACTTATTTTACTACAGACATTAGATGTTAGTTGTCACTAGTGACTAATGAACACCTCAAGCTTTTTGCAGCCATTCATCTCAACTTCTAAGAGCGGCACACAAAAGCAAAAGTGAAATCATGTTCGTGAGGAGCTACTGACTAAAGTTTGTCTTCAATATAAAAACAACAAAATAAAGTTAAAGAACGAGCCTCACTGAGTGACCATCAAAAGTCATATCTCTCAGCCTGTGAGCATTAAACTTATGAATAAAAGAATGTTAAACACAATGACACATCACAATCCTGCAGAATTATGTCACTTAATATTTGAATTTACTTAGACAAAAACCACATCAGTGGAATTGGGTTTTATGTGTGTTTTCAAAGTCTTGCAACCATCCCCTCAAAAAATCTACAAAAAATATATATATATGTACAATCAGGAACTTCATTAGCTACATGTTAAAGTAGATTAATCATGTATTTTAGATAATAAAAAATAAATCTGTGTGGCAACTGAAAGCATTAATATTTACATGTATGAAACTTATTTAAAAATGTACTTATTCAGAAAGAAGAAGCAACTTCAGTTATTTTTGCTATGATGATCTTATAATAGTAATTATTAGAAATCCTTGTTTTAAGAAACTAACTTAAGTCAATTATCTAATTTTAGTTAACTTTATTAGTTTTAAACTTTTTATCAAATCGCTTAATCTGCAATTTTCAACTCATAAAATAATATATATATAAGGGATAGTGATTTTTTTGTCAAAGTATTATTTTACAAATCTCGCCCAATGATAGCTGGGACAGGCTCCAGCCCCGGGTATAGAAAATGAAAATGGATGAAAAGCATTGATGAAAAATATAAGTTAAGTCTTCTACTTTGTTTAAATAAATTATTAGCATTGTGAATTCATAGATAAGGCAAAGACAGAACCTCAAGTTGAAGCATGATAAGCTTTCATGGTATTGCTAAAATATTTTAGAATAATCACAATAAACAGTAAACTGAGTATATTTCTTTGTCAAAAGAAAATTCACAATTGTCCCACCCCTAGATTCAAAGCAGCGGCCTGGTGATGAAAATATTTGTTTTGGATCAGACTGTATTTGACAGGAGAACACACTGACGAGTCCAACAAAATCCACGCTGGTTACATCATGAGGTTCGAGTGAACCGGTGTTAGCTAGGTTGTAGGAAGACTCTTATGCAATAGCTCATGCTCCATGAAGCCCTGGTTGACGGGATTGAACCCTTTGTTGTGGAAGTGGAAGACGAAGGGTTAGTGGGAAGATACTCTGACGCAAACAGACTATGCTCTTTGTGAGGCTGACGCAGGTTTGACACGACAATAGTCATGTTTTTGTACACAGCTCAAAGAGAAAATCTTCAGATAATGAGCCCTGCACTGTGATTCATGGCTGTCACCATGTTGGATCTGTAGGCGCTGAAGGTTCAACAGGTTGTTTCATGCAGCTTTAGAGAGCGCATGCAGGGGCTGCTGTCGCTTTGCATTTCTCTTGTATAAAAGCAGTGGTCCAGGATTAAAGTGGAGTAGGTTTGGCTCCATAGTTTCACCTCGGGAATGTGTGATTGTTGAGGCGAGGTGAAGCCTGCCATGTTGTACACCCCGGCCTCTGTTAGCCGTGGCTCCGAGGACTCTGAGAAAGAAGGTAATTTAATCCTAAAATGGACCACGTGAGCGTACGGCAGTCAGCTCCACAAACTCTAAGATAGAGGTCGGATGGAGTTTAGTAGAAAAGGACCACACTGAAATTGGCGCTGACACAAGAGGCTGGGCTCTTCGGCTGCGGGGAGGATGTAGAAGAGATGACGCTTGGTGTGTATCGATGTGGGTCCGGATCTGTGCTAATCCAAAAGAAAATAGCCATACACACACGGCTCTCCTGGGGCAAATGTGGAGGCTGTAAGCAGAGAAAACAAAGCGTATGCCCGCACAAAAGGCAGTGATGAAATGTGGTTGTTCTGCAGGAAATAACACGAGATTCCTTAATGGAACAACGATGAATTACGTAATGGCTACATGGTGTTGAAGAAATGAATACACTCTGTAATTATAGCTCGTTATAATGAGATGGAAGAGAAACAAGGACTGTTTTCACAACCTGTTTTATAAGGGGAGAAAAATCACTAGATTTGTCAGTTTGAGCTGGTCCTCATTGTTTAGTGGACAGTTACAGGCCTTCAGAGCAGTGGGACTCGCATTCAGGAGCCACAAACTGAACGACCAGGCTAATGATTGTGCCTTTGGCTGGAGAAAAATGGATGCAATTAGGCTTGAAATGGATAAAAATGACCAATTTGAAATGATTATATGCAGCCCACATTCTACCCCACACACTTCAAAGTACCTTTACATGGTGAATCAGGCTTTGCTTTCCTTCAGTCTCAAAAGAGACGTCACGTGTCAAATACAGTATATGGATATTCTCAAAGCTGTCAGCATGACATTTAAAGGCTCAGCATAGTCATCACGTATAAAGATGGAATCAATCAATCAATCAATCAATCAATCAAACTTGATTTGTGCTGCACTTTCCATGCAAAACCTTGCAAGCACAAAATGAAATAAATGTAAAGTATTATATTTAATACAATGAAAACAGAAAACTGCACCCATCCTTGTGATCCACACACAGCACAGACTTACACTCACACACACAAAGACATAAAGTGGAGATTCTAACAGAGAACACAAATAAAAGACTGTGGAAACACCATTCTGAAGTAAAAATGAGCAAACACAGGAGCTTAGACTCAAATAACACAAAAACGGTAGGCCTTGAGTTTGCCTTTAAAAATATGAAGAGCAGTTGCTGCCCTCAGGTCTTCAGGTGGACACAGGCCATAACATTAAAGGAATACTTCACCCAAAGAATGATATGCCTTCATTTTATACTCACCCTCATGCTGAGCAACACTCTGGAGCACTTCTTTGATGTCTCAAATGCAGCCGGAGATCCGGGGGGATTTTCGCTGTCAACATACTTCCATCTAACAAGGGATAATGGCGCCCGAAAGAAAAAGGTCCATAAAAGTCCACAAAAACATGCCTATTTTCCTCCATACTCCTCGTCCGCTGTAATCCAAGTGTCCTGAGCGGGTAACGTCCATAATTAATTCGAAACGAGGTCATTTAGTGCATTTTTTGAGCCTAAACAGTGCTATATCGTACTTCCGCAGTGCACGTCTACACACGCTCCGCCGGTGTTTGAGGCTCTGCTCGAGCTGCGGCTCATCCATTTCTCTAAGTTCATCGTCTGTGTATTCCGGCTTGTAAAGAAAAGGCTCAGCAAAGAACTCATGTTCTTCCTCTACACTGAAGTCCTCAGACATTGTTCTTCTTTCTATCTGTTTTTTTTTCTTTGTTTCAAAGTTTTAAAACAGTAACCAACCACTTTTGTGATTGTCCACAGCTCGGTCACTCACAGCAGAGTGTAAACAGCGGAACTTCTTCTTCTACGCTTGCAATTTAGCACAGTAGTCCCTGAAAGCGCGCAAGCGTCTGGCTTGGTCTGCCGCGGCTTACGTAGTTCAGGGAGCGCGCGTAGACGTGCACTGCGGAAGTACGATATAGCACTGTTTAGGCTCGAAAAATGTACTAAATGACCTCGTTTCGAATTAATTATGGACGTTACCCGCTCAGGACACTTGGATTACAGCGGACGAGCAGTATGAAGGAAAATAGGCACGTTTTTGTGGACTTTTATGGACCTTTTTCTTTCGGGCGCCATTGTCCCCTGTTAGATGGAAGTTTGTTGACAGCGAAAATCCCCCCGGATCTCCGGCTGCATTTGAGACATCAAAAAAGTGCTCCAGAGTGTTGCTCAGCATGAGGGTGAGTAGAAAATGAAGGCATATCATTCTTTGGGTGAAGTATTCCTTTAAAACGCTGACTCACCATATGTTGTAGTTCTGACTCCGGACACCATTAAAAGACCACTACCTGAAGACCCGAGGGCTCTTCCAAGTTATGAAGTAAAAGCAAATTTGGCAAATAAGAAGGAGCAAGACCATGAAAAGATTTATAAACTAATAAAAAAAACCTTCCAATCAATTTTAAAAATACAGGAATCAAGAACCAGATTAAGCTGAGAGTTGGTTCCAACTACTTGAGAAATTGTCAATAGTAGGGATGAACAGGATTATCAGAGCAATAATGTTATCACCAAAATTAACTAACAACATTTATACCATAAAAAATGGCCATAGATCCCATTTATATCTTGTAATACTGTCAGAATGTACAAACATACCATAATGGAACACCTCATCATCACTCTGTGTTTAATTTAATCAACAACAGAATTTACCAGTACTATGTTTTTCTTGTTTCACATGGATTTTTAACAAATAGGAATGCAAATAGACTGTTGCCACCAAGTCAACTACAGTAAAGCAGAGACTTTGTGCTCTAAAATATTGGTATCAATAGTTATTTTGATGATGATGAGTTAGGAAATATTAGCATGTTGTATACTGACAAAGACCCGCTATCATGCCTGCTTTATTATTTGCCTTTATTGTAACATTATTGTTTTCATACACAAAACTGGCTCCAAAACTAAATCTATTCATCCATCGATTTTCCATACTGCTGGAACCTTTATGGGGTCACAGGGGCATAAACCTATCCCAGCTGACATGGGGCGAGAGGCAGGGTACTGAACAGCTGTTTACTTTCCTCCCCACAACACAAACATAAGGCATTTCCACTTGGTCATTCTGAGATTTACCTCTCCTAAAGCCACATGTCCTTGCATGTGAAGTTTGTTCACATGTCTGTAATGGCCTTTTCCTCACAGTACTACCTCTGCTGTGGAGGACTCAGAAGTTTTGTGGTTTGGATGGTGCAGTGATGACAGTTTTTGTCACAAACATGGAAGTTTGCATCATACACACTCCTTAGTGACATTTTTTCAATGTGATGCTCGATGGTTGATGATAGTAAGGTCTGTAGTAAACAGAAGGTCATGAAACTTGCAAGTTTTGTCCATCATGATTAGGCCTGTCACAATATCAAATTTTACTGGACAGTAATTGTCCCAAAAAATTATGGCTGATAAACGATATTATTGTCAATGTTATTTTGAAAAACCTTTTTTCAGTAATGTAATTATATATCACAACTAGAAAAGCACTCAGAGAGCGCAGACCTCCACCAGCACCTCAGTCCTCTCCCATATTGTGATTTTCACCATAAATATTAGTCCTACCTTTATTTCATGTAAATATTTAGATTCCTTGACCATGAAAACATACCATTAGCAACTGGATTCATAATGATATCTATTTTAGTTCAGTAGTTATTCACCAAAATCACATTTTTTGTCATGGCGGCCAGACGCTGATCCGGATCAACACCAAAATTGAATCAGTTCTTCCTTTTCCCATGCTGAACATTTCCTCAAAATTTCATCAAAATCCATCCATAACAGACAGACAGACAGACAAACAGACTCTCCCGAAAACATAACCTCCTTGGGGGAGGTAATAAAGTGAGTACACCATATTAAAAGCAATGAACTTTAATTTCTTAAAGAGTATTCAACTGTAATTGGAAGGTCAAAGGCTTTTAAATTAAATAAATTAGACAATAAAATAAGTTAAACAAACAAAAAAAAGAGGAAAGAAAACCCAATGAAAATGAAATGGCCTCTCTTTTGGGAAAACTGCATGTAAAAAAATCATTGTAATAACAACAAAAAAATAGACCCTGTCTCTGTCAAGAAAAAATAACGAAACTCCAACAAAAACATACACAACTATTAAAAACAATAAATAAAATGTAGTTTATACAGTTCCTGAATTGTTTGTGACGTGCTTTGTCCCAGTCAATTTGTACGTTTGTAACATTTCCTGAACTGCTGACTGTTCAAACGTATTGAAGGGCTGCATTTGTTTTGCAATGTAGCGAACGACACTCTCTGTTAGCGTGCACCATTTTGCGCTGTTTTATTTATATTTACTTTGCCGACCAAACACCTCAGTAAACGTTGTCAGGACGAAGGCTCTGCTGCACCTCCCCTTCCTCGAAGCCAATATTTTTAAACAAATTTGACATATCGGCTCGTCGGTGTTCACGGGCTCACACCTTGTTCATACTGTATGAAACCAAAATATTCCCACACTTGGGCATTCGGCTTAGGAATCGTTGGTTTTATGCCATCATTCATTTTATTGTCTGTTTCCTCGTTACTCCTCACGACGCTCACTTCAGCTCTGTGTGCCTTCCCCTCAAAGATTGAGTGAATGACAGATGGATCACTAACCCTAACCCAGCTCATTCTGCCTTAGAGCCACGCGCCCAGGCGTTGAGAAAGATGGACCGAGTATGCCATCTTCTCATCCAGCCTGTTTAGTAGAAAGAGAGGAGGGAAACAAACACGCATGCGACAATTTATCGAGGCCAGCAAACTTACCGAGGATGTTTTTACTTTATCGTCGGTTAAGTGATTTATTGATTATCACGACAGGCCTAGTCATGATGATCTTCATCAAGAAACCTTCATTTCATATTTGTGTATGGAGTCAGTTGCACTGTCCTGTAGGATTTTGTCTTGTATATATGTTGTACTTTTCTTATAACTATCTATTTGCACTGGAAGAGGAGATGCTCTTCAGTCACATGTGTACAATTAGTATAATAACAATAAAAGCATTCCATTCTTTTTTTTCCATTCAGTTCGATTTAATTCTATTCTAATTCTTTCCTGATTTTTTTCTTAAACTTAACATGCAGTCAGTAACTGTGTAGAGCTTTTAGTAAGGGATTGTGGAACCACAATATGTGATTTGACTCTGAGGCAGCTACCACACTTCTTAAATATAATACGAGATTTCAACCTCTTGTTTGAGAATTTACAATCTGTCAAATGACCTGACCAAGTTGTTGCTTAAGGCTGTGACTACGGTACATAAAATCTTGTTTATACATAAAAAATCAGAAATAATTACATTCTGGTCCCTGACATTTTCTATAGTTCTTGTTAGCGTACTTTTTCGTATGTTTAGCTGTACTACTCATTCTGGAAATGACAAACTTACAAGTTGTTAAAGTGACTAATCAGGCTCCCAACAATATAAAACACAGCTTCAGTTGGTAGTGATGAGGTAAAATAATAATCCGAAATAACATTCCCAGGCTTTGTCTGAGGAGCATAGAACATTAATGATTGTGAACATACTCAAGCAATTATCACAACTGAACACATGAAGCTGAGTTTAATAAAAATAACACCTTTATGTGGACAAAGCCTCAGATGAAAACCAATTTGGCCTTTTCTCACCTTTCTCTCCCATCTGTAATGGCTTTTATAAAATTTAATTACTTCTGCTGTTCGTTGCCAATATCATTTTGTTTTCTTTCAACAGTCAAATTCTCCCTCAGAGTTTTGTTGGCGCTGGGGGTAACCTGAAAAGAGACAGTGCTCAACACTTTTTGTTACTGTTAATCATCACAGTTGAAGACAGCCAACAGACCTGGCAAGGTAAACTGAAACAAGATTGTTGAATTTTTTTGTTGAAAATTTCTTCTCTTATTGTTGCGAGAGAGGTCATGTTGGACCCAATTTTCTCTGATAGTGAGGCCTGTGAAAGAAAAGATGACCTCCTGCAGATTTGTGTTTGTGTTCACTGAAATTAAGCTCTCGCTGCTCCGTCAGTCTTTCTGTGTTGTGTACTTGAAGTAGACTCTATTTTGGGTTATTGTGATTTTGTGTAGAGTTTAGGTGAGGAAAATGCAACACTGTGAGGCATTGGAGTAATGGTTTTTGATTTGGAGCTAGATCAGTGTTTGATTTTAGAGATTTATCATGAATTCAGAGGGAGAAGCGTAGCTGATTACTGTTATACTATACACTGCACTACATTACACTACATCAATCCCCTGGTACATAGACTGAGTTGCAGTCTAATCGGGTGTCATTCAGAAGGAAAAATGTGTAAACTGTCTATATGATTGATCATTTTGTTGTGGTTAGGAATGACCACAACATGCAGTCTATGTGTACCTTATTGTAACTTGCATTTTCACAAAAATCCATGTAACCTTACTTGCTAATGGTATAACATGGTAGTGTAGTTGGGCTAATCAATCAATCAATCAATCAATCAATCAATCAATCAATCAATCAATCTTTGTGTATAGCGCCAATTCATAACAAGTGTTATCTCAAGACACTTTACAATAGAGCGTAGAGCTCTTTATGTTATGGATACACATATATGCATTGATACAGATATACATGTAAAAATACACATATGCATACATATACAAATATATACATCCAACACCCAACATGAATCCATATAGTCAATCATGAATCCCTCCATCATGGCTCAAGAAAAAACCTTCTGTTAAGCAGCAGGAAATCTTGAATGTGGATCCCAGTCTCATGATGAACAGCAAATCCACACGATGCTGTGTTGGGTGTGAGGGCAAAAGAGGGGAGGAAGGAGGAGACAAGTGGACTAAAGTAAGAACTGAAGTTAGTTACAGATCCATGAACCATAGACCTGTCGTCTGATTTGCTAGAGGTTAGCCTCTTGAGATGCAACATCTCATTTTCAGGAGGGTCCTCATGTCTCTATAGTTGTGGTGATCATTTTATAGAAGTATAATCGATGATATTCTTACTGAAAATAAGAATTTATGGAGGTGACGAACTCATGGATGCCCAGACCACAAGTGCATCCCAACCATATTTGTCTCCGTTAAGTATCAATGTATTAAAGGCCTCTTGAGATGTGACATCCCATTTTCAAGAGAGACCCCAAGACTATGTGGTGCTAAATATAGATACTATAGATGTACAAGCCTGGATATGGAGATAATGCTAATATCTGCTAAAACAATTAATGGTTGTGAAGTACGAACCCTCACACTACAAGTTTAGTGCTACAGGGTCAGTGGTTACTGCAAAACAGAAAGGTTTGGTATCAGTGTGTAAGAACCTGTCCAATATTCACTCCACATTCCTGCTTGCTCACTCTCTAGCATCTCCCAGCCTTGTGTTTCCCTGTCCTATTTTATTGTGTCTTTCTTTTCTAACACCTTTGCCATTGTGGAGTGTGGAGACAAAATACTCTTGTGCTGTCCAGGGGTGCACACTTCTTGCAAGATGGCCAAACTTGCACAGTGCTACAGGTACATCTCAAAAAATTAGAATATCATGAAACAGTTCAATATTTTTTATCAGTCATTCCAGAATGTGAAACCCATATATTATATAGATTCATTACAGATAGAGTGAAACATTTCAAACATTTATTGATTGAAATTTTGGTAATTCTGAACTTTTTCATGATATTCTAATTTTTTGAGATGTACCTGTATATGCAGATATCCTACTATAAATTCAGGAAGAGATCTAATTGCAATTATCATGGACAGATATTGTGATTTCAATTGAATTCACAATTTTGTTCAAATGAAGCTTCAAATGAAGTAATATTCATTATATGCACAGTACAGACAACAGTTAGGAAATCAATGATAAAAAGCACATAACACATTATTCATCATCTAATGCTGATGATAAATAACTTGTTTTCATTATTTTCTACCTCTAAACAGAGGCTTTGTGTTGATGACCTGCATTCCAGCACTACTGTAAATTTAAATTGCCAGCAAATGTGTCAAATAGTGTGTGTAAACTAGTTGACGCAACATATCTTGGGACAGGAGCGCTGCAAAATATTGAAGCTTAGGTGATCGCATGATTGTGTTGTCTGAAATAGCATTTTTGATACAAAAACGATAAACTGTTCAGCCCTAATCCTAAGGTGGAAAAGTAATGTATTGTTTCTTTTAGGATTAAAAAATGACAGTAGTGAACTAAGGTCTTTATCATAATGGCTATTTGAATAATTTAAAAAGCTAACATTGCAGGAGGAGGCTGTTAGCCAGGTGGTTAATTCAGCACATCCTATGTAAACAGTGGAAGCTGAGCAGCTGCTGTGGCTCCTTTTTCTCATCGTTCTCTACCACCCTGTCACTTTTATATCCTGGGAAATGTATACAACCCAACAAAAATTAAAATGCCATGTATCTTGACCAGTAGGGTCCAGCTCAAGGCCTAAATCTTTAAAACATGGCTGATTTTGTAGTTTATGTTGTGGGCTTGTAGCCTAGAAAACAATATGCTGTCATTTGAAATCTGGATTATCTATTCACAGATTCATCATGTCAGAGCTTTTTCTCTCAGCCAGATGTTGGTCATTTATGGCGTTAGCGTCAGACCATCTCCATCTATCATGTCCTTATGCAATCTGTTTATGAAGCTAATCTAACAGAGCTGCTGCTGCAGCTGCCGGAGCGCGCCTGTCACCATCGCGCGTTGTTAATGGAGCTGACAGATCTGCCAGACGGCTTTGGCCCGAACCCACAAGGCATCTTTGTGGGGAGGAGAAGTGAGAGCGCGCTGCTTCTCCAGGTGTTAGAAATGTGCTGTTTTCTTCTTCGTCCCCACATCAACAACAAATCATTACCGAGCAGATGGAGATGTGCCAGTAGGCATCACGCTGCCTGTCAAGCTGATAGCTCAACATGTTGAGACAATAAAGTTAATTTGTTCACTTTTTCGGCGTCCTCTGGTGTCGGTGAATGTTGGGGCTCAATTTGGAGGACTTTAAAGGGAGCTGCTGTGTTTGTGATTGCTCACTCTTCCTTCAGTGATTTACTTCGTTGCTTACAAAGCTTTTATTTCAACAAGCTCCATAATGACGTGCTGCATGTAGCGCCTTGTGGAATCAGTGATATAGTTGAAGGGAATAAAATCACATGGTGTGAGCTCATCAGCTGCTCAAGTATCAGCTGCTGGTAAAGTCTGGATGGTACTGTGTTGGAGGTATGCAGAGAGCTCTTATCATTACTTATTCTGACTGCAAGGACCTGCTGCTGCTGCTTCTGCTGTCGCAACAAAGACTAAAACACTAGAAACAGATTCCTCAATGAAAAGTACAGCCTTCAGCTCACTTTTTTGCTAATTGTCTACAAAATCCAAGTATAACCATCCATTATCTTTAATGCTGGGGATGCTCAGTTATGGCTAAAGTTATGGTAGTAGTCATAGTTTTCTCTCTGAGTAGTTGTAAAGTATTTAAACTCATGCACTGCCTATCTTTAACCTGACACCAAGACTAAAGGTGCGTTCACACCGGACGCTACTTGTACTACCTCAGCAATCACTCTCCATGCAAAGTCAATGTACAGCCGCGATGGGGCGGGGCTAACCCTTCCACGATGCATTTGCTGCGTACAAGACGATCACTTCACTCGTTGCGAGATGTCAAAGTAAAAAAAAGTTGATCTTTTCAGGCGATGTCTTGTGTGGCTGTGTGGCAACAGCCAATCAGCAGTATGTGCGTGTGTGACGGTGCCCGTGACAGACGGTTTTTCATCCGGACTACAGAGGAACAACTTATGTCCATGTGGGAAACATTAGTCAGTGAGGACATTAGTTCCCCCTAGACGGACCGCGGGAAACTCACAGATGCTGCTGCTGCAGGGCATCAGCTGCAGTGTTTTGTGGTTGATAAGTAAATGAAAGGATACAGCTGGAATAATGTCCGCTTATACATCCTATTATATGATATGTGATATGATCGTGGTGAAACTTGAGCTGACGTGACGTCACCGAGCAACGGCCAACAGCAACGGCGACCATAATGAGGTATTTATGGACGCGCAACGCTACGTCAGTGGGTGACACGATTTTGGTAGCAGGGTCGCTTGCGGTGTGAACACAGCATAAGGATGACAATTGAAAACTGATTTCAGTTAAGAATCCAGAACATCTTCCAAGATTCAATATCATTTGTCTTTTGATTATCAATTTTCTTATCAGTTCCTTTCACCTTGTTCTGCGTGCCTTGTAAATCAAGAAAGTTAGCCTCATTGTAGGCAGTCAGCATACATGATAGATAAGTTAATAAAGTATGGCAGACAGTGGGCCTAAGTGGTCACAATTGGGTTTTAATTTTCAACAAGACACTTCGCAACTTTCAGCAAGTGTAAAAAACAACTACTTGCAGAATGCAGCATTGAATAGAGTATCAGAGGTGCCATGTGTTTGATGTTGTTGCCAGTGAAAACCTGTTTGCCATCTTTTTTTCTACACAGAAAACCATCAGGGATCGATAAGGCAATCTGGTTAAGCAGAATTGTTAATGTTAATGGGAACTTCTCACTTCCCATCCCTACCCAACATTGTTTCAAACACCTTACTGGCTACTTTGAGTGCATTTTTTTTATATAATATTGCACCTTCTTTTGTCTTCAGAAATGGCTTAATTCTTAAGAAGTTCAACAAGGCGATGAGATCATTCCTCAGAGATTCCACCACATACTAACAGATGCTCTATTGGATTGAGACCTGGTGACTGTGTAGGCCACTATAGTTCAGAGCACTCAATGTCATGTTCAAGAAACCAGTTGAAATGGTTTGACCTTTGTGACATGGTGCAATATCCATCAGAAGACGATCGTAAAGAAATGGACGTTGTCAGCAGCAATACTCAGTCAAGCTGTGGCCCAGTGAGTTCAAGGTTGGACAGTGAGTTCATCTCAGGTTGAATGTTTTCATCTACCACAGTGGTGACAAAGGTGGAGCCTGTTCAGTAAAGCTACACAGATGAGTTTCAGAAGATCTGGTAGTCCTTTCCAAATAAAAGCTGTCATCAATATCAGTTATTCAGAACTTGGTCTGTAGTTTGAAGATGGTACCAGGGCTCACACCAAATAATGCTGCTACTATACTAATTGGAACACCGACCTCCAGTTACAAGGGATTTTGGCACATTTTTTGGCACATGTTTAGCTGTGTTGCGCTTTCTATTAATGCTGGATCTTTACAAGTTGTATATCATTGTAAAGGTGGCTAATCAAGCTATTCAAGGATATATACCAAAACAGATTTTTTAGGAGTGTATTTATTTCACAACAGTCCAGTACGAACTGATTTGTGAGCCAGTACTAGTCTGCAGTTTAGAGTTCTGCTATATAAAATGTATCACCATTCAGCTGAAAAATATGAATATATGGTTTTTGATAAGTGTTTCCCAGTCCTACCCTGCTGCAGATCATGTCTTAAATTGCCCATATTGCAGGAGAAGTGTGAGGATGATGACTTGAAAGCAGCAGGTTTTTTGATTGCACAGACAAAATCCACTCTTCTCTGAAAAATGTCTCCTAATTCCCCTCACAGAAGGAAAATATCATCAAACCTGAAAGCAACAGTTATCCCGTCAAACCTGAGGGAATGAGTATCAGACAGTTTCACCTTCAGACACTCAAACGCTGCGGTGCTTCTCCATAGTCGATGGCGATGTGCTGAATTCCTGCCTCTTTTTGTTGCTCTGTGTTGTGTATTGACTTTCCTTCACTGTGAACACTGCAGCTATGTCTCAATTATAACTACTACACAGTGATTCGAAGCAGCGTTTGAGAATATAGAGCACTTAATCTATAAAAGTCACAACAAGAAGTTACTCTAAAAAAGCAATTATGGTCTCGGAATCTGTAGTGTATGATGGAAAACAAACTGCTGCAGAGATGCTGCCAGAATCAACACAACAGCTGTAGAGGAACTAGAAGGATGTTTCGGTCTCCGAATGAATGGCCACAAACAGAGATTAATACTTTTTGTGCTACTATGCTCAGGTTGGGTTAAAACGTCAAATTCTTGTAACCTTAAGTGTGAATGGTTGCTTGTTCCTCTTTGTGGCCCTGCTGTTGTCTTTCAAACCATCCAGGGTGCACCCGCCTCTCAATCAATGTCACCTGAGATCAGCTCCAGCCCCCAGTGACCCCAAAAGGGAAAAGCAGTACAGATAATGAATGAATGAAAATACCTGCTAAAAGCAACCACAAAATGCTATCATTTCATACATGTACAATAGTAATACATTTAATACACACTTGTGAAAAATGCTATTAATTCTTCATTCAAAACAACAACAGATACCATTTACCAAATTATATGTAATAATTTATTGTGAGGAATAATAAAACCCAGTTATTAAAGTTTTTACAGAAATATTTTCAATGTTTAATCTTGTGGGAATGGTGTCAAAGTGGAAAATCTGACTAAAATTAAAACCTTTTAGTCTTTGTGGTAGCAATATACAGTACAGGCCAAAAGTTTGGACACACCTTCTCATTCGATGTGCTTTCTTTATTTTCATCACTATTTACATTGTAGATTCTCAATGGAAGGTATAAAAACTATGAATGAACATGTGTAGAATTATGTACTTAACAAAAAATTTGTGATATAAATGAAAACTTGTTTTATATTATAGTTTCTCCAAAGTATCCACCCTTTGCTCTGATTACTGCTTTGCAGTCTTTTGTCATTCTCTTTATGAGCTTCAAGAGGGAATCACCTGAAATGGTTTTCTCTTCTCAGGTGTGCCTTTCCAGGGTTAATTAATGGAATTTCTTGCCTTATTAATGGGATTGGGACCATCATTTGTGCTGTTCAGAAGTCAGGCTGATGCACAGCCAACAGCCCCATTAGACACTTTTAAAGTTAATATTATGGCAAAAACCAATCAGCTAAGTTAAGAGAAACAAGCGGTCATCATTACTTCAGTGAGAATCTACAATGGAATTAGTGATGACAATAAAGAAAACACATTGAATGAGAAGGTATGTCCAAACTTTTGGCCTGTACTGTATGAGCATGTGGGTGAAGAGTAGGGCCGTACATGGCCCCAGGATGCCATTTGCCCATCCCTTACTCTAAAATTGTACTAGTTCATTCTTGCACATTCTCATTCGGTCTTATTGTGGACAGCGCAACTGGACTGTGAAGAATTCTGGGAAGACTTTCCGCTTCTCATCCAAGAAGCTTTTAAGCTTCTTGGATGAGAAGTGGAAAGTCTTCCCAAGACTCAACAAAGTCCAGTTGCCTTGATTTGAATCTTCACAATAACAATGACCTGGATGAATGAGAATCTACACAGATGTCCTTGTTGTTCCCATTTTGACATTTGTTTCCACAAGCAATGGATGGGGCCCCATAAAATCCATGATCAAGGAACTGTGGACCGAATCACAGAATTGGCCATTTTATGTACAAGTCTGTGTATGTTCGGAATAAAAAGGAAAATGCTCACTTTGGCCTTGGACAGTGCACGCTTCTCTTCTCTTCCTCCTCCTCCCTCCATTGACAATACAAACATGTCAAAGTGGCGAGACACCGTCTAAGTTGGCAAAGAGGCTACGAAACTCCCAGCTAACTCCAAAGTATAGAGCAGAGCAGTTTCCCAATGTATATTATGTGTCAGGAGATCAAATGTTCTGCTAATTTAGTTGACATATTGTTGACTGGACCCATAGAGACATGTGTGAGGACCACCTGTAGAGTGAACGAGGACATTTCGTTACTTTTTTACTGTCTCTCAGGGACAAATTTACATAAAAAATTAAAAATAAAATAAAATAAAATGAAATTCAAAAATGGAATATGGGAAAAATTGAAATGCAGTTTGGGAAAAAATAACAGATGTTGTTGGATGCTAGCAAAGGATTATCCTGAATGTCTGTGATCTTGACCAGTGTGTCATGCCTTTGAATGTCTGGTCTGGCCTTGACCTTTGACCTGTGATATTTACCTTCCAAATGTTTGTCAAGTCCAACTGGACATCTTGTCAAAGATTAAAACAAATCACTCAAAAAGTTAGAGATGTTGCACTAACAAAAATCATGATGATTCAGAATAGCAATGTTTTGCCCTCAGCTGTCACCAGGAGGTAAAACATTCTTATGCAACAGTTTGTTTATCACATATCAGCCAAAAACAGTTCAAACCATGATTATTGGTCCGTTTCTCTCAGCTCCTCTCCGAGCACCGAGACACAGCAGCTGGAACTGATGATATGGAAGCCTATTGGTTCAAGCTGAGACTGTGTGCTTGCATTACGGATGAGTTTGGACATGGCGCTGAGATATGCAGGAGCATGACTGTTCTGCAGCGATGTCCGCCTGTCCGTTTAGTCCTCTCCTGTTCTCCATCAGATTCCACCGCTGCTGCTGTTACCTCCTGGATTTGTCATCGCCGCTGTCAGCCAGCCATGAATAATCTTTATGAATATTCCTCTATCGCTCCCGCTGCTTAACCCCACGGTGTGTTTACACTCACTGCTGAACCAATTGTCCGGACCATCCGCGGCCACGAAACCTGTGGTCGGACCTGTCACAGCTGAAGACGGGATGAAGTGAGTCACACCGCTGGTAGACGATGGGAGACTCTCGCTGCAGATTCAGCATACTGGGTCCGAGGTTCAGCCACAGGATGATTCCTGTGCTGGTGCTGTCACATGTGTTCCCTTAGATTGAGATGACATCTGGGGCCAAACAGCACGAATGACATTTCACTCGCCTGAACTGCTTGATGCCAAAAGCTATTTCTTTTCAGCTCTGTTTCCTCCTTTTTTAATCGCTATGACTTTCCCCCCTGGACTCCCATGTTCAGTCCCTGGTGTTTTTAATGTAGAAAACTCCTGCTGATAAACTCCACTTGGATTAGTTGGCAAACTACCAACTTTTTATCCTCCACATCACTTTTGTGAGATTACAAGAATAAAAAAAGTTACAGGTGTGGAGCAGGGCACAGGGAAGAGGAGCAGGGAGACATGGACCAAAAATCCCATGTTGATCTTAATAAGTTAAATGGCAGTTTGTAACCTTGATACCTTGATATTTTGCTTCTTGAAGGAACAACTGGTTGTAATTAGGGCTGCAACTATCGATTCTTTTTGTAATCGATTACTCTATCAAATATTTTGGTGATTAATTGAGTAATCGGATAACAGTTACATTGCGCTCACTGCTATTTTTTTTTACATTGAATCACTACACATTATTATTATTAGTAACACCCAAAACAGAAAAGCCAGGTCACTTAAATTAACAACTTATTTTTCTTATTTTGAACATTCTGATCATAAATGGGATCTCAAAATCTACACTTTTTTTTACTCTGGGCCAAATCTTGCTTTTTTCAGTATTCTTTACTACTGTACCATATTGATGATCTTATTTTACTTACTTTATTTCTAGGACCAAATAATATCATACTTAGATATTAAGATAATTTAACTAGCTAATGTACATTTCTATAACATATGAAAGCATTCCCTACACCTGCTTCCTCTACTCACTGTCAGTGTTTCCTGTTCTACTCTCTGCAATCAAATTAAATGTAAAGTTATTGGATGTGAAAAGTATGTGAACAAAGTAAACATGATTCTGGGCAAGTAGCCTCCGCATTGATTTACGTTCTGAACCAGCCTTTACACGGAGCCATAATCAAAGTAGGTTATTTACAAGCCCATATCTCAGTTATTGATCATATTAGCTGCTCCTGTTGATGTATCATGAGTGTCATCCTGTTGTGCCACTCTGACGACGCACAGACCGGATGTTTACTGTTGACGACATGCTATCATGCTAAGCTACATGCTAAGCTAACTCCGTTTGACATCTGACACACTACACTGTGTTTTCTTTTTGTCCCTTCTTGTAGTGACCACACACTTGGGACACTCTCTGCCATTTCTTCTGCCGACTCTCCTTTCTGTCCCTCTCTTTCCTCTTACTTGATGATTTTACAAGCCGCGCAGCAGCGGAGGTAGCAGGCGCGTTGTGCCACAGAAATGACCATCCGTGTCAAACACTGTGCACTGTATAGTAGTCTAGATGTATATTTTATATGTATGAATATATATTAAACGAGGCTTCGAGGCACACAATTTGTCCCGAGGATATTTTGTAATCGAATTTTCGGAATTATTCGAGGAATCGTTTCAGCCGAAGTTGTAACAATATTAATGCTAAAACACACTCAGCATGCAAACCTCCAACAAGGTAGCTCACATATTGCTGCTACATCTCTAAGCAGTAGTGCCATGATGAAGTCGCCATCATAATATGATTTATGACCCTGAAGTCCCACACCTAGCACTCAGAATCATGTTGATATCATTATTAGTTCGACAGTTATTGAGCAAAACCAATCGTTTGCTAATGGCAGTCATCTGGTTTACCACCAAAATCAAATCATTTTTATGTTGGGCTATTACCGACATCTTTGAAAATTACAGCAAAATCTGTCCAGTAGTTTTTGCATATTGTTGCTAACAAACAAACAGAAAAACAAGCAAACAATATTGTGGTGGAGGTAATTCATAAGTAATGATGATTTTTTTTTAATCAAGCAAAATTGATGCCTGGTAATTACCATAGCAACATACAAACTTCCCTCTGTCCAGCTGCAAAAAAACGCTGGCAAGATTTCTAACCTTTGTGTTTCTATATGCAAGACAACATAGTCTCCAGCATTAGGACCTCTCTCTTCGTCCCTGTGAACAGTGCCTCCAGCTGCCTGAAACAGCTGATTCCCTCATCTCCCCACTCAGCTGTTCAAACCCTTTTGCTTAGAGTACAAGCCCTGTGCAGGGGATAGACTTGTAACAGTGCAGAGCTGATGCTTAAAGTAATGCTGGCCACACTCCAAGCAGTACACGGCTTAAAATTCTTATCCTTTAAAGACTATTGACAACTCATAATGCATTCAGACCGTATGCATGGTGACATAGTGTCAAATCAGACAGACATACCTCCCAGCAGATTTTTATTATCTTTTATGTTTGAAAGTTTTGGCATTTGGATATTAACTGGTGGGCTGCATTGACTGAAAAGGAGGGCCGCAAGTAGCCCCAAGGCCACCAGTTGTGGAGAGACTTGTACTCAAGCAGAATTTCTTAAAGTCTAATTGTGATGTTCACATAAATAAAAATAAGAATAAAATGCCTTTAAAATGTGACTTCAACTTAAATATCTTCCTTTAGACTTCAAGAGAAATAAGATAAATGTAGTTGCCTCTTTGTTCTATTCCTTTTCAGACAGGAGTGAGGTTCGACCATAATTCCAGTCATTGTGTGAATATAAAAAGGGCAAATAAATGCTACTGATTTCACACCAAAACTTTATAGAGAAATTATTATTCACATAAGATATATGATAAAATGGAGTAAATATGACCCTCTGCCCATGTATAAATGAACAGTACTTACACACTGCCTTGTTTGAAAACATGTCCATGTCTTTAAAACTCCATTTTGCCCATCCTTAGTTTGATAACTACCAAACTTCTCCTATCTTCCCCTTTATTTTGCAGATATAAAAAAGTAAAAAGTCAGTGATTTGGAGCAGGACCCAGAGCGTGCTGGTCCCTGTGTGGCTGCAGATACCACACTTTAAAAAGTAGCCATTTAAAGTTATCAAACCTCTGGGCCTCCCAGTGTCCCCAAGGTGCACTGGAGATATTAAAAGTTTGGGAGAAACTTACAGAAAAAAGAGTCAAATTATTAAATAAATAGCATGACAGGCCCCTCCATGGAGCGAACAAGGGCACTGCGGCAGCACCTGCTCACCTGTGTCAAGGTTAGCGGTGACCCTCCTGTGCACAGCGGGGGACGTTCTGCAGCATGAGCAGCAACACCTGTGAGTCTGCCTTCACTGCGGGGCACCCTCATCACCGCTGTCTTCAGTGCCTCCCCCCTCTAAGTAAATCTGGATCAGTGCCACTTTTTTGACTCAGTGTTGTCCTTTTCTGGAGGATCTAACTTTGTAACCATGTAGATGAAGAGTAGGATCTCCAGAGCGAGGCTAAAAAAGGGAAGAGGAGAGGGAGAAGAGGGGTGAGTAATACTTCCCTCTCCGTCTGTAGCATCTTAAGTGCTGCTGTTTAAAACACAACCCACAGAACTTTGTTAAGGGACGTGCATTTAAAAGAAACTAATCAAATGTCTCTGTCAGATATCCATCATCCACATCCTTTTTAGGGTTGCAGGGCAGGGTACATCAGAATGGTCATCAGTCAGTCACAGGCTAACATACACACTCACTGGTCATCATCGTATTCATCTTCTCGTAAACAGAGGCTTTGTTTTCTTTGGCCTCTTCAAAGACGAGACTTTATTTAGAATGGCTTTTAATACCCAGTATTTTGGTGACACTTTTACCTTTTCTGTAATATTTTACTTCATCGTATTCTATTCTGTTTTCTTGCTTTTCTTGCTTTTTCATGTTTTTATTTATTACTTTTTATTTGCCATTTATTTTAAAGCACTTAGGTTCATTGAAAGGGTTGTTGTTAAGGGCTGTAATAAACATTTACATGAACATTTTAATTAACGCTGTGGTTTGCTTTTAACTGAACGAGTTAACTGTTGGTTTGCAAGCCATTCTTCAATCTGTAAACCACCACAGAAGTAGTTCAACAAAACAAGCCTCTGTTTAGGAGTAGAAGAAGATAATATGATGTTAATAGAAGATAGCATAACATGAAAATAGTCACAACAAGCACATGGGACTGTGGAGAGTTGCTGAAGAGCTTATCTGGTGACTGTAGGTAGAGGCAGGCCAACACGTCCCATTGACTCCCAGTGTTTGAGCTAAGCTAATAATGGGTGGGTGAGCTTTGCCATCTCTTTCTTGTTACTGCACACATAGTTGAAAGAATGGTGTCGATCTGCTTTTCATGGACTCAAGATTTAGGCAAGACACAAAAACTCTTTGTGGCACTGATTTAGAAATGTGCTGGAAACACTTCTCAACAGCTCTTGTTTCATATGACATGGTAACATCGGGCAGTTGTTGTAAAAATTGTTGACTATACATTTGCTATGCAAAGCTTCTGTTCCCCCACCTCCTAAATGAAATGATTTGTGCATTGTGACATGGCAAATGGGCCAACTGGCCATCAATACGGACTAGAATTGATAAGATTTTATTAATAGCAGTGCCCTTATAGATTCTGTTTATTGAACTGATTACCTCCGCCAACGAGGTTATGTTTTTGGGAGAGTTTGTTTGTTTGTCTGTCCGTCCGTCTGTGAACAAAATAGCTCAAAAAATGATGGATGGACTTTGATGAAATTTTCAGGAAACGTTCAGCATGGGAAAAGGAAGAACTGATTTGATTTTGGTGTTGATCCGGATCAGCGTCTGGTAGGCCTGTGCTCAAAATATCGATACGGCAAAATATTGTATTGCACTCCTTTGGGATACGTGTATCGATACAGATTCTACAGAATCGATACGGCCTAAATATTTTGACAGTTGTTGTAAATACACTTTGGCTAATGTTAACAGTGGCACAGTTCAAGGTAGAAGACGAGCTACATAATGAAGCATATGTTCTAAATTTGAACTTAGGTCTACCGTCTTTGAGGATCTGGATTTATGTCTCTCAGGTTGTAGAACCACTTAAAACTCATCCTTGCTCTTTTTCTTCTTATAAGAAAAAACTAAACTTGTCAAGAATTTTGCTTAAAGCATAGTCAATGTTCACAATTTACGTGTATTGGGATACGTATCGTATCGTGGCCTTAGTATCGGGATACGTATCGTATCGTGAAGTTGTTGGAAATACCCAGCCCTGGCGTCTGGCCGCCATGGCGAAAAATGTGATTTCTGTGAATAACTTCTGAACTAAAATAGATATCGTGGTATGTTTTCATGGTCAAGGAATCTAAATATTTAGATGAAATAAAGGTAGGACTAATATTTATGGTCAAAATCACAATATGGCTGAGGACTGTGGTGCTGGCGGAGGTCTGCGCTCTCCAAGTGCTTTTCTAGTTGATGAATGCTTTTGCAGGTTGTTTGTGCTTCCACCCGCTAAACATAGTTAGCACCTATATGCTGAAAAAAACATTTACCATTTCTTTTAACTGTCTGTCATAGCTACTTGTTTAACTTCTTTGTCTTCATTATGACTTACTGCCTTTGATTTGCAAGGCATGCAGAACAAGAAAGTAGGAATTGATAAGGGAGTTGATAACTGAAAACACTAATGAGATTGACTCCTTGAGGGAGTTGTTATCGATTGTCAACTGGAATTGGTTTTCGATTTCCATCCCTAGCCAACAAGTGATGGATGTAGTCAGCAACAATGCATTTACAGTATGTTAAAAAGCATGTTACAGTAGAAGTCCAGATTCATTGGGTAAGGCAAAGTTTTTTCAGTCTTTTGCTGCCCAGTTTTGATGAGCTTGTTTGAGTTGAAGCCTCAGGTCTCTGTTCTCAGCTGACTGGAGCGATACTTGACATGGTTTCATCGACTGCATGATCTTCTGCAGAACTTGATTGTCACAAGTATTTATTCAGATTCTGATTCAGACAACTTTAAATATCCAGTAGGGAAATTCAGTTTTGATTAACATAGAAGCATCGAGTTAAACTGCAATTAAAATGAGTTTAACTTTGCTTAGAGCATAAATTTATGTCCCTGTTTGCACAACATTGTTATCACCAACAGGAATGTTTTTCCTTTGTGTTTCTTAAAAACGCTCCATGTTCACACACAGATGGTGTGAAATTGCCAGTAGGTGGTGATGTAGTTTTGCAGTGAAGCAGCGGTGTCATAACACATGTCTGCACACTAACAATCAATAGCGCCAGTGAAGACCAACTTTTTGTCAAGCACTCAGTTCAAGGACTCGGTCCTTGGCAAATATAGGGGCCGTTTACATAGAAACTCCTGACTTAAAGACGCAAAGATTCTTCCTTTGCGTTTTCAAATTCTTCTGCGTTCAGGTGACAACGCTGGAGACAAGTTAATCCCCTGTAAATCCGCTGTAGTTTGCATGCCGGTTCAGTAGATGGCGGTGTAGGTCTGCAGAGAGGCAGCAGTGCTACAACACACGAACGAAGAAGAAAACCTTTCACAAACAACAATGGCGAATAGATGCACAGAGAAGCAGGAGTTTCCTTTATGGACAACAAATCAGTTCCAACAACAAATCTGTATGGATAGTTTTGTCTGGATAACAAACCGAGCACGGTAAGACGCTCGCACGTTTCTCGACGGCCGAAGCTGTTGTTGTTCCTGGTACGCGCGCGCAGCCTTCATGTGAAAGAGTACTGCGCATGCGGTGATGTCAGCGTTTCACCCTGAAACGCTCTGATACGGGTTTACACGGAGCTGCAGGGAGAGCGGATTCAAATCTTTCCACTCTGGAGCACGTTTTCAAAAGTTTCTGTTTTCAGTAAAAACGCAACGCGCTCCATCTAAACGGAAGGCCAAAACGCAATGAAAACGTATCAGATTTGAGCGTTTTCGGCGCTATGTAAACTGCCCCATAACCACAGCGTATCTGCTGGTCAGAGTATTGCCACAGCAAATACACATTTTGTTGGAGAAGAGATTACAAACCAAGCACAGTATGCAGCACTCATGTTGCTCGGTAGCTGTTGTTGTTAGGTGTGCGTGCAGCCTTTATCTGAAAGAGTGCTATGCATGTGCCATGTCACCGTTTTTCCCTGACAACACTGATTCCTGTTTAGATGGATATAAAAATGTTTTCAAAACTTTTTCACTTTGGTGCCTGGTTTCAAAAGTTTGTGGATTCAGTGACTCCAGGCACGTTTCTTGTGTAAGCGGAAGGTGGCAATATACAGCATGTGTGCTGTTTGCAGGAACTGCCATGTATGCATCTGAAGTTAATATCAGGGACTGTAATGATTAGGGATGTGCGCGACTAGTCGTTTAATCGGTTAACCGCCTACTTATTTATTAATCGTTTAGTATTTTACTAGTCGGTTAAACGCTACATTAAGCATCATGCATCTTGTTCTTCACGCCTCTGCGCATAGCTGTCAAGTCTCCCGTTTTGGCCGGGAAACTACCGTATTTTACCCCTCTTTCCCGCCGTCCTCCCCTATTAATATTTTCCCGTAATTCTCCCGTATTTAGAAAAAAACATTCCTCTCCCTCTGCTACAAACTGAGCACTGTCACTCGTCTGGCGAGAAATGCCACCTGCAGTAGCCTGCATGTTTGTTTTCCTCCTCTTTTACTACCAAAGAGGCTAAATGACAAGATGGCTCACTACGTCTATCTTTCTTAACACCGGGGTGCATCGGTTCTATAGCGCATTTAGCGGATTTATAGCCGAGTGAGCATCTGTCAAACATGCGATCTTTGGGGTGAAGACGGGGCCGCTCGCGCGGACACACGGAGAGAGCTGAAGTGATCGTCCTGAAGAGTAACGAGGAAACAAACGCTAATATGAATGATGGCACAAAAGATACGGTTCTTAAGCCGGCTGCCCCAGTGTGAGAATATGTTGGTTTTCAACAGGATGAACAAGGTGTGAGCTCATGAACACCTACGAGCTGATATGTCGCATTTGTTTGAAAGTAGTGGCGACGAAGATGTGCAGGTGCAGCGGAGCCTTTGTCCTGACAGTCAACACTTACTGAGGCAAAGAACATATAGATAAAAGCCCAAAATGAAGCGCTCACAGACAGTGTCGTTCGCTACATTGCAAAAGAAGTGCAGCCCTTCAATATGGCTGAAAAGCCAGCAGTTACAAACGTTTGACAGATAGTACGAATTGACTGGGAGAAAGTACATGTCACAATTCCTGAACTGTATAAACTCCATTTCATTTAGGCCAGAGTTTTTATTGTTGTGTGAGTTTTGTTTTTCTTTACAGAGACAGGGTCTATTTTTTTTTGTTTTTGACTAGTATAATTATTTTTATTTACATGCAATTTTGCTAAAAGATAGGCCATTTCATTTTCATTGCTTTTTTTCTCTTTTTTGTTTGTTAAATTTACAATATTTTTTGTTCAATTTATTTTATTTAAAATATCCTGACCTTCCAATTACAGTTAAATATTCTTAAGAAATGAAAGTTTCTTGAATCGTGCACTAGTCTTAAGTGCCAGAGATTTCAGGGAAATTCTATTCTAGGCTACTATGTTGTACGTTTGGAATTGTCATGCTGCTGCATCTAAGTTTCATACCAAAGCAGTATTCATAATAAATGGCATGCACTGCATTGGCAAACGTATCAGAAATGTATTTCTCTTTAAATTGTTCAGCTTTATTCAGTCAGTTGTTGTTACATCAATAGAATTTAACAGTTTGTCCTGAATGTTTGGGCTAAAATAGTTTCTAACTACACATTTGCATGTTAAACTTTTAAACTTTTAACTGAATATGTGTATTAAATTGTGAGTTTTCTTGCTTATAGACTAGTCGACTAGTCGCAAATAAAATTTGAGACTAGTCGGCGGGGAAATTAGTCGAAATTCCCATCCCTAGTAATGATACTGTAATGTGGTTCAACAAATGGCCACGTAATTGTTATTGTTGGAAGAGAAGCTTTGTAGGTCCACAGCAGCAGGCAGTCTACAAGACAAGAACCAGAGATGAGTACAAGAGCAAACAAAATAGGAGAAAAGGGATATAAAGGGAGCCTTTGGCATCAAGAAATGTTCTTCAAAAGAGCTGCCACTCACTGGGTATTGGTCTCTTTTTCAGACCATTCTCTGTTAACCATGAAGATGTTTGTGCAGGATGGCAATTTCTGAAAAACTCGTCTGCAACCATGTCACAAACAGAGTTGTTGAAATCATCTTTCTCCTCCGTTCTGATGCTCTGTTTGAATTTCAGCAGGTCACTCTGAGGATGTCAACATGCCTGAATGGACTGAGCTGCTGACATATGATTGGTGCTATAAAGATCAGTTGATGCCTTTTTATACATGCATCTTCCCAAATCTTCTGATTTTAAATAATTTACTATTACATTGAAAACATTTAAGTGTTACGTGGTGTGATGTTTTCACGGTCTTTACACTCTTCCACCCTGAAGTTCATGGTCAGGCATAACTTTGTCAGTTTGCATTTCATCCAGGTGTTAGCTTTGAGTTTCTTGTGTCACTGCCATCACTTCTTTCTTCCCTCTCAGATCACTGGCCTTGCTGTTATTTCAGTACTTTTTCTGGCCTCAGTCCTTCTCTTGTTTCTACCGTCCCTTTGGCTCCTAACATGTGTAGGACACCTTGGCAGTGACTCAGACTATGGCGGTATTTTGCTTATTTAACAAAGGGTATTTGCTTTCCAAATGCTGTCTGCTGTACGGAGTACGAAGGTTTCAAAGGTTTTCTGGCCTTTGTGGCCTTTGAACCCAGACAGATAAACGTAAAGGATTACATTCATGAGCAAGAGGCTGAGGGATCTGGCCCTGCATGAAGATGAGGGAGCTGCAGCATCTCAGCATTCAGAGAAGAGCCTGTTGGCCTAGCCGGGAATCATGGGAGATGTATACCAGTAAGATCCTCATTCTGTTTTATGAGATGTATCACTGCCAGAGCCCGGAGCTGGATGCTGTGGATTTTATAAGCTCGCCTTACAGGAGGCACTGAATCATTGATTTAAAGGCAGAAACTAGGGCTGGGTGACGTGGAATAAAAATCATAACTTTGTATTGTTTGGCTGCCGGCCAGTTTCCCAGTCAACAAAACAAATTAATAATACATACCAGACTTTTTAACCAAAAAAATAGCAATAGAAGCTGTGAATGACAAAGAGTCCTTGAAACACAAAAGCCCACATTTAGGCCTTTTAGGTGCAGCAATTGCAGTCAAACTCCAACATTTTCAGTCCAACTCCTCTCTTTGTCAGTTGTGTTATTGTATGTCTTACAGAACATTAAATTAGTAATTTTTTTAGTCACAAATCAACAAGTTGCTCCTTAATTCCATCCATCTAACATTATACCTCGTGTTTACTATCATCACCATGACGCTGTAATGATAGTTTATTAGATTTATGACCATAAATATTTAACATATTTAGGTTCCAAATTAGGTATAATTGGATTAAGTATCAGTCAAACATATTAGTCTAATTTAATTTGTTGATGAAATTTCAGTTAATTTAATTTAAGCTTTTGTCAATGTGTTTTTAGTTTTGGTCTAGTTTCCATCTGGGGAAAAAAGCTTGTTGACAAAAACTTTGACGAAAATAATTAGTTGACAAAATTAACACTTTTTTTCCCAATTTAATTAATTATCCTGAAATTATTGATGATTAAAAACAATAAATCACGTAATATTGGGTGTTTGTACCCCTCCTTTTGCTTTGTTATCTTACAGGAGTCAGCATTTTTTTAATGATAAGATTAAACAAACCAAAAGTATGAGTTAACGAATGCAATTATATATCTCTATTTGTCTTTAACATTCATTTAAATTGTCTTGTGATCAATAAACATCTCAATAAAGCAGACTTTTTACTGAGAAAAAGCCAAGGATCTTCATTTTCAGTCAACATAGGTGCAGGCTATATCAATACAAACATAATTTCTTCCTTCAAAGATCAAACTTGTTATAATGCCCAACCCTAGTAGAACCTTCAGATGCGTCTTTTCAGGTGGAAGCTGAACAAAAAAGAAAGAAGATTGAAAGAAGAAGGAGATGAGAGTACAGTACAGGAAGGGGGTCTGGGGGTTATTGATTACATCTGTGGGAGCTGTTGAAAAGCAGCATGGAAATCAGCTGGCAGTCGGCTTTTTTCATGTGCCGCAATTCGCAGCAACACCTTTCATCTTCCCTCCGCCGTCTGATTCTACCGGGCCGCCTGCAGTGAAAGCGACTTAGGGAGGGTAGGCATCCACAGCTCGGCCACCCAACATGTGTGTCCCCCTTGAACCACACCCCTAATCTCAGCATCAGTGGAGCGTGAGCAGATGGCGGGGAGGCCGAGGTCAACGAGCCTGCACACTTTAATAATAGGCTAAGAGAGGATGATGAGGCCGACCCAGACACTGGGATGATGCTCAAATGACCCACGCAGACACTAAAAAACAGGCCCACTTTGTTTGCCCTTGCGTACAGCCTCAGCAGACATATGTTGTTTGTGAGTCGGTTTGAACAGACCCTTCTGTATACTGACCTAGAAAAGTGATTAGAGCAGCAGAATCTTGCATCAAAAGGCTGTGCTGGTGGAGTTTCATGAGGACGCTCCTCACTGGTGTTGATGTATTATGAAACTGAAGGAAAGTCTTTGCAACAGGAGGAGCTGAGCAGAAACTAGGTTATACAGCGAGTTAAGATCAGGCTGCATTTAAGGACTGAGCCTCAAGATGCTGCTATTGATAATAAGTCAATTATGTCTTCATAGTCATGCCAAAAAGCAGCAATAAGGAAAACAACTTAGTCTTTAAAGTAAGTTTTGGCCTCTGTGGATTTTTGAAGGAGGAAGCTAAAATTAACCCGGCACTTTTGATTGAAATGCCAGAACTTTTCCCACAACATCAAATTTTATTCTGAAATGTCGCTCTTATCTGCGTACAAAAGTTTCTGAAGGAGCTCACAAGCTCCCGAGAACTGTTTAATCTTAGTGAAAAGAAGCTCAGGTTGTTTCAAAGACGTTTGCAGAATTTTGCTTCAAAAGATTTGATTTAACTAGTGAAGGAAAAGAACTGGTGTGGTGATTTGTTGTCATCCTCCAATTTTCCATCATTGGTTTCCAAGCTTTTGATATCTTTCTCTGAAAATGACTGATGTCTTAGTCATGTTTTTCAATTTGACTACTTTTGACACAATGTGGTGTTAGATGTTAGACTAACACTTGTTAAATGTGAAGGACCTGAAGAAGCCATGAATATAGAGGCAGACAACAGCAGGGCTGACAGGCTAGCACTTAACAGGAAGTATGTAAATACTCATTCTATCTAAACAGAAAGAAGTGTGTGAGTAGTTATGTGCTATGATTGAGGAAAATGGACATCAAGGATCAATCCCGGTTGTTCCCCTTAGCCTTCCACATCATCTTACCCCTTCCCCTTGGTCCTCTGTATTTAAAGGCTAAGAGAAGTGGGTGAAAACACGCCACTAAGAAACGAGCTGGCTGTGTTGTAGGCCAATACAACAATAGCTGTAGATACAACTGCTAAAGCGAGCTCCTATTAATGAACAATTTTGAAATATGAGTAACAAGCATGATTAAGATTTGCTTAATGACTTTATAATAACTTATAATGATATGCTTCCTTCAGCCTCTGCTGCCATCTTGTTAGCAGGCAGGGTGTATTATGGGACATTTCTCAAACCTTTTCCCTTTATGTGAGGTCCTGGTTTGTTTAGCCTTAACCTTACAGAGAATTGGGACACCCCTTCATTGAATATGAACAGGCAAAAGGAAGGGTTAAGGGGTAAGACAAGGGCTAAGGGGTACAGTTGGGATTGACCCTAAGTCAGTGGAGTCAAACCTCTTAAAAGAGAGGACGATGTATTTTACAAAAGGTGATGCTGAGACTCTAAAACGTTGCAACGGGCTTTTTCTAAGGAATACATGGAAGGTCACTGGTCAAAGGCAACGGTCATTGTGTTTATTATCATCTCTTGCTTGTGAAAGTGCAATGTCAAGAATGCTTTTAGATTTTTTCTAAAAATTTACATCGCATTGAAACTCATCCCTTGCTTACGGGCAAACTTTCTCAAGAATGTCTTTTGGGATACTCCTTAAACTTTCTCAAGTGTTCACTTTGACTCAAGGATAAACTCAATTTTTAAAGGTAACAGGGTAAGATCACTGTGACCTCAGATGGACCACAGGATCCCAAAACAAAAAAACAACCAGCCCCTCCTTTTGACCTACCAGTATACCCTTACTTTTCCCAATTAATGCCATGTTGGGGTACACCCACACTGCAAAATTCCTACTTCTTGTTATCCAATCATGCCACCTACTTTCATCCTGTTATCATGCACTTAACAACCTCAAAACTTTGTCAGCAGCTACCTCCTTCAGAGGGTGGTTAAAGAGGCCCTGCTGTTGTTATCTTACAGAGGAATGCATATGTATGTAGAACAATGCGTGACATGTTTGTCATTGTCACTCCTGAGGGACGGTTTGCACATAAATTGCTCTGGCCTGAATCCGTTCTGCCACGCCCACACAGCTCTGCAGCCCGTCCCAGACATCTCTAATTATACGCACAAAAGTAGGCTAGGCATTGTTTTCATATCTCTCCATTCACCCCCCTCTTTCCCTCATATCCCCCTCCTCTGTACCACTCGCCAAACTTTGTCACCCACTTCCTGCCAGGCTGCTTGTTAATTAAAGCTGCCAATCACAGAGAGCGAAGTGAGGAGGAGGAACAAGAGTAAGGAGAGAGAGTTCTTTACTCTCCGCCGAGTGATTTACGGTCGTGCTCACTTTATGTTAATAGAGCCCGTCACTTCTTCATCGCAGGGGCTGCAGCCAAGGACGGTAACTGTTGACTTGCTCCCTCTCTGTGTACGCCTGAGTGCATTATGGGAGGGGGAGCAATTAATATAGGGCGCAGATTAGGGATCCTGTCCAATGTGACAGCTGTTTTCTTTGCTGTCTTCAGAGATAGGGAGAGAGGCTGAGTTATGCACAACCGTCTGAAGTATTCTGTCTAAAGTTAAGCCAATGTGAAAGTGCTTTAAACCTTTATTCATTCTGATGTCTATGGAAAAAGGGTGATTCCACTGGGTGCAACAGGATGTAAGCCGATAATTGTCTGAAAATACTTTGAGAACGAGCCTTTGGTACCTTAGCAGGCACTTCTGTAATGACTTTAAGGTCTCAGTGGCTAGTTTAAGTTCTCTTTCGGCAGCATGATGTTCATTTTGGTAGATCGAGGATATTCTCTTGATTAAAATAGCAACATACTGACACCAGCACCGAGGATGTAACAAATGACGATTTTTATCATGGACAGTTGGTTTGATTAGTTGACTGGTAAGGTGCTTTTCCCCTCTACCTAAAAGAGTCTTATTATTGCTTTCTGATGTTAGTATTATATCAAATAATGATGCAACATAATGACAAGAATGATCTTTTTTCTTCTAATCATTATTATGATTCTTACATCTGCCCACGCTCTTACAAACTGAAAAGGTGCAGATTTGTCCGAAATTATATCTGATAATTTCTCATAAATCTAATCAATATTGTGAAATTACCATGAATTATTCTGTATTAACCCTTTAAAGCCTAAAAACACCAAAATAGCCAGAAAATTCTAAGTTTTTGGAACTGAAATATTTTTTGTTCATTTTCTACTGAAATAAAAAAATAATAACCTTAAAAATTAAAAATATATTATTTTGTATCTCATTTGATACATTGCTTGGTTTTGGCAACAGACAATCCACTTGAGGACATTTTTTTTATCATTTATCTGATTGTATTCAGATGTTTTTTGTAATTTGGTGATCATATTGACTAGATAGAAGTATCATAAAGGTATGTATCAAATATGGTACAACAGGTTTTAAAGGGTTTATGTGATGCCTGTAACCACAGTTTGCTTGAGTTATATGGATGCCATTAGCTCCTGGATGTTGTCTTGAAGGAATCTACCTTGATTGTGGCCCCATCCTCAACTAAATCTTGCAATCCATCAAAAATGTCCCGAACCGTCTCTGTAGGGGTGTGGTGGTGTTAAAATTTCATAACAAGGTTATTGTGACCATATTTATTTTGTTAATCATTATTATTGCAGTATTGTTGCAATGTTCTGAAAATATTAAAAAAAAAAACTACTTGTACATGCACTTTAGATCATTTAAGTCTTTTAATACTAAAACTATAACAGGACGTGACGTCTTTTTGTCTTTTGTTGTCAATAAATGTGTCAGGAAATGTTCTTTGTTTATTTTTTTTCACCTCTTTTTGATGAGAAATAAAATTAAACAATTCTGGCAAGTAATTGTCATTGTTCTGTTATAAATACTTAAAACAGTGTGTGATTACAAGAAAATAAAATTAAGAAAAAAACTTTCTGCAACTAGATACGTGTGCCTGCATCTGAGGGACCACTGCTGCTTTGCAGAGGAGCAGACACACAGTCCTTCGGTCATATCCCGCTTTCACACTAAAATTAGAAGATTTATTCAGCACACCCACTAACAATCGGCAAGTGACTCCTTTTCCACTGCCAGCAGACCCGGGTCATATCGGCAGCAGACGAGCTGCGTGGCTGTTTTTTTTTCCTTTGGTGCATCAAGCTGATGACATCATCTGTGCCGAAACACGTCCATGTAAACAACAGAAAGAAGCATGAAGGCTGTTGACAAGATGGTCAGCTGTTTTCTGGACTTAGTACTTTAGTCCGTTTTTAACAATGTACAAACTCGGCACAGACTGAATGACATTTCAGCGCTGATGAGACAAAGGTTAATGGAAATTGTTCCTGCGATGACAAAGACTCACGTAAGTAACAGATAGAAGGAATGCGCTCAGTGTTATAATGTTGGCACTTTACGCCGACTGAATGACTAAAATTAGCGGGTTGACCTGGTCGTGTCGTTCCCACTCATAATGATCGAAGGCGACCTGGTAAAAATGCCAATTGTTACCGGGTTTAAACAGGTTTTTGGCCAGTTTGAAAGGGGAAGTAGTCTCACAAAGTTCTTCTTTTCCAGACAGTTAGCAGTGTCACTTTGAGTTATTGACAAAGTGAGGTAATCAGGCATGGTTTTAATGGCAATTAAAATAGAACACAGCAACATTAACTGTCTGAATTTTTTTACCATGGATTATCATTTTACTGGTTACCATTTCATTCTTACCTCTCCGTTTTTCATCTGAACTAAAAAGCAAGCACAGGATGATTATGTAATAAGTCAAGTTTAGTCTGGGGAGGTAAGAATACAGCAGCAGGACCGTGGTATCAGTACAATGAAGAAACTCCAATGCAGGCAATTGTGTTTATTTTCAAGTCAGAAATATCTGCAACACACTCAAACCATATTCACTCAACAGGTCCAGATAAATACCTTACTACAAGGAATCAAATGCAAAAAGTAGGCACTGAATTGCTTGTAATGGTAAAATTTCTCCCAATGAAACAAGCAAAGTTTTGGTCAGTAAGTTTAATATAGGCCCTTCGGTGGAACACTTAATTTAAGATCCCCCCTAAGGTGTTTTTTTTTTGTTTTGATGTCTTCAAATATGATGTTAATCCATACGTCTGGAAATTGGGCCTTAAACATTTGTCTTGTTGGATTTTTTTGACTTGAAATTGGACAAATACTCTCACCTAGATGTGAGTTTTTGTAGTGTAGGGTTGAGTTTGGGCTCATGAAAACATCTCCCACCATGCGAGCAGAGCTTGTATCCAGGAAAGTCTTGTCTTGTGTTTGGCTGTGTTACTGTAAATCCAGCTTAGTGGTCTCCATCCCAATTAAGTTGATTTGTTTGTGCTTAATTGGGCTGGAGGCAGGCTGGAATTGTTGCTTACTTGACTGCTTACTGAAGCACAGATGAAAGAATGCCCTGAAACTAGACTTACAGTCGTGTGAGAAAGTGCTCACTGAAACACACAAAGAAACAGACTCACATAGTGTGAGAGAGTTGAGTGTGAGTTATTGTTTCACACTTTTGTCTCACTTTAAGTATGCTTGACCAGTTTGACACCACTATCACTTACTCTCATCTGCATCACTGCTGCTGCTGCTTCTAACAATAATTTGATACAAGCTCTAATAAAACTAACAGTTCAGCTTTTATGATGTGAAGTGCTGCTTCTTCTCTTCATCATGACCTGTACGATTTATACTACAAAAGCCACATTTACATAAAAGCATTTTTAAACTACCTGAAATAAATAAGGTGTGTGATTAACAAAGGTAGAGATTTGACATTTTGTTCTTCAAATACATCTGAATTGCCACACTAATAATAGCCTCCTTCAATAACAAACTGTTACTGAGAACTTCAAAGTTGGTCGAGGAAATATTGTCAATTTTTAAACAACCTCCAAATCTGTGTTAGACTCACATTAACACAGCCATGATCTATTTTGATGAGCTTGGTAAGATCTAGGGATGGGAATTGAAAACCAATTCCAGTTGAGAATTGTTTACAGCTCCATCAAAGTATCCATATCGGGTCTTTTTGCCAACCTAACCCATATCAATTCCGTCCACTAACAAGGTTCAGAAGCGTCAGAATCGTGGTTTACTTTTTACAAAAGGTGCCTACTGCACAACCTCAAGAGAGTGGAAATGCCAGCAATTTGCAGAAGTAGTTATCTCTGCTGTGATGTGTGCCTGACATTGTTGACACTGAAAATCTACAGACCAACATTTGCACCATGCAAAATCTGCGTGATTCATTAAGGGAGTTGTTAAGATTGGATAGATTATTAGCAGGATTGTTAATAGCATTGGTATTGATAAAATCTTATCAATTCCCATCCCTAGCAAGATCATATTCAGAAATAAGTCTTTCGTAGCAGAGGTAAAAGTTGAAAGCACAGTATCCAGCAAAACTTCTAGCAGAAACGATAGTCTCCATTGAATAAAAGACCAAGCATTTCAATATCCTTTTGTGGACAAAGGTGCAGTAGCTGCAAGTGTGGGCTCTTTGTATGAGTAAGAAGTGAATACAGTCCTCCGATTGGCCTGTAATGAATGTGACGTAAACCTCACTCTCACAAAAAACCCTGAAATTATCCTGACTTCATGAAGTTGAGTTGTATGTATGTACGCTAACAGATGGGTTTTTCACCCATACTTTACTCAGATAATTTTCTTGCAGCCCCTCTAGCAGAGTTTGGGTGAGCCCAAGTTTGACAACAGTAAATAATCAGGAGAATTCACTGAGGGTGAGTTGGGAGGGGTGATGATGTTCACACTGTGGGCACAAAACCAGAAAAGGGAGATTTGACTGGATGGATATGAAAGCAACTGTTGCAGGAGACGTTTATATTTGAGCTCTGTAGAACAACGTCTTGGACTCTTGTATGTCCAAAGAGCCTTCTTGGATACAGAGTTAAAACAATTCATGTTTTTAGTGGATTGTTTTCTGTAAACATGGCCTTATTCTTGCAGAGGGATGCCATAAACTTAGCTGTTATAACTTTTCATCTTTTAGGTTTTGATGTATGTCACACTCTGAATACAAGTGAAGGTAGTAGGTCGAAAGGCTGACTGGAAAAAAGGTGTAGCTTGACCTCAAAATGTATAAACAAATTTGCAGAATCAAATCCTTTTGATGAAAATATTTGGTATTTTATTGCTCTTCAAATACAAATCAGGAACATAAGATCAAACAAAGCAAACTACGCATCAGAAAATATATTTACAAAGTAAGCACCAGGCCTGCACAGCATCACAGCCCTTCTACAGATCTCCTCCATTTTAAAGGCTAAGCTCCTCCTACTGGACCGTACCATTTTTAACTGAAATCAATTAAGTAATCAATTTAAACATAGGATATTTCCACCGACAAAATATCATTACGTCTATTTTAGGGATGTAACGGTATGAAAATTTCATATCACGGTTATTGTGACCAAAATTATCACGGTTATCATTATTATTGCGGTATTGTTGCAGTGTGCTCAAAATGTTGAAAAAAGTACTTTACACAGTCTTTAAAGCATTCAACCCCTTTAATATTATAATTTTAACAGTCCTTTTGTCTTTTTTGTCAATAATTGTGTCAGGAAATGTCCTATAAGTAAATTTGTTTAAAATTTTTTCATTAGAAATAAAAGTAAACAATTCTTGCAAGTATTTGTCATTACTTTGTGATAAATGCTTAAACTGTGTGTAATAACAAGAATAGAAAAAAAATAATTTGTACTTCATTTGTACAACAAGCTGCGTATGCGCACCTCTGCGACAAACGGCTGCTTCATAAAGTGGCAGATGCACATAATGTCGCCTTTCCAGGCAAAGAGCAGCATCACCGCGAGTTACTGACACAGTGTGGTGATCAAACACGGTATAACGGTAATTTTAAAAGGAATACGGTACCGGTAACCGTTACATCCCTAGTCTATTTACAATTGCCACACAATAAAAGTCAAAGCATTGGCATAATCCTCAAGCCCGGAATGACTTTGCAACTCTTTTGAACACTTCCATCAGTTGGTATGGTGCAGTAAGATGGACTGAGCATGCTCCCTACTCATTACTCAGGCACTATAAAAGGCAGCTTGAAACCGTACTAGGGTCCTTTGTCACTGCCCAGCACCAGGAAGCACTGTGGTAGGAAAAGAAACAATCAGACACAAATTCTTGATAAGCAATCTTCAAACTCAAAATCACCACATTGTGTGTTTGTGTGTGTGTTTCTGTAAAACTTTATGAGGAACAAATAGCACAGGCAAGTTACTAAGATATTAAAGGCAGTTTAGTGTGTGCACCCACCAAACTAGCACTAGCATGCTCCCTGGCTAACATGTGGTCTGTGAAATTAGTGATGGTGTGATGTGCTTGTGTGGTGTTTGTCAGTGTTTCTGCATTGATTATGATCATCACTTTTGATAAACTGAAGTCCTCACAGGTGTGTTACAGCATGGAATACAGAAACAAGAGCTGTGGCACTGCTGCAAAAGGAAAAATAAATTGTGTTACAAACTAATTTCAAGTCATTTTTGGTACTGTCAAGACTAACTGTTTTACCAAGTTAAATACACTTAAATGTAAACAAGGATCTATTGACAGTTACATAGAGGTAATTTCATTCAATAAACTGATAAAAGATGAACTCAATGTTGATATTATCTGACACAAATAATTAAGTGGTGATGGTAATTGAAAACAGGCTCATTTATGTTATCAATTAAAAGCAACTTTATGACAGAGGTGATATCATAGATTTTTATTTAAAGTTTCTTATACAGTTTGATGACATTTCTATGAAGGCTGGGAGATATTGTTTTGATTTAACTTAAATTTTCTTTTGAGAGTTTTTGAAAATAAAAGATAAGACCTTTTTTTTTGCCCTCCCTGGACTCCTGGACTTCCTCCCACCAGTGACAAAGAACATTTTGTAAGTTGTAGCAGTGTTTGACAGTATTAAATATTAAAAGTTGTCACTGTCTTCTAGGGATGAGATGAAATATTGTACGATACAGTACATGGCGAAACGCATTGAGTTTGAAAAAAATGGATCACGAAATAAAGACGTCACATCCGGAAATAGCGCATGTGACCAGAAGTGACGACAACAAACATTAGAACCAACTAGCTTGCCTCCAAAAAGCCAAATGACGGAGTCGAATGAGGTTGAAATTGAGGACGCTCCGCCTGGATACAAGTCATCTGTCTAGCAGTATTTTGGCTTTCTCATTAAAAAAGACGAAGACGGTGAAAACGAGCCTACCGCTCATTAGCATTCACTATCTCTAACCTCTCTAGGGTTAGAGAGAGTGTTATTGTTTGTGTTTGGCCTGTTAGGCCTTGTATTTTCCTGTGTGCAACTCAAACAAAAACAAACAAGTTGTAATTACACAGTAATGTTATTTCTTTTTTACTTTTTTGATATTGTATCGGGATGTATCATATCGTGACCAGGGCATATCGAGGTGCAGCATATCGTGATTTTAAGTGTATTGTCCCATCCCTACTGTCTTCCCCATAGAAGGTCCTGCCATTTTCTTGCACAAGTAAATTTTGCTTTTACTTTTGTTTTGTTTGTTTTTTTTTAATATAGTGAGGTAATGATAAGAGTTCAATGTTAAAATAGTCAGTGGAGACAAGTCTGCCAATATCCATACTATGCAATCTTCACATAATGAACTGTACACCCTCATTATCAAACTTACAGAATTCAGTTTGATTATAAGGAGTAAATTCAGTTTAGTTTTGTTTTAATATGTGTGTCATTTTAAGTTTTTTTTCTGTTAGAGGGAAAAAAAATAATTAAAATCAGCTTTGAGTTTCTGAGAAAAATTTGGATTTTGTTTTAGGCCATATCACCCAGCCCTAACTTCGACCAAACTCTTCAGTAAAACTTACCTCTAAGGCAACCCCCCCCTCATTTCTTCCACCTCCTTCCTGCTGCTGCATTTGTGTCTTTGCTGCTGGGACTGGAGCTAAATTTAGCTGACCTCCCAAAGATCTATAGGCTAATGTTGCCTCTACTACGACCACTGCGAGCTAGTTTTACTACTATCACTATTAATAGTACTTGTAATGTTTCTGTTGCCTAAAGTTACCAGTGAATCCACTAATGATACTGCATGGCTCCTGTGGTTGCAGCCTCTGCTCGTGTTTCTCTTTCTGCTTTTGAGTGAGGACCTCCCCATGACTAATGAGGCCACTGTTTCCTTTCTATGTTCTGCCTGTTCCTCCCTTTTCTGCTAATGCTTAAGATCATGGTGCTTCTTTCTATTCTCTACTGAACTACTAACCTTCCACTGCTTATTACAGTGCTTCTGCCACATGATAACTCTGCTGCTGTGCTTCAGTGACATGATAACAAGATAAATGGTACATTTTGGGGGATATTAAACTAAAGGGAAGAACACGGATTCTATTTTTCAGCCTATGAAGTTTGTTAATGTTGCTCCATCTTATTGGCAGTATGTGACAGTTTATTGACTTTCATAAGTTGGAAAGTTGGCCTGACAAAACATTTAATTTGGATGTGACACTGTGCACTGAGGGAATGCTTAAATAGATGCTTTTTGAGAATTTTCAATCAGGGCTGCCTGATGTATTTTGCATCACCATTGGGATGTGTGTTTGTGTGTGTGTGTGTGAGTGTGTGTGCTCACACTCCAAGATGATAACCAAGAAAATGAACTGAGCTTTGACATGCTGCCTTTGATTGAGGTATAAAGAAAACATACCTGGTTCCACTTTCAACAGTGGGAAATTGTTTTGATATTACAATTACAGACCTTCACTTGTTTACAAAATGACTGAGTTTACCGAGGAAACAGTCAAAACATGGATTGAAGCAACTATTATTGCAATTGTTTTGCCACAGTTATTTTTTCCAGGAACAAGTTCATTGACCACTGAACAAGTCGTCAACCAACCTTCTGGCTCTGACCCAATTGTGAAAAATCACTTATTGGAAATATTTGTTCCAGTCTTTAAGGGATATTTCCTATTTTTTAAGTTGGGTTGTACCTGGTAACCTGGCACACCAGATGGTCTGTTCAATATATTTCACTAGTCACTGAGCCAGTCTGATAAGTTTGGATGTAAAATACAAAACACAGGCCACCCCACATGACAAACTCTTGTCAAACCAAATTGGAATTGGAGTGAAAATACCTTCTTTAAAGATGCTTTGAGGAGTTTCTAAGTAATTACAAAAAAGTCTCACTTTTAGATATATGCCTGATCGAAATACACACTGTAAGATGAGTTTTACAAAATATTATCAAAATAGGTTATCTTTAAATGCTACTCCTTAGCTTTGCGGTCGGGTCGGACAGGGCTGGACTGGCCTGTATACTCGACTTTGGGAACAAGACAATTAAAACTAGAGCAAATTTATATTATTCAGACATGACTTAGAGCACCGTACTGTAAGTAGCGATATATAGCCGGCTACAAAACTACGATACTAAGTTTAAAAAATTGCTTGTTGTCGCACGTTAAAAACTACCCCTACGTAACTAGAAAGAGATACATTACCTGGTCGCTTTGCATCCTGTAAGTTGTTGGAAAAAGAGGTTGTAAAGCAATGCAGAGTTCTGAGGAAGGTCTGAGCTGCATTTATGAGCATCACAACAAACACACGTTTTGGCTTGGGTCTTTTGGTGTGTTCCAGTTGTAGTCAGAAGTAGGAATTTCCGAGTTCCAAGTAGGAAACGGCAACTGGAACGCCCCTCGAAGTCAGAATTTCTTACTGGGAACTCGGTGAAGACAATTGAAGATGGATGCCCCCAGTGTGAACAGTTATTTAGCTCCTGTAATAATTAATTTATTTGCACTTCTGACTGGGGTGTGTCGCTCTAGATCAGCTGTATACATAGTATTGTTGGACTGATATTTACAAGATTTTACAAAATGCTGCTATGGTGACAATGACATTATGTGATATTTGTGAAAAACAACACAGAGCTTGCTAAAAACAGCTAACAATAGCCTGGTAGATGCCCATGTATTTTTCTGACTTCAACTGGAACGCCGGTAACTCGGAGATGATGTCACTCCCAGTTCCGAGGCTACTGGAATGCAGCATTACGACAGTCACTGTGCGTGCTCATGGGTAGCAGAGTCTTAATGTCGCCGAAAATAGATTCTCCTCATAGCACCTTTAAGAGAAATGCTTTGAGTATTGTTACTTACTTTCTGTTGTCTTACTTGTAGCTCCCACCTTTTAATTCTTTGTAGGACACTGATTGGTCCGTGCCACTTATGGCCACTCAAAATTGGTGTAGATTGCAAAACAGATTTGTCTTAATAACAGACATTGAATCAGGCCGATCCAGCTGCCTGAAGGTGATGTACTGTATGAGGTACTAGATAGTAGACAGTGAAGTGGATGCAAGGCTCATGATCTGAGAAAAACAAGAAGGTACATCACTGTTGAAAATTGTAGGTACTTTGCTTAACTTTGTGAGTTTTGCGTGAAAGCTAGCCACAAAACTGTTGAATGTACGATTAAGTGGAAGTTGTCAGCTTTGTTGTCATTTATTATGTCTCTGTGTTTGGCCTTACTTAACAGTGCAGCATACGGCTACGTGTTCTTGCGCCTTAGAGCAATCAACTTTTGACACAACATAATGTCGTGGCTCATTTTTACATAAAGGTCAAAATTAGGTCAAAGTATCTTTGCTGGTCAGAATTCACCCTTGGTTTTTGCATTTTAGAACCAGCTTGTGATGCCTTAACGATACCAAACAACAGCAGTGTACCTTAATGTTAGGGTTAGTCCCAATTGTACCCCTTTGCCCTCCCCCTTCCTCTTGGCCCTCTGTTTTGAGGGCCAAGGGGAAGGGGTAAAAACATGCCCCTAAGAAGCGAGACGCCACTTGATTCCCGCTACGTCATCGGTCAGAGCCCCTCGCTGGCTGTGACCTGGGCAGATGTGACAATAACTGTAGCTACAGCTGCTAAAGCTAGGTCGTTATAACAAGAATTTAAAAATATGACTAACAAATCAAAACATGATTAATATTTAGTTGCTGATTTAATAATTGCTTATAATTATGCGCTTCCCTCGGTCTCCACTCTGCCATCTTGTCAGCCAGCATGGTGTATTGTGGGAAATTCTCATACCCCTTCCTTTCAAGTGAGGTCGGGGTCTGTATTAGTTGGCTAAGAGGAAGGGCTGTGTCACTCTTTAGCAAAACCAAGGGCTAAAGGGTAACAAGAGCTAAAGGGTACAAATTATATCAACCCCTGGATTCAAGCCCTATGGAGAATTGGGACACTCCTTCACGAGGTGTGATCGTACAAAACCAAGGGCTAAGGGGTACTATTGAGATTCACCCTTAGTCTCAGTTTGTTCTCCTTAAGGTTCAGAGCTACTAGGTGAACTTTCAGCCCCTTCACTGGCCATGGCAAAGTACCTTATACAACCTAACTTAAAAAATACTGAACTGTCCCTTTAACATTTTACATGGGAGATGGACAAACCATTAGTTTCATTTGACTCAGAAAATCTTGTTATAACTCACATGAATATCTTCCTAGCAGTGGAATCCCAGACATGCTTGAACAGTTTATTTTATCCAATGTTGTGCAGCTCACTGAAAGTCCAGACCTCCAACTTTTGCCAGAGTGAGATAAGGCTTGGCTCGGGGGATTTTGTCAGCGAGGTTCGCCAGAGGGCACCAAACTTTGTGGTTAGAGGAAGGTGGAGAGGAGTAAAAGGACTGAGAGAGGATATATATAATATATATATATATATATATATATATATATATATATATATATATATATATGTGTGTGTGTGTGTGTGTGTGTGTGTGTGTGTGTGTGTGTGTGTGTGTGTGTGTGTGTGTGTGTGTGTGTGTGTGGTGTGTGTGTGTGGGTGTGTGAGGTCTGACCTAGCCCCCCAGCCTGAATAAAAATGTCCAGTAATTGCCTGATTCTGTCACCGAGATCATTACCTGAGGTGTTTGAGTCCACACAGATGCAGGCAGGGGTGTTTGCCTGCAGAGCCTCCATGGAAAAAACAAGCAGATTTTCTAAAGAGCTGGCGTGAAGTTATAATGATTAGGTGGGTAGGGGTGCATTTACTGTCACTAAATCTGACAGTTGGTGATTCCCAGGGACAAGAAATATGCCGAGTTCTGCTCAGATATGTCGATGTATTTTATGATGAAATACATGGTAAGATAACTTTTATGCCAACAAGTTTTACTTTGGGATTTCTCTGTTTTAATCCGGCCGCTGGTTTGTACAATGCTGCATAAACTGATTTGAAATGAAAGTATCAGTTTGGCCTATATTGACCACACAGTTATCTCAAATGTTCTAGTTTGAATTAGGGCTGGGTATTTCCAGCAACCTCACGATACAGTACGTATCGGGCTACTAAGGCCACGATACGATACATATCCCGATACACGTAAATTGTGAACATTGCTACGCTTTTAACAAAATTCTTGACAAGTTTAGTTTTAGTTTTTCTAATAAGAAGAAAAAGAACATGCTTGAGTTTTAAGTGGTTCTACAACTTGAGAGACATAAATTCAGATCCTTAAAGATGGTAGACCTAAGTTCAAATTTAGAACATGCTTCTCATGTATGTAGCTCGTCTTCTACCTTGAACTGTGCCACTGTTAACGTTAGCAAAAGGGTATTGACAACAACTGTCAAAATATTTAGGCCGTATCGATTCTGTAGAATCAGTATTGATACATGTATCCTGAAGGAGTGGGTGACGATATTTTGCCGTATCGATATTTTGAGCACAGGCCTAGTTTAAATGGGGAAATATCTTTTCATTTACATTTAAATCAAATGGGATTAATATGTTAAAACTAAAGGGATACTGCTTGATGCTACAGAAACAAAAAAAGGTGTTGTCACACATCCCTTGGTAATGCGCAATAATATTTATCAGAAATCTGTCGAAGGCTGTCAAAGTTTATATCCTGTTTGGGGTACACCCTTGACTTGTTGCTAGCCAATGACAGTGCTAACAATTAGAGGGACAGAGACAAATGAAGGTCACCAGTTTACTTGTATGTGTTTGTTCTGTGGAACAGGCGACTTTGACAGCTCAGATTTTAAATTGAGCATTGTGACAACAATTTGTTATTTTTCACCAGATGTTTCCAACTTTTCTGTGCCTTTCAGACATTGTTCGACTCAGGACCAGTGCTCTTGTTATTGCATGTTCCATTGTAGCAAATTATTACCTTTGCCAAGGAGGATAATTTTCTAGTTAGTGTGTTAGCATGTTAACTGGATAACTCAGAAGCTGTGAATTTGGTAAACATTTAATGACATTTTCAGGAATTTTTCTAAAGGATTCGTGGTAGTTTCGGCTCTCTCATTGCAGCTTCTCTAACAATGTCAGAAATGCCTTGGCAGAGGTTTTTGCTCACGCATCAGCTGTAGTATAGGTGCATCACACCGCCAAAAGAGAAGCAGAACCTTTACACGGGTACCAGGGGCATAATTGCCTCCTTTTTGCAAAATGAATTCATTGAAGAAAACATTTAAGTCAAACTGAGGGGCTAACAGCAAAGCACAATTGGAATGATACAAAAAAAATCTCATCAAGCGACATGTTGACTATAAAATGCTACTGAGAACACTATTAAGCTTATCTGGTGAATAGGGATGGGAATTGATAAGATTTTATCAATACCGATGTCGTTAACGATCCTGCTAATCGATCCAATTGTTTAACGATTCCCTTATCGATTCCTGCAGATTTTGCAAGTGGGCAAATGTTGGTCTGATTTTCAGTGGCAACAATGTCAAACTCATCACAGCATAGATAACTGCTTCTACAAGTTGCTGGTGTTTCCACTCACTTAAGGTTGTGTAGTAGGTGCAATGAAAATTAAGCCACAATTCTGATGCTTCTGAACCCTGTCAGTGGAAGAATTGATAAGGGAATTGATAAGCAAAAAGATTAATGATATCGATTCTTTGATGGAGCTGTTATCGATTCTCAACTGGAATTGGTTTTCGATTCCCATCCCTACTGGTGAAATGACTAATGGGGGCCATTTTGTGGTATTAGCCTCTGCTGAAATCCACTCACAATAGTGTGGTGGCTGTTGTTAGTTTCAAGCACTTTAACAGTAGCCTATTTTTAAATTGTTAATCTTAATGGACATATCTAACATAATTAAACATTATAAATTTGCTGCAATTTTTGCCTAAACACAACCAGAACAAAACAATATTATTGCAGGATGCTCACAGATAGACGGCTAAATAGTTAAATTTAGACGACTCATACAAGGCATGTTAACAATCTTTATGTAATTTAATGGTAGCTTAAATTGCCTTTAAACACTCTACAATCCATTTGCCAGCCTCAAGTGACCCATTTAGCTCGACCTCGATGTCCTGAGTGAATGCTATTGAACTAGCAGATAGCATCAACAGCATGTCATAGATTCAGTGTGTACCGACCCTTTTTGATGTTAAAACTTTTGTTTCACAGAATTTGTGTCAGCTATACTAACATAAATTGTCCTTCGATCAGAACAGCAAGGAACAATATTAAGTGCAGATATGACAGCGGTGTTGCTAGCATTGTTGTAGATAGCACTAGCCACTCACACTCAGTTTTGACAGCTGGGTGCTTCATTCACTTTAGACTATTCAGATGGGGTTTTCCTAGTGTTTAGCTGGATTTCAAATTTACTGCCTGAGAACATCCCACATATTGTGTCATATTAATGCTTATAACTCCGGTGCAGTGAAACCATTCCCTCCCTCTTTTTACATGGAAATATCTATATTTCCATATTTACCAACCCTAGTCCTGATGATGTTGACATTTTCAATATGCTTGGGAGAAAATGTATTTTGCAGCGACGGCCCTCATCTCTTCAAGTTCTGAAAAAACAAAATCAGTGGCATGTGAAATGTGCGTGGTGGAGCAGGCGGAGGAGGAGAGGATGTGGCGGAGCAGGAACTGGGAGGAGGGCACAAGTTTTTTTTCTACTTGATTAGGCAGCTGAACTCATCCTTTGTGAAGGCGAGGGAGGGAGGGAAGCTAAACCTCCCAGAGGAAGGCCTTTTGGGTTCATTGCTGCTGGATTGATGCATAGGGGAGGTTTGTTCTGGGCTCGCTGTCAGGGGCGTGGGCCCATTCAGAGGCGAGACTGGAGGCTCCTGGATTTATTCCGGCCCAGTGGGTAGCTGCAGCGGTGCCGGCGGGGTTGCGCTGGAGGATTTAAACCCCCTATCGCAGTGGCAAAGCAGTATGCTACTCAGAGAGAAAATGAGAGCAGGGAAGCAAAACTGTGCACTCTCATTATCAGAGTCTACAGGAGACTGGAGCGAGAGTGGACGGGAAAGATTTCTGAAGAATGAAGTGTGTGAACAAAGAGTTTGGAAAAGTACAAGACAGAGGGAGAAATAACAGAGTATAGAGTTTCCTCAGACTCAGTAACAATTTATCTGTTAGCAGTCTGAGTGAAGAGAAAGAAGAGATGCTGATTAGAGGAGCTGGATGATGTGGGGAGAAATATAGGCTGTATTCACACTGAAAACATTACACAAGCACTACACTCTGCCAGTAGAGGGCTCCCAAAAAAACAATAGTAAAAAACAGCTGTCAGCTCCACCCACTTTGAACAGAAGATTCTTTTCAACAAAAACTCCTCTCCAAATGATGTATTTATTTAACAGTAGACTATCATTTCATGGACCGATTTAACGATGAGGAGAAAAGCTGTTTAAAGTACCCCCCCTAAGTTTTTGCTATTAGCATTCTTGATTTGCACATAGCGCAAACAAGTCCTTTAAAAGAGCTTTACCGTACTTTTAGGGAGCTGCTTTGGATTTTTCCAATATCATCACTAAAGTATAGAATCACTAAAATATAGAAACCCAAAGGACCAAAAACAATCCTAAATTTGTTCATTTTAATCGTTTAGAAAGCAAAGAAACAGCAGGTCATGCTTTATGGCAGGACCCAATGACCCAATGGACTTAATTGTTAAATGCATGTATTTAGATACTCATTAAATACAAAGTGAGATGTGGTTAATGTTAGCAGCTCAAGCACCCAAAGCTTTTAGTCTTTTTGAATTTAAGATGCACAGTTTTGTGCTTTATGTTACTCACTGCTTCTTTTTTAGAATTCACACATCCCCAACCCAGCACACCCTCTGTTAAACTGGAAATCATCAGTTTTCGGTCAAGAGCTGCTAAACTTTGCTGTTACTGGAAACACTTCTGCTGCATTCATTCATTGGCATTCATTTACATCCGGATTAAAGGGCTCTTGGGCAACAGGTAGCAGCCATTAAACGGACTCCCAGTGGTTGTAAGTTATGGCCTGCTGCATCAAACTTTGGACTGAACTTTGACCATTAAAACTTGCATGCCTCTACTGATTAAAAGCTAAATAGAATTAATTGAGCTGACTTGTAAATCTAGTGCAAAGTACGACATGTATCAAATTGGAGCAACATGGAGACCAGTCCCGTGGTAATGCATTTGAGATTCATTACCACATGACTGATGCAGCTCTGACTGACATTAAAAAGGAAAGAACAGTTTAAGTCACTTTTTCCTGCAGTTTGAATGCAGCCTCAGTGACTGCGTGGGGGATAGAGAGGCGCTTGTCCACTGTTTGAACACAGCAGAGACAGTGTCTGCAGCTGCATGGTCCCTGTGGTGCAGCTCCATCTCAGGGACTATGTTTATCAGACCAAACACACATAGAGAGGCATCTCATTAATGTGCGGTACGGCATGAGGCTCATTTCAGAGACCATTACGTCCTGGCTAGAAACGCTTGTTTGTTGAGATAGCGGAGAAACCACAACTGATTTGTCTTCCTCAGTGTGCCGCTACACTTAAAGCAAAGTCAACTAAGTTCACTTTAAAAGTGGGGCTTCATCATTCCCCATGTGGAAAATATCCATGTTGAGTGTCTTTAACGCACCGGGAGAGTGGAGTCTATTTATTCTCCAAGCCTTCTACCATCTTGGCCTTCTTTAAATCTTCGATGCACCTCTGGGAGAGCCTTCATTTCTGCAAACCAGGTGGAGCAGACAGGACGCAGTTTGTGTGAAGCAGTTGAAGATGCCCCCTTTCCCACTTGAGGATGAGCTCAGCAAACTTTCTAGGGCGTCCTCCCAAAAGTGATGCCCTCCAAGAAGCACAGTGAACCGAAAGCCTGTCTTGAAGTCAGACCTGATGCGACTTTGGGTCTGTTTCTCGGGGGATGGCTGAGCGGGCCTGTCTGCCGGCCTGCTCCGGGGTTAGGGATGATGAATGGATTAAGTCTCAGTCTGTGTCCTGGAGTAGAGAGTTTTTCCAGGACTGTGCAGCGTGACCTTGGAGAGAACGTGAAGAAGATTCACAGCTCTGATCTGATTGATGATGTGTGGACACGAGCTCTGACTCCAGGCTCCACATCTGCAAAAGGCTGCAGCACGACATCACTATCAGACTGATATATGGACCATTTGTTACAGGCTTTTAATATTTTTTACAATTATCAAATCAAAGATGGGCACCATTTACTTTATTGCAAAGAGCCATAGAGTTTCTTTCACAGCAGGATTTTACATCATAGACTGAATGTATTAATGGTTGCTTGTGATGCAGCAGGTTGTGCTGTTGCCTCGCAGCATAAAGGATGCAGGTCTTTCTGTGTGGGGTTTGTTGTTCTCCACATGCATGTGGTTTCCTACTTCAGACTTAATGTGATTATTGGATGAACTGGTAATTCTATATTCCCCTAAGGTGTGAATGTGCATATGAATGTCTGTCTATGTGTACCACTTTTGTAAACACTGACACCTACCATCAATCACCTGTGGGTTAACCACATGTTTACTTGTGGATGTCACCCATTCATCTGCTGCTCCAGCTGCTCCGTCAGCCTTTTAGATAAACTGTAGTAGTCTCCACAACTTTTTCTTCAGTCCATTAAATCCAAAATATTGATCCAGTGTCTAAGTCTGTACTGAAATAAAGCTGAGACCAGCTGTTACTTTTTGCCATATATATTTCTTTGTATGAAATAGTTGAGCTTTATATCTGATGTTTAATATTTTACTTTGGTAGTTCAGTATTTACCTTCCATTTATTTACCGTCTCTTGGATGTGGTTCATATAAGCCATTTGCAGGCTTCTACCACACCAACGTACATGCTGTTTAAAATATGTTTCATGTGCATTGTCCTCCTTTCACTGTGTAAGATAAATAAAAAAAAAATTACCAGCTAAGCTAAACCAGTGACACAGTGATCCAAATGAATGCACATTTAGTGATGCATTTAAAGTCCAGCTGGAAACACAGTGATGTGTTAAGGTTAAAATTAGTGTTTGATAAAACTAGGAACATGATGTGTTTAACTGAATTTACACAGTTGGAGATTTAGATTTTGCTGACCTTGTAATAAATAATGTTTAGTAGGGTGGAAATATGTTTAACTGGCAGTATGAAATAATTACTTCAGTCAAATTTTGTTCAGCAGTCGGTTGTTTTAGTCAGTATCTCAATAATTTCTTTAGTGATGAATCTGTCTTTATTATGTAATTCAGGTGTGTTTTTGTAGGACAGTTAATCTCCTTGTGATCTTTTCTTTTTGATTTGTTGAGCGAACAGTTAACGTATACTGTTAAAAAAAATACTCGACACATGGTCGGTATTAGCCAAGAAAAGCCTGATGGAGGCATTCTTATCTGCAGCCCTGGCTGTTCCCAACAGAAAAGCCAGTATCTAACTAATCCAATCTGAGCACCCAGAAAAGTCAAAATGACCACCTGCCCAAAATTGTGTTGGTCTCCCTGGTGCAAGCAATTGTGTATCTGACATCTTCCTATCAGAACCAGTTTTAACCCTCCAGTCTCAGTCAATAGGGGGCGATATTTACAACTGACTTGACCATATTTTCACCCTATTTGAGAGTGAAATCACTTTTTGTGAGGAACTAAACTTCAAAAATTTTAAGACATCAAACATACTCTGCGGACAAATGTTCTGAACCTTTGTCCTGATTTGGCTGTAAACAGCCACTGACTTTAGTTGCTGTAAAAAACATTTTAGATAAATATTTTTCAGCTTTTTTTCATCAAAAAAAGAACATATAATAGAAAAAACTTTATATTATTCTAGTTTTCTGTTCTGGATTTTAACCCTTAAAGACAAGAGGAGTTTCTAAGTGATTACAAAAAAAAGTCTCATTTTTAGATATATGCCTGATCGAAATACACACTTAAAGATGAGTTTTATAGCATCAAAATAGGTTATCTGTAAATGCTATTCCTTAGCTTCGTGGTCTGGTCGGACAGGGCTGGACTGGCCTGGATACTCAACTTCAGGAACAAGACAATTAAAACTAGAGCAAATTTATATTATTCAGACACGTCTTAGAGCACCGGGCTGTAAGTAGCGATATATGGCCGGCTACAAAACTACGATACTAAGTTTTCCAAAAATTGCTTGTTGTCACACATCAAAAACTACCACTACATAACTAGAAAGAGATACATTACCTCGTCACTTTGCATCCTGTAAGTTGTTGAAAAAAGAAGTTATAAAGCAATGCAGAGTTCTGAGGAAGGTCCGAGCTGCATTTTCATTAGCATCACAACAAACGCACGCTTTGGCTTGGGTCACGTCTTTAAGACAGTCACCGCGCGTGCTCATGGGTGGCAGAGTCTTTATGTCGCCGGAAATGGATTCTCCTCATAGCACCTTTAATAATGCAGTTGATTTTATAATCATCTATAAATGACACAAAAACACATTTACAAATGTATGTAAGTGGTTTGTTCATGATTAGTAAACTATTAATTTTGACTAATAGTTTATAAATGCCTTACAAATGATCATATTTCTTAAGTATTTCCAAAATATTAATCCTATCAGTTTTTACAGCAGCTCAAGTTAGAGGCTGTTAACAGCGTAAACAGGACTAAAGAGAGTAAATCTTCAAATCTGATGCTGCTAATCATTTATTAATCCTTGGCATATCCAAGATTGTGATTAGCATGTAAAAAATCTCCAGCTTCCAGTCATTGTTTTAGATTGGAAATATGTCGTTTGTGTGTGTTTTTTCCACCATATCAGTGACACTACCTATGGAATTGAAATTTAATGGGTTAATGAATATATCCAAAACAGCACCCAAGGGTTAACTTCCTCAGCAATGTAGTGATGTTACTGTCTTCAATAACAGCTTTAGGTGTTAACGTAATTGAAATCATGACGTAAATCCTGGATGGACCATATCATTACTAACCCTTTTGCGCCCCCCACATGATTTCTGGCCCCACAAAGCCATTATCCCCCTTTATGGGCGACCTTCTTCCCCCTTTGTTGTTGAAGAAGGAAGGATTTAATTATCACACATAACTTTGTGTTGCTCCTAGATTAGTTTTTGCAGGTTAAAGAACATCTTAGCTTGAGCTCTCAAACCAAAGTTTCACACTATCATACCCTTGACTTGACTAGAATAATTACCAACCAGTCATTTCAACAGTTAAATTCTTTTGCACACGCTTTTATCGGGAGCACCAAAACTTTGAAGGCAGAAATTAAATATAGACTGCCTCTGCTACAGAACCTTGATGCTAACTCTCCACAAAAGTTGGATCAAACTTGTTCAAACTTATTTGCCATTATGCAGCTCACAGAGGAATAAATGTGGCCCTGAGGCTTTATAAACCAGACCCTGGCTCTGCAGACCACTCTGCAATCACATCTACTTGTGTTGTTATTGTTCAATGTAATCACTGCCGTTCCAGAGACCTTCCACCATGAATGTAACTGATTATCAAAAATTTTAGCCATGCATTCATTGTAGAGTGGCACACTATGTAATCCGCGGCTGTCACATTATATAGAGCTGATTGCCAAGTTTCTGGATGCTTGTTGAAATGGATGATAATTACAGTCCTGCCCTGACAGATCACAGACTTCATTTTATTGAGTGGCGAGTGGAAAATGAGAAAATTGTTGGTATTTTGTCACTCGTTGCAGCTTTTTCTAACCCCTGTAAGTCAGAAAAATGAAAAATGCACCAGCAATCATTGAAGCTTCATTAACAAACCGATGATCAGTGCTTCTATTAAAGGAGGACGGAGGAAAAGGAGCTGCCGGTGATTGGTTGGAATATCATCCGTCTTTCAAATATAAATTACCCCCTCTCTCAATGACTCATATACAATGGAGTCTAATTATAATCAATCTCAAGGGTAAGAGGAATGTCTTGTGTGGTTAAGTAGGCTACCCATGCTGAGAGGGTTCCCAAGGTGCTGCATAGTCGCGCTCAGCCTGTTGCTTTGGATGGACAGCAGGATTATTCCAGTAAATACTGGATAGATAAGAGGTTTATGAGGGTGGTTATTTCTCCTTGTTTCCTCTGTCTCCCCCTCCCCTCACTCTAATGTTGTCTTAGGTACCAGTGAATTTCTTTAGAGAAGCATCTTCTCAGAGGACCGTGCTCCTCCACAGGGGAACAGGAGTATTTGTAGAAGTGATCTGTCTACTTGAAGAATTCGTCTCCTGAGCGTCTTAGCTCTCATTTCTCCTCGTGCTGACAAAATGAATGAAGAAGTACAGCTCCGTCTGCCCATTATCCACAGGGTTCAATCTCCTCTATCCTTGTACACTGTTAAAATATGACTCTGGCAGTAAATATCCATCATCCATTATCTGCACTGCTAATGCTTTGTGAGGTTATTGGGGGCAGATCATATCCCAGCTGATATTGGGCAAGAGGCGGGATTCACAGAGAGACCGACAATGGCTCAAACATTCACTCACACCCAAGGACAATTTAGAATCAATATTTGACCAAACAGCCATGTTAGACTTTGACTGACATGGAAATTATTCTTACTGTAGAGAAGTTTGTAGCGTTTATGTTTAGTTTTCATTTAATAAAGAAATGTAGCCTGAACTTATGAAACTGCCGCTGGAGCTGTTAGCATCTGTGCTAACCTCTGTGCCTGCAGCCACTTCCTTTTGTTGCCCTTCTGCTTCCTACTCTTAGGGTGCATCCGAATAATCCTTTTTTGATAAGGAACCTTCCTAACTGAAGAAATGATCCGGAAGCATTTAAGCGTCAGCCATGATAAGTGCTGTTCTAATTCTCCAAAAGTTAAGGAAAGGAGGGTCGTTGCTTCCTTTATTATCTCCTTTAGCTTAGGAAACACTGGACCATCCTTTCCGAAAGGAGAGAAGAAAGGAACGCCCCATAATGCACTGCGGCAGGTGATGGCGTGTATTGGCATCGTACGGAAACTTACGAGGGAGAAAGGACGAGTTTTGTGGGACTATCAAGATATGTGGGCTATATAATTCAATTATAATATAATATAATAATTACCAGATTTCTATCAATTTTGATTTATGAAGTGGATCATGCCTATAACAAGACAGAACAATGGGGTCTCTAATAACGTTTATTAAAAAAAACAATCGGTAAAAGAAGGACAAATGAGGTGTTTTACAATACTTAAAATATAGTAACACTGTTCAACAATGTGTGTAATGATATATGTGAATGAAACAGGGATAAAAGTCTTTCTGAAACATTTTTATGTTTTATCAGACTTCAGGTTTTTGTGTGCTGTCAAAGATGTGAACATTTATAGAAGCTCTCACCTAACCTCACATCTGTGTGCAGGAAACACACACTGCATGACCAACAAACAAAACATCATCACAGGTCTGATCATGGATTGTTAATGTCAACAGGTAAAGCTGACACAGAACCACTCTGTGAGGTAGAGCAGATGACAAGACGCTTCTTGTAGTCCATTTTCAGAACACTGTAGTTCGTCGTGGTTTACCTACGTCACAGGAAATCCTCGTCACATAAATATAACACCAAAGTGAAAGTGCAGTCGAATTCCTCTTTAGCCGCAGTTCTCCTTTCCTTTCCTCTTATTCCTTTCCTTTCCTTGACCCTGTGACGTTTTTTTATCGGGGTTTAGGTAAAGTGGATAGGAAAGGACTTAGGAAGGACTATTTGGATCCACCCTTACAGACTCTGATTGGGCTGTCCCACTGTGGGCCACTCGCTTTTTGTAAATAGGAACTTGCCAAGCGTAAAAAAGAGCTAACTAAAATTAATCTAACCACATTAACAACAGCACACTTTTGTACAATGTTTGTATATTTATTTAATATTTGTTTATGGCATGGTCTTTTCCCTCCAAAAATAAATCAAACACTACATTTAGAGTTGGGATTTTTGGGGCTCAGGGTAGTTGTCACTTAGGTTTTGTTTTTGTGTTGATAATGTCCAAGTGATTTGTTAATTTACAGTAGACTGTTTACAAAGTGCACGGGATTAGCTTCAATTTTAGGGTAGTAACAGAGTCTGAGCTAAACTGATGAGTAAACTAGCAAAAAAAACTTTTGACGAAAGTTGAGGTGGAGGTGGATTTCACTTCAGAAACAGTCAAACAAATAGACAAACCCATTATGAGATTATAATAAAGATAATAATGGCTAGGTTTAAAACAATTTAGTGGCTCTTGTTACACATGTTTTAATTATTTTTTTTGTTCTGTTTGACTAAATCCTCATGTTTATGACTTGGACCACCAACTCTGTGATGCGGGTGGATCACAGTGAATTTTATAGTTCATAAATTTCTCTTAAAATAGTTCCTTAGAATAAAGATGTTTTCCAATTCATCAAAACAGCGGTCATTCCCTCTTATTAAGGAAGGACGCATCCATCCTACGTGCTTGTGCGTTAAAAGTCTGACAGTCAACCCTGCTCTTCCCTTCATACAGATACTTTAAACTCATTCATTTATTCAGTGTTTAAATGGAAACCACTTCAAACTGTTCAGTAGATAATTATGTAAATACAAAAGAGAAAACATGCAACCCCTAATAAAATCTTGTTATACAATTGCTGAAATTTTTAAACTAGTTAAAAGTTTATCTGCTTCTAGGGAGAAAAAAAAACATGATTAGCAGATGGATTGTGCAATACTACACATTTCAAAAGATAAACTACAAAAAACATGGTTTCTCCAAGTTCTATTTGTCTTATAAAATACCCTAAGTCTGACATTCACTGGAGCAATAAAATACAAAAGTCCCACCGCTGAATTTCAGTGTTTTAAATGCAAATGAACTTCAATAAACGTAAAACTTTCTCGATGTGTTTTTCTTCGCTTTGACGGAAACAGAAACTCCTGCAGAGAAATGTTTGATACATGTTTTGGTGGATCAAACATTTCTCAAACATTACGACAAATTTCTTTTCTTTGATTCTCATGTTACATTTATTTCTTTTATGGCATAGTTTTCAATGCCATCATCATGGATCAGTCAAACACAGCTTTGTGAAAAGCTGAAGTGGGCCTCCATACTCACAGTAGTACAAAAAATCAATTATCTATGAAACTTATCATTATTCTTCTAGAGTAAACTTTCCAGTCTGTCTGTTTCAAATGTATTTGTTAAGCCCAAACTTTTTCATCCATTTTCTTAATGATGGAGATGGCCTCGGTTGTAACACCGCCTGTCGTGTCAGTCGTGTTTGTTGTTGCTGTGGAAACAGCTTGACCTGGATCTTTAAATAAATTGACTGGGTTTTTTGAGGACTTAGTGTGATGGAAGAATAGTGCATTATGGTAAATGTGAATATTATTCTGATATCAAAGCCAGTATATATGATGTATGGTCATTGTGTAATGCAGATGTATTGACAGAAATGTTTCTATTTGTGGATACAGCTACTCAAGTTTTAAGCTGTAATGTGCCATTATCAATACTTTGCAATACCATGCAGCCCAGCCTTTTTGGTGAAAATTGCTAGAAGTTACATTTTAATCATTGATGACACGTAAAGTGTTACAGGTGAGCCTACGGGGCCTACAACTATAGCTGGTTGCAAGACCCCAATATCTTTTGGATATGTTTTTTGAATCAGTTTTTTACCATCAGATCAGGCTTTGAAAGGCCAGTTTGCTTATTTTATTGTTTTGTTGACATTTGGAAAACAGGATGAATCATTTGGCAGATAAATTAAGACATTAACCTCTGTTTGTGTTTCAGTCTCCATGGTTCTTGTTCTTTGCAGTCTCCATTGCTGATTACCAGAGCACCTGCAAAAACACTTAAGAAATATCAGACAACAGTCGGTCTCTGTTTGAACCTTCTAAGATTAATGGAGCCATGGTATATTTTGATCCATTACATGCTGCACTGAAATCTTTGTGTACTTGTCTGGTTTTAAGTAAAGAAAAACTTGAGTACACTTGTCAGACATCTTGTTAAATTTTAAAAAGGGAAAAAATAGTAATGCATAAAAGAAAGGAAAGAGTTGCACACAGGTTTGAAGATATTTCTAAATAAGATGTTACCTCTGTTTCACATTATATTTCCAGTGTTGGCATATAAGGAGTAAATACATAGATAGATAGTTGGATGGAGAGATGGAGGGATTTACAAGTTGATTAAAGCAGTGGTTCTCAATCTTTTAAAGTCGCGACCCCCCTCCCCCCGGAACGCAATGAAAATTCACTGTCCGCGGTGCTGAAACAACACCTGATCGATAAAACGTATGTCAGACAAATCAGTAATTGATTTTGAGTAATAAAATGCCTGTTTGAGACCAATCACTTGTTGTCCTTTAACGTCCGGTTGGACGCCACATTAATTTTGCGCATTTATATTTTTCCTAAATGATTTGGCGACCCCCAGAAATCATCTCGCGACCCCAATTGGGGTCGGGACCCCAAGGTTGAGAATGGCTGGATTAAAGTAGTAGAAATCCTAAACATCAATCTAACCTTATCAATGACACAAGATTTATTTTTGCTCCAGGAAAAGTAGGCACATTTTTTTCCTTTTTTTGTGTTTTTTTTTTTTATCAAGATTGGATATTTACTAGGGCTGTGTATTGGCAAGAGCCTCACGATTCGATATTTATCACGATACGATAATATCACGATATATCATGATATCACAATATTGTGATATATTGCGATATTCTACAGTAAACTAGGAAAAACCTAGAGACAGTGAATATGTAACTTTTCCATTTTATTGTTATTGAAATATGTCAAATGCAGCGTTACATACATACACTTAACACAGAGTGCATCAAGTCAATTAAACTAATGTTGCAAAGAAAATATTCTTGTTTTCCTTTTAGCAAAGTATTGAAATCATCCTAACCTGTAGTGCAGCTCAAACGTTAATTAAACACATGAGGAACAAAGTGCTATGAGTTACAGATAGCACAACAGTAAGTTAAAAAAAGTCATATATTTCTCTTGTCACTGTCTGAACTGAATAGTGCATGAAAAAGAAAACTATGCATACATATTTATAAGTTGTATTTTATTTCCAACTCTGATAAAATATGAGTTTTTATTTATACAAAAATATCTATATTATATCAGGAGTCAAAATATCACGATATATTGCGATACCGATATTTTTCCACACCTCTAATATTTACACCTGTTAGATGTTTCTTCTCAGTGTCAAATTGACGGATTAATCAATCATGTATATTTGTTGCTGTTAAAACTTTTGATTAATCCTTCCAAAGTCAAACACCCCATCACACAGACGACATAAGCTGCAGCTGAGAAGTGTATCCCTCAGGTTTTTAATCATATTAGCATGTTGTCCCCACAGATATGGCGTTACAGGTGCCCAAAACCCCTCATATTTGAATATGGGCCCAGGAGTGGGTAAATCTGAAAGTCCAGTGTTTACATTTCTCATGATGTATCCTTATGCTCCATGTCTTCTTCTCTGGCTTTGGAAAATGTCTGCAGCAGCGTTGAAGTGCTGCTTACAGGCCTGGCATATGTATGCACTACAGCCTTTTCAGTGTATTCATGTAGATAGGCTCCTTTTTCTGTAAAGGAAAACCATTTTGTCTCTGTGTACAGGGCTGAAATGTGATTCTAAGGAGGATTTTGTCTGCAAATAAATCAGCATGAGGATAAAGCTGAAATGGAGACTTCAGTCGGCCTTGAGATAAAAACAGACCCTCAGCGAGTGTCTCTGGCCCCATTAGTGGATCTTTTAGGCTTTAACAGGAAATGCACATCTATTTTTTTTAATTGTTGAATCTTGAAATAAAAACTGTAACAGCAGGTTTTGTGAATATGGCATAGAATGAGTGTATGAAATATTCTTGATCAGAAATGAGACAAAATTCTTGTTTTATTAGACTTTGAAGCGAGTGATGCTACTGCAGTCCAAAATTGAATGCTTGAACCAAATGATTATAAAACTATCACAATGCCAAATGTTCCAATTAAACCAATATGTTTTAATGAGGTGTGTTAGAAAAGTTAATCCTCATAAGTAACTGCATAGCTGTCTGACTTTCACACTCACTTTCTGTCCCGCCCAGTGTTTTTGAGCGATCCCTCTTCTGCCCTCCCCTTCCCTCCCCCAGCCTGCTGGCATTTTCAGCTCATTGATGGATGGAGCAATGAGGGAGTTACAGCTTCGAAAGCTAAAGCAGGTTGTTCTCAGCTCGGAGAGAGACAGTGACAAAGCTGAATTTTATTACAGTATTCATCAAAGTGTTTTGCATGGTGACATATTACCTTTAAATGGTGCAGTTTAATTTGACGGTAAACACAGTCAGTCAGTCTTGTTTATGTTCTGTTCGCTGCATGGACACACAGCTTTGGTTATTTAAAGGGTCCCTTCAACTCTGTTCTTACTGCCTGAGTGCTAGGCTCATAAAAATGCTAAAATATTTTTAACCAGACTTTTACTGACTGCCACTAACATACATTAAGCAAAGACAGAGCCAGATAGTGGTTAACAGTGCTAAAGGTGATGTTTTTTTTTTTTTTTTTTGTATTTTATTTTGTGTCTTGCCTCACACCCAAGTAACAAGAAAAAAATGTGCAGAGCTAGCCAACTGCTAATTAGCTTAGCTCAATTACTAGGGATCAGTGGGTAGTGTTAGCCTGCCTCTGCCTACAGTCGTCAAAAAACTCTTCAGCAACTCTAATCCTGTGTGCTTGTTCTGACTCGATTTTTTTCACCGTGCAATGTAACGTTAGCTGTTTTTAGACTGAGATCAGCACTTTCTTCACTTTTTTTTTGCAAGAAGTACATGTTTTGTTGACCTACTTACAAACACATCCTTGGTGGTTTGCAAATGTTGCCTCTGTTAGTTTTGTGTGTACTTTTTTCTTTCTCTCAAGAAAGAGATTTTTAACCTAAACAAGTTTATTTCCCTGGTTAAATAAAGGCTTAAAAAATAACTAACTAAATAAAACAAGTAAATCTATAACAAAGGCAAAATTTCAGTTATTTGGAGGCATATGAATTTTTATGCCCCTGTTCCAGGTTGCTAAAAATTGTCAACTGTTCGCAACTACCCAAGTGCATTAACTCGTGGGTTAAATTGCAGTGCTATATACTAAAACGACATCCATCTTCCCAAAAAAGGCATGGTCACAGATCACGAGGATTTACACTAAAACAGCCTGTTCTGAGCAGGGCTGAAACTAAGGAGTTTAAAGGCATGCTGTTAAACCCAATGTATGGATGTATGGATTTTGGCAAAGAAGCCTCGCATGGGGCAGCATGTAGCCCTTGTGACCCTTAGAAGAATAAATGGTGTGGATTATGGATGGATGGACTTCAAAATCAGACTTCTGGGAACAGTGTTTACTTATTTAAAAGGGGTAAAATGAACTTTTGGGCAAGGGTCTTAGCTGCAAATATGCAGTAAATATAACTGGACGATATATCACTTCAATCGATTAATTGGAATTATATTCTGAAGAAGGTTAAAAATGAAAAATCAAGATTTTTTTTCTCAACTAACTCCACTCATAAGTTGATGCAATGTTTGAACATATAACTACTGAAAATGAACATTTTTCGTGATGATAAGCTTGCCAAGTTTTTCACAAGTAGATATTTAGGACTTTATAGACTTCTTTAATCGGATTAAAAAAAATATTTAGATGGTCCCATGTTACCACACTGTGATAACGGCTCATCCTTCAGTGTTTATGTAAACAGGACTTCCTATGTTACTACATAATCAACAATTTATAACAATTTTTAAGCATGTATTTTAACTATAAGGTTTCCCTCAGCTTTGGAACACATTTTGATAACATATAGAAAAAAACTTGATTCATGAAATTTTGTGTCACCAAGAGATTTTTTTATTTTACAGGGAAAAAAGGATTCAAATTCTAAATCGTGTTCTATGTAAAAAAGATTGGGGTTATTGTTTTTAGTTCATATTGCCCAGCCCTGAAAGAAACCCAGAGTTGATTGTTCTCAAGCTGATTTTGACATTTTGGTGCAATTGTTTGTTTGTCTTGAAAAGATTAAGACTTCCTAGTTTTTTAGGATGTAATTTGTGTTGTGTGTGACACTAAATACCTTTTATAGAAGTTTTGTTATACTCTCTCTCTGCATGAATACACTGAAATAGCATAATATTTCTTCAGCCACTTTGACTTAGGATGCAGGCCACATTCAGCACCTGGACTGCCAGTTGCATCCGCTGATCTTGGGTACACACAAGCTGTTTTAGCTCTGCCCTCGGCCATCCTCTCTGCCAATACAGATCAATTGAAGTGAGCCTCTCTAATGCAACTTCAAAGCCTAATGTATACAGTGGCTTTATACGTTTTGAAGACATTTCATTTCACTGACACAAAGTTGGCAACCCTGCAGTGCTAGTTGCCCTGTCTGAATGAATAACACATGAAGCCAGAGACGGCTGGTAGCAGCTCTGACTCCCACGCAAAGCTCTCCGCTGGCAGCTTCCCTCCCGGATCAGCTGCTCATTAGAAGCATGTTGTCGCTAATTGATCGGCAGCTTTTGACCTCAATGACCACCCACGACTTAAACCTCTGCCGTGTCAGGAGAAAGATTTCTGATGTTTACTTTCCTCTGAAGCTCCAGCAGATTCCAAGTGACATGCAACCTCAGATCTACGAGCCGTAAGAGCTGCACAAACAGGAATAGCTGACAGCATCTCATTCTTCCTCCCCTTCACGCATGCACTTCTACACTTGCTGCGTACTCCTGCACACACTCATTTTCTTCTTCTTCCCTGGGCTTTCTAATCCTCACAAACACACACAGGCATGTTTTTGTGTTTCCCTGCCTCACCCACCACGCAGCCCGCACCTCTCTTGTCTGTCCTGGCCATCAGTCAGCCTTCCCGCCGTGCCGCTGATGTGACAGAGGAGCCGTCAGAGCATCTCTGTCAGGCGCTGTGATGCTGAGCTGGAGTGACAGAGGGACAGGGGGAAACGCGCCAAACAAACAGCCAGTAATATTGCTCTGTCCTTTCACTTACAGCTCTGTCAAAGCAGAGTGCTGACAGTGGGAAAAGTACACCTCCCACCGAACCAATCACACATTCATGCATGAATTCCTAAATAAGACGGGCACAGGTGTTTGTATTGTTGGGCTGGGGAATATGTGCATAAGGTGCTGAGGTACAAATCTGTATCTTTGAGGGGGGTATATGAAAATTATTTGTATTAATGTCATATCAGTGTTTCAATGTTATCAGAGTCTGAAACACTTCAGTAATTCCTTTAAAATCTTTTAGCATTATTAGTTGCTTTTTTAGGCAAAGAAAGGGTTAGAAAATCAAGATTTAAAATAAAAAAACAAGTTTATATATGAATACAATGAGCAAATGATATAGATTCAGATATAAAAGAATATTATAAGAAATAATAATAGTAATAATAGAACCTAAGTAAATAAGATTAATAAAATAAAATAAACTGTAGGGTTCAGCAGAGTTGGAGTGATGTTACTCACAGGCAATGTGCTTTCTTGTTTAAGCACAAGATTTGGTTGATGGAATACTAATAATAACCAGGTTAAGAGGGACATCACCTTAATTAACACAAGGCCCAGCTTTGTGATGCAGCTGTGACACACACCTCAGAACACATGGTGCAGTGTGTGTGGAGGGCCTTTACTGTACATATGCCGCCCTCACATGGAGGGGGACATCGCTCCATCACTCATGATACTCACATGATATGAGGTTTAATGGAAGCACCAGTATTTCTTTTAGCACCATTGTGTGTATATATAGAAACAGCGTATTGTTATGGCAAATGTTTTCGAAAATATGATTATTCTGACTAACACACCTCTACTGCCAAGGATGTTATGTTTTGGCTGTGTTTGTTTGTCTGTATGTTTATTTGTTTGGTTGTTAGCAAGATTATGCAAAATCTACTCGGCAGATTTTGCTAAAATTTTCAGGAAATGTTGGTAATGACCCAATTTAGAAATGATTAGATTTTAGGGATGGGACGATACACTTAAACTCATGATACGCTGCACCTCGATATGTCGGGTCACGATACGATACGTCACAATACAATATCAAAAAAGTCCAAAAGAAAAAACATTACTGTGTAATTACAACTTAATTATTTTTCCCACGATAATCGTTGAGTTGCACACAGGAAAAATTACCGTTATAAGGCCTAACAGGCCAAACACAACTAATGCTGCTCTTTGACTGGAAAAAGCGGAACTAGAGTCCTCGATTAAGAGAGAGTGTATGCACATAATGATAGGCTTTTTTGCTGTCTTCATCTTTTTTGAATGAGAAAGCCAAAATACTGTCAGACATATAATAATAAAGGGGTTAAATGATTTCAATTCTGTGTGCGTCCTCAATTTCAACCTTATTTGACTCCATCATTCCGCTTTTTAAGGACAAAGTAGTTTGTGCTAATGTTTGTTGTCGTCACTTCTGGTCACATGCGCTATTACCGGACGTGACGTCTTTATTTCGCGATCCATTTTTTTCAAACTCATGGCGTTTCGTCACGTACTGTATCGCGATATATTGCCAAACGATATTTCATCGCATCTCTATTAGATTTTAGTGGTGATCCAGATAACCGCTCTAGGTAATCAATCATTTTTACTCATTTGGATGTTTTTTATGTCTTTTGTTGTTGATTTGAGTCTGAGCTTTTGTTTTGTAAAATGCCTTTCATTATTTGGTTTTATATTTACCAAATTTTATTTATTTGGAAGGATAGTCCCTTGAGATGGACCATCTCATTTTCAAGGAGGTCCTTATAGGACATAAATACAGTCCAAATAATACAATACACTACAAACAACATTAAGTACACAATACACACACACAAACACACTCATGCACATACACTATGCTCTCAGATGCTAAGTCAGTCCCCCATCAAACAGTTTCAGTTCTAGATAGGAAAGAGTGAGATACAGTCTGTGATCACATACATAAGAGCAGCAATACAACATAAAGGGGAAAGTCAACGACAAGAACAAGAATTTTGTAGATAAAGACATAAAAAAGATGTGATTGATCTTAATGAATCAGGAAGCTTATTCCATTCAGATGGAGCTTTATATTTAAATGCACGACGACCAATTTCTTTGGTTATTCTGGGGGAAAGGAAACATATATGTTATTTTTATTTGTTTTTTGACTATAGGCACTGTAAAGCACTTAATATATATTTTTTTGCCCATTATTCTAAAGATTGTATCCATCTTTATGAACTCCACCAATGTACTTATGTTTTTTTCCCCTTATGTTTGTTGTTTGTTAGCAAGATTACACGAAAAATACTAACAAATTCTGCCAACATTTTCAGGAGATGTTGATAATGGCCTAACTTGAAAATGATTATATTGGTGGTGATCCAGATAACCACCATTAACCAACCATCAATTTTGCTCAGTAACTGCCTAACCAATAATGATATAAACATGATTTCAAGTGCTAGTTTTCAGGGTCGAGGAGTCATATTATGATGGTAACTTTATCATTGAGCTTTTGCCTTTTTATTTACCAGCAATGTGTGAGCCACCATGGTGGAGATTTGCAGTCTCCGAGTGCTTTGACTAAATTAGGCAGCTGTGGAGGAATTGCCAGTTATCAGGATCAGGAAATGAATTTCAAGTTGGGCCATTACCAACAAAATCTGAACATTTCAGCAAAATCCATCCAATAGTTTTTGTGTAATCTTGCTAAAAACAAACATTTGTAAATGTAGACCAACACAAAACTATGGAGCACCACTCGCTTTTTTACAACATGCCTCAGGTTGTTAACATAGTGCCACAAGCGTTGCATAAACTTCTAACATTGAGGTGTCCTCCATCCATTGAATTAATTCACCTTGAGATTACTGACATTTCCTGACTAAAATCTTTCCCTGTCCCATGAGCACATAATCCTTAGTCCTGGTTTCATTGTGTAGAAAAAGTGGTCCTGCTGTATCACATCGAGCAGCCTGACACCTTCTTACTACAGGGCTCTGTCAGCCACAGATTCATGAATGCCCAACTGTATCTTCCACATTCTGGTATGTGACTCTGCAATCATAACCTCCTGCTGAGCTGTGCTGACTTATTTACACAGCTTCGGCTGAGGATTATGTCCGCGGGCGTTGATTGTTTCCCATGCATGGATGGCATTAATGTGTCTGGGTGGCTAAACAGGAAGGCCGATGCACAGAGATGCACGGCTCTTACCTCAATCATGGCCCGGATGATCCTGGATTACTGGAGATCGCATCCATTCATTCCCCGGTGGGTTTACAGCTTGGTCTCCCTCCAAGAGAAAGAGCTAGTATTACATGCTAATCACTGCAGAGACACGGCTTCAGCTGGCCTGTAATGGGAGATTGTGGGAAGGCTTATGAATGAGGGAACGGAGCTGGTGTGAAAACAATGAGAATAGATGTTCAGATTTGAATCGGAAGTGTTGCTTACTAAAATAAGAATCCAACAGCCTGGACCATGTAGGCTTTTAGAATTTATGGTATGTGTATAGCTGAATTTCTGTCTTAGACTGCAGGAACAGCGAGAACTTTCTTCAAGTCATACGCCTGCATCATGAGACTTGGCCAGCTTAGGCACTGCCTCATTTTTCTGTTATTTAGGTGGCAAAATAATTAAACCCTGGACTCCCATTATTAAATTTAATGTGGAAAATCAGTCCCTTTCCTTTCTTAAATAGCCATTGTTTCCTGGCTGAGTTCTGCAGAACAGTGACAAAAGAGATTAAGAGGCCCTAATTCTCCTCAGAAATCCACTTCAGCTGAATCTAGCCTGAGGGTCTGTAAAAGCTTTATGTCCCTATCGCCAGACTGAGCTCCTCATGCGTCCCCAATCTCTCTCCCATTCTGCACTGCAGGGTCATCTGATAGGGTTTACCTGGGGCGAATGATGGAGATAACCTCCTGGATGCCGTCTGGGGGGACCTTCTGACCTGCAGATGTTTTTTTTTTACTTTGAGATACTGCTCGCATACTAATGACGGATGTAATTGCATAATTTAATGATGTCTTGGTCCATTCTGTTTGGTGAGCTTGACCTCAGCTAACATGCAAATCCAGCTCTTGTCTAGGAGTGGGAAATATAATCAACAAATTGCACCACAAATTTATTTTGCTTTTGTGGGCAGGCTGATGTATTCCTCTGTTTTACACTTTAAAAAGATGGAGATGGTTATGCACCAATCGCCGCCTTTTCTCCCATTAAAATATCCTGTGATTTTGACAGCTTGAGTTAGAACAGTGAGACATTTTTGTATGTCACCATCTGTTTAATTATGCTGCAATCTGTGACAAAATCATCGTTCGAAGTGTTTCTTCTCTTGGATTGTGTGAATCTACCTGTGAAAACACCACCTTTCACTAAGTTGGTGCTTCAAAATAGAATTGTTGTAACAACGTTATAACTTGAGTACTTAGTTGAAAAGAGTTTGATCAGAAAAATCACTGAGTTTTGATGGAGCTAAAATCATCTGCAAGTAGGGATTTAAGTACTACTCCCCCAAATCTTGTGTCAAAGCCACACCTTGATTTTTTTAATCTCTCTGCAGCATTTTTGCAGCGTTAAGACGAGTAGATAATTAGGAAATTTTGCGGGATTCCTCTCTATCTTTTGACAGACATCTCTGTACATTTTGCACAAGTCACCCTGATTTTAAGGTCTCCGCTTTGGCCTCCTGTATCTTTTAGAATAGATTTTAAGGTTGTTTTATTAGTTTTTGAATCTCTTAACGGCCTTGCTCCTGCCTCTTTATCCGGTTTGCGTTTACCATATGAACCCAGTAGAGCCCTCAGGTCCTCAGGTCTTTTAACTGTCCCCAGAGTAAGAACTAAAACATACGGTGAAGCCTCTTTTGTTATTATGGCCCCCGTCTGTGGATCAGTCTACCTGAGGATCTGAGAGCTGCGCCTGCTGTTTATATTTTTAAAATTAAACTCAAGACCTACCTTTTTAATCTGGCTTTTAGCTGAATCTATTTATTATTATTTTACGTTATATTTTAACTTATTTTAAGCCTTTTATTTTTTTCCAGTACATATTTTTTTATTTGGAATTTTATTCTTTGTTAAATGCTTTTCTTTTTTTCCTATTTTAGCTAATTTAATTATGTACTTCATGCTACACTTTCTCATTTTACCATATTATTTATCTTTATAATTAATTTATAATTTTACTTTTATTTTATATTGTTATATTAGTTTATTTATTTACGTACTTACAAATTTACTTTCCTTACCCTCCAGTATTTTTTGAGTATTTTTAACTTTATTTTAGGTTTTGCCCCGCGTTTCCTCATTTTTAATTCAAGATAGCATTTCCTCAGTCCTCTAATTTTCTTTTCTGTCAGAATTTTTTTTTTTATGTCTGTGTGTGTTTGAGCAGGTGAGTGTGTATATTGAATATGGTTTGGGGGAGGTGGGGTTGTGGGGGTATTTTGTTTTCATTTTATGCAATAATGCAATTTTCTGCTTTTTATTTCACTTATTGTTTTTTCATTTTATCTTTTTTCCCCATGTAAAGCACTTTGTATTACAAAGTCCTGTATGAAGTGCTATACAAATAAAGTTTGATTGATTGATTGATTGAAGTCCTCAGCCGGAGGTGCCCAAACTATGGCTTCCAGAAATAATGGAAATTTGATATATGTTGGAACTTAAAATTTTCTATGAAAGTAATGCTGGGGCAATTATAAATTACTTGCTGGTAACTCCTCAAAAGTTTTGTCCATGTGGGAACATTAGTTAGTGAGTGTGTTAGTTCACCTTATTAAACCGAAGTGGCGATTCTCTGCGTTCCTGTCCTTCCTCTTTTGCATCAGCTGCAGTGTTTTACGTTTAGCAGATAAGAGAAAAGAATGTGGTTGGTATAATGTCAGCTAATGCAGACAAATATATGATCTATATGATGTGATATGATCGGGGTGAAAGTCAAGTGGGCGTGATGTTACTGAGTCACGCGACAGTGACAGAATAAGCTTTTCGTTGACTGTGGTGGGCGACGTGATCTAATGCTGCGTTCCAGGCAACCCGTAACTCGTGTTTTTCCCACCTGTAACTCGTGAAAATGCACTGGAATGGCAGTCGAACTCGTAACTTACAACCGGTGAACTCGTACCAGTTTGATGTACTCCGAGTTACAACTTGTGACGTCACATCACTGCCTAACCAATAAGGTAGCCTCTTAATAATGACAAACACTGTAAAGTATAAGCTTCTGTTACATTCTGCGCTGTTTCCCCGTTTCTGTTTCACTTAAATGAGCTTGTTGATACAACATAAATCTTATAATGCCTGCCATGTTGGTTAATTTGCATGCCAGAATTCCTTGCGCTCAAGCCGAAGTCGTATTTTGCCTGGAATGCTTTCAGGTCGAAACTCGGAGATTTTAACTGGGAAATATACGAGTTACGGGTCGCCTGGAATGCAGCATTAGTCGTCAAGTTGTATTCGGTGTGAATACACCTTTACACAGTATTTTTTTTTGTTTTAAGTAATGTACAACCCAAGTTTGTTCGACAAATACTCGTAAACCTACCTTGTAAATTTGCCAACTTGTAAACACTCTTCCAGGAGGGATTTCCTCTGCAGTTTGTGTGCCAGTCAATAGAGGAATTAAATAGGTGGTAAATAGAAGGGGCCTGGATGATTTCAGGGTTAAGACTGAATAAAAGAAGTTCACATGGAATTTTCTTACGCATATTCTGGAAGTTATTTGTGCTTTTCTGCATATTTAAGTTTGATTTCTTTTAAAGCAGCATATTTAGGCTTTCAGTACACTCAAAATCCAAACTCAGCTCCCATGGCTTCTTTTTCTATATTCGAGTGAGAAATGGTTATCTCATTTACAAGCCAAGGTGTGTCCGGTGAAGAGGCGGAATGCAAATGCTTCACTGGCTTCCCAATGCTAAAATCTGGCTTTTCTCTAAGGTGACATCCATTTTCGTTGAGTTGGTGATGAATTATTCTCTTTTAAATCAGGACAGAAAAGATGCTGTCCATCTCCTAATGGGCTGCACGGCTGATGTCACTGGCATCAGGGATTGCCATAAATCACCTCTCAGGCTGAGGTGCAAATGGGACCGGGGGGGCCTTGGGCCTTGCAGTGCCAACAACTCCATACATATGTTTACCCTTTAAGGAGTATAGGCAGGGGAAGCAGTGCAGAGGTGTAGTTTAAGCATAAGCATGTCAGTCCTCTTTTTTTGCTTCTCTCTGTGACCTCTAAAGGCTTTTGAATGTAACATGTAATACAACATAGTAAAGGTGGGAGAAAAAATCATTTCAGATAAGTATCAAGATGTTTTGTTTGAGAATTTTTGAATAGATTTTTCTGTTCAAAAATCTTTTTTTTCCAAATTTAAATGCTTCATTTTAGTCTGTGTTAATAAAACCACTTTTCAATGCAATCTAGGCTTTTGAAGAGAGAGTATAAACAGCTGGTTAAAATATCATTGCTGAATAAGTCCTAAAAACTGACTCACATGTGATGTGTATTTTTCCTGATATAGTCATCATTGTTTATCTTTTTCGCTGGTGTAAAAAGAGCTAACTAAAGATTGCAAAAATTGGCAATATTGTAGAATTGCAATCTAAATTGAATCTGCACCTAAAAAATCGTTAAAAAATCGAATCAGGAGAAAAGCGTATCGCCCCATCCCTACTACATAGAACACTGCCCTGGCTACATGCCTACATGAAGCAATCAGGGCACTCTCAAAGAGTTCAATAGGTGCTTTTCTCACATTTGAGAGTCCTGCAATACATTATATAATAAAAGAAAAAGTTTTATTGTAGGAAAAACTCTCAAATTACTGCTCTATTGGACTTTAATTGACAACAACATGAAAAATGGGTGTTTATCACCTGTTTTTTTCCAGTCTGCTTCAACAGCCACAGGCATGACAATGCAGAACAGTCAGCCTCCTCCTGATCCATAGGTAGACAGAACTTACATAAATCTGAAATTATTTGGTCCTTTAAACATGTTTATATCCACCTTAAAGGTCTGCGTCAACATAAAGGCTCAATTTAATTTGTTTTTCTTACCTCTAACTCTACCACTTGTCTTTTAATGGTCCTTGGCCCCATTAAACATAATGATAACTCGCAGTGGCAAAATCTTCCTCCACGATATGGGACGACCCTTCAATATGCTGCTTTCTGGTTTGTTAAAGGGGTCCTAGAAGAACAGACAAGGATCTGTATGAGTTTCATTGCTCTTATTTCACATTATTTCACACTCTTTTGGATATGAACAGGATATATAGACAGAAAAGCTCATGATTTGGCTGTTTCCATATTACTGCTATAAGGAGGACAAGGACTGTAACTTCAACACTAAACCTTTCTTGACCATCATATTACATTAAATGGGAGCATATGATAAGAAAGGCTATCAAACCTGGGTTCCATGCTTTCAGTACAGTGTAACCTGTTGTAACTTATTCTTGCTCAAAGTAACTTTTAATAAAATAAAACAATGGCTGTTGTTATCTATAAATGTTAACATAGAAACTACTTCAGCTGGAACAGTTCCCTAGCTTGGTGAGTGGCCATCTTGCCCATTATTAGCAATGCATTGTGGGATTTTTCCCATAATACTCAGTTTGGAGTGTACCCTCTAAATAACCTTCACTGAACGGCCCTGCTGCCAGAGCATTTCATCCAATGGCTCTTTTCAAACAAGAATCGGGACATTGAGGGTCCATTTACACAACAAAGTTGTCACTAGAAATGGAAAGGTTTTTTCTTTGTTTTCAAAAGTACTCAGTGTTTACACAAAGGTGGTGTAAGGATGCACGTTTACTTGAATCTGTGAGAAGGACATTTCAGGCCAGTAGTTGATGCAAGTTTGGAGTGTCATTGGCGAAAATAACAAATGTGAGCAATCCACATTTTGATAAAGAAGCGATAAAGCCCCAGTCACACACTCCCGTTTCTCATGGCGATTGTGCACGATTGTCATAATCCTGATAAAGCCTGCTTTGGTCGTGGTGCATGCGCCACTTGGTCTGGATCAGCGTTGTATAGTCGTGGATGAACGGCGGGGAACGTGGAAGGGTCCTGACAGTTTTGAACTGTTCAAAACTGTCGTGGAGAATCGCCGCTCTCAGTGTAGCGGTATGGAAGCCTAGTGCAGACCTAATGCAAGTGGTATTAGTGTGGCATGTACGGAGCTCAGTCAGGCTGAACGTGGCCCAATCGTGGCTCAATCCTGAAAGCTTTATGAGGACGACTGACAAGGATGTATCCGTTTGAGCCCCGACTGTGTCCCGTTTAAGACAGCGCAAGCGACAGGGCTCAGTCGGGGCTTATGTGACGCGAAGTGAGCTCGAGCGGAGCTGACGTCGTGTCAGCGGGATGGGATCCTCCTCATATCGCTGTATTAACCTAACTGGAGCGGGATGAACGCAGCCTGAAGCGCTGTAGCAGCGCCACTGACGGTGTATTTACAGGGTGTGTCCAGGGGTGAGACAGTCATTTAATCCCGTATCGTAGCGATCACACCAGCCTCCTCAATCGTGTACAGTCGTGCACAGTCCCTATGAGAAACGGGAATGTGTGACTTAGGCATAACAAACCAAGCACAGCTAGCAACACACATGTTGCTTGGTGTTGGACACTGCTGTTGTTGTTGAGTTGCACCTGGGTGGGCGCACTCCCTTTATCTGAAAGAGTTCTGTGCATTCTCTGCACGTCCGTGTTTTCACTGACAACTGAGATTCCTGTTCACACGGAGACAACAACTCTATTGGTGTAAATGAAAGGCCCGAGCGCACCAAACGCTCCTCGTATTTGGTCGTTTTTGTTGTCAAGTGAACAGGCCCTAATATGTAACACGTGGGGAGAGGGCAGGGGCAAGGGGTGTAGCCAAAGAGGCACATCACAGTTTTTTGTTGTAACCCACCACTGTTTTCTTTCACCTTATATTTTGCTCATTCCTTCCAGAAATACTGGAGACGGGCAAACTACCTTCATACCCTAAAATAATATTTTAATTTTTAATGACTAAGGCTCGCAGTCTTACATAGTGCTATACACAGGAATAGTCCTCTGAGTAAGTAAGATATATGCCATTCTCTCTGTTTAGATTCTCTTTATGTTGACTTTATTAGAAGGTATAGAAGTTCAATAATATTGCTTTAGGTCAGCTTTCTGATTTGCAAGAACCCGACTGGTTTTTGCTTCTTCTTTTTGGAAGCTATAGATTTTGAGCTCCTGAACAAAGAGGGAGTAATATCATTTACGGCACACTATTTGGTCCTGATGTATTTATGCCTTTCAACTCGGGGGTTTATTTGTTGTGTCGGGGCTCACTGCCTGAATAAAGCATTAGCTGGCAGGTTAGCCTAATGCAGTGCTCCCTTCTGGAACTTCACTCTGTGATAGCCTAAGGGTGCAAACATAAGTGGATTAGAAAACACACAGAGAGAGAATCCACTGTCTGTTTTATAAAACCTGCACGTCCCGCCAGCTCTGGCTCCCTCTACTTTTCTTTTTCTTAATACCCGCCAAAGCATTCGCAAACAAGCACATGCATAAGCAGAAAGACACCCACATGCTGCAGCATCATTCTAGGACAGAACATTGATGATGGGATAGTGCCTCAGCCTTTTTGCTTGAATCTTACTGTGATGCTAACACAAGGTGAAGTGTTACCCAGCACTGCCCGGTTCTGAGGCTCTGCATCTACGAGGTGGAACAGCTAGCCACCGTGCATCCGCCGGTGTGACCTCGAGCAAGGCAGCAGGAGAGAGTAGGACTGAGAGATAATGATGCAGTACATGTTGCTTCTCTTTTTTTCTCCTTATATTTTTTTTCACATCACTATGCTGCCTGCCTCATGGCTTTTTCCACAGGCGGGCCATTAGTTGGATGTGATGGTGTGAGATTCCTTTAAGTGACAACCATGATTGAATTCTGCTTTATGTTGTATCTTCATCTGAGAGTAGGACATGGTCTTGTGCCCAGCACTGGGATGCATCATTACAGAGAGAAATGTCCTCTGTTTCTCCTTCAAAGAGTTTCCATTCAGGTCCCCAGGGCATCTTGTCTTGTCTATATTTGATAACAAATACAGTAGGCTATGATTTCCACACAGACAGAAGAAAAAACATTTGCAACTTTACAATAGACTCTGTTTACTTTAAAGCCCTCGTGTGTATTAATATGTGAGGGAGTGGATTGTTTTTGTCGAGACAGGGCCTGAGCTAAATGTCTTCATTAGACCATGAAGTCATGTGTTGTAAGCAGGGCGCTCTAATGACGGCGGGCAGCCAGCGCGGCATAGATGAGCGTGAGACAGCAAGATAAAGAGAGGGAGGCAGCAGGTCTGGCGCTAGATAGGACTTTAAATCTGGATTTTATTTTAGCTTATTAGAGGTGCACAGTTTATTTATTGATATGAAGGCCTGTAAAGCAGTAACAATCTCAGAAGTGGATACATCTACTTGAAAAATAAGGGCAGATCTCTCATTTTGCACGTTCATTTCCTCAATGTATGCACCACATGGTAGAAAAGTACCAGTCCTTAAATGGTCACATGTCTACAAGAAGCTGAATTTTGAATTAATACTTAAGTATTTTTTATGGAAGGTTTGTAAAATGTACAGTACTCAACAATAGTTAGTGAAGTGGTAGTGCTGCACCTTTAAGGAGAACAAGCTGAGACAATCACAAAGGTGCACAGCTGATGAGTTATTTCTAGTAATTGTGTGAGCTTCATGTGAAAACTAGCCACAAAAATATGTCGGGTTTCGTGTACAATTGATGAGAAACTTAAGACAGTTTATTTTTTCTTCAGGAAGTCCCTAGTTTGATACTATTCAATAATAGAGTTAATGACTGTGTTCTTCCACCTGTGCACATTGATTCTTTAACAGTTTGTCCCATGTGTTTTGGTCCACTGAACCTCAAACTGAGAGATTTCTGTAGTTCATAAAGGTAACCCCTCATCCACAGTAACAGTACCTGCCAAGAACAGTGTACCTGAGCAGTAGTCTCGGTTCGTCCTCCTTAAAGTTACAGTGCTGCTGAAAACCCTTTTAGTCTGATTTAAGCCACCTACAAAAATACTGAACCATTCCTTTTACCTTAATTAAGTGCAGCTTGTCTTCAGACGAACACCGAACATACACACACACTCAGAAGAACTCAAGTTTCTGCATGACATGGGACACAGCTGATTAGTATAGGTGGGTAGACCTATAAATGAGAATGTTTCATTTAAGCTTTTCTCCACCCACTCTTACTGGCTTTACATTTTCCAGAATGAGTTACTTATTGGTTTTGACACTGTTTGGCAGTCTTATGCTGCGTTCACACCGCAAGCGACCCAGCTACCAAAATCGCGTCGCCCACTGACGTAGCGTCTCGTGTCCATAAATACCTCATTTTGGTAACCGCTACCGTCGGCCGTCGCTCGGTGACGTCACGTCCACTCGAGTTTCACCGCGATCATTTTACATATCATATAATAGGATGTATAAGTGGACATTATTCCAGCTGTATCCTTTTCACTCACTTATCAACCACAAAACACTGCAGGTGATGCCCTGCAGCAGCAGCATCTGTGAGTTTACCGTGGTCCGTAGGCGGAACTAATGTCCTCACTGACATTAGTTTCGCCTAGACAGAACTCATCCGCCCTGTAGTCCGGATGAATAGCTGTCTGTCTCGGGTACCGTCACACGTACACACACCGCTGATTGGCTGTTGCCGCACAGCCACACATGACATCGTCTGAATAGATCAACTTTTTTTAACTTTGACATCGCGCGACGAGTGAAGTGATTGTCTTGTACGCGGCCTCCGCATCGCGGGAGGGTTAGCCCCGCCCCATTGCGGCTGTACATTGACTATGAATGGAGAGTGATCGCCGAGGTAGTACAAGTAGGATCTGGTGTGAACGCAGCATTATAAAATCTTCCTTTCACACAGACCTTGTTTTATGTCATTAAGGATGTAATTCCCAGTGCCTTTTCCTACAGCATACTATACTTCAAAATGTTATTTCTGCCAATTGCTGATACTTTTAATTATACCAATTGGTATTGTATTTTGTGTCATCTGAAAGTCTAATTAGTAATCTTAGCACTGAGCTACAACATGTAAGGATTACATATTTGTGGAATCAGCAACAGAGCTAAATGTGCCAAAATTCCATTTCCCCCTCATGGAAAGCCTCATGAATGAAGCATATGGCAGGAATCTGTCCAGTCTCACAGACCTTGGTCTTAGGAGTGGGAATGGCACCAGGGCTGACGCAAAATGATGCTGCCACCCTGTGATCTTCTAGTTGCAAGGATTTTATCACATTTGTTGTGACCCATATCTCCCATTTCTTGGATAAAAATTCTGACATTTCCTTGGACATGGTTAAGACTTTTTGTCGTTTGGCACATTCTACAGAAACATGCATTTTTCTGTCCCTAGCCTGAAGAGATATATTACTCCTGAAGAAAACACTTTGTGTTAGACTTTTTAAAGTATTTTATTTAAAAAACATATTATTTCAGCTATCACACTATTTAGAGCCATCAGCCTGGTAATATTTGCTTTTTAATCAATTATTTAGAACCCCAACCACAACAGAAGTGCTCGTCCCCACAGTCATTGATGGAGAGAAAGTGCTGTATTTTGAGCTTAAAAATATGTTTTTCTTCAAAAAAAAGTACAAAAATGAATAAATAACTATCACATATATGATATAAATTACATTTTTAAAACAAACTGCCAAATAAGTATTATAGAATATATTTAAAAGTAGTCATCCCCTGCAGTCATGTCACTGGTGTTACCATGTGACAGAAGTCTTTTATTTTGGAAAAAGAAATCACTCTGATGACATCACTTGACTCCTTTGACCTCTTTCTTGAAGATCTATGAATAGGGACCCTGGTAAAAAACATTGTCCTTTTCAGTTTTCAGAAATATTAACATTTATCTCATGATTTCATATGAAGCTTTTAGATGACATCACTGGTGGAACCAACTTTACTGGCGGGGAATTGCAAACAAATTAATAAAAATGTATTTAGAAGACATAATTTAGAGAATAGATCAAGATTAGTAACAGCCATTACCCATTTTGTTAAAGGGCATTTTTTTGTGAAAATGTCACTGGTGTTACCTTTCTTATTGGAAGGAACACCAGTGACAATCAGATGTGTGGATACACTTTATTAAATGGTGTTTTGTGATAGATCTACCAAAAAAAAAAACATTAAGGTTGCATTTATGTGTAATTATAAAGTCAATGACATATGTAACAATGTAGTTGAAGTTTAAATGTTAAAAAAAGAAATAAAACAAAAGACATCTTGCCATCCCAAAAATCCACATTTCTGTAGAATGACCCGTTTTATGGAATGAAGTGTCTTACCCTATGTCTTCTTCTTTTGTAAATATATCTTAAAATGCAACATATTTCCCAGCCCTAGCCAGAATTGAAATCATTTCAAACATCACGTCATCTCTACTTCTCATCACCAGTGGTGGCTTCACACAAAATGCAGAGTAATAGACTTCTAAACTAACTCTGAGAAAGTCTTCAGCTCAGAACACTAAATCTATACTCCGCCCCACCTTCAGGCTCAGCTCAGCAGCTCCTACAGGATATCCATAAATTGAGTGGATGATGGCGGCCAAGTCAAAGCCACCTCCTTCTGTTTAAAGCCCATGATGGGAAGGGACTGCAAGGTCACACTGACCAAGGGCTGACAGAGATTAATTGAGGCCGAGGGACTTTATGCACCTGCGGGACCTTTGGAGGGGCCTTTCAGACCCTGCCCTGAAATAACCCCATGGCACTCTGCCACATCGCAAACAGTTACAGGTGAATATTTTATGAAGCATGGGGATTTGAGACAAACGGTTGAAGGTTGTTTGGTTTGAAGCTAATGGCCCCCATGCAATCTGAGAGAGAAATATTGGTGTCTATTTTGCTCCTGTGCTGGGACAGAGGCATTACAGGCTGCTGCCCTCTATTGTAACATTTTTCACTCAAGAATGAAGTGGTATGAGTTGAGAGGTGAAAAGTTATTTGGCTTCATGCTGATTCTATGGTTGTGAAAATATCTTGAGACCATGCCAAGGGGTTTTCTTTAAGCTTCAAATTATGTTTAAATTTGTTACCTTATACCAATACTTATATATCTTAGATCAGAGTACGTGTTCTACTAAATACTATATTGTATTGTATATTGCATGGTGGTACATTCATACATTCTGATAACTTTACAGCTGTAATATCAGCAGAATTCTCATATCTGCAGATACTAACTTTTTGCTTTTTAAGTTATTTGCAAATTGTCCTGGCATTAATGTACATAAATAGGTTTAGCTGATTAGCTAAATAATCAGCACTACATTTTCATGTTGGTTAGAATGATCCTTTCTATTGTTCATTGATTTATGAAGCTGATAGCCCCAGTCTGACAGAGACTTGTTGGTTTCTAATTGTGTCGATTAAACTTATGTGATGGGACGGAGACATCACATTTGTGGGCTGTTGTTCACATTTTTTACTATTGTCCACTCTGACTTGAATCTCACATTGACAATTTATGAGCAAAAGTCAGAAGTCTAAGTTGTAATGCTCTGTATTAAGTGCTAGTTAGCTGCTTGCTAGCGGTCACTGTACACTAGCTGTTGCTTCACTGCCAAAACGTGCTTAAATATGTACGCAACCTTACAATGAACGCTACTGAATGAAGGGATAGCCTCTGTGTTGACACAGGAGCACATGAAAAAACTACTTAAGTCCAATTACTGCAAGATTAGCAATAGTGTCCGCTTTTGATCCTGTGATAAACAAAGAGCATTTTCTTTTGATTTACATTTCTTTATTAACTGAAGTCAAGGGGGACATATCAGGCTTTCATTCATGTTTAGCTTGATTTTTAATCAAACTCTGGGGAACATTCCTTTTTGTTACTACAGCAGCAATACAATTAATGCAGTGTCATTACCAGACAGTGGCTATGCTACATGCTAACTGCTATTTCAGAGAATCATTTTTTTTAATGGTTACTCAGACTGTTCAAAGAGGCGATAAATTTCACCCAACATTTTATATGAATTACCAATTGATCAATCAAGATTGATTAAAGGCAATATCTTGGAAATTAGAAAAAAAAAACATATTTAAATTGACAATGACCACCTAAAGATTAAAAGAAAAATTAGTTAAATTAGAGCTGCTACTTCAAAGTTGAATCACATGGTGTCGCCAGGTTTTAGTAAGCTGTTCATAAATGAGCTGGTGACTAAATGTCTTTGTGCCCATTGTAAAAACTCTGCCTGCTTTGTTCCTTGAAACAATAGCAGAGTCTCTAGCATAAAGCAGTTTAACCAGAGCATTTTTAGCAGTCAGGCAGGTTGACATTAGCAGATGGAGAAAGGGTTTCATGCAGCTGAAGATTTGAAAAAAGAAATGACAGCTTCAGTCTTTGTCGCAGTTTGTTTTCCTCCCAGCAAAGCCATCTGTGCCTTTTTATGCTCTCCACAATTCAGAGTTTACATTAGCTGCGGTCTCATAAGTTTGTCTTTCCCATTGGAAATAAGAGAAAAAACTAGTTGTGAGGAAGGAAGGACATGATGTCTGTAGCAAGGTAGCAAAACTTCAAATGAGTCCAGAGGAAAGTAGACCGAGCAGGGGTGGATCAAGGTGAAGAGCAAGGTGGTTTAGTTGTGGGAATCTTTAGTGTTGATCTCAAACCAACAGCTAGGTTGATTTGTTTTGATTCAGTTTGAAAAAAGAAACAATTATATATCCTGTTGATCATTTTATGTTTGCATGGCAGCATTTTGAAAAGGGACACCCCTTATGATAACTGTATACAAACTCTGTATATGAAGAAGAGGGACTTTTAATGCTCACCAGTGTCTTGAGGACATCAGATAACATGAAACTTGTAGCAGTGTAAGACCTGTGCAATGATGGATTAAAGAGGCTAACTGTGCTGTCAGCTAATAAAGTAAATATGAGATATTCAAGGCTGTAGCAGTTCAAATTGAAGGAATCATGTTTTATCCAAACTTCAGTTTTATCAAGTCTGTTAGCACAGAATGTTTGTGTTCAAATATGTATATTCTTGGAGAGAAAGAGCTCTCTTTCTCTTAAATTGTCGATGATCATATAAATTATACATATTACCATGTATAATAGCATGAGAAAATGTGTAAATAGGAGAGGAAGAGCAGTCTGTGTGTGTATTTTTGTGAGATGATGGTTTGTGTGTACTTGTTTGAGAATAATTGTGTTGCAGTGAGAAAGAAAATGTGACTTTGTGTCAGGGAAATCTAAAAAATCTACAGAAAATGAACCATATAAAAAACATACCAAAATCTCTGTACCAACACTCAAAAATAAATCAAATACACTTTTCTGTGCAAATAAATCTAAATGTAGCTTGAAGACATAGTTGCAAGGTCAGCTTATCGTTAGAGACTTCCTATCTCTTCTTTGAAAAGTCCCTTTTATGCATTTTGCATTTTGTTGAATTTGTTCTAATACTGCATTTGCTTGATTTGCTGTTCTGCTACCAGACCTCTTTACAAACCTCTTTTTTTTATAATGTATTTTTTGGACATTTTGTGCCTTTAATAATAGGAGAGAGACAGTGGATAGGCTTGTGAAAGGGGGTGAGAGAGTAGGGGAAGACACTCTGCAAACTGGTCACAGGCTGGATTCAAACCCAGGCCGGCAGAAGCATGTACATGGGACGTGCATGGTTGCTAACCACTCCACCAAACCAGCACCCCAGACCTCTTTAATAACACTGGAAAGTTACGCAAATTATTTTCTCCCACTCTAAATGTTAACATGCAATTGGAATTTCAAAAGAGGGGCACAAGAGATGTTGTCATCATTATCAAAGAAATGTATTTGGTTAGCAACAAACGTATTTCTTATGTACCTATAATAAAGGTATAATAATCATATCATAATTATAAATTGTTGTTTGGCTACAGCAATGAAGGTTACTGCGTAGAGACAACACAGAGTTATAAAGAAGAACAGGAGGATGAAGTCCCTTGAGCTACTCAGTAGTTCTAGATATTAAGAAAATGATGACCCTCCTCCAAAGAAAAGGATCTTAAATGGGAAGAATAAGATTCAAAAAAGCAACATATCAGCAATTAATTGACATTTAATTTAATGTACAAGAACATTAAAACACACTTTATGTAGTTTTGTCCAAAAAGAAAGCAATATATCACCCGAAAAAAACGTCAGTGTTTTTTAATTTTTTATCAGAGATCCTTTTAGCCTTAATAGTAATCTATTTATCCATCTATCACTGTATTAGGTTTATTTGTCTATAGCTTGAGTTTGCCTGTTTGGGGCTTGCTTTTAACGATCTGGTTGCTTTTTTCATAGGAAAACCTGGCAACACTTCAATCAGGTTGTGTTTGAACTTACATGTGTAATAACAGGACTTTTACACCACAAAACTTAGCTTGAGCACATTAATTTTTTTATTAACATTGCTATTAACTGCCCAGGTCAATATCAAACCAATGAAATATTTACAATTACAATACCTTTGTGACCTCATAACAGACTTGAGCCTCATTAGTAGTAACCTTCCAAGCAGGACTTCTCTCACAGGCTGTGATGTGTAAATTTAATAAATAGATCAGGGCTTCAGTAACCTGAATCATCCTTTAATTTCTCTGTGTTTACCCCTGCTTTGAGAATTGCACAGCTCTGTCTATTCCAAACAAACACAAAAAAACTCTGTTTCACATTTCTGCAGAAAGGTAGTTTCACAGGAACAAAAGAAAACTACTTCTCAGTGTTTTCAGAGAGCAGCATTGTTACCTTAATGAACCCGCCGTGAGCTATCAGAGCCCACCTTGATTTAACTCACACCACTTTTATTGAGCTCCATAAATGTTTGGACAGAGCTGCTCTTTTCCCTCATTGCCTCTGTGCTGGTATTAGTCTGCAAATAAAATGACACAATAACCAAAGCTATGGGTTGTTACCTCGTTCGGAAAGCTTTTAAAAACTCCATTGGTTCAGGGCTTGATCGTCCATGTTTGAAGCTGCAAGGCATCACTGTGTCGCTTTTAGAGCAAAAGGAGCATTTCACAAGACCTCAACAGTGGATTCTCACCAGCTTTTGAGTGTTTGTCTCAGAAGATGAACCATCTCAGGGTTTGCTTCAGCTGTGAAATAGATTTTTTTGCAATCTTATCATTTTTTCAATAGACCCCTCTGATTACAGTGAAAGTAAAACCAATCCAACAAAGCTCCATCTTGCACCAATAGTGGGCTGATAGGGGTAACATGACAAATTCATTTGAGGGGACAACAGCTCAGATGGAGTCCCATACTCTTCTGCAGATTTTGCTCTTGTGCTTGAAACATTAATACCATTTTTAGGGCACCCATCACAAAATAATTGGCCTGATTTTTGGCCCTCATTCACTTTTCAAACAAAGTCAGTTAAGATTTGATTATCTGGTTGTGTGAAGCAGGAATTTTTCCTGCTATGGTGATTTGGGGCTCCCTGATATAAAATCATGAACATTTAATATCATGCTTTTTAAGGTTTTACATGTCTTTACAACATGAGAGTCCCTCTCTGTGCGGGAAAGCAAACAGCAGCTGCTTAAATGCTGCAGGTGGTGTGGGTGGTTCACTGGAAGAAGGTTGAGTCGTGAATCCCTCAGTCAGTCACGGCCCTGTCTGAGTGGAGTTTCCATGTTCTCCCTGTGCATGTGTGAGTTTTACTTAGTATCCAGGTTCCCCCAGGCTAACTGGTGACTTTAAATTGCCCTCAAATGCGTAAACATTAGGAGTGCAATGATACATATAATTCACGGTTCGGTTTGGTTCGATACGTTTCTGTCATGGTTCGATACTTTTTCGATACAAAATATGAGAAATTTCAATGCCTTTTTTACTTGTGATTATTAAAATAACTAACATTTGTTTTAACTCAGAGTACATTTTCATTAAATTGAATTAAATCTGTGCAAATTCAACTCAGGCACTTTATTGTGCCTTAGAATCATAAAAAAACAAAAACATCACTTAGACTTTGACTACCATGTCCTGAAACCCCACGTTATCCACAACAGGATAGGGTCTCATGTTGACAGCAATAAAAGTAGCTATCGCCCGGTCGATTTCCTTTGCCCTCTTTGAATCATGTGCTAATGGCTGTCTAAATGACTCAGGTAAAGTCTGTAGCATGTGTGCTGCTCGTTGTTTCTGTCTGGTTCCACTTGTTTTAACACCGGGATGATGTCGGCATTTGTTGTATGGAGTTTAGCATCGTGTTGCACTTCTGACATACTCTTGTGTTTTTGTCCACGACACACTTACCATCAGGGTCATACTTAACACGGAGACCAAAGTAGTCCCAAACGCCAGATCTGAATGATAGTGGAGGGTCTTTAATTTCAGTTGAAGGTAAAGCATTGTGGTTTGCAGCCCAGTTTCTAATCCGATGTCTTAGGTGTGTCCTAGGGATGCATTTGCAGCTCAGACCCGTGCATCAATGCACTGATTGCGCTTCGGATAAAATGCCCATCCCTAGTCTGAGTGGAGTTTCCATGTTCTCCCTGTGCATGTGTGGGTTTTTACTTGGTATCCAGGTTCCCCCAGGCTAACTGGTGACTTTAAATTGGCCTCAAATGTGTCACCATGTGAATGGTTTTCCGTCTGTACGTCAACCCTGTGTTCGGTCACCAGTTTTTGATCAGCCCTGCCTTTCCACCAATGACAGTAGGGATAGGTTCGAGCACCCTGGAATCACAAAAGGGATAAGAAGTATGGAATATGGATGGACAGACAAAATAAGATTCTCCTATTAAAATGTATTCTTCTTATGGCCAAACAGATGATAATGGTCCCTTGGCTAAAGCTGTAGCCCCAACAGTGACACAGTGGAGAACGGGAGTTAAAGAGGTCGACAACATGGAACTTATATCTGCAAAGCTGATCTTGCTATCTGAATTTGGAGAGTTTTCTGATTAAATGGTGCCCAATATATACATTCATTGTTAATTAATGAAGAGGAATAAATGGATATGACATTTTTTGTCTAACGGACATCTACAGCATTACTAACAAACAGAAGTATGGGTACAGACAAGGAGAGATGTAGCTTTACTTTCAGTCTTTAACTATTTTGTCTCTGAGTGTATGTTGTATGACCTCTGCATGCTTTCCCTGCTTAATTCACAAATTGTGGAAAGTGTCATCCTTTCCTGTGTAATGGAGTTTTAAATGAACATTTTGTGGATACTCATATGTGTGGACAATTTGAACTGCCCAATGGAAAGCATAGATAGTTAACATTTGACTGCTATATAAGTTATTATCTTCTGTGAAATAAAAGTTAAAAAAATAAGAATATAATTGGATAGATAAGATTACAAGCGTGTTTGTCTATTTTGAAGTAAAACATCCATATTCAGTGAACTAGTCAAGATTAATGTCTTACTTTAAGAAATGAAAGGCAAAAATAAGGCATCGAAATGCTAATAATGTAGAGAAAGTATCTGTCATTGAAGCAAGGGATGTCTCAGTGAGGGTCTTAAATTAAGGTTCAATATCTGCTTGAGTTAAATTTGTCCTGTATTATTATCAGATCATTTTAATTATTATTACTTTTGTACAAGCACCTTGGGTGGCACGGTTGCATATAATGTAGTGCATGTGACTAACAACAAGAAGGTCACCAGGTCAATCCTGGGGTTGGGCAGGGCCTTTCTGTGGGAAGTTTGCATGCTCTTTCTGTGCATGTGTGGGTTCTCTTCAGGCACTCCGGCTTCTCCCCACGGACCAAAAACGTGCTCATTAGGTAGATTGGTTGAGTGTGACTGGTTTCCCGTCCCTCTATCTGGCCCTGTGATTGGCTGGTGACCCGTTCAGGGTGTACCCACCTCTCACCCAATAACAGCTAAATTACAAGTAACTCAGGCCTGAATTTTAGTTTTTAAATCTTCGAATACGATCTTAATCCAGATATGTAGGGAAAATTATGGGTAAGAATAAGTCTTGTGAGATTTTTATCTTGAAATTATACAAATACTCTCGCTTACCATAATTTCTGTTTAAACATAGTTAACAGGCACCCCATATTTTCATGATATTTGCTGAAAAAAACTGTACTGGAATAGGACACATAGCCAGATTTTGCCCAAACCTAGCTCTCTCAGACAACTCAGAAATTACCTTTATTCAAAGTTTTAATCAATTAAATTTAAGTACTTTCACAACAAATACTGAACAGATTTCTCTCTCAAACAGATGTAGAAACACCTTTTCCTCCACATGCGCCATTACTTGAGCTCTGTCTGAATATGCTCAGTCATAGTGTACTGAGCAATCATGGTGCTGCTATTTTGCGTCCCCTTGCTCACAAGATGGCAGCACTCTTTGTTTGCTGGTGAGTCATAGCACTTGAGAATAAAACGATGATTAAACAAAGTAAAACTAATTAAGACCCAAAATATTTGATTTGGAATAGTTGAACAGTCTGTTTCATAAGAAATCTGCAAGTGTGGCACAAATGATTTCTTGAGAAGGAGGATGTTTCAGCTTTGTCTATCAGATATGTTGCAATCATGATGTTTACAAGACATAGTATTTTTCATATTTTGCTTGTACTGTATAATGCATTACCCAAAAATGAGAGCTTATTTAAAAGCAAAGAAGTGCTGCAGGTAATCAAGAAAATTATATAGAGTTTGAGGTTTTTTTGTATATCCCAAAAAAGTTTTAATCAATTAAATTTAAGTACTTTCACAACAAATACTGAACAGATTTCTCTCTCAAACAGACGTAGAAACACCTTTTCCTTCACACATGCGCCATTACTTGAGCTCTGCCTGAATATGCTCAGTCATAGTGTACTGAGCAATCACAGTGCAGCTATCAACAAGCTGATGTCTTTGACCAATCACGGTGCAGCTATTTTGCGTCCCCTTGCTCACAAGATGGCAGCACTCTGTGTTTGCTGGTGAGTCGTAGCACTTGAGAATAAAACGATGATTAAACAAAGTAAAACTAATTAAGACCCAAAATATTTGATTTGGAATAGTTGAACAGTCTGTTTCATAAGAAATCTGCAAGTGTGGCACAAATGTTTCGCTGAGAAGGAGGATGTTTCAGCTTTGTCTATCAGATATGTTGCAATCATGATGTTTACAAGACATAGTATTTTTCATATTTTGCTTGTACCCGTGTATAATACGTACCCAAAAAATGAGAGCTTATTTAAAAGCAAAGAAGTGCGTGTTGCAATCAAGAAATTATGGTAGAGCTGAGGTTTTTTCTGTATATCCCAAACTTCCACTTGATTTAATTGCCTGGCAGCTTGTGTCAGTGACGACTGTGACTTGAGCATCTGCTTGCAAACCCGCCCTGCTCTGCCCAGTTTGCCTTATTCCTGAAAAGCCCCATAAGTGTGTTTCTGCGACTGAGTATCTCCACATCTTGCTGGTGAAGGAGCTGTTGTATGCAAACTCTTGTCTGGGTGACAACTTGTGCATATGTGCCGCCAAACACTCTGGTAAAGTGTTTGAATGTGTGTGTGTGTGTGTCATCCATCTGCCTATCTTTGAATAAATGCATACTTTTTCAAATTGATCTCCATAAATGTCAGGGGGAAGTACATCAAAAGGCCCATTGCCTACCCCCCCTGAGTCATTTCACCTACCTGCTGAAATGTGCAGCCCTTTAAACCTCAGTGCATGCTGCTTCATTCAGAGTAAATTACCTATTGTACACAAAGATGTGACACACCGTTGCATGAAAAACATTGCGAGTTTCATCACTCTCTCAGTCATCTCGGCTCGTTCCCGCTCCTCTCTTTTCCTGTTTGTTTTTATTTCCAGCTCTTATTTCCGTTCTGATGAGCTGTGGGATGAGGAAACCCGAGGGAGGAGGAAAGGGGGTCGGTGTGGTCTAGACGCAGCTGAAATGCAGGAGGGTGGGGTTAGTATAATTCTCGCACAACGGGAGGTCTAAGAGGAAGGCGGCTGTGCCAGGTTTGCAGAGGTTGGTGGGGGGTAAATGGAGACAATTAGAGACATTTTGGAGGCCCAGAGGGGGGTCTGAATCATCTGAGACCACTTCCTCTCTTCTCTCTCTCTATCCCTTCACATTTTGATGAGACGTGCCGTTCGCTGTGAAGAAGTTTAAATTGACAGCAATGCAAATGCCAAACAACCCAATGAAGCAAACACCTGCACCCTCATGTGGCTGCTGTTGTTTTTTTTTTCCGTCGTCCACTTCACGTACGACTAATTAGCACTTGTGAGCGAACAGAATGCTGCAGTGATGATAAGACACAGGCAAAGACGTGGCTCTTCCACTTGGGGCAGTGCTCACTCCTGGGAAGGAAACAAGCTTTTCTGAAAAATGATCAGAGGCCCACACACTGATGCTTCTCTTAAGGGACAGTGTAAACAGCAGCGTCGCACCTCTAAACACTTTATTTCAGCTTTCAGGTTGTGCAAATTATTCCCTTCAACTTTCTGCTTGGGTGCACAAACAAGATTAGTCAAGTGACAGAAATTAATTAGAATTTTATATTTCTAATCAAAGGTGGATGCAGGGCTAAGTAACAGCTTTCCAAACTCATGCAGGTTTGCTTGCTGATGGCAGGATAAACACCCAAGACGCAATCTGCAAATTAGCACTTTTTGATTATTTTCTAATTTACAAGGATTCTAACAGCATGTTAAGTGTTCAAAATGCATTGGAAAATACATTTTTCTCACCAAGAGACCCATATTAAGATTTATTATGATATCATTAATGGAAAAGTTGGCTACAGCCCTGCTTACAGCCTCCCTTGGGTGCAAAGAATTGCAAATAAGCTTGTTTTAAGAGGGATGCATTGTGTGTAAATGATTATGCTACAAGTATAAAACCATGTGAAAGATGACCTGAAGGGGGTTATCATCGGATAACAAGCCGAGACCCCTGAAATGAGGTTGAAGCAGCACAACATCCATCCACTATAGTCTTTATTCAGAGAAGAGCTCTATTCAGTATTTGCACAGTGAAGTTATGTCTGTTTAGGTTCTCAGTTTCTCATAACATGGTTTCTGAGTGCTGATCCAAATGCAACTGGACAAAGTTCAATCCTTTATGTAAGGGATATATGATACTGGATATGTTGCTTCCATGCCAATATTTGCCAGATTTATTCTTGCTATATATGGATAATGTATATGCAACAAAACCTTGAATAAAGAGTGTTTTGGATTACTTATATAAAAGTAATAGTAATCCAATAGTAATCCATTTTTGGATCTTATACTCATTCATTCATTTTCTATACCTGGCTATCCCTTTCGGGGTTGCGGGGGGCTGGAGCCTATCCCAGCTATCATCGGGCGAGAGGCGGGGTACACCCTGAACCGGTCGCCAGTCGATCGCAGGGCCACATAGAGAGACAGACAACCAGTCACGCTCACACTCATACCTAAGGGCAATTTAGAGTCACCAATTAACCTAATGAGCATGTTTTTGGTCTGTGGGAGGAAGCCGGAGTACCCGGAGAGAACCCACGCATGCACGGGAAGAACATGCAAACTTCACACAGAAAGGCCCTCCCGACCCGGAATTGAACCGGGAACCTTCTTGCTGTGAGGCACGTGCTCTACCAGCTGCGCCACCGTGCCGCCCTGGATCTTATACTTTCATATTAAAATGAATATGACAAAACTATAAATAAACACTGATAAATAAGGCTACATATCTGGTAAAGACTGGCTCTGAGAGAACTATGCTAACGCTACCATAGTTAGCTCGCAAGCTAGTTAGCTCAAACTGCAGCGTCGGAGAGAAGCGGTGAACCCAGGTTTCCATAGCAATCAACAAAGAACAGTCACAAATAAACCTATCACGGGCCATCAGAAGGTCCAGTTCGTCAGTTTTGTGAATGACAGACGGTCAGAAGAATGCTCTGCAGCGCCGGACTGTGAAGCTGCTTCCTTGTCCAGCGGTATATTGTGCAAGCGCTGAAAGTCACCCATTATGCCGGAGTTGCAGGCAAAGACAATATTGAGCATCCCCGTCCGAGTGTTGGTCAGTTTTACTCCATACACACAGCATCAGTACAGAGCTTGGAGCCACGACCGTAAGTAAAAATATATCTGTGTTGCATTGTCAAAACTCTAGCCGATGAATACTTTAAAAAGGGCTATAATCGGCCGATTTAATTGGCTGGCAGATATATCGGCTGGGCCCTACATATAACTCTAGTCCTAAAGATGTTCTAGTCCATGTTCTAAACACCTTCTGACACTGTTTAGAGCCCTACAAACATTTTAAAACACTCCTTTTGTTGTTGTTCTTCTGACAATACAGCCTTTCTGACAGATATTCCCCACGTGACTTGAATGTAGCTTAACTGTGCCTCTTTTCTTTCTTCTTCATTTCCCCTCCTCGCCCTCCTCTGCTGTTTGCACTTTAGACATCCTCGCCTCTTAAGCCCACTCGAGGCGACCTGTCACCGCTCTCTAGAGCCCGCAGTGTGTCAGACATTTGCTCTTTGCTCTTAAGTTGTGTGTGTGTGTGAGATGGTGTGACATCAGTGCATAGATAAATCCTGTCATCTGCGTCGCTCCTCTAGGTGTTTTTGCGTCACTGCCATATATAAACATACATTAATGTTGCTATTTCCTGAACACGACAGTCTTCCATCTGGTTTAGGATCATCATGTGCATAATAAAATACCCCTCTTATACAAATCTGTCTCTCCTTTACAGACATACATTGTTTGATATATATTTCCCTTAATAAAACCAATTGGATATTGCACTCAATATCATTGGAAAGCTTGACTTGTCACTTTTTGAACAAGGTACAACTTGTAAGGATGGTGTTTATATGAATGGTTAAAAACTTTTCATTACTTTCTGAGTTTGTTATTCACAAGCTAACAAACACTGCCAAAAGTATAACCTCATTGGTTGAGGTAATTAGCCCCTGGAAGAAAAATAAATACTGTAAGCTAACTCTGGCATGAGGTTCTGCTTGCTAAATTAGAAAAATGCTATGTTTGCTAATTTTTTATTTATATTGAAATCATGATTATTGAATGCCAGTAATAACTGATTTGAAAGAACTGTAATGGGATGATACAGGAGGCAGTTAAGCTGTCCGCAACTTTCAGAGCAGCTTGGTTGTTTGTTTACCCAAAATAAGCAGATAAATAATGAGTACCGCTTTTAAGGCCCATAGCCTTGGAGGGGCCCCAAAAGAGCTAAAAACCTAAACCTTAATCTTTAAAGGTGCTATGAGGAGAATCTATTACCGGCGACATTAAGACTCTGCTACCCATGAGCACGTGCGGCGACTGTCGTAATGCTGCGTTCCATTAACCTCGGAACTGGGAGTGACATCATCTCTGACTTATCGGCGTTCCAGTTGAAGTCGGAAAAAAACATGCCAATCTACCAGGCTATTGTTAGCTGCTGTTAGCATGCCCTGCGTTGTTGTATGAAGAATGTGATTATCACTATGGCAGCATTTTTGTAAATATAAGTCTAACAATACTATGTATACAGCTGATCTAGAGCGACACACCCCAGTCAGAAGTTCAAATAAATTGATTATTACAGGAGCTAAATAACTGTTCACACTGGGGGCATCCATCTTCGATTGTCAACTCGGGGTGGCGAGCTTTCACTGAGTTCCCAGTAGGAAATTCTGACTTCGAGGGGCAATCCAGTTGCAGTTTCCTACTCGGAACCCAGAAATTCCTACCTCAGACTACAACTGGAACGCACCAAAAGACGTGACCCAAACTAAAGCATGTGTTTGTTGTTTTGTTGCTAATTAATGCAGAGTTCGGACCTTCCTCAGAACTCTGCATTGCTTTACAACTTCTTTTTTCAACAACTTACAGGATGCAAAGTGACGAGGTAATGTATCTCTTTCTAGTTATGTAGCGGTAGTTTGTGATGTGTGACAACAAGCAATTTTTGGAAAACTTAGTATTGTAGTTTTGTAGACGGCTATATATCGCTACTTACAGCCCAGTGCTCTAAGACGTGTCCGAATAATATATAATGAATATATATATATAATAATGTTAAATAAATTTGCTCTAGTTTTAATTGTCTTGAACCCGAAGTTGAGTATCCAGGCCAGTCCAGCCCTGTCCAACTTGACCACGAGGCTAAGCAATAGCGTTTATAGATAACCTATTTAGATGCTATAAAACTCATCTTAGAGTGTGTATTTTGATCAGACATATACGTATCTAAAAGTGAGACTTTTTTGTAATTACTTAGAAACTCCTCACAGTCCCTTTAAATTAATAAATGTATGCTTCTTTAATTGTTACCTATTCGAAAATCTTACCCTCCTCTTTTTGGTATGATATGAGCCACTGTGTTTGTAATTTTCATGTTCCATGGAGGACCTAGGATTCAAAGTTGGACATTGCGGACAAATAGTCGATCAAGACATGTATACGTTTGTTAAAAATATTGCTGATGGTGGAATGTCAAGGACAACGAAAGCAATTGAGAGTGCAAACCTCCACCAAGGTCGCTTCCAAATTGCTGTTACATCCATAAGCAATGGTTCCATGATAAAGTTACTGTCATAATATTATTCATTAACCCCGAAAACCCTTAGCACTGAGAATCATGTTAATATTATTATCAGACAGTTATTGAGCAGAAATGGTTGTTCGCTGATGGATGTTATCTGGATCACCTCCAACATCTAATACATTTTTAATATAGGCCATTATCAAAATATCTCTTGTAGTTTTTGCGTAATCTTGCTAACAAACAAAAAAATAAACAGATTGACAAACAAACATATAAACAAAGAAACCAGCAAAACCATAACTTCCTTGGTGGTGGTAACAAATGAAGACAATTGGTGCATGACAAAGATGCTTACTAGCTTTTGCACCCTCATGTGACCCCCTCAAGTAATGTAAACTTATTAAAAAATAGCAGGGTAGAGCTTGACTTTGGAATTGGTAATGACCAAGATGTGCTGGAACCATTTCAGGGCCCATTTATGAGGGCTTTCACTGCCTGGCCATGCCGGACAGATTCAATTCAGAGGTAAGAACTAATGAAATACCCAGTAATAAAAAATACAACAGTCAGATCAGTTCAGACTGATGACTGATGTATGTAAATGTCATTGTGAAGCAGCTGAGAAAAAGACGGTGAGTTCTAATGGATGTCTCATATTTTGGGGTTTAGAAACAAGCCCATTGCTGCATGTAAACCTGTGTTATGGTGACTCAAACTTTTCAAAGCCTTTGTTTTGTTTGTTGTCGGCTCCCTAGCTCACCTAAGGTTATATAGAAGATTGTTGGGGAACTTCCTTTAAAGAATCAGAAGAGCCCTAAGCATGGATGTCCTTCAGGCTGTTTCACTCAGGAACGCTCTTCAACTAAAATATACCATTAAATTAAACCCCATGGTTAGAGCTTTTCCCCCTCTTATGTGTAAATGAAAGGCTTCTCTTTTCTGAGGAACAAAAATTCTAACTAAAGGATTTAAATCAGAGAACCACAGTACTCAGATCATTCCTAGAAAACTGTGTGAGAACAGAAAAATAGTGTTCTTCAATATAAAAACGTCCATATAATAATATCTTGCTGTACATTAGTCCTGCTTCATTGATTTCATATCTGCTCCCTTTTCAAGTGTTTGTGTACCTCTAGGTGATCATGAATCTTTTATACGATCATCTCCATCTCTTCCTTCTCAAAGTTTCTTGTGCAGTTTCGTGCTCTCTACATCATCGAGCCACAGCTTTAGAGCTGTCGCCCGCTGTGCCCTCAGATCATCACATGACGCTCGGTCTCACAAAGAAACGAGCTTTGGAGAAAAGACTCTCTCTCATAAAAAGAGAAGCTTTGGGCTTACAGTAGTAGTACAGAACAGACAAAAATGAACTACACAAGGCAGATGCTGAAAGGCATTTTTGTTCATTTAGGATGTTCAAAAACATTGAAAATGCCAGAAGAGGAAAAAAAAAACACTGAAGCCAACATGTTTGCTCATAAAAATTCAACAGTAAGAAACACTCCATTTTAATCAGCTTTGAAAAAATCTTCCTTTTCTTGTCCCAAGAAGCGTCTTTAAGTGTTACAACAGCTGCTTTGTCAAGTTTACAAGGAGCAAGATTGCAGTTAGTGGGGTGTCATCATTGTCTCTGATAGTAGCGTTGAGTAGGAGAGACATGAGTGTTTGTAAAGGAAGAGAGGAATTTACGGATAATGTTTCAGGCAAATGTAGACATTCAGTCACAAAAACACATTTTTTTTAGATCACATGAAAATGTATTTTAAATGGTGACAGTAAAAGCAAGCTCCATCTGCCTCTGTGAGTGCGACAAACAACACTGTTACAACGTGTCAAAAGGAAGTGAGCAGTGATGAACCCTAAATAGAGATGGAGTCTATTAAAGAGTTTACGTGTGATCCTTCTTAAGTGCAAAAACTGAAATAAATAGACTGTAGTTTAAAACTAGAACTTAAAGCCTTAGAAAATCAATGTTTAATAATTATTCATTAAATCATATTCATGATTATACAAAGGCTAGCATTTAATGATGATGAGGTAAAGCATTAAGGTGTATTTGTTGTTGGTTGTTGATCCATCCAGTATCTATACTCTTGTTCCTTTCAAGGATGTGGGAGCACCTATCCCAACTGACACTGAAATAGAGGCAGGATACACTCTCAACCAGTGTCAGCCAATCGCAGGGCCACATTGAGAGACAGATGATCTTAAACTCACTCACTCCCACCTAACAGCAATGTAGAGTTTATCCTAACAAGAGTATATTTTGGGCTGTAATAGGGAGTCAGAGTGACCCAAGAGAATCCACACATGCATAAAAGCATGCCCTGACCGACAAAGGCTTAAAACCAGCAAACTTCTTGTTGTGAGTTATGTGCACTGCCTCCTGCAACCTCATAATGCCAATTTATACTTTCAAAATATCAGCAAAACTGTATCAACCAGTACAGAGGATCTGATTTTTTGGGTCAATTATCTATCAATATCAGTGTTGTCCCAATAAAATTGTGCATGCCCAGCAGAAATTTGATAACATTTCATAATTTCAGTAGCACATATTTGTTTATATTTATATTTCTTAAAATTAAATGAACATAAATTTATTTTTCTCACATTTGCTCCCTCTCCTTCTGTCGACATCTGAAGAATGTCCCTTTTTGGGCTTTGTATGCTAGTTTAAAGGTGCTATGAGGAGAATCTATTCCTGGCGACATTAAGACTCTGCTACCCATGAGCACGCGCGGCGACTGTCATAATGCTGCGTTCCAGTAACCTCAGAACTGGGAGTGACATCATCTCCGACTTATCGGCGTTCCAGTTGAAGTCGGAAAAAAATATACCAATCTACCAGGCTGTTGTTAGCTGTTGTTAGCACACCCTGCGTTGTTGTTCACAAATATTACATGAAGAATGTGATTATCACTATGGCAGCATTTTTGTAAATATAAGTCTAACAATACGATGTATACAGCTGATCTAGAGCAACACACCCCAGTCAGAAGTGCAAATAAATTGATTATTACAGGAGCTAAATAACTGTTCACACTGGGGGCATCCATCTTCCATTGTCAACTCAGGGGTGGCGAGGTTTCACCGAGTTCCCAGTAGGAAATTCCGACCTCAAGGGGCGTTCCAGTTCCAGTTTCCTACTCGGAACTCGGAAATTCCTACTTCTGACTACAACTGGAACGCACCAAAAGACCCAAGCCAAAGCGTGTGTTTGTTGTTTTGTTGCTAATGAATGTAGCTCTGACCTTCCTCAGAACTCTGCATTGCTTTACAACTTCTTTTTTCAACAACTTTCAGGATGCAAAGTGATGAGGTAATGTATCTCTTTCTAGTTATGTAGCGGTAGTTTTTGATGTGCGACAACAAGCAATTTTTGGAAAACTTAGAATCATAGTTTTGTGGCCGGCTATATATCACTACTTACTGCCAGGTGCTCTGAGACATGTCTGAATAATATAAATTTGCTCTAGTTTTAATTGTCTTGTTCCCGAAGTTGAGTGTCCAGGCCAGTCCAGCCCTGTCTGACCCGACCGGGAAGCTAAAGAATAGCATTTATAAATAACCTATTTTGATGCTATAAAACTCGTCTTGTATTTGTGTATATTTCGATCAGGCATATATCTAAAAGTGAACTTTTTTGTAATTACTTAGAAACTCCTCACAGTCCCTTTAAGCATTTGCAGGTAATGCACCTTTATTGCTGATTGACTGGTTCAAAAGAAATCATTTATTTGTTGCTGCAGAGTTTTAATGATTTCTGTTTTCTGTTAAAATTCTTAGATTTGCAAGCCAGTGTGCCCTGCTTCATGATCAGGGAACTATTATCAGGATTTTATTCAATACTTTCAAGCAGCAAAAACATCGTTAAAATAGAGTTTGGCAAATAATCATCCAGCCGTAGCTCAATGTATAACCTAGAGCACACATTTGGAAACTTTTGCCTGCTTATACCATAATAGAATGCAAACAACCCCTTCAAACCTTAAATTTGTAACTCCTCTGTTAAAAATTGATGTCATTTTAGCTGATATTGCCTGGCCATTTTATCAGCCATACTCTGGTCCACAGAGACAGTCTGTTCTTATCAAATACATGCCTTGTTAGAAAATAAATTGCAAAACACTGCCTTCAGACAAATTTAATTTAGTCATTGAGGAACAGAGCTGCTGCCTGCATGCAATCACTCAGAAACAGGAAATGCAACATTTGAAAGGGAGGGTGTCTGATCTTAAAAAATGACTCCAAGGAGAAAATAACAAGACTGTGTTACCATAAAAATAAGCATGAACACGGAGTATGTGTGCTCGAATTAGATAAAGAGAACAGATTCACATATTGAAACAATGTGATAAGAGGGAATGCAGTGGAGTTCAAAGCGTCTTTTGCTTCCTACTCTGGGGGAAATCTTCAGCGTTTCATAGATTCTTTTCATTTGTTTATTTGCATTTGAAGCAGGTACAGCTATTTGAATTCATCCCTCTCATTAAATATGTTGTTTCATGCCATTTAATAAGAGCCCAGGGAGAAGAACAGCGATTGATTTCTTTTGACAACAATTTATAAAAGACAGATTGTAGTGATATGCAAACAGAATGTAAAGAACAACTCGGGGCTGTTGTGTTAATCTTGCTCTGAGCATTGTGTTTCTACTTCTTCTCTTGCAAAATCAGTGTTTTCAGCTTGCACAGAGTTAGGTGTAAGATGCACAAAGAAACCTGACAAAGTAAACACTTCTTGTTCTCTATTCATGCTTATTTGTATGGGCCCTTGCCTCACAAAAGCACTTTTATTCCAACCCATTTGCTTTTGAATTAAGCCAAGGAAGTGGTCAGCGGCTTTTGTGGAACCTGTGCTGAGGGGAGTGTAGACTCAATTATCCCTTAGAGACTTTGTGCTAATGTGTTTTTTTCATTACTCTTCCAGATAAGATTAAAGCCACGATCTCCCAACATGGTCTTTTCTTCACAGCATGTCTCGTGTTCACTAACAAATACAAACTGAGCCCATCTCTTCACGGGGTGGATGCAAACACAACGCTGCTTTCGCTCCGAGATGAGAGAAGCACAGCGGCGGAGGGAGAGCTGGGCCGATTCGACAGATGAAAGCTGCAAAGGGAAACGAGGGGCAGAATCGCTCTTGAAGGGAAATGTTAGGATCAGTAATATGCCTCCATGTGGTGATTAATGGTACCCAGGGGGTGGATGGCTGGGAGTGGAGGGAGGGCCATGAGGTAGGGATCAAGGCCACGTCAACCACTCCCTGGTTACCCATCACCCGGCTCATTCCCTCAACGGTTCAGCACTTCTGGCCCCCTCTCCTCTCCCGAGTTTACCCACTTGCCGACACACTCCACTGCACAAAGAGTCGAGGGTCATTATCACCCATGAGCGCTCTGCAGGACTTTGAGGGTCCGGTCTCCATGCACTGGTGTCTGATTAAAGCCATCTGCTCGTGGCTCTGCTAACTCAGTAGTTCCCTGGGGCTTCCCTGGTGCTTCAGCTGGTAAAAAAAAGGAAAAGCAAGGGCTTATGGGGTCACTCTGTTGCTGCAATGCATTTCATAACATTTGAAACTTTTTGTTGAGATGGCACAAAATGTTAACTGCAACTTTAACCCTTTGATGGACAATCATGTAGGGAAAAAAATCAAAAAGTTATGTATTAAATTTTATGTTCTGAAATTCTGTAGTTTAATGATAAAGTTTTTACTAGTTTGAAGCTTGTATCATCTGAGGACCTTCCCCTGTTTAGGGCTAATGTTCAACACTTGTACCCATTTTAAATGTTTTCTTACGTTACAGATAAATGGCTTATATCCTAATTATATATACAGAGTTTTAATTTGAAAATAATGAACATTTGCGATTTGGAAAGAGCATTGCAGATACCTGATACCCTGTCATTTTAAGGAAAGCTGGGACTAGTAGTGACATAGGCTTAACAAACTAGACATCAGTTAAATAAACTTCAGTTCTCATAATGCTGTGAATGAATTATTTTGATTGAATTCGATTTGATTTACTAGATTTATAAACTTCAATGTATTTTTGTGATGTCAGTCTGGATCTGATCATCACCAAAATGTACTGGCCTCTTTCTTGGACCAAACCAACCCTCTGGTAAAATTTTCATGTCAATCCATCCATTCGTGTTTGCATGGTCTCACCAACAGACAGACAAACAAACTCACAGACCTTTGACTGAACAGGCTCTTTTTATTATTCGTACAAAATACACATGTGACACTGTTTCAAATTTCTCTCTGCAACTTACTCCCGCGGGATGCTAACATTATAGAACTAATCATGAAAGTTAAAAAAGAAAAACAATTCTTGTCATTATTCAACAAGAAATCCCCATCACAATATTTTCCATGTAACAACACTGACAGAAAGTTATTGGTATTGACTGAACTTTTAAGATAATGTGACATAACCCAACCCTACCTGAAGTGTTTGTTGAGCCAAATATCCTACAGGTGAGCATGCTTAGCATTGATTAACATGCCTTTGGATATTAATGAAAAAAATGCTAACTGTTATCTTCAGTGGACCACCAAGGACACTAGATAGCATGGCAGTTTATAACACCGTAACACCATACAGAGATCTGCCAGTGATGCAAAAGTGTAGAGAGCAGCTTTAACATGATGAATCTCCTGTTTGAGTTTCCCATCACTTGATGTTGTTGAGTCTTGTGATGGTCTGTAGAGATGTGAGTAAGGCTCACCTGTTGCCTTTTTTATAATATGTTATGGACCAGATTTGCTCTATGAACTTAAACCTTGACTATAAGGAAGTGCTGTATTTGTCTTTATTATTCTTGTTAGCAGTGTGATGAGTCAATTTGTCACCCTGTTTGTGCATTTACTGGGTTGTGGATCCTCATTGCTAATGAAACCTCTCCAGGAGTCTGTTGAAAGCAAGCTGAGACCATGTCTTTAGGGTAAGCTCGACAGGGTTGTTTTGTTTCCTTGCTTTGAGCCATTAAATTTGACCAAATTTGGGCCTCAAAGCACACATAAAATCAAAAATAAATGCAAAAATCTCCTCCCATGTGAGAAAAACATACGAATAATGCTCCTGATTATCCAATAATGAAGATGTCTTATAGGTCACTCTTGCAGGCCAATGAAGCAAACGTTCAAATTATGCTGAAGTAAACAAGTTTAAGTCACAATTTGACTGTAATCCTTATTATATCTGGAATCAAAGTCACCTAAATGACACTATTACTGTAGGTCTGTTCAGTATCATCCTTGCACAGCAGCTGGATCAACTGGATTCTGTAATCAGGCAAATCCATCTTGACAAGTTTTAACCAGCAACAAATGTGAGTGGCTCAAAGCAGCACAGCCTAACCAGCCTCCTTTAGGGTGGGAAGAGGTGAGAGAGACGTGTGAGACCACAGTAGAAAGTTACTGCACTTATAGAGATTAGCATAGATGCTAACCGCTTCAGTGGCAATTCTATCAGATTTTGTCTACATTTCATTTAATGAAAAACAAATATCAACACTACAACTACACCACTTCTCTGTCGTCAGGATATTTTTGCTCCACTTTTGTTCTGATGAGAGTCTCACATCCTGTAAAACGGTTGTGCCCGCCTCCTGCATTATCTGATTGGCCCATAAGAAATTTTGATTTACAGGACAATCGTAGAGTCACCTGCCAGATATGCCTTTGAAAGTTTCTACCAAGCTCAAACACTCTTTGTGGGCTCTCTCCCGGATGGACAAGTGAAGTCCAATATTAGTCCAATATTACTCCAATTTTGCAAAAATAAGTTTTTCAGATAATTTTGTTGTAATTAATAAAAATAATACCCACATAGCTTTCAACTCTAGCTCCTGGATGTTTAATCTCTCCCTGCCATAATCAACCCGGGACATCTACTATACTTGACTTTAAAAGCCTTTGGCACTTTCCTCTTGTAATTACCACCATGCAGCTTGTGTGTTTCTCCCAGTTGGACCTTGATATAATGTTAGCACTGCATGAGGCATGAGAGCAGATCTGCTCTTCCGTTAAGAGGGTGGATGTCTAATGGGAGGTCATTCTCTGTGTGCTGCCCACTGACACAGACAACCTGAGCAATGGGAGGCATATGGACGAATAGTGACCCACATCTTTTATTACACTCCCTGCAAAGGGCTGTGTTGGAAAACTGCCCACTACCTCACCTTGAAAGGACGCAGTGTCTCCAAACACACACAACTGCACATCAGGGTTAGCTGTAACTACTAACTATACAGCCAGTGTGGGATTTTTGGATTTTTATTTTTATCTTTTCTTTGAACTTACAGCTCCTTTGAGGGATTTTGATTGACTGAAATTAATATTAAAGGGCCTTTAAGACTTCCAAATAATCTCCGGACCATTTGCAAGCAGACTGATCACTTCTATGCTGTATGTTTCAGGGGCTGTATGCACTGATGCAGGCACTGAGTCTGACATGTTTTTGTTTTTTACGTTTTACACAGTAACGATGTTTAAAGACACCAGCTTACCAGAGAAAACATGGTTAGAAAAAGAACAGTGAAGATATAACTTCTGTGTTTTTCCATCCATTATCTACACCACTCATACCTTTCAGTGTTGCAGGGGGAATGGCAAGACTGGCTCAGTGTTTATTAAACTTCTGTTTTTTTCCACCAAAATGAATTTGTAAACAAGATCAAGAAATGTACTCTATTACAAACAATATTATTTAACATATGAATATTTTCAGTTTCATTGTAATATAGAAAGCTTGTATGACAAATCCACAATTTGATGTGATTGTCAAATTGAGGGGGATATGTGCCATCGAAGCATGCAAAGCACACCATACTTGTTTTCTTCTTTCAAAGGATCGGACTTTATGGGCTCTTGCTGGCATATAAACTCTTAATTGCTCACAGTTGACCCCAAAAAGCTGAGTCTTTTTTTTACAGCCTTACTCTGCAGGCTTGTTCTGATTGAGGATCCGTTTATGATTACGCTTTATTGCCTTCTGTTTAGAGCTGTTTGCCAGCCTTGTTAAACTGTTAGATCCTGTGTTAAAAAGGCCAGATGCCAAGTGGTGCTAAATGAAGAACAAACTGATGTGTTGCTCTGCAATCCAGCCGGGATGCTACCCTAGTAAAATATTGGCAGCTGTTTGAGAATGTGAATGTTAAATAAGGACGGATGTGGGCTGTCGAGGGGGTCCCATCGGTCCAGCAGGAGTGATGGATGGAGAGCTGTAGAATATTATCTGAACAGCAGCTTAAGTGCCATAATGGGTATTACCACATCATAAACTTTCATTCCATGTTTAATACTCCAAAGACAGATATATAAGCTTCTGCGCATGCCTGCACATATGCCCATGTGTATAGAGGCTGCATGCCTGTACAAACACACACTCACACAGGCTCTAGTTAACCTCTACACCATCCCTGTTGCTCTTTAACTCTGCCCAGATGGCCGTGTGGGCTGTGGACACTGGACCTTATATTAGCCACAATTAATATGCAGCACAAATTCCCAGCCCTTGTAATTCTTTACCCTTGCTCTGCAGCCCTTTAACTCCTCCCCAGCGAATTGACAGGCCTGGATATCAGATCTGTACGTCTCTGTGACCACAGCTAAGCACCTCATTATGAGCTTATACAGCTCTGTGAAGAAGGTTATCGTATGGTGGTGCAGTGTAGATGGAGAATGGGCTGACACTATTGCTGTATTCATGGTTTCTTTGGGCTGCATAAAGCTGGTACACTGACTGAACCCCCTTTGAGAGGAGCAAGATTCTGGCTATGAGAATACTAGGCCCCTTCATAGAGGAAATGGGCTGTATTTTAACAATGTTCAACAAATTGTGAAATGGAATCCGTTCATCCACAATTTACTGTTTACTTATGGGTCACAAGTAAGTTGGTCAAAGTGGCTTGATCATACACAGGTCTGTTTTTAGGGCTAACATTAATTGTTCCACTCAGGGTTTCAGATCTCATTCTATACCAACATTTTTTACTTTTTGGTGACTTGGCTCACTCCCAAGTCAATTTAGAAAGAAGTACATACGAAGAAGTGCATACAAAAATATATCATAGGGCGCATGCACAAACCACTGCAAATGTGCTTTGTTTTTTCTGACCTTACAAGCACATTTGCGGTGGTTTGCTCATGCGCCCTACGATATAGTTTCGTATGGACTTCTTTCAAATTTACATGAAGGGCTAATCGTAGTCTAAAAATAGACAATGTAACATAATGAGGCAACAAAAAAAGAAAAAAAAGTAACTGCTATCACACAGGACCATTAAGAGTTGCAGAAGAGCTCAACTAATGACTGTAGGCAGAGGCAGGCTAACACTACCCATTGATTCCCAGTATTTGATCTAAGCTAATTCACAGTGGATGAACTCTGCTGCCTCTTTCTTGTCACTGCACACACAGTTGAAAGAATGGTGTCTAACTGCTTGTCATGGACTTGGGAGTGAGTCAAGCAAACAAGAAAACTGTTTGCTTTTCTCTTTTAGTGCCACATGTGTCTGGTGTGTTATTTCTACCGCCATTGTTACCTCCACCAAGGAGGTTATGTTTTCGGGAGAGTTTGTGTCTGTCCGTTCGTCTGTCTGTCTGTCTGTGAACAAAATAACTCAAAAAGTTATGGATGGATTTTGATGAAATTTTCAGGAAATGTTCAGCATGGGAAAAGGAAGAAGTGATTTGATATTGGTGTTGATACGGATCAGCGTCTGGCAGCCATGACGAAAAATGTGATTTTTGTGAATAACTACTGAACTAAAATAGATATCATTATGAATCCAATTGCTAATGGTATGTTTTCATGGTCGAGGAATCTAAATATTTACATGACATAAAGGTAGGACTAATATTTATGGTGAAAATCACAATATGGGTGAGGACTGTGGCGCTGGCAGAGGTCTGCGCTCTCCGAGTGCTTTTCTAGTTCTTTTTGTTTTCTCTAATGAAGTTCTTTTTTTTATTTACTGTATCGGCTGAAAAAAAAGCATATTTTGGAATGAACCGCAGGAAAGAGGTCCCTGTCAGGATCTGAACCCCGACCACCTGCAGCCTGTGAACACAGAAATGACTGCTTGGTTTCTGGTGCCCCTTTAGTTTCCTCAGCCAGGGGTGTCATGTTTTTACCAGTGGTTGTTGATTTGTTTTATTGTGTGTGTGGGATACCTTTAAACGTCATTAACAGATTTTGATGAGGAATTGTTAGTCATTGCACAAAGATGTGATAAGATTTGAGTCGTGATCTAGATCCAAATACAGATCCAGTCACTTTGGAAAGGATTTCTTAAAGTTCGAGTTAGTTTTTAACATTTTTGCTTATAACTCAATAAGTTCTCAACATACTGTATTTTCAGAACATTTTTGGGAATCTTGGTCATAGCACAATGAGAAACTTATCTGATTTTGGTGGTGATCCAAAATCTGGATGCAGATCCAGGATTTTTTTTGTTATCATTTCTCAATGAAAGAGAGGGCAGTTTTCCAGTTTTGTCCAGTTACTAAATAAGGTCTCAACAGCTTTTCATGACATTTTCTGCAAATGTTGCAAAAAAAAGTGCTACAGTTTTGGTGGTTATCTGAATCCAGATCCAGAAGTTTTTAAGGGCTTTGTAACAATGCCAGACAGAGTGGTTCCCACATTTTTGTCAATTGCTGACCTGACAATGTTGGAAATGACTTAATGAAGGTATGTGCTCCTGGAGCACTTCTTATTTTTTCACAGTTTATAATCTGGGGCATCATTAGTTTAGTGTGCTAGTTAACTGCACCTTAAATCTGATGAGGGAGGGTTCATAGGGTAGTCTGTTTTTGGACTTATAACCCCAAATTGTTTCCACTTCTCATCAGTGTTAATAAGTATAAAAAAGCATGAATGTGTGTGGATGGACAACGAGCACAGAAATTTCAGTCATCAGTGAGTGATTGTGGAAGTAAATGGGTGTTAATGGGTAGATGTGACCTACGGTGTCAAAGTGCATGGAGTAGTCAGAATGAGAATAAAAGCACAGAACACTCAACTTCATTCCCCAGTTTTACTTCCATATTTGTTAAAGATGGATGCTTTTTATCCATGCCCACATAGGTGTGTAGTTGTAAAAAACATTTTTTTTGTGTATATTAACTCCGTGTGAACAAACAAGCCCTGATTTGGGTGTCTTGATACGCTAAAGAAGACTTGCTCTCTCCTTTGTGAACAGGAGAAATGCACTTGGAGCCGATAATTGTCACACTGTGTGCCAGTTTGTTTTTAGGGTAACATAACACTGAGACACAATAGAATTAATCAAACTCCAATGATGTAAGCCCAAACAACACATTGGAAGAGACCCAGTGTTGCACTTGAAGGAGAGTCAGCTGGTAACATGCCCACCTGGGATCAGCAAATGTTGAGAACAACAAGAGAACTCACAAATGCGTTTTAATTACACCTTCTTTCTTATCAGTAATGTTTTGATTTTACAAGAATGCTTGCTAACACAAGTTATCATGGTTCCAAGTTAAACCACAACACTGGTGAGACTAAAAATTCTAAAACATTCTTTGCTTTAAAATTGTTAAACACATAGATGTTATATACAAAAATACTGGGAAACAATTATCTCTGAAAATGAAGGAAGAACACTTCAGTTTTGCTAATGTGGGCATCATACAAAATGTGCCGGTGAAGATGTCTGCTAAAAGGTAACTCAATAATCCATTTTCTTTCCTCTGATTAACAAGAAACAGATACTTGTGACCAATGACCCTGACAAAATTAAATATTAGTTGGCATACATGTGTCATTTTCAAACTTGCAGCCGTGAAAATTCTTGAAATTACAAGCTGAAATGCTTCAGAGTCGGTTATTAACACATCTTAAGAGACGGTCGGATGGGTGGATGTTATTTTAGGAGACAAGATATGATGTAAAAGCATTGACACAGAAGCAGCTGAAAAATCAACAGAGACTGTTATATAATGCTTCAATGACAATACTCACTTTTATGTTTGTATTGAAATGCCTCATTTAACAGTATTGCATTCCTAAAAAAGAGAAATGAAGAAGAAGGTGTGCAGCAAAAATGCAGTTTCATTCGGCTACATGCTGGGATGTTTCACTGTTTGAATGCTCTCATGGTTGTTTGCCAGTCACTGATCATCAATGACACATCCCCTCCCAGGTATTAGGGGTGAATTTTCCTGAATGTTAAGGCCACCAATGTTCCAGCATCCCATCCTTGAACTCTTCAAAAGCTGCCTTCATGAACACAGGGAAGCGCTGAGCAGTTATGCTACAAATTAGTCATTTTTTCAGATAAGTACTCTCCTAATTTGCAAAGTTTAAAACACAAGGACACCAAATATTTGTGAATGAACAGCTTTTCAATCCTCTGGTCCTTCAGTACAGAGGCATATTACATCATTAGCTCATTAAACTACACACAGCTTCCATGTAAACCACAGTAATGAGATATGTTGCTCTTTATGAATAGATACCAGGAGGATCAGAGAGCCTCCTGATTTTCTTTTTCCTCCAAAAACGTGACACAAATAATAGTTCCTCAGTTTCCCTTTTCTGAGACGAGTGCTCAGTGACTGCAAACATGGGCAAACATGTTGACTGTTTTTTTTCTGTTGTTCCAACCATGCAAGAACTGAAAACAATTTGCCCTGAAATTTTCTGACACAAGTGAATACAAAATAGCAATTTGGTTGCCTCTCCTGTTACCAGTTAAATTGGCTTCCAATTTTTATGGTAAAATGTTGACTGGTGTGTTTTGAATCCAAGAAGAAAAGGATTTGAACCACAAAAAGTCCAATCTGACCAAAATTATGTAATTTCCTGTCAAAAATATTCATTCGACTGAAATGTAATTACTTACCCCGAAAGCCTTCTTGATTTCAAGAAATGCCAAGCAAAATAACACGTGGATTTTGTTCAAATGTTTACAGTACAGAATTGCCTGAGTTTCATGTCTTGCTATTTATAAAGTTTCCATGTGTGGGATAATTAGAATAGTGATACAGCCTTTTGTTTTAACAAAAACAACAGAAGGTTTTTCAACAATTTAAATACATTTTTGGGTGATATTTGGGTTAAGGATGGGCTGGAAGTTTTCAAAAACTATCTGAACTGAGGGTGGCTTTGTGGTGAAGCGGGTAGTGCACGTGCATCACAGTAAGAAAGTTGTCGGTCTGATTCCCTGGCCGGACTGGATCTTTCTGTGTGGAGTTCACATGTTTTTCCGGTGCATGTGTGGGATCTCCAGCTCCCTGCCATAGACCAGAAACATGCTTCCTCTGGTATGAGTGTGAACATGAATGGTCAGTCCATCTCTCTATGTTGCCCTTGTGATTGGCTGTACTGATCTGAGTGCAGAGCAATGTCGCCTACACTTCTCTAAGGTCCCTTTGCTGGTCCCAACCATACAGCTTCATGATTTATTCAACCTCTATCTGCCTTTATCATTGTGGAAAGGATGTTTGTTGTCATGTATACAATGTTACATATTTCTCTACCTCTACAATTCACTTTTCTTTGTTTGTTGTGTTGTGTTGCCTCTGGAACTCACTGACCTGATCCTCGAAACTCCAGTTTTGACGCAATGACAAACTATTGAGGAATTTACATTCGAGAGTCCGTGCATTGTGTTTTATTTTGAAACGTCCGGATATTCTACATGCTGACTTCCTGACTGGTGCTTTCTTAACGACAGTGAATTTACGAGGTTTGGAAGAGGCCGCGCAGAAAATAGACCTGAAACGAATCTCCAGCGCCTTGGTGCGTGCCAGCGCTTCGGCAATGCGGCGCTTAAGCTTCAGCGACTGCAGTGGAATTTACCTGGTAGGCTAGAATGGGAGCTAAGTGCTCCACAGTTTGTTTGAAGGGCGCGGCGTGGCGCTTTTGGGTTATGTGGAATTTGAGGGTAAAAGATGAGTGGTCTCTGTTGTTATCTGGTATCAGCCTTGACATGTTTAATTTTCTTGTCTTAATTTCTGCCCATTTTTAAAAGAAGATTTAATGTGTTTTATGTCTTTTGTTGTTGATTTGATTGTGTTTCAAGTTTTTATTAATTGCCTTTCGTTGTTTGGTTTTAAATCAGCTAATTTTATTTGTTTTTTGACTATAGTCACTTTGTAACAGTTAGTATATTTTTGCCCATTATTCTGAAGATTGTATCCACCTTTATGAACTCCGCCAATGTATTTATGTTTTTTCCTCATCTGTTGTTTGCAAGATGATACAAAAACTACTGACAAATTTTGCTGACATTTTTGGGAGATGTTGATAATAGCACTTGAAAATTATTAGGTTTTGGTGATTCAGATAATCAGCATTAGCTAAAGATAATTTTGCTCAACAGTTGCCTGACTAATAATGATATGAACTTGATTTTGAGTACTCTGTGTGGGTTTTCAAGGAATCCTTTTGTAAGGGACTATTGCTTATAGATGTGGAATATGTGAGCTACCTTGGCTGAGGTTTACGCTCTCTGAGTGCTTTAATGTAGTTATCTTTCTGTGTGAGAATATTGTGTGGTCACAGTCCAGGGAGAATCATTGGTTGTGTTGAGAGAAAAGTAAAGAAGCCCTCATACGCCAACCCTCTGCAGCAGACACTACCAGACCAAGCCTCTGAGGAAATATCATGTTATCTCGGTCTTATTACATCAGTTGCTACAATCTTGTTAGAGCAGATTTGATTTTTCTCCAGTTGTAGAAATTGCATTAGGTCATTGAACCATCAGACCCATGACAGCGAAGTGTTAGGGTTTTTATTTCTGCAGGCCATGATCCTGTCCCTACCATTAGTCACTTCAGGAAATATTTCATGAGACTGTTCAGTTTTGCACACTTTCTCTTTCTCTGGGAGACTTGTAGCTCATACAGTTTTGGCAGGAACATGAAACAAAAGGATCTGTGGATTTTCTATACAGTCCAACCTGCCTTGCTCTCTCCAATCTTTAAGTCCTGACCTATGAACATTTAAGGTTATTATGAGGAGGCTGTTCTATGAGAGAACCTGGTTGTTGAAAAGAAAATAAGGAGCGAGCAGGGCTGCAGTAAAATATCCAAGGTAAGGCTCTTGAGTTTTCATTTGGATGTACAAAAGAGGAACAAGAGCTCTTCTCCTTTGTTAAATTCACTAACAAAAAATCTATTTTTTTATGTAACTGCCTGCTCTTCTATGTCCTGAAGCTTATGGTTTGAGTCGGTGAAAGACAAAATACTGCTGAGGTTATGAGTGCTAAAATGTATTAGTCATGTAATTGACAAAGAGCCCTTTTTACTTATGCTATTAATTATCATTATTAGCATTTCTTGTATCATTTTCAACAACAGTATTCTCTTTTTAGTTGATACAGTGGTCTTCATTGGTCTTCATAAACAGTCAGGAAACAAAGCTTCACCCAAATACATGAAAAAATGTTATTAATAAGACCCCAGGATGAACACGCATCACACCTACAGTAAAAATTGCTACAGCAGCTAACAGTGTCGGACAAACATTAAGATCTACTTTTACTACCTGTGCACTTTTAAATTTAAGACTCTAAAGGGAGAGGAATTGGTAGATTTATCAAAGAATAAGAAAGGCACCAAGTTATGTTGTCCTCCTTGACCCAGGGAAATGTGGACATGATAGAGTGGTGAAGAAGTTTTTTCTCCTGAACCTTCAAAATATCACCAACAGTCATGTGTCAATACTAAAGCGTGTGGTGGCATATTAGCTAAATCATTCTCACTAGGGATTTTCAGGCCTGCAACATTTCTTTCTGCTTTTCCTTTTTTAATCCTTCCTAATGTCTTGTGATAACGAGGACTTGTCATCGATGAATTGTTATCCAAGGCTTTCCATAAACACTGGTTGACAGCTTTCTCCCCATATTAACTGCGCCAATAGCTACTTGAAACATCTTGTTCCCCCTGCCGTATAGATGCACCAGTGTGACATACTGCCATTGTTTTATTCTCAGGTCAAGCCCATTGGCTTGGGAATTAATTAATATTCTATTGTCCTGCTTACAAACTATTTTCTGGATTTCAATTTGCTTAAAGATTCATCAAATCCACTCACCAACATGTAAGGTGTCCAGTAGTCCTGACAGTGACTGCATCAATCTGAGTTAAGAATAAACAAATACATTTTTGTGTATCTTAGGCCACATTTGACTCCAGATAAGATTAGGCCAGCATTCCCATCATGGCTGCTGCCACTCTGTTGCTGTGCATGACACCTGGCACTGTGGCCATGTTTCAAACTGCCTTCCAGTGGTTTTCTTTTGGGTCAAGTCTGAAATATTTTCTCATAATGTTGTTTCTTGTCTGCTGCTGGTGTGTATTAATTAAAATAACTTTATCCGTGAGTTGAGAATGAAAACATATATTTATTATTGAGTATGTCAGATGTCACTGACGAGTCAAGAAAAAGAAGCAGTTGAAATGAATTTATTAGCACTTGTGCATTTTCTTCAGACATGGCAAATTAGTCCTTTAAAATCCTGTAATGATTTAATTCATAGTTGTGTAACTTGTCTGTGACGGTGAAATAAAAGAGGTCGTGGGATGCAAGGCCGGGACTGAATTCTTTAACAGACCAAAGAACTGCATATGCTCACACAGTTTGAGTGACATTTTGCTCATTAATCAAACAATTAAAGAGGTGGACGCTTTTTAAAAACATACCAGCTGCATAATCATGCAGTCAAAAGGTAACTGCACTCCATTCATTTGCAATTATTGGTGGGAAATGTCCTGTTTTGTTCTGTACCTTCTGAAAAACTGGTAACATTCAAAGGCTGTTTGAAGAAAATGGATGCTTTCTTTTCTAGAAATTGAGGTGACTCCAAATAACCAAAGGAGTTATTTCTCTGCATGCTGGATTTAGCAGCTCATGAAAGGGCAATTACGTCAACCTTATGGACATTTGGCTAATATTTTGTTGCAATAACAGACAGCACTCTCACAGCTAAGCTTCTTAGTGTGAGTGCTCATTTAAATATATATGGTGCTGAGAAAAGTGCTTCCTCTAATGCGATGTAAAGCTCCCTGTGTTTCCTGCCTCACTTTCCTTGCACATGCTTCAGAGTGCTGCAACATTTTGCTGCCATTAGAAAGACTCTAACATAGGGGTGGGCGATATGGCAAAACTATCGTATCACGATTTTTTAAAAACAAAATCACCATCACAATTTTATCACCATTCTTTTTTACGTTGATTTTTCTAGACCAATTTCCATGCTTGACCATTTTTTGCCTATGTTTAACATACAAAACATGTAAAACCCTAAAAGAAAAAAAAAGACAATTAAAGCCAAAGAAACTTTCTGAACAGGTTTTTAATTGAAATAGTGCAGTTTTTATAAAAATGTGGAATGAATGTAAACATAAAAGGTAATGGGCAACAATATCAACATGATCTCTTAAATTGCAACAATTTAAAACAAATGTTATCTAACTGCAATGTCTATAATCTGAGTCAATAATACAGCTGCTTTCATCTTGCAGGAGGAGATCCCACCATGCACTGCGCGTAATATGCTACAATTGGTTAGTTGGGGGGGCGTCAAAGTCTCTGCACCCACACAGACGATCGTTCTGCTTTATGAGATCATCCTCACGTTATAATCGATTTAATATCGTCATATCGCACATCCCTACTCTAACATCATCCACCACACGTGAAGTGAACAAAAGCAGGGAATGAATAGGAGAGCTGAACAGGGAGGTTGGTGGTTTAGTAAAGGGTGAGGATTTCAGCCCAGCTCTGTCACATGTTGATGTGTCCTTGGGCATTACAAAACCAACAGTGATGTGCCCCCTCCCCATGTCATAAGAGACCTCTGTAGATTTAGGCCCCATCCACACAAGGCCAAACCGAGGTCTAAACGCATACATTTTTTGCCGAATCTGCGTATCATCCATACGAAGACGGCGTTTTGGGGGTCTGTAAACGATCATTTTTGAAACCAGGTTCCAGAGTGGAAAGATTTTGAAACGCCGTATACGCAGCTCCGTGTTTACTGGCTCTCCGTAACTTTTCTGATACGCTTACGTCATAGTTTCATATCGTCATTGACTCGCATGCGCCACACGCGGCAACAACAACAACAACAATGGCGACGTACGGTGTAGCATATGTGCTATTGAAGCTAGTGACCCTACTATCCCTGTTGCAGCAAAATCTCCTTCTTCTCAATCACCACCGAGTTGAACAAACAATTATCGAGGACACATTACGCCACTTTATGATCACTCTATCACAATCTCTGTTTACAACTTTTTCCGCAAGTGCACATGCCCACTGCTTTTTCGTCTGTTTCCGCTTGTTTCCGTCATATTGTTACAGCGCCCCTAGAGATCTGGCATGTGTTTTAACGGCGTTTTGATGCGTATCGAGTGCATTTATGTGGATGCACACATTTTCTGAAACGCCTTCGTCTTTATGACGATTGTTTTGGAAACTGTTTAGCGTTTTGTCTTCGTGTGGATGTGGCCTTAGTCATTCTGATAATTGAGGTTTTCTAAAGAGCATAAATTTAATGATTGGCCAAAATATGTTGACAGCATTTGACAATGTTGGACAAAAGGGTGAAGCTAGCCAAGTATTTACAACTCTGGGTTGAGCTGCCTACAGCCTCATACCCACAGAAGCTAATAAGAACAAGCAGACCAGAAAGCAAGACTAATCAATTGTTATACTTTATAAACCAATGGGAAACAAAAATGAAAACATTATTCCTTTGATTTTGCAAAGATCTTTCCATTCCAATACATGAGGTGCATTGCCTGAATATGCTACTTTTACAAGTCAAGACTGTATAGATGTAACAAAGGTGTGTTTTGTGTGTTACATTAATCAAACTTTTCAGTATGTGTGTTCTCATTCTCTGAAAACACTGTGGACCTTTGGCTGTCTTATGTATTGATTGATTTAATTTTGCACAACAGAGTTAATTGTTTGGTTCAAACTCAGGCTGGTTGATTTAATTTTCCTCTTCTTTCAGTGTGCCGCCAATCACTCAAACCACACACGAGACACAGTTAAGGGTTCAAGTTATATTTCTCTGAAACATCCCCACAACATCAGAAGGGAGAAATTGACAAAATCAGACAGGAAATGGCTTTCTAATGCTCCATTTGCTCATTAATGAATACTGGTTGGTTGTAAATATGTACTAACTTACAAAGCAAATCTGTTTTGAGCATTCCTCAACTCTCTCAGTCTTTTTTACCCATGTCCCAGCTTATTGGAAATGCGTTGCAGGCATTCAATTCTAAATGAGTGAATATTTGCAATATAAACAATGAAGTTCAGGAGTTTGAACACTGAAAATCTTGTCTTTGTGATGTATTTAGAAGGTCAGAGACTATTTAAAATAATTTTTTGGGTGTTTGCACAACGTCTCGTCTTCATTGGAATTGAGGTTTGCAATTCTGCGAAAAGCTATATATGCAACTTGAGTAACATAAGTTAATATTACTTGTTAGATTTAAAATAATCCTCTTACTAGTACCAATTGTTGCTCTTGCAGTGAGGAAAACAATGTGTGAGATGAGGTCCAGCCATCAGCTGTTTCCTGGTACTCTGACTGTTGCTCCATCTCTGTGAGGTGGGTGTTCTCACAGTAGAGTGTGTGTTTGGAGGATTATAAGACAAAAATTCAGCTAAGAAATGTGTTTACCTCTGTGGTCCTCAAGGTTTTTTAAAGGTTTGAAAATCCAGCTTTGAAAATGGACAGCTTGTTCATCAAGACTATTTTGAGATATCTACCTCATTTCAGATGCTAACCTATAATGACTTTATCTCGAGGCCACTTGAGGCCTGAGGCTCTGGACACTTTGCTTTTTCAACCTAACAGTAAAACGGCTATGAGAGGTAGACAGAGGGGCTTAGAGAGGGGAAGTAAATGATGCCACCAGAAGAAAAGGATCAAGTGTTCCTCGGGGCATCCGAATCAAAGCACTGTCTCCTCTCCTCGGCGCTCACAGAGAGGAGGTGTGAGCTGTAATTAAGTCGAGGCGAAGACACTGCGACTCTCTCCAAGGAGCACTGATCTCTTTCAGAAAGGGGCTCTCATCGCCGTGGTTACAGTGTCCTATTATGCGAGTTTAGCATATTGTTTATGCTTGCCATGAGTGTGCCGTGCCTGATTTTTTAAAGTGCTATTGTGATAACAGCTGCTTCCTGCCTCATCTTTTTTATGAAACTTTTTCCACAGTTGGCTCTCAGAGGGGCCGTATTTCTGCATATGCTCACTCTATTAAACACGGTGACAAAGCCATTATGTACGGACTCGCAGGGACAGCATGATTATTTGGCCAGGATGCAACAAGGTGCCTCACCAATGAAACATGCTGGGTCTCTGATCAAGGGTTAGGATTTATACCCTGACAGACAGATTTATGCATAAACACACTTCACTGAACGGATGTGAAATGTTTATTTTAGGTAATATAGGAGAAATGTAGTTTTCTGTGTGTCTGGAGTTCAAAGTTAAGTGCCAGACATTGAGAAGTTAATGGCTCCAAACACAACAACAACAACAACAAAGTCATTCTGGAAGATGGCAGTGTACAGCATTGCATTATTAGATGAATGCTATTGTGACCCTGTAGCCTGTTTATTACGTCTACATGCCTTTAGTACAGAAACTGTACAGGAAACCTGAAATCCCAATAACACTGCCCTTCTACAAAAACACATAAAGCCTAATAAATAGCTGAAAATACAGCAAAACAATCAAAAACCAATAAAACATGTAGCTTATCATGAAGATATGCAGCTGGACAAGAAATAAGTTTACTTAAGTAGTGAACTAAAGCACATTCCTATGCTATTTTTACTGATCACTGATTATTTTTGCAGCCATTGGGTAAAATATCTGGAAATATGTTCAAGTGTATCCACTCAACCACACCCCATTTTTGCACATGAACGGTCGAGCCTTTCGGGTGGTCCTTTTATACGAAATCAGGATACCCACCTGCCTCCAATTATCCTGTGGTATGTTCCAAGTTTGTGTTTTTGAATTTTCTTCTTCTTCCCCAGTCTTTTGTTGCCCCTGTTCCATCTTTTTAAGAAGGCTTTGCAGGCATCAAATTCAAAATGAGTGAATGTGTGCGACAAAAATAACAAATGTTCATCAGTTTGAACAGCCTGTTTTTATAGTGTGGTTGGTTGCATATAGGTTAAAGTTAGATTTACATATTTTCACATTTTTTTATTGAGTTTTTCCTTAATGTCGCATTGTAACTGAGGTTTTTGTCTGCTCATGTTTTTCATACGCTGTCCAGTTTCAAGCCAACAGTGCATCGGTTGTGGTTGAATGTTAAGTCACACTTTCTGACTGAATTGTCCACAACGCTAATGAAACTCTGATGACTTAGCAGTGTTAAACCACTTCATCTGTTGGTGTTTACTTGCGATGAAGTTTAAGGGAGCAAGGGTGCAAATCCTAAACCCCAGGGTTACCAACTGTCTTCACTGGCAGTGCCTCTGGAAGTGAGCTTGCATCTTTCCAGCTATCAAATCAACTTCCAAGGACTTGGGCCAGCCACTATTCTGTCCCTAGCCCAGTCCCTTACAGACCAAGCTTTACTGCCAGCATCAGTTGGTTTCTCTTATCTGAAACTAACTTTGATTATTGGTGTTTTTTTTGTTCATTTTCCTCCCAGAATTGACATAATTGTTGCCGTGTTTGTAGTTTACCACTCACACAACAGGTAGTTGTATACAGCCAGAGCTCTCTGTGCCCTTAAGTGTTATCACACATTGTTCATTAGCAAGTTCAAATACAAGAGCACTTATGACAGCAGTAGACACCAATGTGGACATAAGGCCAAGCAACATTATCTTTGTAAGTAAGATTGTTTTCGGTCCGTTTCACTCAGAGGTGATTTGTATTAGTATCGACAGCAAAAATATGATCAAGACATGACATGATCACGTACAGTCAGCCATCAGATAGTTTATAGTTAGCAAAACACAAGTCTCAGTAGAGAAGCCTTTCTCTATTTATGTTTTGGAATGAATTGGTTGTAAATACTGCAAAGAAGTGGAAAAGGAATTGAAAGAAAGCCAGCAGGAATAAGAATACAACGGACTGTTGCAGAGTTCAGAAGGCCTTGAACCAAAGTGCCTGCTGTAAAAATGTTAAGCAGTGATGGTGAAGCTCTAGCTGTGAGCTTCACCATCACTGCTTTCACACTGATGGTCTCTTTATGTATGAAAGCTTAGTCAAAATTTTGCTTGCAATTTTCTGCTCAAGATGCTGTGTTATAAACAAGATACTTTTACATGTATTCTTATAACTAAAAAATGTATCTAGTACCTTTTGAAATGTTTTCCTACACCAAAGAATGTGCCACCATTATCCATTGTTGCAGAAGTAATTGCTTTTTTTCATATAAATGTTAGAATAACATCAGAAAGATTTTAGGACACTCAGTACTCTGTGGAGCATTGTTTCAGAAATAACTTGTTGGCACCAACTGTTTGCATATACGCAGCGAGGTTTGCTTAAGTATATTGTCTGGCTGCGTGCCTGTTGGGATGGGGACAGCGGGGAGGCTGTGCTGTCAAAGCGCTGTCTCTGTAATGGAGGTCAGGGCCCCTCAGCTGCCTGGAGCTGCCGGGGGACGAGCTGCAGTCGCTGTGTTAGGGCCTGCGTGGCTCTGAGGACAGGAGAGGGACGAAGGGGATTGTGTGATCTAAAATCCTGTCTTCTTATCGCTCAGCATTCTGTACACATTTCTTTCTGACTTTATCTTTATTCTTGTACAGAGTTTGTGTAAAAATGAAATTATAAAAATGTACTGAGCGTTCTGCTCTTGTGCCCGACCACCCGCAGCGAGTACTGAGGCTTTGAAAGCGAAAAATAATCTGCGGCCAACATAAAGAAGAAAGCCGCCAATAAATAAGCATCACAATCAGTCCTGTTGCAGATTCACATGACCGACTTCAGTCTGCTTTGAGAGTGCATATTTAGCATTTGATTGTATGGAAATCAGCATCAGTGCAGGCGGATGGCCTCTTTTCAGGCATCATCATGCAATCATGCATGTTTTGAAAATCTATGCAAATCATAAACATACTGCAAAGTAACATGCAGTGTATTGACGCAGGCAATATTTTAGTGTTGTATTTTAAATGTTTGGGGTTGGCAGGGTTCAACTTCAAGTAAAGTTACATCTTTCTGAGAAAGTATTCTCTTTTCTTGAGCAATCATCATGTGAAAGGTGTGTCTGGGCAAAAGTTTATATTCCATAATTTATTTTTTTTTTGAGCTAAACAGCAATACAAATGGTATTAGTTATTAAAAACCTGTGACTGACAAACAGGTACAAAACTCACATGCAGAGAAAAGGGCAGAAATGAGGTCTAACACATAAGCATCGCCCAGAACTCCACTTTTCTATTGTTTATTAATAAAATGTTAAGATAAAGCCATCTTTGAGAAGTACCATTGGGATTTGTGTTTTGTGTGGGGTATTGTTTCATTTAGGAAGTTCACACCAGAGGGAAAGTGCAGCAACTTTTAGCAAAGTTACATCAATTACTAAATAAATGCCTAGAAACCTTTTCAGAATAAAAGCATTGTGTACAAATGATTTGGATTCATCATTAAATTTAAACAGACTGACTTTTACTTTGAAATGCCACCTAAAAGTATCAGTGCCTTACATTAACTGTGTTTTCACCAAGCAGCCTGATTCAGTTGAGCTTGTAAGGGTACATGATTGCAGGTTTTCCCACTGTCAAATTAGGAGAGAGGGTACCCAAAGAATCGATTATTTTTAGAGTGCTGACAGGAAGGAAACCGTGCATCAACATCCTTCTTTGCATTTGGTAAGCCAGTGACTGACCTGGATGAGCGTTGTGTAAACATTTCAGTGTCTGCTACCACTGGTTGATACTGAGAACCTCAAGATACATACAGAGGTGGTCTAGGATGCTTATATAGCATTGCCTGTCAGTTTGTCTTCATGCAAACTGACAGGTAATGCTAAAGCAGACAAGCATCTGTAAAAGAAAAGGAATTGCTCATATTCCACTATAATTGTCTCCTGTGTTTCATACTTATAGTGCGTAAATTGTATTGCTTTGAGCATTCTGGACTTGTATATTTGATTTTTCAAAACCAATCAGGGTTGAGGGTGCGATCTAGACATCTTCAAGTTGATCTAGAAAGACGAATTTTACAAGTTGTTGACCAGGTATGCTGAAGCATGGCCACTGGCCTTAGTGTAACTGTAGGTTACATTTACCCCAGAACTTGGACATGAGAAGTGCAAATCACCCCACATCCCACTTTTACATTTAGCACATTACATTTATAAGCTGCTAAAGTTGGGGCAGGTGAATATTGTCTGACTTCCCTGTTTGAAATTTTCATCTCCTAGGATATTCCTTTTTCCCTTTCCTCAGTCCTCTCTGGGTCTGTTTTTAATACTGTATATGCTCTGCGCTAGGTTTGTCAACCTTAGCCAATTTGCTTGAATGGTTGAAGTAACAGAGGAGGTCATACAGTAGGATGTGAAAAAATATTGAGATACCTGTCTGTGATGTTTTTTGACACAATAATGTATCAATATTGTATCAGGCAATATTGCAATATTTTAAAATCTCGTGATTTGTAGAAGTTGAGGATATTTGTTTTATTAATGTTGTCAAGTCTTCTGCCTCTGTTTACCAGCAGGCATCCAAGCATTTAACTCCCAGTCAGTTCATTACATTCAGTATTACTACTTCCGTTATTCTGCTGATTATAGTAGTGAAAACAGTGTTTTCTTTATAACATAATGGATTCTACATGTTGCCCAAAATTCAACCTTCATTTAAAAAAAATAAAACCAGTGTTCTCACATATCTATATTAATACTTTTTTTCCCATTATATGTATTGTATCACCAAGTTCTTTTCCCCTGCACACCCCTAATATCAGGCATATCCAGATTCTGGCTGTTTACAGGAAGAGCAAAAGGCACATTGGTGCTGGACTTTGCTTTTTTAGGCATGCAAATCAAACTAAATAGCATATAATATTAAAAATGTTAATATGACCTACTTTAAATCTGTTTATTCTGCCCAGCCCTTATTTAACATCAAACTGTCCAGGTGGAATTTATGTATTTGGACGGTTCAAGTTTCAGTTTGAATACATCCCTAATAAACGCAGATCTGAGGCTTTTAGTTTATGCATTTAGGTCGGTCCTGGAATTAATATTCCCCTGTTGTCGGGACAAATAGACCTGACATCACTATTTCAAACCACATGAGAGGAAGCATGTCTCCTCCAGCACTCATGATTAAATTTTCATACGTAACAGAATGTGTGTTTATCCATCATTTCCCTTCCGCTGCCATCAGTGAACAGGACCAGTGCCAAAATGATGGTAGTGAAGACAAACCCTTGGTCGTCTAAATTAGTCCAATATTTGCATCATGGACGAACTCTGTTGTTATTCATCAGCCTCTATTCATGCATCCCCCTCTTAGTGACGTCTTCAACAATGGCATTTACTGGATAAGCAGTGCTGATGGTCTTAAATAGCACCTTCAGATTGCATGAGTGGGGCCCTGTAATTGATGTCTCTGTGGAGACAATGGATGGCGAGATTAAAAGAGAAATGAAAGGAGAGAGCCTGCACTAATGAAAAGTATTAGCTTTGTCCACACAGGTACTTTGTGACTCTTTTTCCAATTAAATAAACTGCTGGCAGTGAATTTATACATTGTCTCAATACTAACAAAAGGGGATGTTTGTCTTTTAAGACCTGATCAGAAAAAGTGGTGCATGCAGCTTCAGGAAAACGAGATTTTAGAAGCCAGACTGGGACATGGATGGATGGATTGATGGATGGATTGGTGGATGAATAAATAAATATATGGACTGGTGTTTGGATGGTTCAATGGATGGATGGGTGTATGGATAGATTAACTTGCTGATTAGAAAAGTAAGTTACTGATATGATTAGATGGATTGGTGAGTATGGATGGATGGATGTATGGATGAATGAAAAGCTTGATAAAAGGCCAGATAACAGGTGAATGAATGGATGGACAGATGCATGGGTGGATGGATGATTACATTTTTAAACCTAAGCAGATGTCAACTGTGTTGATGGATGGGTGGATGAAATGATATCCAGATGGATAGACTCACAGATGAATGTATGGATAAATAGATGGGTAAATGGATGGATGAATAAATTAATGGAAGCATTGATGGTCAAAAAATGGATATTTATAATTGATGATGGATCGGTAAATTAATGTATAGTTAGATGGATAGATGATAAATTAATGTGCTGGTGTTGCATGGTTGGATGGATGATATGACGGTTGAAAGTTGGATGGTTTCATAGTTGGCCTGTCTGAGAGTTGGAAACATGGATGGATGGATCAATAGATATTTAGAGGGATTGACAGAATACTTTTCTATTGGACTGGATGAATGGATGGGCAGACAGATAAGTAGCATCAGGATGGTGGATAAATGAAATATTGTGCATATAAGTGGATGGAGTGATTGATGGATGAATGGGTGATAGATGTGTAGATTGGTGGATGGATAAAGAAATGAGTGATAAGCAAATCTGTATGAATTAATAGATTATAGATGGAAGTTAATTTGGTGGATGTATGGTTGGATCATTTGATGGTGGCCCAGATAGGTTGGTGGATGGCTGAATAGATGGATGAGTGGATTGTTGTTTGGTTCAAAGGTTTCCTGCTCTTTTAAAAGTATCTTCTTTGTCTGCAGCAGGCCTTTCTGACTCTCTTTATTATCTTTAGAAACTGCTGGTATTGAGTTTATATAGTGTCTCAATGCTGGTAATACAGAAAAGCAACAACCTTATATCTCCACCTGAACACATCTATTTTCTATCTAGCCTCCCAGTGTAAAATGCAACTAACCATTTAAATTCTCTGCACATGGACCTGCTCTTCTCTGCTACAGAGTCAGATAAGGTGAGAACACAAACTTTAGAGACACAGATTTTCCCCAATCAGGTAACTAGCTCGGTTTAAAGTGCATTAGGTGATCAATGACAAGATCTGATGCAAATTGTCCTCCAAATCTGTGTTCCAACTCATTAAGCGCCGTGTTATCAACAACCTAGCCCACTTCTATTGGTGGAACGTTGTTACTCAGTTGTGTGAGAAAGTAAGTCCACCCCCACACCCCCTAACCCCATAAAGAAAATACTGACGCATTTCACTGGAAAGTGCAAGCCTCAGGCGACCAAGGCTTCTGGGATTTTTCCCCAAAGTCGCATTTTGGGACCTGAACCATTGCAAGCAAGTAATGAAACAATTTTGCACAACAGGGTATGCCCCCCAGGGCCAATGCTGCTGTTTGCTGGAAGCCTGATCAGGAAAAGTGGTGCATGCAATTTGAGGAAAACAATGATGGATGGACAGAGTAACGGATATATAAGTGGATGAAGAACCTGATGGGTATTTGAGCGGATGGACATGTAGATAGATAGAAGGATAGATGGATTGAAAAATGGATGAGGCATGGATGGATGGGTGAATAGATGGATTGTTGACTGGATAAAAGATTGATGCCTGATGGTTGGAAAAATGGATGGGCTTTGGATGATGGACAAACAGATTGAATAGGTAAAAGGCAGGATGAATTGAGAGGTGAATGATAGACAAATAGGCAGGGAATGATAGATTAAAAAAAAACAGTCCAATGGATGCATAGGTGGTTGAATGGAATAGATTGATAGATGAGTAGATTTTTGGTTGAAGTCAGAGGGTTGTCTAAAGGTGGGATACATGGGTAATTTGGATTGATGGATGAGCTAGTGTGTGAATTAGCAATTACGAACATGGTTGGTCGATTGAGAGATTGACATGGATGGATGGGTGGATTAATAGAATTATGGTTGAAGTTGGATGGTTGTCGGATGGATGAATGGATGGGTAGAAGATTAGGCTGTTGCAGTGTTTCTTATCCCCACAAGAAAGTGAAACTTCTTTGGGCAGGGCCGTGGCCAAATTTAGTCAAGGGCTCCCTCAAATTTGATTGGGCCCTCTATGACTTTCCAAAATTCTGCACTGACTTTGATTTATGCTACATCACTGTGAGCTGTGTAACAACATATTGGCCTTTTTTGGTTAGAGTGGTTTATTGGAGAAATTTTCAGTTTTGTTTGATTTTGAAATTGTGTCTCTCGACTTTTCTCTGAAAGAATAACGTCTTTGGTTGATATATTTCTGTTTACAATAGAGTGAAAGTCTTGAGATTAAATATAAATCATGTGGGTTTATTTGTTGGATATATGTTCTAAAGTAATTGGAAAAGTCCTGACTTTGCGCTGGTTGAATGAGAAACATGGATGCCATTTAGACATGGCATTTATCCTGATGCAATGAAGACTTGGACAGACATATAACCATTACCAGACCATTTGCTCTACATTCGTTGTCTTGTTAAGGTCGCATGAGCCCAGCGGTTCTCTCCATCAGTCATAACATGCTCTGATATCTCCAGTCAAATCCTCGTGTAATGATTGATAGTGATAAATGACTGCAGCTGGACACTGCCATGTATGTTTTGATTGATCAGGGCTCTGTTTGCACACATCAGTAATCACAGTTTATAAAAACAACCATGGCCCTCTGCCTCATGTATGTTTTCATATCAGGGCTCCAGAGGCAGACCTGTGATTGAATTTGTCTTTGAGTATGGTCCAATTTCTTGGACTCATGGCTATGGACTCATTTTTTATTACATCAATAAAAAAACATCTCATATTGATGGTTTTCTTGAAAAGATATGTAACCATTACAGTTGGGCTGATTGGAAATGTTACTCTCCTTTGCCAATGTAAGACAGTCAGCGAACCCCTTTATTACTGTAACTGTGTGATTCAGTTGCCTTTTCTTCATTTGTAGTTGAGCTTTTTGGATGCGGTTACACTCGGCTGAGCACTTGACAAGGTGCTGCTTGACTGTGGTAGATGGAAAGCACACAATTGAACCTGTGGATTTGTCATAAATGAGGAGTATTGAGTTGTCTCCTTCTTCTGTTTGTTTGTTTCCAGTAAACTCAGTGCCTCCAAAGCATATCGCTGTCCCCCCAGTTCATAGACTCTTGAGGGACACTTCCTGTTGTTTGTGTCTTGAGAGTATTGGATGGTCAAGTTAAGCTGGGAGCACCCTCTTTTGGATTGGGAGGATTCAGGTGCCATAATGTGCTGTTGAATATTTTACCTTCGCCAAGATTATATATATATTTTTGTCTGTGTATGTTTGTTTGTCTGTTTGCACGATTATGCAAAAAACTACTGGACAGATTTAAAAATGATTCAATTTTGGTGGTGATCCAGATAACCACCATAAGAGGACGGTGGTTTTTGTTCAGTAACTGTCTAACTAATTATAATTTCCACATGATTCTGAGTGTAAGGTGTGGGTTTACACGGTCAATGAATCATTATGGTAGTAACTTTGTCATGAAATTTATGCTTATGGATGTACCAGCAATATGTGAGGTACATTGGTGGAGATTTGCACTGTCTGAGTGCTTTTTAGATTTTTTTATTACTTTCATGTGTTTATATACTGTTTAGGTAAAAGTTTTACCCCCAGGCTCGATAAGAAATTTGAATATTGAGTATAAGGTGACAACACTAAACTACACTATTTTTTTTATAAAATTCCGTCTTTAACATGTTTCTAAGTGGTATAACAATAATCAATGATAAAACTAGACAAATCTAGAGTTGAAGGCTGAGCTGAACGCAGAGATTTTTCTTTTGCATATTCAAATTTGATCCGTGTTAAAACAGAGAAGCTGAAGAGGATTGAACCCGGTGTAGTTTACATGCCAGTTCAGTAGATGGCAGTGTAGGTCTGCAGAGAGGCAGCGCTGCTGCCATACACGTATGAAGAAGAAAGACATTTCACAAACAATAATGGGGAGTGGACGCACAGAGATGCAGGAGTTTGTTTCCGGACAACAAATCACTTCGGACAACAAATCTGTCTTGATAGTTTTGTCTGGGTAACAAGCCGAGCACGGTAAGAGGCTCACATGTTACCCGGCAGACGGCTAAAGCTGTTGTTGTTCCTGGTATGCGCCTCACCTTCATCTGAAAGAGTACTGCACTTGTGGTAACATCAGTGTTTCACCCTGAAACACTCTGATATGGGTTTACATGGCGCTGCATGGAATTGAAAACTCTCCACTCTGGAGCCTGGTTTCAAAAGTTTGCAGGTTTAAGACCTCCAGGTATAGTTGACATGTAAACAGGAGGCCCAAACGCAATGAAATGTTATTGGATTGACCGTTTTAGGAGCCGTGGAAATGGCCTCCAAGATACAAAAACATTTTCAAAATGGTAGTACCCTTAAATTAATCATGTTTTTAGAATGTTAATTCACTAAACTTGTTTTTTAGATTTTTTTTTCAGTTGCTTTTTTGGAAAATTATATTATTGCCCATGTGTGCTTGTTTAGTATCATGCACTCATCTTATTTTGCAATCTTTCAAATATTTTGCTGATATTATTTTGGTCTGAATACATTTTCAGGTTAGAAAGCCTTAAATTCACATTAGAAAGTTCAAGCTTGTGTACAGCCAGGTATTGGCTTTCGGCGACTTTAGTGTGAAAACTGCATATTGCTTTTGGCGTTGTCAATCAAAAACTCCCACATATATTGGCAAACTCTCCATTTTTTAATCTTCTCCTCTTTTCCTCAAACCGTTTGCTTACTCCAGCAGCTGAAAATGCAGCAGCTGTTATTAATGGAGTGTATGAAGAAGTGCTGTTCAGATTATTCTTCCATCCGCTCACTATTGATGAGCTGTAAGGCTTCATATCTTCACCCTCCCTTCATCCCCCTCCCTGCTCGTCTGTAAGTAAACTTGTCAAGTCTGATGCATTGCCTGCACACGCTCAAATGCAAATCACGCAGCGGCAGAGCTTTATCTCAAACCAAACAAGAGGAGCCGCAGAAACATCCTGGATCCTCGGCCCCAACAGAGCAACTGCATCTGAGCGGCTCTGATTAAAGCGGTGCCAGCAGAGAGCTCGGCTGCTGGTTACACAATATCACCAGGTCTGCTGCCCGAGGAGTTCGCTTTAATGCAATGGGAAAATGAGCTTAACAGATAGAGCGGCCTTATCAACACACAGGAGGAGATTTTAGGTCAAATCTCACCCAGTCAAGTTTAAGTCAGATTATAAGAAGAGGAAGGAGTGTGGCGACAAGTGTGCTGCTTCATGTCTGAATTAAAATAGTACATGGAAGAAAAAATACCCACAAGCATGAGAGTTGCTATTCCTGAACTCGGCTTCATCTTTTTGCTTTAACATCAGGGAGAAAAGAGGCAAATCCAAAAGTGCAATCCAGGTAGGATAGAATATTTTAAGTCAAGGTGATATAATTTTATTTTTAGACAGGATGTTTCTGCCTGTTAGGCTTTTTTAATGCTTCATATTTGTCATTGAGGTTTGGGTTCGTCTTAACTTGTACGAAAATCTTGGCAGATTTCTGACTATCGAAAGATGATTCAGCTTATTTTGGTCATATTTTTCCTAAAAATGTGGATTCTTGTGCCATGTTTTAAGAAATATGTAGCATCTTCAGAGAGAAAGCCCAAGCCCATTAAATTGCTCTAAAAATATCTGCAATGTAGAAAGAGTATGACTTCAGCCTGCTCTGTTGTAAAGTGCCTTGAGATGACACATGTAAGGAATGGCACTTTACAACTAAAGACTGATTGTTTGATTAGTAATGCAGCAGAAATGTCTTACCAGTGTTGAGGCTAACTAGTTGTTAGTAAAGGCACCTCAGGCTTTAGATTGGTGGAAAGTCTCACAAACTAATGCACTGCCTTACAGTGACAGGAGCGTAGCATCTCAGACAGAGAGGACATACAGCTGGATCAGGTGTTTCAGTGTATGAAAATCTGTATTTCTGAACTATAGTGAGTGAAAAACTTGAATCTGAACCTGAGTGTAGGCAAAATGTGGTCTCTGGAGAGTCGATTGCACCATCAAACTGTTAAATTGATTCAAATTTCTCATCAGAAACTAAATCATCCTTCTTTTGTGCAACATTAACAGACCATGCCGATCATTTACATTCACTTTTAAGCCTATGAAGGCAGCACAGTGGCGCAGCAGGTAGTGCCTTACAGCATAGAAGGTCACCAGTTCAATCCATGGGTCTTTTTGTAGAGTTTGCTTATTTCCTGTGCATGCATAGGTTCCGTCTGGAAACTTTGGCTTCCTCTCAGGTTAATTGGTGGCACCAAATTGCCCTTATGTTTGAGTATTAGATTGAATGGATGTTGTCTCTGTGTGTGGCCCTGCAGATGGTTGGTGACTGGTTTAGAGTGTACCCCGCCTCTTGCCCAATGTGGGCTGAGATAGGCTCCAGCCCACCCAGATCCAGAGAGGGATAAGTGGTTTAGATGATGGATGAATGGGATGTCAAAGAGTAGATCTTGAACACATCATTAGTCAATCGAGAGCTAACAAACTTTTTTCCTGACGATTTCAGAACCAATTTCAGTATTAGAATCATATTTTTCCAACCTGAGCTGTGTTCCAAATCGCTCACCATCACGGATAAAGTGCACTTTTTAGTGTGTTCGCCATTTTGTAGTGTTGTTCCAAATCCCAGCAGTTAATTTCATTCACTATATAGTGCACTACAAAATACCCACAATGCACAGCAAATGAGTGTACATACGATGTACCCCATATTGAACTCCTGTATGCCACAATTCAATACGGTCGTGTTTTTCCATAGAAGAAGAGAAGGAGGGGTGATAGGAGCTTCTTTCATTCATAATGTAAAAAAAAAAGTAAAGTATCTTTAACACGTTCGTAGCGTAGCTCTTTTACATCTTTTAGTGGCTGTAAACGGCTTAATTATTTGCTACTTATCTTCAAGAGTGCCCAGTTTGTTTACGTGATTTTTGGCGTGCCCACTTCTGTCACAGGAATAACCGGCTCTTCTACTTACGCTACAACGTTTAGAATATTTCAGCTTTGTGTCCAAAATGTCATTTGGTCATTCCCTGTGTAGTCCCCTATTTCATCTACACTACATAGGGAATAGTGAGTGAGTGAATGAGTGGACAATTTCAAACACAGCTCTGGTTAAACTTGCAGCTTTTGTTTTTGGTTGATCTGAGCAGAAAAAGAGGTTACATTTCATGCAGCAGCCATTATTGTGTGTGCAGCCATTGCTAAGTTTTTGGTTGTCAAGGGGGCAGTTGGGATGTGATTTGTTTTGATTCATAGTGAAGATGTGTATCAAGCTAATGTTCATGACTTGATGTATGTTTGTCCCTTAGCTGCGTGTGTAAATGTCCCTGTTCAGGCTTAAAGCGATCTTTTTTTCCCAAATATGCTGAGCTGGGTCTAAACAGATTGGGGTCTTGAGGTCCATCCCTATAATACATGTGGCCTGTTGAATTAAATATTCGGATAGTTTTATCTGTATGGTCGTAGAGCTACAGTTGCCCCTAAAAATGAACTTTGATCGGTCGGTGGCACAAGCATGCAATATATTTTACTCATTGTTGCGTCATTTGTGCTTTCAGACTCTGGCCCTCTGTGTATATAGGAAACAGTGCTCTTCTCTGCTCCATGTGATCACTTTCCTGGGTGGACAATTATGCTTGAGTGTTCTGGTTGAGTCTGTACTTTGAAGGATCAATATTGTATAGCTTTTTGAGTAAATGAAAAAACCACTCATGTTTTTCTTCTTGAACTTTATTTTAGGCAGCTCAACTCGATGTGCGATTTGTTTCCATTCTCTATACCCCTCGTATTCTCTTCCTTCACTTTAAGGAGCTCTTCAGCCGGCCCACATTCCCCGCCTCACCCCTCTTATTTATTTCTCCCTCTCCAGAATAAACACGATGTAAGAGGCTGCTGTTTCCTCCCTCTCCATCACAATGTATTTATGATGTGTCTACCACGCTGGGCCATTAGTCAGACTTCAGCATCGGAAGCAGGCAAGGTTGGACAGACTTACCTGGGGTCCGGCACGAGTACTTCAGGCCTGTCGACACCTCCTCCCATTAATCTCCCTCCTGGGCCTCTTCAGGCTGCCTCACAGCCACTTTGTATGGCAGAGTTATGCCCCTCCTGCTGCCTCCTGACTTTGATACTGAAAGAAACGCTGTTAATACGATTCAATTAACTCTTCTGTGGGCACAAGAAGGTATTAAACTTCTGACTGCTTTTGAAAGGCGCCTCTCTAAAAGGGTTGCTGCACCCAAATTACAAAAGCAGAACACATTTTCTCTCTTGCTTTTAGGAGAGAGCCATATATTTACAGAGATTTTTGGCACTACTTTAATTCATTTTAGGTCAAGAAAGCTGCTTGTTTTTCCAGTTTTAGACCTTTTGAATCCTCGGGCAAAGTCTAAAATAAGGTCTCATAGGCTAACATGCCAGATAGTCCAATATATTTTACCCCTGGATATATTTCACTTGTCTGTCTGGGCAACAGCCCTTGGAAAGTGTTCAGGAAGGCAGAACCTTTTAAAACACATTTAGCAGGCAAATGAATGCTTGTCCTGTCAGTCACATTTATTATGGGCCAATCAAATGATGAAGTAGGTGGGTGCTACTGCCACAAAGGAGAGTATATAATGCAAGCCAATTTTTACTGCAAACTCTCCAAAATCTGTCAGTTCAGGGTGAGAAATGTTTTGAGCTCGTTCTCTGTTCTTCATGTGATGGGGAAACATTGTCAAGTTCTGATAAAATTATTAAAAAAGATGCAGGAAGCAAGTATACTGATCTGTTTGTGGGCAGCCATTGTTTCTCAGGCTTTCAGTTTCCACTGGTTGTTACCATGCGTATAGCTCCTGCCTATTTCTAGTTGGACACTGCCCCTGCAGACTAAGCTCAACTGTTCTGGCTTCAAGTTTTGCAAAATGGATCTTCCAATGGATCCAACTGTACTGCAAGATGATTCAAAAGGAGTTAATGTAACTAAAAGCTAGATGCATTTGAGGCCTTTCAGAAATTAATGTTCTGCCTTGATATAGTTTCATATGTTCAGTTTTGATGACTGCTATTTTCAAAATCACTGATGTCCATAAGCTCTCAGACAGGACAAAGATGAACTGTGTTTTTGTGTTAGTATGTGAACCAATTTGTGTAAACAGAGTAACATGACGCCTTATTTAATTTAATAAAATACGACAAACAGAACTTAATTACAGTATATATGCCCTGAGTTGCAACTGGACTCTTATCACTGTTTAAATAAAAGCATTTAAGTTATACCACTCTGCTAACATGTTAGCCAGAGAGCAGCTACTGCTACATTGCTTTTACAGCCTGCCGTAAAGTGTGCTTAACTTCTGTAAAAAATTGGGGTGATATAATCAGCTTTATTACGATCACCAATCAGTTGATAAATGCTTGTATATTAGCCTTATTCAGGTATTTCCATACAATGCAATATCGGGACATCTTCAACATTAATGTTTATGTACAGATCAGTAAGTTTGGTATTTTCTTCTTTTTTGAGAAAATCTTTTACAAAAAGAAAAAATGCTAGATAGAGACAGGTGTAGCTGGGTGCTGCATGGCCAGTGAAAGACTTAGGGGTTTTGCTGTGTTCTAAAGTCCATCTGCTCTCTCGAATATCGTTACCAATATCTCCACTCTAACATTGGTTACTTAATCCAGAAAAATCCTTCACAAGCTATTGTACAAGGTTGCAGTCTGTCTGTTGAGGAGCAGAAAAATCCTCTCTGTAACTTTCTTGGTGAGAATATTTACTTTGGCAGGTAAGAGAAAGAGCTGAAAATGTGTGGAGACATGAAGACAAGCCAAACACAGATAACACGTTCCAGGCATGGTATCTGAAGACAAGCTGCGGTCTTGTTTGGCAAATTAGCTCCCCATACCTTTCAAAGAAGAGGGCTCATCGTCCCCGCACATTTATTTATGTCTCCCTCTTTGTTCGCCTCCTCAAAAGCTTGTCAGCTGTGACAGCAGCTCACTAAAGTTATCTCCAGCCCCGCTGCGGTCCACATCGGCGAGTGTTATTGCTGCTCTGCATGGCAGCACTTTGCTCAGGGACTGTACCTCACAGCACTGTGATAAGCAATTAGCATTCAGAGAGGCAGCTTCCACTCATTCACATTATTATAATGTGAGAATTTGAACAATCTTTAGTCCCAGGTTGATCCCTGCTGCTCTGATGAACACAAATCATTTCATCCTGCAGTTTTTACGGCTTCGGCCTGCGTGACTTTGACAGATTCATCAGAACTCTATTCATTTTTTAAACCTTCAGGCACCAGTGTCAAAAGACCCAGGGGGAGATTTTTTTGCTTCAATGTTGTCGCACAGAGCATGTCATTAAGGACAGCAGATTTGATGTGAATGCATTTTTATTTTTTGTGCATCATCAGATACCAATAGAAGTGTGACACACAGCCCTGTTGGGCAAAAAGTGTACACTTCATTACAAAAGCCAAGAAGTTTCTTCAAAAAATTATAGAAGTGATGATGTAAATGTCCAAAACCAACTTTGTTGACAGTTTGTTTGCAGCCTTGTGCTTTAAAAAGCAATAATGCTTTAAAAGTCTCAAGATGGGCCATTCCACAGGTACTTTATGCTGTCAAACCTGTCAAAATCTGCCTGTTCATATGAACTGCATCTTTTAAAGGTGATGAATAAAGGTTACAGGGGCTTTAAGTGACACAAAAGTGGACACAGAGTCAAAGAAGTGACATATTTTGTCAGACAAAGCTTCAGAGACCGTACAAAACTAATACTGTTCAAAACCAGAAAATGTAGTTTAAATACATCCGTGTGAAAAATAAAAGCTGTCGTCTGAAAAATGTCAAAAATATGATCAAACCAGAGAGTTAATCACTCTTGAATACAGCCAAAGAACACACACACATGATCTCACTGAGAAGTCAGCAGGACGCACGTGGCTTCTCTAATTACACTGGCTGGCCCTCCTGCTGCAAGGGAAGCTCATTTGGGCACAGACAGAATGCGTGCACCAACAGCAAAGGAGGCTGGGAAGGATGCGTCTTAATGAGGGGAATCATTGGGACGTGTCTGATGGTGACATTTCCCCTTGGAGCTGGAGGCCCGTGGAAGAAAGGCAGGCCTCCACCGCAGGGCTCGCTCAACTACCAGGCCCCTCTCATCCTCAGATAACCGGGCACGCGGCACAACAAGCATCCCACACACAGGAGGCAATTAAAACCCTGATCTGCTTACACACCCGGAAACTCTTGGTTTGGCTGCAGGCTGAGGGGAAGATGGCTGGGGCGGTGGGGATGCTGGTAGTTGTTTGTCAGCAAGATCAACGAAAGCAGTGGTCCAAAATTATCCTTCCCTGCAAAATATTACTTTATACAATAAATCTTTAGTTACAAAAGTTATACATCACCAAGGAAAACAGATGGGGCTCCTTAACAGAAACACAACGGCAACATTTGCAGGACGAGGCCAGGCGGGATACTATTAAGTAGAAGCTGGCACAAAGTCAGAGGAGCTTTTTAACAGCAGCCGCACTGCTGCCAAGCCTTAATACGATCTGTTAGTGAAGAGGGTCCTGGGACCACAGAGGGCTCAGGGCGTGTGGAGATAGATGGGAATTTGTTTGGAGTCAGATAAGAAGCCAAACTCTGCACAAGCTGAAAATACAAGGACAAAGGTGATGAAACTCTTTAGCCTCAGCACGAGAAACAATCTGCCAGTACTTCTGTTTATATTATTCCCTGTTGTTTTGTCATTTCTTGCAATATCTTAATGCTCTTTGTCCCTAGAGCCAGTTTTAGGTTGGCTTAAAGCTTTTGTGACTGAACATTGGTAGATGATAAAAATATTAAATTGTGACTTTCAAGGTTCCTAAATGTGTAATAACTTTTATATGATCTTCTGCTCCTCTACAACAACCATGAGCAACAAGAGGACAAAGAACAGCATATGCCAGTGTTTCTTTACATTTTTTATGATGTACATGCATGCTCCACTTCTACTGCTTTAGGTGTATGTCTGGAGCAGCATTAAAGCGCCACTCGCAGGCCTGGCATATGTACTGCAGTGTTTTCAGTGTTTTACTGAAATTAAGGCATCTTTGTAGACAACGTTTCAGCAACTAACATTTTCCTCTCCATGTGGACAGAGGCTTAATTAGTGAGGTGAAGAAAGCCTTAACATAGGAGTGAGTTTTCCTTATACCATACTAATGTTTACAAAAAAAAAAAAAAAAGGATAAGTTGTGTATTTATTGGACATTAAACTCTTTTTTGTTGGTTGGGGAATCTTTCCTATTAAAGGACTAAAGCTGTTGAAAGGGGTCTTACAGTTTATGCTGCGAACAATCCTAAAGTGCTTCTTCAGTTGCCGTGTATTCTTAATATTGGACTGAGGTAGGGCTGGGAAATATGGTCTAAAAGTAAAATCCCTGACATTTTTTCACAACACTCAATTAATGATTTCAATTTTTTTCCCTACAAAAACTACCAGTGACAAAAAAGCATGAATCAAGCTTTGTCCATGTGTTGCCAAGTATATTACCAATCCAACCACAAGTTCCCTCTGCAAGTTAAAGTATGTTATAAATTGCTGATTATGTAGTTCAAACGCAAGTAGGGTTTGTCTCCATGCAAATTGAAAGTTGAGCTATTTTCATAGTGTACTGACATGAAAACTCTTTTAGATATTTGATCTTGTTTAAAACAACAAACCTTGACAATGACTATCATTCAGTCATTCAAAATAATTTGAATTTATCAGTTTAATCTTTATATTTCCCACCCCTACTACGAGTTTAGTTAACTAAGAAATTATAAAGCCCTCCAGGTCATAAAAACAATATTCACAAGTTTGTTGTGTCCTTTTTTGTGTCCAGAATATTGCTGTAATGACAGCACACATCCTGTCATTATCTGACTCCCAGAGGTGTGAATGTTTCCACCAATTAAAAAAACAAACACTATTTCTAGCTCTCTAACTTTGACAATCAGTCTGGTGGCTTTAAAAGCCTGTGGTTAGAGTGGTAATGGCAGAATGCTGAATGGAACCATTAGAGTCCAGACGGGGTCAGGTCACCTTCTCAGGCTAAGAGCTGGCCTGTTGTTTGTCCTCCATCAGCTGAAGGACCCCCGTCCCCAGCTACGGCACTGCTGCCCATTATTCTGCCTGTCTGCTCCGACCTGTGGCTGCCTGGTCATTTTCACAGCACAAGGCTAATTGCATCAAATGGCAGCAGATTTGGAGGAAATAGGTGTGATGGCCAGCACCCTGTGACGTCTGGTATCCTACCTTTAGCAGTAATTTACGATCTAGCTGTGGAGATTATGTAGTTTTTAACACAAGAAAGTGAGGCTGCAAGGATGCAACTGAGCTGTCACTGCTGTGGTGTCTGTGACACACTCCACAGTCTACCTCTCATTTGAATAAATGAAAAGCAGTCCAACCCTGCACCCAATTTGTGTTGTGCAGTTAAATTACTTTCAGTATTTCCAACAGTTTCAGCCAAAGTTGCATCATCAATCCAAATCTCTAAGGTAGTAAGAGTTTGAGCAATCATGGCCTTCTCCATGACAGAGCCACCATGACAAGACACAACACATCTATTGTTACCATTGAAAAGCAGTTATGGATATAAGGAAATGGAAACTTCCATTCTGTTTCTGTATTTCATTTATGTTTGGTGCCACTTATAATGAAGTACAAGCCATGTCTGCCATTAGTTGTTCATTCTGGCTGTGATTATTATGTATACAATTACTATGTATACTTTTAGCATTGATTGAAAAATATATGAATAAATGAATGAATAATGCTTAGGGCTGAACGATTCTGAAAAGATTGAATTGTGATTATTCTGGCAGATATTGCGATTTCAATTCGATTCACGATTTTCTTCAAATCAAGCTTTGGGATATTCACATGTAGGGCTGAACGATTTTAGGAAAAGATCTAATTTCGATTATTCTGGCAGATATTGCAATTCATGATTTTTTTTCAAATCAAACTTCAGCGCAAAATTCACTTTGTTTACAGTACAGACAACAGTAAGGAAATAAATGATGAAAAACACTTAACACATTATTCACCTTCAATAGTGATGATAAATAATCTGTTTTCATCAACTTCTAATCTTAAACAGAGGCTTTGTGTTGTTGACCTGCTTACCAGCACTTTTAAGATATAGATTGTCTACAAAATTATAAGACTTGACACAACAGATCCTGAGTCAGTCAGGAGCGCTGCAAAAAATTGCTGCATTGGCGATCACAAAATTACATTGTCTAAAATTGTGATCTGAAAACGATAAATCTTTCAGCCCTGATAATGCTTTAGAATTTAGAGGTGGAACAATTTCAGATGCATTTAATGCTGCAAAATAAAACATTCAGGTCTTCTAAGCATGTGATCTCCACAGACCTCATTTCAGGCATGTTTAAAAAAATCCTTCTTGGGTGCTGGTTTGGCAGAGTGGTTAGCAACCAGTCACCCCATGTACATGCTTCTGCCGGTCCAGGTTCGAGTCCTGTCTGTGACCAGTTTGCAGAGTGTCTTCCCCTACTCTCTCGCTTCCTTTCATAAGCCTATCCACTGTCTCTCTCCAATCAATGGAGGCACAAAATGCCCAAAAAATACATTTGAAAAAAAAAAAATCCTTCTCCAGAACCCCATAGACTTTTGGGACATAGGAATCAGACTTTTGCCGTTTCAGACTAATTCCTGCACCACTTCTTTCAAAACAAGTACTCTAAACGAGGAGCTGGGAGAAGGCTTAGTGTATGATTAAGAGCCCTGAGCAGCGAAGTATGACTTCTTGTGTGTTACTTGTTTATGATGGATGATTTAGTTTACCTTATATAATACGGGTGTTGTCCTTGTTTTTCAGCTGGCTGTACCTTTGACGAAGACTCCGATCCTGGTTTGTGTGAATACCGCCAGGGCCAAGAGGACGACTTTGACTGGCAGCTGATCAGGACCTACAACTGGCCTCATCCGACCCCAGATCTTCTACGAGGTAGGAGCCAGTTCCTCTCTCAGTGTGAAGCACCTTGTGCTTTTTTTCCCCTTTAAACCCTCTTTTTAAGCTTTCTATAGCATGTTTTGGTCTTAATATGCATGTGTGCAAAAACGTGGAGGGAATTTTCCCCTTAAAGCTTTAGCACACTGCAAAAACTCAGATCTAGGCTAGTGTGTTTTTCTATTTTCAAGTCAGAAAACCCTTATTCTAATCCACATTCACTTAAGAAGTCAATATGAATATCTTATTACAGGAAATAAAAGGCAATAATAAGGGAGTGACCTGCTTGCAATGATAAGAAAATATCTGCCCATGAAACAAGCAAGTTTGACTCAGTGAAGGTCTTAAATTGGGTTTAAAATCTGCCCTGGGAAAAACAAAATCATTTTAAGACAACCTTTAAGTTAAATTTGTCCCACTTTATTGGCAGATTATTTGCCTTATCACAAGCAATTAAGGGTTTATTTTTAGTGCAAACAGCTTGAAACAGGTTACAATGGCCGTTTGCATTTAATATTGGCTTTTCAAAGATAGTTTAAAGCTTTGTGTTGCCAGGTCTGCTGAAGTGGACCTAAGAAACTTGGGACTCTGCTGCTAGTATGGACATTTCTGATTCTATCTGAAGCAGGGTACACAGATAGAGATTTTCAGGCTGTTTTTGTCCCGACTTTCCCATTTCCCGACCAAAGATGGCAAATGCCTAATTATCTTATGTCTTACAAGATTTGTCCAGGTAATTGGCTCCAAATGGGTTGGGGCCAACAATTATAAATTTTTGACTTGATCAATATTTACGACCAAAAATCTTTGTGTGCCGACAACTTTCGAGTCATGATTCTGTGAATTGTGACGTGGAACGGAATGTAGCCCATCAAGAAGCGAGCTGACTGAGGAATAAGAAAGCTGGGGTAGATAAAAACAAGCACAGCCTGAAATATAAACATAAATGTTGGTGGACCTAAGAAACTTGGGACCAGCTCATGTGTTCATGCTGTCTCCAGGATTTTTTCTATTCTTTTATGTAGTTCTCGATTTTTTCTCAAAAACAGTCCCAAGATCACCATCATCCCATATACTGTCTTCTCCCTGTTTTCTGTTTGTTGCTATGCTTCTTCATCTTGGTTTTTGTTAGATCCTGTTTGATCACATGAGTTTTCTGTCTTGAGGGTCTAAATTCTAGATTGGTGGTGGGACAGAATGGTTCTGTGTTTGGTGTGCTGTGTTGAGATTATAGGAGTTCACCACACACAGTACGATAAAACTATTCAATGTCTGATTTTGTGTCTTCTTGTGTGGGGACTAACTGATACAAATTTCTCTAGATTTAGAAATCCTTATGTGTTCTCACTTTACACACAAGAACAAGATGACTGACCACAAATCCTTGATTTGATGAACTGTTTTTGGTTAAATTTACCTCAGAGTCAACCCAAAAAGAGAATTGAGGTCTCTTCAGCTGTTAAATGTGGTACTGATTTAATCCCAGGGGTTCTGCTCAGTTAAACCTAACACAAAATGTTTGCTTGTAAATGTGATTGGAAAACACGTTGTAAAAACCTTCATTTTATTGTACTTGTGCGACACAAACAAATATAAGGCCTTTTAACTTTAAAACTTCACGAGGGAACGGTTGTTAGAAGAGAAAGTGCAAGATTAAATGCCCCGGAGAAAAGTTTACGTGCATTCAATATTGTTCTCCTATTACCAGACACATGATCATTAAAGCACTATCTCAGCTCTGCAGTCAGCCCCTGCTGCAGGTATCTACAAATATTAGTTTAGTGAAAACAAACATGCATCAGAGAAGCTCAGAGAGTCTGATGATATTCACCACCAAGTCCAGAAATGAAGTCATAAACACAAAAACACATCACAGAAGAACTCACCAGTCTACTATAAAGCAGGCTCGCCGCAGCTTTTATGTGCTGTGCTGCTTTCAGACGCTTCATTACAGCCGCTCTGTGGATGTTCGGAATAAAATAATGACAAATTTAATGAAAACAAAATTAAAGCAATCTCAATGAGGCTGTTGGTGCAGAATGCTGTCAATTACTCTGCATCCAAACAAAGTCAACAATAACTACAGAGTAAAAACAGGGGGATGAACATTTAGGATTTGAATGAGGAGGGGGCAAAAGAGATGCTTTAGATATCTATTATCTCTGTCCATGTAGTGCAGCTGCTTTTAAAAGTGCACTACCGGTAGGTGGATGCATGTATGCCACTTTTGTAATTAAGTCTATTGGTAGTCTTTTATGACTTTTATTTGTCTGATATTATCTTACTTATTAAATTGTTCAGCACTTTGGCTCACAGAGGTTGTTTTAAAAGCACTATATAAAATGAGCTGCATTGTATTGTATTATATTAAGGCTTTCAAAAGTTACCTTGGCTGGTAATATTCACCACTGTTCCCGTAATCCATCACTTTACAGTTGATGTGCCACCATAATGGCATGTGCATTTGTCCAACTTTGTTTAACTGTAAGCGCCAGCGTTTGTTAATTAGATGCTTTTCTCAATATTCCCACTAATGAATGAGTTATAGTGCAGTGTCTCTGCTTAGCCCTGAGAAAGGAAATACCGTAAAATACCAAATAAACGCAGAGTTCCAATTAATCACCTGTTTCCAAATAAACGCCGAGTGTAGCAGTACATTTTGACAAATAGACCCCCACTCCAAATAAATGCTGGTTGTATTTTATTCGGCACAGCCTATGAGCTACAGTCGAAGTTACAGAACACACATGTGAACGCTGAGCTCACAGCTGACAGTTCACGCTTGAAAAGAAACATTATCAGACTGAACCTTAACAGTCCACATGGTGTATTTGTCTCTCTGGACGTCCTGACGGGTCGCTTTTCCTCCCTCTGTATGTCAACAAAAGGCACTTTGGTGTGAGGCGCTTTGTTTCATGACAGTGCAGTTACACTCAATGACCACAGAGGCCACTAAAGCGCAAAATGGACCTTAGACCTTAACTTAACTACTTACTACTGGTAAAATAGTTCCTTTCCAGTTTTAAGAGTGTTTAGAGAGTGCTGAGTTGAAAGAAGAAGACCAAATAGTTCCAAATAGTTGGCTGGTCCCAGATAAACAAATAAATGCCTCGGCCATTATTTGGTATTTTACGGTAAATAGAAAGCCCATATATGCATATCCTACAGCACAATACTGTGTCAAAATTTGAATACCATCACAGATATTCTGTCAGTAACTCATTTATGGTGTGAGATTTTCAGATTTGTTGTGAACAAGGAGTAAGCCAGCTGCTTTGCACAGAAACTACACACATTCAAGTGATGTTTCTATTTTGCCAACAGCGGCTTCCACAGAGTAACTTTGCTTACCCCACCGACACTTGAAGTGAAGAACTTGATGAAGAAATTCAACATCGACCATCTGAATATCTTAGGAGTCTTTGGAACTCTGTTGATGCTGTCTAATGGATGCTCCCATACCGCACATGTCTTCTGAATCGAACTGTAGCTCAGCCTATTTACAAACAGGAGCCTCGTCAGGACAGGGCTTAAGGCTGTCTGACCAATAGCAAAGCTTTGTTTCCAAACCAGAAGTCCTCAGCAGGCAGCGTCAAGTGGATAATCGGGGTACGCCTAGGAACGGGTATGCCTTGGAACTTTCCCATTTTCTGGTGTTGTACTTCCTGTTGTCAAGGTCAGGACAGCACAAGACAGTTGGGTTGGATGGGGTGTTCACTGTTCCAGGTGCCCTAATGTGCTGCAATGCTCTTTTTAAAAGTATATTTACAGTTTAAGTAAAGATGTTTACCACCATGCCAAGTATAAAGTGACAGCCTTATAAAATACACTCTACAACATGACAAGGCTCCTCCCAGGTTGGAGTGTAGTGGGGCTGAAACACTTGTCTGTTGGAGTGTTTGCAGTTACTCTTCTCATGCAATAAAAAATCCTGTCTTTTGCTCCTTGTCACTCTTGAATTGTAGACTGTGAGAAACAAACAGATATGTAGGAGTGTAAAGCAGAGCGAGTATAAACTGATAAATTAAGAGGGTTTTCCTTTGAAGTATCATGAGTAGAAACACGAGTTTGTGATCTCACAGAGAGCAGCCGTCAGTCAAGTTTGACAGCTGTTAACATTGGTTAGAGTTTGTTCAACACATATATAAACGTGTTCATACTTATAGGAACACATACTCATGAGTCACACAGGAGTCGTGTTCCTGTCTGCAGCCTGTTACCTTTTTAGCTCTCATAAAAACCTGCACTGTGCTTGTGTGTTTTATTCTGTGTATTGAGTTCTGCTCAGAGGCACACAGACTTTTCCACTGGCAGAATGCCTTGTTATTATTTATTCATTATGTGCGTCTGTGTTTACTGATGGCCTAGTCTGATTGTGAATTAATTATTTTAATAACTCAAAACATAATTATTGTGTCTTTTGAACACTAGAAATTATTTATTGAGGTAAATATTTCAGAGAAACAAAGTGATGTAATTCAGATCAGGAATTAACAGCCTCACATAAGAGTGAATAGTCGTTTGCCTCATAACCTGAGAACTGCTCTGTCTGACGTTGAAGGTGTGTCAGTGGAAATGTAAGTGATGAGCACTTAAACCAACACAACCTTCTGAACTGATGTATGTGTGCTTTTAATATAGATGTGTCACCTAAGCTTCTGTAAATGAGTGTGAATCTGCCCTGTCTCTGGAGAGATGTGTGTTTAACTTACCTCTGTGCTGCTTTGACAATGCTGTGACAGGCTTTTCTCCTTTGGACTTGTAATGATCGTCTTCTTTGGCAAACTTCTGCTCAATCCATGGTCTCCGTGGTTAGGAACCTAAAGCATAAACCCATGGAGCAATGGTGGTTGAAAACTCCAATCACATTAACTCAGCCTCTTATTGTTTCCATTGTCTTGTGTCTCATGGTGTCATTTTACATTTAGCTACACCCAGCAGCCTCAACTGAAGTACAGATATAGCTAATGATAGCTAATAAATCAAACTAAACCATCAATCTATTCGGTCTTCAGTTTTTTTTTGTCTTATAGCCAACCAATTGCGCATACAGCTCAAATTCGTCTATAATATTGCACTCATATATTTTCACTCATAGTTTATTCAACACTTAATATTAAAATATGAAATAAAAAAATGTGTTTTTTTGTGTTTAAAGATTTAAGTGTTGTAGCGATAGCCCAAACCTCACGCTGTTAAAATGGCCAATCCCCCCTGTTTGCACCCAAGGGGGTTTGTATCTCTAAAAACAAGAAACAAAGCCACTGGCCACAGTTAATTGTTTGAAACTGTAATAATTTTTAATGTATTTTTGGGGGCTGTTCAATTTGGTCAAAGATGGCTCAGAAAATGACAACAAAATTAATCATTCAAAGCTCATCATATCGTAAAATACTAAATAATAGCCGGGGACTTTAATTGTTTCAATCACTGAGCCGACCAGGCGTTTATTTGGCACAGGCGTTTAATTCCTTTCCCACAGTAATCTTGCTTAGCAAAAAAACGAAAAAATATGGTAAATGTAATCAAATTATTACACCAGTATGAATATCACCCTACAACAAGATTACAGTACTGTAGTTATACTCTTGTCTTCTTTCAACTCAGCACTCCCCAAACACTCTTAAAACTGGTAAGGAACTATTTTACCAGTAGTTAAGTTAAGGTCTTACTTCTGTTTTGTGGCTGCACTGGGGCCGTGGAGATAAGCAGCAATGTACCGCTAACTGACGTGACAGCCTCCTGATGTTAAGGGAAAATAACCTGCAGCAGCAGCGGCAACGTCTTCTTCTTTGGATTTGTGAATGCCTAGTGTGATAGATTCAGGCTTTTTGCACTCTAGTGCCCTCTGTGGTCGTTGAGTGTAACTGAACTGTTGTGAAATAGAGCGCCGTACACCAACGTGCCTTTTGTTGACATATAGAGGGAGGAGAAGCGAGCTGACAGGACATCCAGAGAAACAAATAAACCATGTGGACTGTTAAGGTTCAGTCTGATAATGTCTCCTTTCAAGCGTGCACTGTTAGCTGTGAGCTCAACGTTCGCACGTGTGTTCTGTAAACTTCGACCGTAGCTCATAGGCTGTGCCGAATAAATTACAACCGGCGTCTATTTGTCAAAAATATACTGCCACACTCGGCGTTTATTTGGAAACCGGCAATCACAAACAAGCACATTAACCAAAAAACAGAAAAATAATCGCTCAGAGCTTCTGGAACAAACTCTAATGAGGCTTTAATCACATTGAAAAATAATTTTAATCTTTGTCTATGGATAAAAAGTTACGACAACAAAACGCAAACACTAGACATTTCATTAGCTAAAAACGTGATGTTTAAAGCTTTATATTCTGTAATATATTCACCTCTTGTAAAAGCAGGGAAGGCACAGAAATAATGGTAAAAGTAATCGATGGAATAGTAGTTTTAAAAGGTGGGTTGGTTTCGAAACCTGTTGTTTACATGTTGCTCTTCCTATACGAACGTAGCTTTTTTCATGCAAAGTCATAAATCTCACGGGATTATGTTTCTTGCTGTGTTGCTCCCGCTGACAGTTGAGGAAGTAGCGGCTGTCAGCCGAACCAATGACGCTACATGTGCGTGATAATGCACTTCAGTAGTATGTGGGGCAGTGTGTGTAATGAATTTTCTGGGAGAAACTGTGTTTAATGGCAGATTTCCTCATAGTCTGCCTGTGCAGTCATTGTGACTGACAGTGCACATCCTCGCCCATTTGGGGTCGAGTGTTGTGCAGCTGATTGGAGGCCTGGGTAGCTTGACATCAAGGATCATAAAGATCATGAAGAAACACAACTACACAAGATAATTCTGAGTCCATGAGATAACAGGAAGTGTAGCATATAAACAACAAATACTGTTTCCTGCCTGATGTTGATGATACTATTTTCACTATTTCTGCTGTGTATTGAAATATCCTAAAACTCTAAATGTTTATTTTCCTTGTTTTGGATGGACCAGCTTGGTAAAGATTGACGTGGACTTTAAGCGGCTCTTGCTGTCGACAAACACGCCACATATGTCCGCTAATCCCGCGCTGCTGGCACAGTCCACAGTCATTATAACAACTAGGATTTTAACTTCTCCTCAAAGTGAAGCGTGCTCTCATAGCCAAGACAATGAAAAGTAGTCAATTCTCATTTTTCAGAAGCTGAAACCAGTGAACCTTTGACAAAGAATCAATTCACAGACAAAAATCCACAGACTAACTAACAAAAAAAGAATTTCCTGCGTATTTCTGAGGAATCGTTCATGCTTCTTGAATTCCATTAAGCCACCCATCTGACCTGGAACCTCTTTAAAGGAAACTTCAGATGCTCTCCGCCCTCCCTCGTTTCAGCAGCCTCTAGAAACTGCAGTAAGTTTGGAGGGTGATGCAAGAGATTCTTAAAACAGCATCACCCTGGTTAAAAATACAGTAGGCGCTGACGATTAATGATTACACATCGCTGACCTGCGGTGAAATCCGGCTGCTCGCACCAGAAATCACAGCAGGCTCTCACTCGTCTTTAGAGAAAGTTTCAACACGTTTGATTTCCTTTCTAGTTGAATGTTCTCAGATGTTAAGATGGACCTTCACATCTACACGCTCACAGGACTTTTCTGATTTATGCCAAACAGTCTCATTACCCTGGACCTCACTCTATCATCAAACTGCTGACAGCTTGTTTTCCACATTCAATCCCTTGCTGCTTTTCTATTTAAGCCTGTCACACATCTACACAGGTGGCCTGCTTCCAATCTGTGTAGACATTTTACATATATATGTCTATTTAAAAAGGCTTGTTTTTCTTAGAGGAAACATACATCTAAGTAGAAATGTTACAGGACTGTGGACTGGGCTGATTACAGGCTGCTGGCTCGGGTAAATTGTTGCAATTTGTGGAAAGAGCCGACAGACATCCGTGATTTCATAATTCATTCGCAGTTATCAAGAGCTTGTTCCGCTGTTCCGGGCACAGCTCCCTCGAGGCATGCTGGGTATGTTCAAGAACTCCCCAGGATTGGTGGAGTCTAGCATGGGTCACTGCTGATTACACTTCCTGGTGTTCCTCAGAGACCAGCGGCACCACAACGGCAGTGTTTTATCTTCTTTTCATCCATTAGAGAAGGTCAATTTCAGGCAGTATGGGAGCATGTAAGGATGAGTGGAAGTTCTAATCAGATTGTGCAGCATGAGAAATGAAGATCTGATTTATAGCTTAGCTGACCAAGCAGCGGAAAGATCTGATTGGAGTCAAATTGCATGGGTCGAATAAAACCAAGAACATGCACATTAGCAGATAATTTGCAGCTCCGTAGTTTTCAACAGCAACTTACAGGTTTAAAACACAACTGAGACAGAAAGATTCTAATTACTGACAATGTACAAAAGTATTTTAATGATGAACTACACAGGTATATGGCTCGCCACAACAGTCTTTCTGTTTCTATGATGAGTTTAACTGTCGTGGTCATTTTGGAACAAAAACAGACTTCAGCTAGAAGTACTCCAAGAACACAGACCTCGGCTAAGACATTTCCTGCCCTCTCTCACATAACCAAAACAAAACATAACCTCCTACATCATCATCATTTACCAAACTATAAATTTCAGGAAAACAGCGAGTTTTTTTCTTTTGCCATGCGAACTCAACACAGTGTTGCTCTAGATTCAACAGCTTCAACTTTCCCCTCCGTGCCAGCTTCCAGTCAGTAACCAGTCCTTCAAAGCATATTACCACACATTGATTACAGGCTGGTCAGATAATGTTGTAGGCGAGAGCTACTGCCACAGTGTAAAATTCAAAACAGAGGCCATTTCGTAGCCATTATCACCAAAACATGTTGGAAATGGAGGGAAAATACTCTTGCTGTTGTTTTTCACTTCCTGCTGTTGTTTTGCCCGTAGCTCCCACCTTCCCCTGTTTTAAAGGACCCTGATTGGTCATTACAATTTGGGCAACACACAGTCATTGTAATGGAGCTTGTCAAGATGGATCAGTTTGGTTACAGACTTTGAATTAGGCTGTTCCAGGTTTACAGTTTTTAAGAGCCATTGGTATTTTGAGAAATTCAAGTAGTCAATAAGATTTTAAACAAGTCAGATCAGCAATGTGTACATTTTCTACTTCGTAATAGTTGTGGTAGGAGGCTAAACAGAGAGAAGGGCGTATTTCCTACTCCAGCTGAGCACCTAGTCACCTTTATAGCACTAAGTAAGTTTGGTAGTGAGCCGAAACCATCTTTCTAAAATTGCTACTGCTAAACATGACTTAATATTGAACTTTAGTATGTTCTTGCTCTTAAGGGGTCAAAAGAGGACATGCACCCAAACATTTATTCCCTTTTTATTTTTCTGATAGCAAATTAATTTGGTTAATATTCAGTTCCATTTGTCTTTAGTTTTGTTTTTTTCTACTGCTTACAGTGTGTATTTTACTCTAGATAATTAGTAAATTATAGTAACTTTCCCACCATCTTCAGACAAGCTGCTTTATAATCTGAAAAACAACATTAATTATTACACATCTCCAAGAAAAGAGGGCTTTACTCCTGGAAAGTGGAAGATGGCCTAAAGTAAAATGTTTTACAATGTCTGCATTTGGCCTCTTAAGACTTCAGCTGAAATCCTCCAACATTTTACTGCCATTTTCCCCCTTACAGCTCTTTTCATTGTGTAGGTTAAAAGACTGAACTGGATCCTCACCTTTACAGCCACACACTCTCACATCCTCAAGCTTGGGGCATTATTGTTATACATTTTCCTCCCTGTTAAACATTACATCAATATGTAACACAGCGAAATGTAATTGATTTGCTGTCAAGCTGCGAGGGCACTCTCTGTATTTGTTAGAATATGAAAAAATGACTTTACCTGCTCATCCAGAGTGTGAAGTCAGCTTCATTGGTTATGTTTTGACACCGAAATGAAAACAAATCTTTCTTTAACCCGCCGTGTTTATCCTGCTGCTCAGATGTAATATTCACTGTCAGAGATTTCCACAAGGACTTCTAAAGCAACAGCACAAATATACGCTTTACCCCCAGTTTTTCCAAGGGCCTTAAATTCTTTCTGAGACGCTAAAGAGACTGCAATTGAGACAACAACTTAGTTTATTGGGCAGCAGCAGCTCAATAGTATTGATTTGCGTCCAGCAGCTGGTGGAATACCAATGACATGAAACATTGCAGCTAAAAAGGAACATGTTACGCCCTTCAGCTCTGCAGGGTTTTTCAACACTAGGCTTCTTCTAAATCCTTCAGCCTGCCTGTCAGAATCACAAGCAAGGATGTGAGGCGCCAGGATTATTATTTTCAGGTCTGAAGCAGTGGTAAGGCAGCCATAATGACTGCGTATGGACACTGTTTCTGATCTTGTGAAGGTTGTTTGAGCTGTCGTGTGTGGAGAGGCAGATTTACAGACACTTGGAAGTAGAACTGGGTGGTAAATGGGTGTTGACATTTTTTTGACATTATATGGATTTTTACAATGATGCTATCTCCAGCTTAAACAGACAATGTGTTCTTATGTTCAACAGAGGCTAAATTGGTGCCACATCGACATCACACAGACTCGGCTGCCCCTGTTTGTAATGATTGTATTTTTCATTGCACAGCTATGTGGTAAACATTTGCTGTCTGGCTTTAATTCCACATTAAACTCACTAAATAGAGTTTTACTTGTCGCTTTTAGGCTCCTTTTGTAACCTTGCATTCCTGTTGAATCTTCCTGATTCAAAGTTTGACACTAGGCAGATTCATCTTGCCAAGATCCAATCTACAATGACTGTGAGCAGCCCAAAGTGGCACAACCCAGTCAGAGTTCTTTAGAGCAGGACGAGGTACACTGCAAAAACAGCCCTACTAAAAATAAGCAAAATATCCTTTAATTTGTTACAATTTTCTTGTTTTGAGCAAAAAAAAATCTGCCAATGGGGTAAGCAAATTTTGCTTGGCTAGAATTCTTAAAACTAGCTTATAAATCTAGATGGAATCTGTCTTGAAACTGGATAAAATTGCCCTGAATTTGAGAAAGTTTGCTTATTACAAGAATAGAAAAGTTATTTTTTAAGAAAAGTTCACTTAAATTTGGTGTTCTGCTTGTTGATTTAGCTTATTTCAAGAATATTTTTACTTAATTTAAGAATTAACATGTTTTTCATTTAGTAAAAAAGTCATGGAATATGATAGATTTTCTTAAAACAAGACAATGTCTTTCTGATTTAGCTGGTTTAAAGAAATAATCCTCAAATACCAAGAAAAACAATAAGCAAAATTAACTTAGAATAAGACATAATTAAATAAATAATGATAATTAAAAAAATAAAAAAACACAAATGTGTTTTTATCTAAAATCAAGGCACCAGAAGCAATCCTGTTTGCTTGGCATTTATTAAAACAGTCAAAAATCAGCTGATAAACAGTTCTAAAAGCATAATTCTCAACAACTCAGTCATCATCCTCAGAAAATGCAGTCTTTTGTGCTTTTTTAAAGGAATATTCTATCATTTTTGTTGTTTCGGTGTCTTACCTCAGTCCTCAGTCCATAACAAGCAGGTAGAGACCATCCTCTTGACTGTACGTCCAGTACCAATTATTTTGAGAGACTTCCAACCAAAGCCGCTAGCTTAGCTTAGCTCCACACAGGGAGTGTACAGGTACACTTCTCTGGGTACAGGCATATCAGATAACTCTAGACGGTCAGATGGATTCAACTTACATTTGTGTGATTTCTTAAACTGAGAAATTGTGTAACTGATCTTAATCTTAAAATAAGTAAAATAATCTTGTTCTTCTGTTGGGACTTCATTCAAACCATTGTTGTGGCTTGTTTCCAGCAATACTTGCTTAATTTTAGCTGTACTTTCTTAGTAAGATTTTGTTCGACATATTCTCTTGAAATAAGATTTTTTTTCTCACACACATCTTGCTTGTCAAGATATTTTTTCTTTTTAGGTAAAATATAAGAACAAATTTCTAGAAACAAGCTTTTTTTTCTTTCTTAGAAATCCTTTTTTGCAGTGTAGGAGTGATGAACAAGACAACAGCAGGAAGAAATAGTTTGTACAGCAATTAGCATACATGACAACAGCTTCAGTAGCAGTTTCAGATCTGGGCCGCATTTCTTTATTAAACTAGAAAGTACTTAAAGGAGACATATCATGCTGATGCATGATTTAATACTTACATATAATATAATAAATTTGAAAACAAGACCTTACACCCCCTTAATTTTCAAAAAATGAGATATTGTATTTTTTCTGATATCCTAGAACGAGATTTGATGCCTCTGAAAATAGGTCATTGCGAGATGTCCGCGAGATTTCAAACGTCGTGACGACACGAGGTACCTTTCTTTTTATTGGATTAATCTGATAAAACACTCCTCTGTGATGTCCGTTAGCCACAAAACCGTCACCGAGGAACACATCCACCAGCAGGGGTATATAGGTCTCTAGCTCACATTCACTCATTACCAGCTCTGGCCTGTAGGGGGACTCAATACGCGGTTGCTGCTTTGAGCCTGCCGGAAAATACAGTAGAAGAAGAAGGACAGGCTGACTCAACCCCCGATAGAATTGACCAATCAGACCACAAAGGGCTGTGACGTTGCGAGGTAACTGTAGGTCATCCTGAGATCCGGGTGTTTCAATGAGGGCTTGATAATGGCCTAAAATGAGGATTTTGAGAACGCAATTGTGGGGCAATGAAGGAACTAAATGACTTGTACTGAGGGCAGAAATGCTTTACAGGCATCCTAGTCTGGCATAGTGAAAAGGAGAAACAAGCATGATATGTCCTCTTTAAAAAGCACAAACTTCTTACAAGGCAGCTCATGTAATGCAGTTACATTTTGAGCAGTAACTTGATGATAAAGATACTATCATAATATGACTCCTTGACCCTGAAAATCCACACCTATATTGAGCAATAGTGATCTTTCCCTAATGGCAGTTATCTGAATCCCCACCAAAACTGATCATTTTTCAGTTTGACATTACCAGCATCCCCCCCAAAAATTACAGCAAAATCAGTCCGGTAACTTTTGGAGTAATCTTGCAAAACAGAAAAAAACAAACAAACAACAAAATGTCTTTGTAGGAGGTAATGAAGAAAAAAACAGGCTTTATCTATTGGAAGTTTATTTTTCGCTCCATTTCCGGCATGTTTTGGTAAGAGTTTGTTCTCCCAAATGACTCATGTTTTGGCCTGCGTACTTCATTATCTGATTGTCCTGCAATGAATGTGGCTGATGGAGCAATTGCCCAATCTCCTGCGGGGTATTTGTTGACAATAACTTGCCCTGACAATGTTGGAAATGGCTTTGTGAAGGTGGGTGCTCTCTAATTTCATCTTTTAAATCATGTTGTTTATTCATAGATCGTCCGCTTTGTGAATGAATGTAGTTGTAATTAATCCAATCACTGTTAAATCAAGTACACAGTATGATTTGCTGGTGAGGGGTCAATTGCAGTTTGTTTTCATAAAATGAGGTAATTAGTCAGTCCTTTTCAGCTAAAACAAATCAACACCTGTACACCAAAACAGAGCACTCCCTATTAACTTCATAGAAATGACAATTTGCCACAAGAGACCAAAAAAACACAGGATATTATTTTGATGTGGGTGTTTCAGCGGATCATTTAACATAAAATGCATATTGGCCTCTAAATTGGATAGAGGAATGCCTGTTATCGTATTTTCTCATATATAGCCTTTCAAAATATTGACATGAATGCAAGTCAGAGTCCTGATAAAAACTTCACATTTGTAAGTGAAGAAGGTGACGTCTGCTTCAAGATTTATTCAAGCACTCATCCCCACCTTTTCAAACAGAGACAGAATGCAAATATCATTTAGCTCACAGGGAAAAAAAAAGCAATCATCTGCTTTGGTTTGGAATAAATCACCCCAGAGCCATAAAAAAACCATCACAGCACCATCACAGCACCAGCAACATGCACACTCAGTTTGGTAAAACATCACAGACTCCTGAGGCCCCTCTCTCTCACTCTCTCTCTCCCTTTCTCTTCAAACTTCCCTCACGGGGATTCAACATGTCCCTCATTTATAGAGTAGAACTTCAAACTGTTTGGAGGTTTTTTGCCTTCACCTCCTGCCCTCTTGCTGTCCCTGCTCTGCTCTTTCTTTTCACCATCAGCTTTGATGATGCAGGGCCAGACAGAGAAAATCTAACCACGAGGCAGAATGGCTCTTTGCATTTAAATGGAACATTAGCAGAGAGCAGGTTCTCTTCATCATGTGATTTTTTTAATCTGCTGGCAATGGAAGATCTCATGGCACGACCCGTGAACAGCAACATGACCTCATCATAACATGAGCACCCATTAGAAATGTAGGTGTACCTCTAATTAGAGCAAAACATGAACATTTGCTTCTGTTAAACTGCACAAATTCACACTCAAAGCTCTTATGTTGTAGTTTCTTGACCCAGTCATTTCTCTCTAATGTAATTCTAGATGTCATTTTGAAGATTGCATTTAATTGCTCCACTCAAGTTTAGCATTGAGAGATGGATGCTGTTTATATGTTACAAAGTAGATTTACTGCAGAAGATTGCACATAAAGGGTACTAAAGGGTTTATAGAGCAGCTTTGAGCATATTATTTTACATGTATTAAAACAACTATGAAAGGGTTGTGTGAGGTACATACCAATTCAATATACATTAGCAACTTCAGCTGCGGTAAGGGTTAAAAGCAGAAGAAATCCAAAACACAGCACTCAGTGATTTACACTGTACTTTACACAAACATTGTTTTCAGATGGGAAAGCTCTTTGATTTGATTTGATTAATTTTGGCCCACAAAGGCCATAAAGGAAACCAAAAAGCAGGGAAAAAATGGCAAAGCCAGCCTTACCTGCATGGCCTTGCAGTACAGCTGGATTTGCCCGATTTGAAGTCTTTAAAGGTGCAACAAAGCATTAATGCTTATCAATATATTGATTGGCTGATCAATGATCCAGTAAGATCAAATATAAGTCAAAATGATCATTTATATTGCTGTTTATTTGAGGCAGCTTGTGATCAATTCTCACTGCAGTCCCATATGAGAATTTCCTGTGAGTTCAAACAGGCTGGCAGAAGCCTGGAGCTTGCTGCTAGCACCTTAGCTCTAGGGAGGAAAAGAGTTAGAAGATATTTACTCCTTTCATGGCTGTTTCATATCAGTTCAGACTTTTAAAAAAATCAGCAGGGTGGACTGCTCAGCTTTATGCTGACCACATTTTCATTTTTAACCGTCTACGACTGACAGAATTTTAACACGGGTGAAAAAATTCAGTCTCGTCTTTGTGTAAAAATGACGAACTTGAGACAAACTGTGTTGGTGAATTGAAAGAGAGCATCCCGCAGTCAGCCGCTGTTTAGATCCCCAACCCTTCTCTATATAAAAGAAGAGAAGAAAATCAATCAAAATACTACTATTGTTAAACATGTGTCACAGTCTCAAACAAAACACCAAACTGCATGTTATTCATAGTAAATAATAAATGGTTGAATAACGGCAAAAATAACTATCCTCGTCCACATACATGTAGATGTTCTCAAATAGGATGCAGGAATAGGGAAAAACACAGAATGACTATTTTAATTTTTGGAGAAAAAGTAAAAAACATATAGAGATACCCAAAACAACATAATGCACAGGCTATTTCAGGAACACTGATTTTTTTCAATACTTTTAAAAACTGCAAACGAACAGCACCAATCTGTAAAGTTCTATTTTCCACCACTTTGTTTAAATGGTGTGATCTGTTTTCTATTTATATAACAGAATTCAAACAGTTCAGTAGTTGGAACCACTTTTTTCATGTTATAAACGTAATTTGTACATACTAATATAATCCGATATTGATTGCAGACTTCTAAATGGTATTGAATCAATAGCTTACCGTGGCAGGCTGTGGAATATTGATCACTATCATATAGTGCCCAGAAAATCAAAATTGTATCATATCACATTATAATGAAACTGATGAGTTACATCCCTACCAAACTCTAATTTACAACGATTGGGTCAAGAACAGTCATTGTCCCCACAATTAAATCACAGTGTGAAAGTTAGGCTTGAAACATCAGAGTGAATAGGACCACTGTGAGGTTGGACTTCATGAAAAAAGAAATTTTTCAAACGTTGACTCCTCCAACCCTATGCACTAGTCACATGACTGTAAAGTTCCGTCACCCTCATTTAAAACAGAAAAAGTGCCTTTGCAATCTTGTAAGGCTTCGATTTTAGTTGCCATTAGTTACGGTTTGCAGCAGAATGAATGTTTATCCCAAAGTGGAAAATGTGCTGAACTATTTAACACTCTGAATTCAGACTTTTTATCTTATCTGGAAAAGAGAAATTTGTCAGTGCAAGTGTTGACTCCTCCGAGGCTCTAAATTCACTTTCTTTTATCAGACTGTAGGGTGGACATAAACTGTGTGGAGACTGAATTGGACCACTGAACGCCAGGGGCAAACCATAGGAGACTGGAGAAACGAAAAAATACATCACGAAGGAGAAAACTCAATGTATTGTGGGTAGATTAAGGAGATAGGCTGGAGGAAAGTGATAGAAGTTGTTTTTTTTTTATACAAGTAGCTAGACTTTTCCATGTGGAACTTTTACTTTCCTGTTGCCTTCTTATCCTCTTGTGGCACTTCGGACGATAAAGGCTCAGGGCAAATAGTGAAATTGCTCTCTACGGTTGAAAAAAAATGTCAATCCTGAAGCCATCTATAACTCCTGTGCTCCCTGCCAAAGTTTGGGCCGTGAGCTTCAAACAGCCATCGAATTAAATGCCATTGAGGAAAATAAGTGTCTGCTTTTTGTCCCTGTGCATCAGCCAAGTATGTCGTGCTACAGTAATAGCATTGATAAATGCTGATTGGCTTATTATGCTGTGAGACAAAGATATGATTACACAGGCTTCATCTTGTTCACTATTGTCTTTGGAGAACAGTGGCTGACCACTATAATCACTATATTCAAAAGATGAGGTATTTTAATGGTAGTTTCAGCTTAATAAAACTGCAGACTGGAAAGAGATTAAAACACAAGAGCAGACTGTTATCATCTGTGAGCTTCAGCACACCATTTATCTACATTTTCTATCCCACTGATACCAAAGGAATCACACTTTTAATTTGATTGACAGTCAGAATTTACACACCTCAAATATTCACTTTTTAACAGTTTTATCTCCACTTTGCAAAACCTTTCATTCTTTTTTGATGAAAAACATGCCAGATTTAATTATCAAAACCACAGGAGTGGCGTCTGTCACAGCAGCAGGTACAAAGGCAAGAAAAATGACGTCACTGTAATTAATGTCACTCTAATTACTGTGAAGTAAACAACGGACGCTGTGTAAATGGTCACGTAAGGCAACACCCTCAATGTCATGACTCATTCTGATAGCAGCAGGACGCAGGAGCAATTTTGCTGTCTTTATGCCCGCAGGGAAAAGCAAAACAAGTCCTTTAGCCATCTGATTGGAAGAAATCATAGTGTGAGAACAAAATAATTTGAGTGTTCTATGGTGCGGGTACAACAAGCAGAGCTCTCACTCACTCAAGACAAAAAAATCTATGAATCAGGTACTTGATGGTCAAGTTGACTGATTGGTGAGCCCCAACTTTACCGAGCCTCCCTGTATGGGAGACGTTGACAAGTAGCTCAGTCTGTTTTGAACAAGAACTCCCACTCTCTGCCACTTAAAACCTTCAGCTTCTTCCCTCCAGAGGTTTTAGTTTGTGTCAAACAGAATTGTACGTAAGCAGCTTTGTTCCTGCTCCTTCAAATGAGCTGAACATGCTGTTGCTATATTTGCTCACATATTTATTTATTTATTTATCCAAATCTTGATTTGCTTTTGCCCTGGTATTATTCAGAAACTTTTCAACTTGTACTTTTTTGTGATATAATATATCTCTTTCTCTTTTTGGAATCTTAAAGATGCTATGATGAGTTTCTAAGTAATTGCAAACAAAGTAAAATACACACTTTAAGATGAGTTTTATAGCATCAAAATAGGTTATCTATAAATGCTATTCCTTAGCTTTGTGGTAGGGTCGAACAGGGCTGGACTGGCCTGGAAACTCAACTTCGGGAACAAGACAATTGAAACTAGAGCAAATTCATATTATTCAGACACGTCTTAGAGCACCGGGCTGTAAGTAGCAATATATAGCTGGCTACAAAACTACAATACTAAGTTTTCCAAAAATCTCTTGTCGTCACACATCAAAAACTACCGCTACGTCGCTTTGCATCCTGTAAGTTGTTAAAAAAAGAAGTTGTAAAGTAATGCAGAGTTCTGAGGAAGGTCTGGGCTGCATCACAACAAACACACGCTTTGGCTTGGGTCTTTTGGTGCGTTCCAGTTGTAGTCAGAAGTAGGAATTTCCGAGTTCCGAGTAGGAAACTGCAACTGGAACGTCCCCCCAAGGCGGAATTTCCTACTGGGAACTCGGTGAAACCTCGCCACTCCTGAGTTGACAATCGAAGATGGATGCCCCCAGTGTGAACAGTTATTTAGCTCCTGTAATAATCAATTTATTTGCCCTTCTGACTGGGGTGTGTTGCTCTAGATCGGCTGTATACATAGTATTGTTAGACTTATATTTACAAAAATGCTGCCATAGTGATAATCACATTCTTCATGTGATATTTGTGGACAACAACACAGGGCGTGCTAACACCAGCTAACAATAGCCTGGTAGATCGACATGTTTTTTCCGACTTCAACTGGAACGCCGATAAGTCGGAGAAGAAGTCACTCCCAGTTCTGAGGTTGCTGGAACGCAGCTTTACGACAGTCGCTGCTCGTGCTCATGGGTAGCAGAGTCTTTATGTTGCCGGTAATAGATTCTCCTCATAGCACCTTTAAGTACTTAACCATTTTTTCCTTTTTATTGTTTTTCATCTGATGTTATGTTTTTCTTTTATTGGGGTCAGTGTATCTAAAATGTTCTTTTGTTTTTTAAATTTAGGTATTTGATCAATGTCTTTATGTCTCTGGCTGAAAAACAGATTTCCCCCACTAGTATACAGCTACACAAACCTGAACCCAAACTCGTTCCTAAAAAGTTTCACCCACATTTTTGCACCTTCATTACTATATAATGCCCACATAGCAGACTGGTCTGGGCCAGACTGAAGATCAGGGGCCTCTATGGTCTACGATTCTTTCAGCATGCTTTGAGCAGGCAGGCTCAGCGTTATCCTCCGTCTTGTCACTCATTTTTTCCATGTAGTATTCTATCCACTTCCCTGTCTGGTAGCCTATCACCACTATCCCTGTGAAATGATTGGCTGCTCCTTGTCGCCTTCTTCTAACTCACGTTAAAGTCGACTTAGCGGTTGACTTAGCGCCCCCCTTTTCCCTGGTGTTAGGATGGTGTAATTACAGGTTTAATTCAATCGTCTTTTATCAAGCATTTTTATAAAGTTTCTTGACAAAAATTATATCGAGATAATTATCATTATTGTTTTATTGCCCAGGCCTACTTTCAACTTTTTGTGCAGTTACGAGAAGCTTGCCCACCACTAATTAGCTAAGCTCAAACACGGGGTGTCAGTGGGAAGCATCAGCCTGCCTCTGCCTAAAAATGTATAAAAGCCAATTTGTATCAACCCAATTTTTTTCATTTTTTTGCTGCATTTTTGCTGTCTAATCATAGGTTATCTGCTGTGGATATTTAATATCTAGAAGTAAATTTAGCAATACAAAACATAGTTTGTTGTTTTTTAAACTTTTTGAATGTACTGCTGATGGATACTGTTAAATGAGCTATAACACACTCATTATAAAAGTGATAAATAAATTAGTCTCCAGTTATCTGGACAAACAGGCAAGGTGATGGATAGATAAACAGTAATATTTAACTATCAAAACAGAAAAAAATGTAAATAAGTAAAAGTTGATCCAGTTCAGCCTTCCTGTTAGTAATGAAGCAGATCTCATCCTCTCTTCCAGAAATGTCTTCCTGTCTGTATAAATGTTACCTTAACCCGTCCTCTTGTCCTCAGATACTCTGTTTGCTTCAGTTTGTGTCTGTGAATTAACTCTGGAGTCTTCAGCCAACAAGGGGTCAATCTCAGTGGCCCCTCTAAGCTCCATGCAGTTTATGAAAGGCGTCACGAGTGGATTTGCATTATTTATTAGCTTTGCCTATATGCCCCCTTCAGTGTCTGCTTGAGCTGTTAATACCTGGTATTAACAGCACATTGCACAGCGAGTGACTTCTCCAACAAACAGGTCTCAGTGCTGCATAACAAGCATCTGCTCTCTCACATACTGATTACTGAAGGCCGCTCTTACTGCATACTTCTCTGACTTTATCTCTGTGTATATATGCTAGTCTAAGTTTTTCATTGGTTGTTATTGAATGTGATGATTCAACATGCCCATGATATGAAAGATATCCATAAACTTTGTGTGCTTATTATGAGATAGTCGATGAGAGCTCGACTTGCCTTGAGGAGATGTAAGCTTCACAGAAATTTGATTTTTGAGCTACTGAAAAGTGGAATTACATTTTAGAAGTAGCAATATCTATCTTCTATATAACCCCTTGCAAAGTACTTTCAGAGCAATTGAACAGATATCTTTGAATAAACACTGGATCAGACTATGTGGTGTATTTGTTTGTGACCGGACTGAATTTGCCACTGCACTCTGGGAGCAGGACTTGTCTGCTCTGTATGGACATATTTTCATTTTCCACATCACATAGCATTAAGTATAACATAATTGCCACTGAAGGTCTGTGTTACATAAGTCAGCAGTTAAAGGGTGAGGAGTAAGAGTCAGAGAGGGCTCCGCTACTTATGTTAAGTGTACAGCAAAGCACCGCTGTGGCTAATAGCTAATGCTGTGATAAAGGTGTTACACAGGTTAAGCTGCTTACTGCCATTTTCATTTCCATATCCCTTCACAAATATCCCTGCATACATGAAATAATAAAATAATTCAAACATCATTTTACACTTAGTACTTACAAGAGCAGATAAGGCGTCTTTTTATGTGAGCTCTTATTTTACACTCTGTAGTAGCAGGGGATTAAGGTTACTCGGGGCAGGAGATGGGGTTTCCTTTAAGGAGGTTTTTGGTGAAGAAATGTGTGGATGTACATATATATATATACATTAAGCATTTGTTCCTTTTCTTTCTTTTCATCTATTAAAACCAAATCATTTGAATTTAAAGGCTTTTTAATCATGTCTCCACAAGTATGAAGATGCTTTAATGTGTAAAAATCAAAATATAATGATTTCTGTGCTAAATTTTATATCATATTTTGACTAATTCATGACTTATATTGAAAATAAAAAACTCATAATTTTGGAAAACTGCAGATTAAAATCTGAGGGCATTGGCTTTTTTCAAAGAAGTTGGCATTGTGCTCACCAAGTACTTGCACCAAGGAGGTCATGTTTTTGCCATGATGACTTTCTCTTTGTCTTTAAAAATACCCCAAGAAGGTTATTGATGGATTTTGTTCACATTATCAGGGAATGTTTGTCATAGCACAAGAAAGAAGAGTTTGGAGGTGGTCCAAATCTGGTTGCAGATCCAGGAATTGTTCTAAATAGTTGGTAATAATGTGCAATAAGACACATTTTTTAGTGGTGACTTGACTAGCAAGCATTCAGCATAAGAGTTAGGAATTTTTAAGATTTCAGTCAGACTAATGCCATTATAGACTGAGCTCATCCATCCAATTCTGTACAGAAGACATGGCTCTCCTGGTATCCAATTACAATTCATCAAGAGAAGTGTTTCATCATATTGTTGGTGACACGACATCCATGATTGTCCAGACAGCAATTTCCTAGTAGAGCTACGTTCACACCGAACACGACTTTGTTACCCACTAAAGTCACATCACGTGTCCATAATTACCTCATTTTTTTCACAGGTCACCCGTCGCCATGGCTCGGTGATATCACGTCCGCTCGAGTTTCAACGTGATCGAATCTTATGTCATATAAAAGGGATGTATAAGCAGACATTATTCCAACTGTATCCTTTCACTCACCTAACAGCTACAAAACACTGCAGCTGATGCCCTGCAGCAGCATCCTCTGTGAGTTTCCTGTGATCTGTCAAGGTGGAAATACTGTCATCTCTGATTAATGTTTCCCACATGGACATAGATTGTTACTCTGTAGTCCGAACAAAAGCTGTCACAAGTACCGTCACACACGCACACACTGCTGATTGGCTGCTGCTGCACAGCCACACACTACATTGCCTGAAAAGATCAACTTGTTTCAACTTTGGCAACGCGGGACGAGCATAGGGATCACCTTGAATGCGGTTAACGCGCCACTGGGGGGTTAACTCCATCATGGCTGTACATTGACCTTGCATGTAGAGTGATCGCAGAGGACGATCAAGTCACGTTTGGTGTGGAGGCACCTTTAGACTGATTAGAGAATTGTGAAACAAGAAAGATTAATAATTTCTCAACAGGGAATGGCTTTTTTTCCCCAGTCCTGCTCGGCACTCTGGGTGGACTGAGGAAGCTGCTGAAAAAATGTTTTATTGTGGGGGAATCAGGCCAGAAAACAGGCGGATTAGCCTGGAGTGTGTGCTGTGCATAAGACTGTGAGAAGAAAGTCAAGCAGTCAAATAAGTTTCAAGCTTTTGTTGTTTTGATTTGAGAATGTTAATCACAGGCGGTATATATCCTCAGCTGATGGTATAGACATTTTTGGAGCTGTAACATCAAATCCATAAAGAATACGAAGCTGTGATGCTACAACAAATGGCATCAAATCCCTGAGTGTACACACACAATCATGTACTGATGAATATGGGACCCACTCCTCTGTCTGTCTGCAGGTTTTACTTTGAAGAAAAATTCAGACATTAAATGTGAGCAAATTATTGTTGAAATTAAACATCAATATCTTAAATGATGAGGCACTGAGGAATACCGATTGTTCTGCCTTAATAAAACCCAGAGTCCAATTTCAATTGCTGGTTTGGCATATGCATAGAATTGGCCACAAGTTGATGAAATTTTTTGATTAGTTGAGATCCTCTTTGCCAAGTATTTACTTTATTTGCATAGTTTTCATGAGATGATGGTATCAAACCTGTTTGTGTGTGGGAAACCTGATGTTCAGAGAAAGCCTAACTTTGGATAAACACAGACCCACACAAAGACAGAGTTACAGTCACCACAGGACTTCTTCCTTCAACTAAAGCTTATAAATGCTGCACCTTTAACTTCATTTTGAAACATATATCAGAATACAATCTGCCGGTATGTTCTGTAATTGATACTAATAAAATCAGCCAGGCCTCCTGAAAATGAGTCAGCGGGAGGAACTGTTAGTTTGGCACACATGCGATGTCAGTTAAGTGTCCTTTGGCTACCATATCCAATGGACATCTGCCTCTGTGCATCAACTCTTATTCAGCCTGTCTCTCTTTTTTCTGCTTTTTGTGTCTATTATTTTATCAGTCTTGTCTTTAAACTTTTTACTTTCCTTCCTCTCCAGGTGCAGACAGGCTATCTTTAGGAAATATTCCCATATCTCCTCACTTCGCTCCTCTTTTCCTGTCTGTGTGTCAGTATAATTGATATATTATATATGATAGGTTCCAGAGTTAGGATGAGTCATTTGCATATAATGGGCTTATAACTGATGTACTAATGAAAGCCTGGAGCAGAGCACAGGAAGGATGAGGATAACTAGACTAATGGCCATTTAAATAATGCACAATAAGTGATATTTTCCAGCCAGATCAAAACCTCTGGAGCTTTTTGCTGCAAAGAAGTAGCAGAATGCCCAGGAAACCTACTTTCTGATTGAAATTGAGAACAAAGTGAAAATCCATCAAAGAACTTTGTCACTTCTTTTAACCAGCATCTGCTGAGAAGACAGAATATCTGACCCCTGATCCCCAAAAACCCCAAACCAACATTTTTAAGTCCCAAAGCTGGAAGACTGACTTTCCAAGGCCATTAAGTCAATAAAGCAATTTATTTTTTCAATGAAAATTTTATGAGGTTGTTTGTTTGATAACTTTTCAATAATCTTATATGCAATGAGGAAGCATTTTTCAGCTTCAGAGTGGAAATGTTTGACTCAGACATTCAGGTTTTCTGCAGCAGACTGACCACAGCAGTTGTAAACAGGGTGTCCAGATGGGTAAGAGCCAATTAAGGATAAATCAATAACAATCAGTTACAAATTCTTATCGGTAGACTATATGCTTAACAGTTACCCTTATCAATGCCTATCTGGATGCTTTGCAAGGAGGTAATGCTCTCATCACACAAGTTTCATCCTGTACATACTTTGTGACAATGACATTTAATATTTCTGATTGATAATATTATCTTACATCTGTTTAAATAAAACATCAGAATCTGTTTAATCTTAACAGGAGAGGTCCTAAAAGAACAAGGGAGTTCACAGGAGGGACGGAGGAAAAGTGAGTTTCAGAGCACAGCATGTGGTGCCGTGTGTGCTTGTTTATGCATCAAACTGCAGAGCACAGGGGAGGATTTGGTGTTTATTCACTGACTGCTCCAGGTCT